>CM075352.1:150502500-151724062 GCA_037693485.1 Kitagawia praeruptora
ATAGTCAATACCATGAATTTGTTTGAACCCTTTCGTAACCAATCTTGCTTTATAGGTCTGAACATTTCCATCCATGTCAGTTTTCTTCTTGAAAACCCACTTGCACCCTACGGGTTTTACCCCTTCAGGTGGATCAACCAAATTCCAAACTTGGTTTTCGTACATGGAATCCATCTCGGATTTCATGGCTTCAAGCCATCTCTTAGAGTCTGGATTGTTCATAGCATCTTGGTATGTGAGAGGCTCATCTTCATCTATGAGCATCAAATCCCCACATTGAGTCAAGAGAAATCCATATCTCTCTGGCTCATGGCAAATTCTACCAGATCTACGAACAACCTGTGTTTCTTGAGCATTATTGTTATGCTAAATCACGCAAGCGTACGTGGTCACAAGTAATATATAAGGTTAAGTCCAAATTCGTTCCCACAGGGATCAAGTTATGGTTCTATTCAGTAAATATGCCTATGCAACAATGTATGGTTATTATGCACTGCTAAGACAATAACAATTTTGGGTTTATTAAACTAAATTAACTAATACACAAATTAACAAAACTAAGAATTAACTAACTAACAAGAATTAAAATCTAATTACGTCTGCAAGAAAAACCATGGAATCCTAACTTCATTAAATACTTTGCTTAGATCTGACGCCTTTAAGCACTATATGCAATGGTTATGATATCTGATTGGATAACACGAAAAGAGTAAAAGTTACCTCTCGGTATACTAGTACCAATCTACACATACATCCACAAAAGAGATAGAAGATGAATAGGCACCTATTATGTTTAGACCCTATATCTCTATAGAATTTGAAAACATAGAGGTTGAAGCACAAGTTATCCACTTAGATCACATAGGGTAGCATAATATCTCTATTCATGCCACAAATCATGATGATTAACATCAACCTATCCTATGCTAGCATGGCAAGTTCTAAATCTCAAGATCCACTCTCGCTTCACAAGAGATTAACAAATTAGATGTTAGCTACGCATCTAAATACATGAAACACAACCATACGAGGATATCAGATATACATCACACACAGATCTGTAAAGCATCAAGATACTAAAGCTCCATAAATAAATCCGTTAGAATCCCATGACAACGATTAGTTCATAATCGAACCTCTCGTCATCATGGGATCTGATGAAACCATGATAAAAACAAGGTATGAAAATATACAAATAAACCTAAGTAATTGATATGTAATTGTTCTACTCCTAATGATGATAATCTTCCTAATACAATTTACAAGGGTTGGATGTGTTTATATAGGCTCTAGACATCTTGCCCAGCAAGAAAATACTAAAACAGAATTATAATAGAATTTCTGCAAGATACGTTTCCTAAACTGATTCTGTTTTCTTAAGGAAATTCGTAGCTGACTTTTCTTCAGTTTTTCTGGAACGTTCCAAACGTAATTGGACCTCTGGACCACCTTAGAATGATAGAAAATCTCGTTATCTTCGCGTGGACTGCTTACGGGCTGAAAACAGACTTATAGAACTCAAGATATGGCCCAAACAGTGAATCTCATGCGTGCAGCCCAATAAATCCGAATTTTAATAAATTAAATCTCCAAAAATGACAAAAACATCCACCATAATCAACATCCTTGTAAATCTGCACAACTAAACAAAACACATCAAAACTACAAGAAACTTGAGCCCAAGACAATCAATTTAAGCCGATTTAGAATGCTCCAAGTGGATATAAAAGCCACTTATCACACCCCCAAACTTAAACCGATGCTTGTCCTCAAGCATAAACAATTACAACTAACTAACTAACTAGTACCACTTCCGTAGGTGATCACGGTTGCATTTGGCATATGCAACAAGCCCTTTAAACCCCTAGGCAGCCCTAGTGGACGAGTAAGGTCTCGTGAGGGCCTATAGCGAATGTACCCACAAAATCCATGTAACCTAATGCAATGCAATGCAATGCATGAATGCAACTAATATGCAAATGCAATTAATCTAATCTACCATACCTTCAAATCCTCTCATGCCATATCAACTTAAGAATCAAAGTAATAACGCAATGTCTTGGTGTCGAAAGTGCAAGTATTCACATAGTCTACTCAATGAACATGCATAAGTTCTCACAAGCCCATGTCAAGTGTAAGAATAAGTTAGTAAACATGCTAAGCCTACAAGAGTACATCTTTGAGACAAAACTCGGGATCTCATACGCAAAAAACAAGCAAACACTCACAATCCACTCACAAAAGAATTTTCACTCAAGAACAAGGGTAAGTGTATCACTCAATTCCAACAAAATCATAAACACGCTTGACATTTGGTATCAATCTAACTCTTAACACAACATACATCAATGACGATAATCAAAAGGTCTTTAATTGGGTTGTAATGGGGCTAGGGACAAGGTATGTCAAATAAGCCAAAACAGGTGTAGTGTCAAAAGCTAGTAAGTACCATAATAAATCATATACAACACCCTATTTCCCCCCCACATAATTTTACTAAGACAAACACTCGACTAGTCGACTGAAATAGGATCACAACAAACACAAACATGCTCTCATAACATTTTTTTCTTTTTTTTTTCTTTTTTTTTTCTCTTTCTTTTCATTTTTTTTCTTTTTTTTCGAGAGCTAAATAGAACACAAACAATAAACAATAACAATAACAATGATCCCATAATTTATTACATATGTCGACTATCAAGTACACAAACCCAATTTCAATATTTCCCCCAAAGTACGACCAACAATAACCCCTCCTTGCACACCTTATTACTCCCTTAAGCACTCTACTAGCCTTTGACAATGTGGGTTCAAATTAATGTAAGGCCAATACAAGAAAAAGTCTAGGCAAGTAATGTGGTATGTCACCGAAAAAATAGGATTAAGCTCAACGGGTTAACTAATTGATCATGTAAACATGGTGTGGTAATATGGAAAAATATGCGGTTATTCCTAAGTGCCTTTATCATTTTAATCGTCAAATAATGTCATGCGTTTCAAGAAAGACCTCAAACAACTGCTAGCAATGCAAACAATCCGTGGACACTCAAGCAAACGAATAAATTGCAAAAAATATGCAATATGGCTCAAAAACTCACTTGGTGGAAAAACATACTCAATCCCAAGCAAACATCTCTCTAACGCAACAACTTGTATTCAAAGCATGCAAGCTAAATCATCTTGCACATATTCATGTCCTTCTAATCACTTACAACATTCAAAAAGTCTACTAGCTTCAACTTACTAGTGTATGTGTGTGCACAAGAACAAAGCATATCACTTCTCAATCAAAAGCATCAATAACACAAAATTCCTATCAAGCATGGGTGCAAATGCAACTATTATGAACTCACATGATATACGAACATAAAAACAGAATGTCCTATATGAAACAAACGTAGATAACACGAACATAAATGCATAATTTACTACTACTAATATGCAAAGCATGAAATCCTACATGAACAAATAATACAACAACAACTACTAAACCCTCAAACAACCCCCAAACTTAAAAGATTCAATGTCCGCATTGAATGGAAGTAAATACAAGGAATAGTAGAAAACATACCTGAACACCGAAGCAGTCACTCTCCTCGAATGAATCTGGTGGAGGATATTGCGCACGAGCTCCATAGACTGGCCACCTTGCCTGAATACTACAAAACCCACAATTGACAAGCACACAAATTCGTAATAAAAATAAGATTAGAGAAAAAGATTTACCCAATACGAATCAAAGAGGTGAACTTGCAATTAATTCCTCTTTAGAATTGAATTTTTAGAGATATATAAAAAAAAAAAAAAATAGAAGAGGAATTGGATTTGTATGTATAGGTGTGTATATAAAATAATAATAATAATAATAATAATAATAATAATAAATAATAATAACTATAATAATAATAATAATAATAAATAATAATAATAAAAATAATAATAATAATAATAAAAAATAATAATAATAATAATAATAATAAGAATAAAATTAGAATTAGAAAAGAAATTGGTTTAGAATTTTGGAGAAAAGATGGGAGGTTTTGGAATTGAAAAAGGATTAGAATTAGAGAGAATGGGGGTGTATAAAAAGAATGGGGTAGAAAAAGATTTTTTTTTTATATAATACATATCAACACACGCACAAAACCTGGACACAGCTGAAAAAACAAAAAATTTTGATCTGCTCCACGCGCAAGCTGCGGGATTGAGAGGCAATTCGCCTCAATTCCAGACGCGCATCTGCAATCTGCGCCACTGGGCCGCAAGTTGCTCTACCTCCAGAAACGCAACCGCAGGTTGCGTTACAGCCCCGCAACCTGCTCCTCTTCCAGTAACGCAGGGGCTACCTGCGTTACAGCCCCGCAATTTGCCCAGATTTTTTTTTTTTTTTTTTTTCAACACTCAAAATTCTTTTCTCTCTTTTTTTTTTTTTTCCTATACTAATGCATGGGTTGCCTCCCACGAAGCGCTTCTTTAACGTCAATAGCTTGACGTTACTTCCAAGTTTCCATTAAGGATGATAATAGTTCGCCTGGTCCTCTCTTCGCAATACTTCATCATCATCTCGGCGACACACTTTCTGCCCTTTCTCCTCGCTTAGCCTATTCAGGTAACAACCATGTCCTCTTCCAATGCCTTCATCTGTTGACCCAAAATCTGACAATTTGTAGAACAACACACCTTCGCGGGCTTCACTTGAATATAATGGAGGAGGGTAAATGTAAATTGCTGAAGCCTTTGGTTCCTCAACGAGAACTTCCTCCATTGGCTCTAATGCGCTACCTCCATCTTTAAATTCTGAGACAAGTAGAAGACCTGCATCTTTCTCATAATTATCAACCTCTTGGTTCGCACATACCCATTCTTGAAATTTCTGTAGCCCAACAGTGTCTTCTAGGTTCGCACATAACAATTCTTGAAATTTGCGTAGCTCATCAGTGTCTGTCTCAAATAGTGCCCTTTCCAAATCATCCACCTCACTAGCTTGATCAAATTCCTCACATGGCTTATGAACACTCTCCTCCTCTTGGAATTTATCTTCTTCAATTAAGCATGCAGTACCTTGCTCCAAGTCATCGTTATTTCCTGGAATTGCTTCTGGTATGAATTGTTGATTCTCTTGTTCCAAGACTCTCAAAACTTGAGCAGCTAATGTCCCCATAGATTTGACAAGCTTCTCATTATTCTCTGCAAGCATCCTAATCTCCTTCCTAATCTCCTTCAAATCATCATCTGACTGAAAAGTAGGAGTAGGTTGCTGATGTTGAAACTCTTCACTTCCATAGTAATATGACATATCTGGAACATCTTGCTGGTACTGTTGAGGATAGTATTGAAAATATGGTTGTTCTTCATAAGTGACATATGGATCAACTCCTCCGTAGTAACAATATTGTGAGGGATCATGAACGCCAAAACACCGCTCACATTGTTGAGGCTATTGAATACCACCTTGGTTGCTCCAGCACTGATACGTCTCATGTGCGCTCGCACATAGCTCACAAACACTAGCCACCTGCTGAACTCCATAGTAATTTAGAAAATCCATCTTCAACGTCAATGCTCTCAGACAAGTACCTGAAACACCAACTAACTACAAGAATAGATGAGAAAAAGAAATCTGAGTCAGTGAACTCTAACGACCACTATTGACAAGCACATAAACCAAAAATAAAACACCAATGATCCCCGGCAGCGGCGCCAAAAACTTGTTATGCTAAATCACGCAAGCGTACGTGGTCACAAGTAATATATAAGGTTAAGTCCAAATTCGTTCCCACAGGGATCAAGTTATGGTTCTATTCAGTAAATATGCCTATGCAACAATGTATGGTTATTATGCACTGCTAAGACAATAACAATTTTGGGTTTATTAAACTGAATTAACTAAGACACAAATTAACAAAACTAAGAATTAACTAACTAACAAGAATTAAAATCTAATTACGTCTGCAAGAAAAACCATGGAATCCTAACTTCATTAAATACTTTGCTTAGATCTGACGCCTTTAATCACTATATGCAATGGTTATGATATCTGATCGGATAACACGAAAAGAGTAAAAGTTACCTCTCGGTATACTAGTACCAATCTACACATACATCCACAAAAGAGATAGAAGATGAATAGGCACCTATTATGTTTAGACCCTATATCTCTATAGAATTTGAAAACATAGAGGTTGAAGCACAAGTTATCCACTTAGATCACATAGGGTAGCATAATATCTCTATTCATGCCACAAATCATGATGATTAACATCAACCTATCCTATGCTAGCATGGCAAGTTCTAAATCTCAAGATCCACTCTCGCTTCACAAGAGATTAACAAATTAGATGTTAGCTACGCATCTAAATACATGAAACACAACCATACGAGGATATCAGATATACATCACACACAGATCTGTAAAGCATCAAGATACTAAAGCTCCATAAATAAATCCGTTAGAATCCCATGACAACGATTAGTTCATAATCGAACCTCTCGTCATCATGGGATCTGATGAAACCATGATAAAAACAAGGTATGAAAATATACAAATAAACCTAAGTAATTGATATGTAATTGTTCTACTCCTAATGATGATAATCTTCCTAATACAATTTACAAGGGTTGGATGTGTTTATATAGGCTCTAGACATCTTGCCCAGCAAGAAAATACTAAAACAGAATTATAATAGAATTTCTGCAAGATACGTTTCCTAAACTGATTCTGTTTTCTTAAGGAAATTCGTAGCTGACTTTTCTTCAGTTTTTCTGGAACGTTCCAAACGTAATTGGACCTCTGGACCACCTTAGAATGATAGAAAATCTCGTTATCTTCGCGTGGACTGCTTACGGGCTGAAAACAGACTTATAGAACTCAAGATATGGCCCAAACAGTGAATCTCATGCGTGCAGCCCAATAAATCCGAATTTTAATAAATTAAATCTCCAAAAATGACAAAAACGTCCACCATAATCAACATCCTTGTAAATCTGCACAACTAAACAAAACACATCAAAACTACAAGAAACTTGAGCCCAAGACAATCAATTTAAGCCGATTTAGAATGCTCCAAGTGGATATAAAAGCCACTTATCAATTATCATTATCCTGCTCTTGTTCCACCTCAGGTTCAATGCTATTTTGTGGTTCTCGATCTTCATCGAGATCTATAGTTCTCCCACTGTTTCTTTTGAAAACAAAGTCTCTTTCCATGAAGACAGCATCTCGAGCAATGAATACTTTCTGCTTAGAAGGACTATAAAAATAATACGCCTTTATTTCATTAGGGTATCCCACAAAATTGCACTCTTCGGATTTAGGTCCAAGCTTGTCAGATGCTTGTCGTTTCACAAACGCCTTACATCCCCAAACTCTCATAAAGCTCATGCCTGACCTTTTCTCCTTCCATATCTCATATGGAGTCTTTTGAACCTTCTTAGTAGGAACACAGTTAAGTGTGAAAGCCGCTGTTTCTAGAGCGTAACCCCAGAAACTTATTGGAAGATCTGCATGACTCATCATTGATCGTACCATGTCCAACAGGGTGCGATTTCTCCTCTCTGAAACTCCATTCCATTGAGGTGTACCTGGCGGAGTGAGTTGTGATACAATACCACACTCTTTTAAATACTCTTTAAATTCGGTGCTTAAGTATTCACCCCCATGATCGGATCGTAAGATCTTAATACTTGCACCACCGCCAATTTGCTTCTCTACTTCAGCCTTATATTCTTTGAACTTTTCAAAAGAATCGGATTTATTCTTCATAAGATATACATATCCATATCTACTGAAATCATCAGTAAATGTTATGAAGTAGTAGTAGCCTCCTCTAGCCATCACACGCATTGGGCCACATACATCACTATGTATTAGCTCCAGACGTTCAGTGGCCCTTTGACCCTTACCAGTGAAAGGGGCTTTAGTCATCTTACCAAGCAAACAAGATTCGCATTTATCGTATGATTCAAAATCAAACTTATCCAAGTATCCATCCTTATGTAATCTGGATATACGTTTCTCATTTATATGGCCTAGACGACAATGCCAGAGGTATGTTTGATTTGAGTCATTAACTTTAAGTCGTTTGTTTTCTATGTTACAGATAGGATTATCTAAATCAAGAACATATAAACCATTAAATAAATGCGCAACACCATAGGTTAAATCATTCAAAGCAAAAGAGCAACTATTGTTCTTTATTATAAACGAAAAACCTTTCTTGTCCAAACAAGAAACAAAAATAATGTTTCTGCGAATCGCAGGCACGTAAAAACAGTCTTCAAGTTCTAAAATAAGCCCAGAGGGCAAAGATAAATAATAAGTTCCTACGGCTAAAGCAGCAACTCTTGCTCCATTGCCTACTCGTAGGTCCACTTCTCCCTTAGCCAAAGTCCTACTTTTCTGCAGTTCCTGCACATTTATACAAATGTGAGAAGCACATCCAGTATCCAATACCCAAGATGTAGAAATAGACAGATTGACTTCTATAACATAAATACCTGATCCAGAAATCTGAACATACTTCTTTTCTTCAGATCCTCCAAGTAAGCATGACAGTTTCTCTTCCAGTGACCAGGCTTGTGACAGTAGTGACAATCACCTTTGTCAGCCTTTGCGACATATCCCTTCGGCTTCTTAGCCTTTTTGAAAGAGGGCTTAGAAGACCAAGATATTTTGGTGTAACCTTTTTCTTGCCCTTCCATTTCCCCTTTCCCTTAGCACCTTTCTTGCCCACCATCATTATGGGAGCTTTCTCAGGTGCCTTGACCATATTTGCTTCAGTGGTCCTCAGCATGGCCAACAATTCCATAGGAGTCTTATCTTGCTCAGTCATATTAAAAGTCATAATAAACTGAGTATTGTCGCTGTTCAAAGATTGCAAGATTATATTGACTTGAGCCTCTCGCTGAAGCGGGAAACCCAAACGAGCAAGGTAATCACAATACCCAATCATCTTTAGAACATGTGGTCCGACTGGTCCATTGCCCTGCTTACACGAGAAGAGTGCTTTGCTTGTGTTGAACTTTTCCACACGAGCCTGTGATTGAAACATCGTTGAAAGATGTTCAAACATAGTATAAGCATTCATATCAAAATGCTGCTTCTGAAGCTCAGCATCCATAGTAGCAAGCATAAGACAAGCCACATCAGTTGCATCATCAATATGCTTCTGATAAGAATTTCGTTGAGCAGCAGTGGCATTGTTAGCAGGGGCTGCTGGTGCAGGAATATCAATCACATAAGATTTCTTTTCCTGCATGAGAACAATTCTCAAATTCCTAGACCAGTCAAGGAATTTCGATCCTATCAGCTTGTCCTTCTCAAGGACTGATCGCACAGAGAAAGTGTTGTTTGTGTTTTGTGCCATTTGTTTTCTACAATGATAACATGCATAAGATAAGTTAGATTGTTACAATAATTATGTTCAAGTGATTATGACATAATCATAATATATCTCCCACTATTTTTATCAAATTAATAGCCCTTACTATTAAATCGGAAAGAATATCCCATAAATCTTTCTAGTGAGCCAAGATCCATATTTCGTCATATCCTAAGTCAACCACTGGTAGTCCTTAAAACATGATTATTTAGGTAGACAATAGTTGTCAATTATATCATATATAATTCTTGGATAGTTTGGTGAACAACAATTGTTCTTATCTATCTAATAGTTTTTGGACCAAACTCTATGCTTCTAAGTTCATAATAGTTGAATATAACCATTTATTTTCACCCTATTATGACGACTCAGTTAAGTTAGACCCAATGATACAACGGTCGAATATAACCGCTTATATTCGTCGCATCTCACCACGATAGACAGGAATCCCCTGCCACTGGCAGTCATTCCCCTTATCGATCTAGGATTCAATGAGTGTTCATTGATTGGAAAGCATCCGATTAAAACTTAGTATTTTGTTAAGGGGTTTAGAATTAAAAACGACCATGATCCCATCATAAAGAGATTCCCAATTTTTCCTTGAATTAAATACTTCAAATCAATATTCATCAATAGTTTGATTTCCAGGTTGTTGGAGGAGTCACAAGTGGCCTCACTTAATACCCAACTTCCTTACAGGTAAAACTCGTTTTTGACAAAATCTCCCCATATCGAAATAATTGAAATTCGTATTTAATTCCGTGTTTCATAAACACAAAAATCTCATGATCGTTTGTTCATTTTAAAATCTTGAATCGTTACAGATTTTATCTTGTTTAGCATGGCAAGCATGGTATGGGTGACGTATCTAATACATGCATACATCATTAATCTAATGAAAGCATGCATACATCATCTACTCTACACATACATGAAATGTAAAGTGCATCACATAAATTAATATGCTATGGTTATGGCCCAATCCTATGCGATTTTTCCAAGCTAATGGAAAAATCAAGGTCAATCTATTGTGGTAATAACTAATTATTACAAAATCTCCTGCTTCACTTCCAAAGCTGCCTTGATTGCCTCCAAGCTCCTTTTGAAACATTTTACAAAAGAACTCGAGTTGCATTCGAGATAAAATAATTACAAAAGGAAAAACGACATGCAAGTCGTATTTAATTATTACAAACCATAAATTAAAATTAATAAAATAAATTAAAACTAGGTCTTGGGGTCATAACCATGCATCATGCTCACATAGCAATTAAAAGCATCACATATTGTATAATCACAATTTCATACAACATAAATTAAATATGATCAAATCATAAATAACAAAATTAACACACTTTAATTAAATATTAACCTAGTAATCAAAATTACTAATTAATAAAATTTTGCATACTCCAAGTTAAGCATTAACATTTGTAATTTAACCTAGCATGCAAAACCTAGCAGGAAAAAAAAAACTGTAACCAAGCAGATACGCATCATCTGTATGCGCACATGACATAAACTGTAAATCTAGCAGACACGCATCCTACGTAGGCGCATATGACTGTAACCATAGCAGATACGCATTCTTCGTATGCGTATCTACAGTACATATTCATATTGCAGCAGTTTTCAGAAAATCCCAGTTCGATCGTGTTCTTCATATTAAACGAGATTATGTTTCCAAACTCTTAATACAGACCTATGATTACCATAGCAGTAATAACACAATCATATATCACAGCTGGAACGATTAAAAACTAAACCTAGTAGCATGTTTATATGAACACGTATGTATATATACATATGCATGAACTGAAATATCTGTAAAATGCTCATGATAATCAACTGCAACTGGTTTGTTAGATGATCAGATTATGATTTAATCTTATTAAAATATGGCAGATCAGATTGACACAGCGAAACAAGGAACACAGAAGCATACAAATCGCAGTTTTTCATGCAGAATAGTTCTCGGGGGAAAAAAATAGTTCTGGTCACATAACATATCGTATATATCAATCATGACCAGATTATCCTATTATACAAGCAGCTCTGATACCATTGATGGTTTCGATTGTAATCACGCAGCGGAAACAGTAAAAATAAAATCGAAACCAAGCCAGATCCATGTATAATATTCGGATAATCATGGTAGTAAGAATATTTACCTTATTATAGCTTTATGATTGTAGAATAATGGAGATGCAAGCCTCCCACGATCACTGAGTGTTCCTCTTCGAAACCTCCTCTACTGTATCCACACGAACACCTTCAAGAACGTCTCACGATCTTGTCCGGAAGGGATGTACTATCCTCCAATGAAAGAGATATATTTTAGGGTTTCGGTTTAGGTTATGCGGCCAAGCTGTGAATGTGTCGTACTCAAATCCCAGCCCCCTTTACTATCATTATATAGTAAAGCATAAAGCCCAAGTCAAAACCTAGCCCAAAATCTGATTTATTAAATAATAGAATAAAATCCTATTATTCAAATAAATAATAATTAAGTCATACTCAATTATTAAAATCAGAAAAAACATATCTCATATATCTTTGCATTTTATTATAGCTTAATTAAGTCCCACTTAATTAATATAATAAAATCCAACTTATCATTAATTAATTTAAATTCATGATTTAAATTAATTCTTCCTTTAAATGTTCTATGTGTGTGACCCTATAGGTTATTATTTAACTGGCAATAATTTTATTCTCCAATAAAATTATAAACAATGAGCGGCATCTAGTAATACATAATTGCTATCCAATTAAATAATAATTAAATCATGATTCGATAAAACCTTTCGTGATTAATGTCTCCGTGTAATATAATCTCTTTAACCAAATATTATATATTAAACTCGAGGCATGTCTTTAGTCATCCTCTTCAACATTTAATCCGGGTTTACTTGATCCATGAGTAGACTATTAAAAACAAATCATTATTTGAGCACGGCCATGCATTTTATAGTCTCACTCAATCAAGAGGCCAATAATATCTCTCCTAATTATAGGAGGGTTAAATCCTTTATCTATCATTCATATTTCTCATACAACTCATAATATACCCGATGTCCACTTTTATCATCTCCTGGTCAAAGGTAACTTTTAATGTTGTCAAAGTATATTAATCCTCGTATAGAAATATAATGATCTCAAGTCAAAGGATCATTACACCATTACCACTGTGAGTCATTCTTATGACTTTATTAAACATGAAGAATCTCACTGTGGGTCTGTCCAGTACCATGTACTCCTACATGTACCTATGTATTGACTTTAGTATCTCCATACTTATAACCAATGAGATGTGGTTATCTGTCAAACAACATACTAGTCTATTTATATATTATTATTGTCCTATATAATAATAATCAACTAGGGACCTTTAAGAATATGATATATTATATAATCTCAAGTTCAAGTCATGTACTTAAACTATACAATGTGTATCATGATTCTAAGGATATTTATTATGCTAACAAATATATCGCATTAATTAAAGTCATAATAAATACATTTATTTAATAATCAAATGGCATAAGGTTTATTCAAGAAACAATGTATTGCCTCTAGGGCACCTACACTAACAATAACGACTACAAATTCTAAAAACAAGAAGAAATGTCTCATGCTGCGAAAAGAATCAACCAAGTCAATTATCTTATTACCACGATGAGCCAACATTGCACCACTAGAATAAGGTGCATCAACGATGAGAACTGATAAAAGTTCTGATAGCAAAATATAATGAAATAAGCTTCAAGGGAATCAGGTATCAAAACAGCTCAATCTCAATGTATAGATTAGAATTGGATTTTTATTTATTTAAAAAAAACAATAATGTTAGGCTGCTGATCAGTCACGCACTAACCCTGGACAAACGCACACAACAATGTCCTTTAATGGATCCACGGCACACATTGGCCTTATTAACTTCCGACCACGAATCTAGTCCGACCCCTTACGGTCCACCTTTTAAAACATTCCAATTATATATCAAACGCACTAGTGTAAGGACAATCGACAACCCTTGTTAACCAAACAACTGGAAGCTCACGTCCAGAATAACCACTTATGATTAATAGTCAATGAGGAAGTAACTATATCTTCTAGTATCGACAAGTTCGATACAAAACAGGGTGATAACTGAATAATCAAGATCTTCAATAAATACCGACGAGTTAGATAATAAATGGGGTGGAGAATATAAAGAACAATATTTTGAATACGTATCAACAGGATAGATATGAGTAATTGGGGACATACATCATTAACTTGATAAAAGGGAAAATCAACTTGGACAACAATAAAAGATATAAATTGCAACAAGATTATCAATAATTGAAATTCTACGTTAAAGTAGGAACATGGTCAAGCACTACGCATTTAATAAAATTTTACAACACACTATAAGGTTTGAATCAACATAAGCGAAAAAATAGCTTAAACGATTATTTGTAAAATAAATCCAGGATAACTAATTGTGGTTCAGTTTGAAGAAAACATTTAAAAAAAAAAAGTTCATTGGTGAAAATATACTAAAAATCAAGAATTTCGCTAACAGGTATTTATAGGGATTTAAAACTTGGATTTTCTCTATTTAGAGAGTTCCTTAAACATTTTCGAAGAAAACAAAAGAAATGGCATTCCATTGAGGAATCCAATAACATACAATTAGTATTATGTGGAAAAAGGTTATTTGTAAGATTCTTTAAAAAAATTGGTATTTGAATCGAGGGTAGGAAAATAAACGTTTTCACGTTAATTGAGGAAATACAGACCACATCATATCATATAACAAAGGAATTGAATTGCATCACTTGAATGATAAGTGAGGAGCAAAACACTTGCCTCGATACACGAAGTTCTCGATCCTAAAACATCGATCCGTGACTCAACTTCACGTCAGTCTCTACTTGGATTTTTCCTTCATAATTCGCCAATCTTCATATCAATACACTTGTCGACATTGATAATTATCTTCCTGCTTGAAATTCCATTTACCCATGTACAGCTCTTGGCCGGGTCTCCTACTCGTACCTATATGAAGATAAAGTACTACTTCAGTACAACCAACTAAAATCTTATTGTTTATTAATCTAGTCTACCCATACGTTCCCTAGTTCATGTAAACAAAATAACACTTGTAGCACATAAGATTATACTGATAAACTACTTCTCCGTCACGACCGGAGTCTTAATTTTGTCTCCATCTCTATCTTACGCTCGAAACACTACGAATCAGAGTCTTCTTTTGCTTCAAATCGATTTGATTGCTCTTCGATTTTAGCCTTTATTTAATTAGGGTTCCTTGGATTTGGGTTGAGTTGGTTTCATTTCTTATGTTTAATTTAAACCTCATGTTTAATTGGTTTTAATTTGGATTCTCTTTATTATTTCAAGGACAATTTGTATTCAAAATTAGGGCTTCTTTGAATTGAGTTTGAGCTTGGATTTGGGGTTCAAAGGTAGGGTTTTTGGATTTATAGCAGAGCTTGAATTTGGTTCAAAGTTTTGTATTTTTCGTTATCTATTTACTTTTTTTTTTGTATGTGTAGGGGTTAGATCAAGTGTCAAGCTTAATGAGTACAACACTCTATGCATGATGTTTGATTACATATGAATATATGATAAGATATTGCTCCCCTATGCAGGTTGAGCAAAGGCGGAAGGAAGCTCTTTCTGGAACAGGGGAGGAGAGTGCATCAGCTTTAGAAAGTTCACTACAAGAAGTTGTATCACGCTATAGTTTCATGGATTTTTGGCCTTGCTTGAAATTATACCACACTCGCACACAAGTACCGTTATCCTCACATTAAAACCCACACTGACACATATAAACGACCACAACATTCACGCTCCCATAAAACCTCTACTCTCTTCACCCTTCTTCTTTTCCCTCAAAGTCTCGGTTCTCTCTTGCTCTGCCACTCCCATCACACACATACCAACACTCATACGGTCACAACCCACTTCACTTTATCTCCAACTCTCTTTTCTGCTTCCTGTAACCTCTGTGCCATGAACAACCACACTAACAAACACAAACGTACACCCTCCTATCTCCTTCTTCTTCGACTTAACACTATCAACATAACCATGGTTACAATCACACCACCAGTATATAGAAATGTAAACACATTGCACACTAGCCGAGACACCCACACACTCTCGGATTCACCCCCAACTTCGAACTACAATCACAACAAGAAACTCCAAAATGAGTCGGACACACACAGACCAGCGGTAAAGCTCCATCTTAATTCCCCCAACATCACTTCGCTGCTCTCTAGAATCAAAATCGGAAGCCCCAAAATTCGGCACCACCAATCAATGATACACACACGCTGCGAGCCACACCAACTGCCAACTGTCCACACCCATACGCGCACTCACACAGGCAGTTTACACACACACACCCATAGTATATACACTCACACAGTAGCACAAATTTAAACACAATGAAAACCCCTCCCCCCAGCTCGTACACCAGCTCAAACTCATACACAGATACATATAGCCGCGCATACACTGAACTCGCAATACACAAACAAGTCTCACACACATGGCCATACGCCGCCATAGGACTACAGGGGAAGAAAACGAGTTTATCAATAAAACTGGGCAAAGAAACTCGGGCCCAGATGGAATTGGGCGACCATAACGAGAGAGATTGCAAGAGATTGAGTCCGAGAGAGGAAGAGATATGTGAGGGAGAGACAACCGAGAGAGATTTTGAGGGAGAGAAGTGAGGCTTGAGAGAGTATAATTGAGGGAGAGAGATGAATTTCTCGAGAGTTCTCGAGAAGAAAAGAAGCAGAGCGTACTGATGAAGCCAAAAGAAAAGCTGGGTTTTTGATTAAAAGACAGGGGAACTTTTATACTCACACAACTGAAAATCAAATAAAACTAATGTAAATCATTTTAGAAATCGAAATTACAAAGAAAATTGTTAGAAAAATAAGTTTAAAATTTTTAAAATAAAATTTATGAAATTACGAACATCCCCATATCTGAGAAATTGCCCAAAATACCCACTTTTCCCCTACCCCCTGCCCAAAATACCGATATCCTAAGTTGTCCGCCCTTTTTAACCACGGAGTACGCATGTTTTTCATGCGTACAGTGAGATACGCATTTACGTAATGCGTATAGTGAGACACGCATTTGGGTAATGCGTGATGACGTCATCCCACCTCATTTTCTCAGAAACCCAGCCGGCGCTCTCTCCCCCCAGAAATCGCACCTCTGGTCGCCCTCCTCCGTTCTCCCAACCACGACCATCTCCACTCCTCCTGTTGGCATCAAAATGAAGCCTAAAACTCCATCTATCTTTCCCCCGGTTTCATTTGTAGATTGTGGCCCCGCAGGGGCGAGTTCGAACAGATCTGAGAACCAAATCGGAAAAAAAAGCTTGATTTGGGTATTTCAATTCCGGGAAAACAAATGAGAAATGGTTATTATAGGCTTGTAGAGTACAAAACGACGATCATTTTGATATATGGCATGGTGTCGGAATATGTCTAGAAAGGACGACGTTGTGGTTACAAGTTTAGCGTCAAATCGCCTCCGGCGGCTGCTGTAGAAGACGGTGAACAGTACGACATATGCGCATGTTGGACATGCGCATCCCAGAAAACGCATGTGCAACATGCGTATATATGGTTACTGTTCACAGATGCATTTGTAACAATTACGAAGTGTACGCATTGTAACCATGCGTGGCCTCCGACCACGCAATTTTAAGATGCGTATACGGACCACGCATGTGTGTATTGCGTGGTCCATGGGTAAAAAGGGCGGACACTTTCAGATGTGGGTATTTTGGGCAGCTGGGATTGAAATGTGGGCATTTTTGTTTTTCACCCCCCATATCTTTAAAATATTTTTAGGATAAAAAATGAATTAAATATGAATTTTACAAGTTTTGATCCTTTAAATGCAATAAAATTCTTAAAATCATTTTAAAATACTTAAACACCCAAAATAATTCTTCCACTAATTTTAAAAACTAGACAATATCATATAGATAATATCACGAGTGATTTCGTGATTTTTTTTAACAACTTCGATGATTTTATAAAAATCCCAGAAGATCAATTATGCATGATTTAAATACATTTAAATTCTCGAAAATATAAATAAAAATACACAGACTTAAACGGCACACCCAAATCATCATATACACACATGAACACAATATCACATATATTGACCTTCTAAAAAATAATCACATCATATAATCCACATTTTATATTAAATAAAAAAAATTTTAAATACACTATTTTCTAAGTCGTTATTTCCTTTGTAACACCCCCAGATCCGGGGTCAGGGATCTGGTCGTTACGGTCTCAATATCCATCCACAAAACTAACATAATTTAAATTACAACCTTCTGACCCAAAATAACAACATAAAACACACCCACTATAGTCCCAGAGATGAAATCAGAGTAACCATCAATATTAATAATCACAAGTTTGAGGTCTCACAACCCAAAGAATTACAATTTTACCATTACATACTCTTTGCCGTCCATTGCTATATGCCATATTATAAATACATTGATACTTGAAAGCCAATCATCTAGCCTACCAAGAGCTTCTTACTCAACAGTGGCATTTAGGATCTCTACGTTTAATCCTCCGACGGCTATCACTTGCTCGTACCGATTGTGCCTTGTGCAGGCCATCAGATCTAGCTATTGTTGTGATATAATAGATAAAGCAAGGGTGAGCAATAGCCCACCAAAAGAATATAATTGAATAGTGATAATATATAACAGTTCAACATATCTTTGATACCATATGCCATGCATTAATGAACATAGTACCAGTATAAGGTAAATGATGAAGTTACAAGGTAACTCAACACATAACTTCTGTAGAAATATCTGCTATGCAAGGTATAAGCAAGATATCATCATATGTCATCAAAGAGGGGAATTGCTAGAAATATTGCAATCCCAGTTTTGAACATTTCTCAAACTCCTGTCAACCTGAAAGAAGTCTTTTCGATACGTGCTGCGGGGGGTGTGCCCTTCAACCTGAAAGAAGTCTCTTCGATACGTGTTGCAGGAAATTCCCAATTTGGGAGATGAACCAATACTGGAGTTATCACGCGCCAGCTATCCTACTCCTCGATGATCAGTCGGAGATGGTACAGCCCAATATAGTAACTCCCTAGCCAACGGTTGGGCCTTGTGATGGACCGCGCGACTCGGCCTCTTACACACGACTCCTAGTTCGAATAAATCCATGACTCTGAAACGTAAAGTTCGTCCTCCTTTCCCCAAGTGTAACACTTGTTGATAAAACTCCACAAAATAGTCGTATCTAATTGGAAAGGAAAATTCACCAATATTTCCCTAGTTGTTGCTTGTTAATGGATGTAAACTTGTTCCATCAATCTTACCCCTCGAGTGTTGAAGAGGTAACCAAAAAGACTCATATCGATGTTTGAAAAGAATGAAGATGTGAGCAAAAAGGTAGTTTAACAAGTATATGACCGGGCAGTCAAATAAATAACAGCTCCCAAGTGAGGTCCCCTTATATGTTTTTGGAAGTTTGAGCGAGTATTTAAATCTTCTTATAAGATAGATTTAAATAAACATAGAGTTTTGGGGACCTTCCCTCCGAAATACTTTACATAATATCTGAAGGTGAAAGATAATCTTTGAATAATATAATTCATTATAAAAAGAATTTAGAAGAATTTAAATAAATATTCCATGAATATTTATTAAATCAATAATAATTCAGGAATATTACTAAATCATAATATTGCTCCTAAGTAATCCTTGAATAAATATACCGGAATATTTACTAAATAACTCTCTTTTAAATGAATATTCAAAAATAATACTCATTAAAGAAATAAACTCGAATAAATAATAAAATAATATTTACTAAATAGATCAAACCTTAAATGAATATTTGAAAATAATATTCATTTAATAAATAATATTTTAATTGAATATCCAAATAATATTCTTTTAGTAATCACAACTTTAAAGGAATATTCGAAGTAATATTCCTTAAGTAAATAGGACTTCCAATGAATATTTTAGATAATATTCCTTAAATAAATAAAACCTTAAATGAATATTCGAATGTAATATTCATTAAATAAATAAAGATCAAATGAATATTCCAAATAATATTCATTAAATAATTAATTCAAATTAATATTTGGGGATGATATTCGTCAACCAAATAACTCTAATGAATATTCAGAATAGTATTCCATAAATAAATGACATTCTAAATGAATATTAAAATAATATTCATTAAATATTCCTCCACTGAGGTAATACTCAAATAACATTCCTCGAAAGATTCGTAATCGAATAAAAATCCTCGAAATAATAAATCTGTCGCTGGAATCCTTCTGGGTTTCCACGACTATTTATATATTACAAAATATCGACTCCCGGTCTATATTTGAAGAATGAATATCATACGCCCTTCACTAAGGGTCTTAACAAAACAATCCTGCTTATAACTGATAATTCATATCTAGTCTATAAGCCAATATCAATTCAGGGAACAAGTATATCAATAGACTTGAAAGTACGCATGCATGCTATGGCATATGTATACAACAATCATCATATATATTATCACAACAACAGTTCCAAGTATTGGAAACTTGCCTGGCCATCCTGTAGGGGTAGTGTGCCTCGGGTCGATCCGGTGATCTATTCATAGTCACAATATCCGAGGTTAATCACTTAATATATCGAAAGGCTAAGTATAACTTAACTTAAGTCGAAACACGTTTTCGAATTATCTCGTTATACACCCTTTGGTGTAACTCTTTTTATTACCGACACGATCCGATACTTGCTCGTTATTTCGACACGTCATTACACTTACACTTGGTATATACTTAAGTCGTATAAGCTCTAAGGTCGGTCGTTTACGAACCAAGATTATACCTCGAGTTTTATCGCCCGTTTTCTAAGTTATAACCAAAGCCATATTTTTAAGGGGTTCGTTCGCGTTTAACTTCGATTCAAACATTTTTATAAAATCGGAAAACGATCCGTTTGACATGAGGTTTTCTCCCACACCTTTATTTTTATCTCTAATATTTAATTTTCAAGATTTTCCACTGATTTGGCAATAATAAAGGGGTCCAATTTCAGTTATGAACTTTCATTTACGGTTTCGAACCACTTTTACGAATTTCACCATAACTCCTAAACCGTAAGTCCGTTTCACATGATCTTTATATCAAAACGAAGATTATAACATCACCTATCTTATAATGGCAGAACATGAAACTGTACAGTGAGTTATAGATACTGTGATGCACGTTTTTCAATGATTAACGAAAATTCGGCATTACGACGGCTATAAATCGAAGTTTCCAAAATTCTTAACATCAAATCCAACCAACACCGGGCATCCATACAACTTATACTCATGTTATAATTCTCAACAAGTCCAGAAATATCATACTTCCCCATCATATTCATTATATCTCTTAGATCAATAAAGCTAATTACATAATCATGCTTATAATACACCATTTCATAACTAATCTCAAAATCAACCAATAATCATCAAAACTTAAACTAAGAGCTAGGGTTTCATGAGTTCCATACCTTCCTTGATGTGTGTAAGACCTTACTAAGCCTTGAATAATCCTTGTACAACCTTAACCAAGCTTAATCTAACAAGAAACATCAAGGATATACTTAGAGATTTTCGGACTTTCTATAACCCATCTGAAAGATCATGAAAAATGAGGGCCTTACCGAGGTTTTCTGGACGAGACTTCTAAAGGAGAGTTGTAGAGAATCTAACCAGATTTCCAACAAGCTAAAGAAAACCAAATTTCATTGAGTAATGAAGGAGATATGGCCGTTTGAAAATCATCACAGAAACTGTCAAACAATCCGGACAGTTTGGTTTCTTTTCTTGGGGAGGAGATTTGACTAGGCTACACTCATTAGAATGCCATGAAAATTTGATCGAATGTTCTCCATGGAGTGGAGAATCTATGGTTAAAATTTGGTGATTTTATCATGGATAGAAATGGAGATATGAATTTTCTTCTTGGAGGTGTTCTGCTGGGTAGTTTGATGAAAAATGGAGAGATGTAGTTTTGCTTTCTATTTCTCTTGTATAATGACTTGATACATGTAATATCTATCTATATTTGGATGCATATTTTACTTTTGTGTTGTCCATCATCCAGTGGTGCCACTTGTTGGCCTTACATTAAGCATTCCCTTTTTGCCAAAGTGCAATTTCATCACTCCTTTGTTTAGTTGACTTATATGTAAGTCACTTTGATTCTTTCTTTTTCCACCAACTTGATTTCCTTACTCCATCCATTTGCACATGCTTGTATCTTGATTCTCTGTTTGCTCTTTTGTCCATTTATTACTCCATTTCAATATTCTTTGCTTGTGTTCCTGGTGTTGATATTACTGAGGAAGACACAATTCAGCCCTTTAAAGTTAATAAGAGAATATTCTCTGATTTGACCAACAAGGATGCAAACAAGGAACAAATACCTGATTTGTTTCTGCCTCTTGCTCTTCAAAATTTCTTAAATCAACCTCACGAACCACAACAGCCTGAGCCTAAGCCTACACTGTCACCACCTGCAAACCCGGACTCTGTACAACCTACAAACACTGAAACATAACCTCCACCTGAAAATGCTGAAACAAACACTAACCAAATTCCACCACTATCCACTCATACTCCAACTCAACCTCAACCTATAATCACTGAGCAAGTTGCAACCTCTGAATAAAATCCATCACCTACACAGGTTAAACCAAAGAAGAGGGGTCGAACCAAGCTCATAGCTGTAAAAAGGGTTCAAAAACCTAGAAAGGAAAGAGCAAACATGCCTCCATTACCATCTGTTGTAGAAGATGATTCTACTGATGAAGGAGTGACAGCTGAGGTGCCTCAATCAAAGCGAAGAAGGTTGATACTTGATGACTCTGATGAAGAGATTAATGTTGAAGCTCCAGAGGTGATTTCTAAGGAGATACCTGCTGTTGAGATGCATATTGAAGAAGAAGTTGTAAAGGCAACTGAAAATGCACAGTTGATTGCAGAAAACAGAGATGGTTCTGCTGCTATGGATGATCTTGTTGAGACATTCATGCCATTCTCTGATGATTTTGAAGTTCCTATCTCATCACCTGTTGCAAACTCTGAAGCCACAGGTGTAGCTGATCAACCTAGTGTGGTACTTGATGACACAGCGGCAACTCATACTGAGTTATTCTCTGATGCTCACCAAATTATTGAAGAAGGTGAAGAAGTTGATCAATCCACCAAGGCTGTAATCTCTGAGCCACCTGCAGAGAATGTTGCAGAGCCTACTGCTGAAAATGTTGAACCTGCAGTGGATATCGCTGAGAATGTAAATGCTGATGTTGAAACTGAAGGAAGTGCTGAGTCTAACTCTTCTCGGAGTATACCTGTAACACCCCTAGATCCAGGGTCAGGGATCTGGTCGTTACGGTCTCAATATCCAACCACAAAATCAACATAATTTAAATTACAACCTTGTGACCCAAAACAACAACATAAAACACACCCGTTATAGTCCCAGAGATGAAATCAGAGTAATCGTCAATATTATTAATCACAAGTTTGAGTTCTTACAACCCAAAGAATTACAATTTTACAATTACATGCTCTTTGCCATCCATTGGTATATGCCATATATATATAAATACATTTGATGCACAAATACTAACAACTAGCCTACCAGAGGCTGCATCCTTAGCAATGGTAGCTATGACCTCAGCGGTTAATCCTCTGACGGCTGACACCTGCCTATGCTGAGCACGCCTTGCGCGGCCATCTGATCTAGCTGATGTTGTGATATAAATAAATAAAGCAAGGGTGAGCAATAGCCCACCAAAAATATAATTGAACAGTGATAATATATAACAGTCCAAAATATCTTTGAAACCATATGCCATGCATTAACGATGTAGTACCAATATAAGGTATGAGATGAAGTTACAAGGTAACTCAAAATATATTTGTTTTGAATAAATATCTGCTATGTCAAAGATGAGCCAGATATTATCAACTTTTCATAATAGAGGAACTTGCAGGAAGAATATTGCAATTCCAATTCAAACACTTTTTAAACCTGCCAATAATGATAAGGTTGCAGGAAATTTCCAACATTGAGAGATGAACTAATACTGGAGTTTGACGCGCCAGGAGACATAGCATTTACGCGATGATCAGTCGCATGTCATGCTCCCCACCTCTTGTTCTCTACATGTAGAAGGAAGCACCGACGGATTTACTTGTCTACCGCCCTCTGGAACCCCCCGGCCAACGGTTGGGCCATTTCCTGGACCGGCGCCACTGGGTCACTTACGCATCTCCTAGTTCATTTCACATCCATAACTTTGAAACGTGAAGTTCCTCCCCCTTTCCCCAAGTATATTACTTGTTGATAGGACTCCACAAAGTAGTCGTATCTAGTTGGAAAGGAAAAATCACCAATATTTCCCAAGCTGATGCTTGTTAATGGATATAAACTTGTTCCATCAATTCTTACCCCTCGAGCGTTGAGGAGGTAACCAAACAGACTCATATCGATGTTTGAAGAATCAAGATGTGAGTGACAAGATAGTTTTAGCAAGTATAGGACCGGGCAGTCCAATAAATAACATCTCTCAAGTGAGGTCCCCTTATATCGGTTTGGAAGTTGAGCGAGTATTTAATCTTCTTTAAGATAGATTTAAATGAAAATAAAGTTTGGGAACCTCCCCTTGATAAGAATAGTCATAAAATACTCCGAAATATTTTACACCTTATCTGAAGGTGATAGATAATCTTTGAATAATATGAATCATCATAAAAAGAACTTAAAAGAATTTAAATAAATATTCCAAGAATATTTATTAAATCAATAATAATTAAGGAATATGAATAAATCATAATATTGCTCGTAAGTAATCCTCGAATGAATATATATAACTATTTACTAAATAACTCTCTTCTTTAAATGAATATTCAAAATAATATTCATTAATTAATTAAGCTCAAGTAAATGTTTAAAATAATATTCACTAAATAAATCAAACCTTAAATGAATATTTGAAAATAATATTCATTTAATAAATAATATTCTAAATAAATATCCAAATAATATTCTTTCAGCAATCAAACTTTAAAGGAATATTCGAAGCAATATTCCTTAAGTAAATAGAACTTCGAATGAATATCTTAAAATAATATTCATCAAGTACATAAAATCTTAAATGAATATTCACAATAATATTCATTAAATAAATTTCCAAGAATATTAAAGTAATTACTCATTGAATAATCAAACTCTAAACGAATATTCGAAACTAATATTCATTAAGTAATTAAAGCTCGAATGAATATTAAAATAATATTCAGCAAATAAATATACGCGAATGAATATTCAAAATAATATTCATATAGTACCTCTCGATTGAGATAATATCCAAATAGCATTCCTCGAATAATTTCCAAGTAATCAATACTTTATGAAAATATAAATAATGTTTACTAATAACATTCCTCAAAATGAGTACTACTCTGCCGCTGGAATCCCTCCGGGTTTCCACGGCTATCTATATATCACAAAATACCGACTCCCGGTCTTATATTTAAAGAATGAATATCATACGCCCTTCACTAAGGGTCTTAGCAAAACAATCTTGCTTATAACGGATAATTCATATCTAGTCTATAGGCCAATATCAATTCAGGGAACAAGCATATCAATAGACTTGAAAGTAGGCATGCATGTTATGGCATAGGTATACAACAATCATTATATATATTATCACAACAACAGTTCCAAGTATTGGAAACTTGCCTGGTAATCTTGTAGGGGTAGTGTGCCTCGTGTCAATCCAGTGATCTATAAATAGTCACAATAACCGAGGTCAATCACTGAACATTTCGAAGGTTAAGTATAACTTGACTTAAGTCATGTAAGCTTAGTCCAAAACACACCTCGAACCTATCCTTAATGTCGGATCTTTTGTATATATTACTTAATCATTTATAACCTCGTTCTTTGCACCAATATGTTGTCTCGATAATTCTTAACAAGTTTCATGTTTTAGTCGACTCGAGATTCCCTTTTTAACTTAGCCAAAAAGGGTGGCCAAAGTAGTACCCCTAGGGTTGAGGCTTCTGAGAATCACTATTTCCAGACTCGTACTTCAACACTTTTAATAAATCACTGGAAATGTATTTAATTACGAAACCACTTATAAAATCATCTTTGGTATTTGTAATATTTATCATAAAATTTCCAATTCGAAGCCACGAGTCTAAATAGGTGAAATGTATTTTTGAAGTTCGGTCGACTACGGATCTTTACTATTCACACCTCTTTCACTAAAACGTTCATAACTCGGTAACCGTTAACTCAAATGACGCACCGTTTTCGCGTACATGATCTAGAGAATGTCTAGAAGGTAGCTAACTCAAAATTGGACTTAGATCAGAAGATTAATTTTTCGGAATTTTGCCAAAACAGGGCAGGAGGTTTTAATGAATAATGTTACCTCCGAAAAGTGGTTTCTTCGCACTTATCCTCGATTCGAACATTTTTATAAAATCGGAAAACGATCCATTTTACTTGTGGTTTTCTCTCACACCTTCCTTATGACCTCTAATATTTAATTACCATGATTCGTCACTGACTTAGTCATGTTAAGGGATTCCAATTTCAGTTACGAACTTTCGATTACGGTTTCGAACCTCTTTTACGAATTTAATCATAACTCCTAAACCGTAAGTCCATTTCATACGAACTTTATATCAAAACGAAGCTTATAACATAATCTAGCTTATCATGGCAAAAATCGAAGCTAAACAGTGACTTATACCTACTGTCAAACTCGTGTTCTTAAGGTTAACGAAATTTCGGCATTACGACGGCTATAAATCGGATATTTACCAAATTCCAAAACTTCCAATAATCATGATATCTACTCCAAACAACACATACATGATTTATAACCATGAACTGAGGCCAAGCAATGCCTTTCCGTTCACCTAGGCTATTTTTAACATTTATCAAAACTAAACCATAATCATGCTTGTAATCACTAATTATCATAACTAAGCTTAAATCCATCAAGAACATGCATAATCTCAAAGTAAGACCTAGGGTTTCAAGTGTGTTATACCTTCCTTGGGGTGTGTATGCACTTAGTAAGCCTTGTATAGTCCTTGTATAGCCTCCATGAAGCTTGGATCATCAACCAAAATCAAGATCCAAAAGTTTTGTTCTTGAGGTTACTATTCATCCTCCACTTTGATGATTTTATTGAAAATGGAAACAATGGATTTTGAGGCTAAGATTTCTAGGGTATCATTTTTATGAAATATAGGATCTAGGATAAAAATTTGGAGATCAAACAAGGAGTGGAAGCTTGACTTTGGATCTTGAATTAAGGCTTAAAGCCGAATGGAGCTAAATGGGAGAGAGGGAGAGGTTTTGCTTGCTTTTCTCTTGTTCTCATCCAATCCAAGTTGTATTATTGGTAGATATTTGTTGCTTAGACCATGGTTTAGTTGATGGGTTAAGGCTTGGTTAAGGTTTTGATAACATGTGAGCAAGTATTGGTGCCTTATGTTGCACCCTCATGCTAGCTAGCTTAGTTTGTCTCCAATGATACTTGTATGTATGAAACTTGCTTGGTTCCTTGCATTATTGTGATGAAGAAGGGATAAGAATGAGTGAATTATTTAGGAAGATATTTGTTTGGCACAAATGCAAGTTGCCCCCTCTAGTTTGTTAGAAAAACAAGCTTCTTAAGGAAGCTAACTTAGCTTAGATAATATCTTCATAAAGCTACTTTAATAAAGTGATGATGCCATGGTGGTGATCTTATCAACTTGCACATGGTTGTCTCTTGGTTCTCTGCTTGTTCCTTTTGTCCGTTTATTGCTCAATTCATTGATCGTTCGTGGGAATAACTCATTCGTTTCTAATTAGGGTTTTACCGAAAACCTTCTTAATATTTATAATAACATTCTCCATCTTTCTTAATACTTCTCGAATTTAAATTCCTTAAATCCCTTAAATAAATCCTTAAGTCTGGCAGTGTCCAGGGAATTCTCGGAGAAAATGAAAGTGCTCTGTTTCTGAATCCGACAGCTTTTACATACACTTATTTTCCTCCTGGATCACTAATACGAACTTTCATTTGTCCGTTTATTGCTCAATTCATTGATCGTTCGTGGGAATAACTCATTCGTTTCTAATTAGGGTTTTACCGAAAACCTTCTTAATATTTATAATAACATTCTCCATCTTTCTTAATACTTCTCGAATTTAAATTCCTTAAATCCCTTAAATAAATCCTTAAGTCTGGCAGTGTCCAGGGAATTCTCGGAGAAAATGAAAGTGCTCTGTTTCTGAATCCGACAGCTTTTACATACACTTATTTTCCTCCTGGATCACTAATACGAACTCAGAAATCCGTTCCGAATACCGGATATAGCATTATTATAATAATATTCTAAATTCCACCAAAATCACTATTCATCACTTATTTTTATTTAATTCCTATAATTAGAAAAATGAACCTGGTTTACTCTCGAGTGCTCCTTAACCTTTTTACGGAACCGCTGGACTTATAATAGATATTGATTTGGATGACACAAGAATAATCTTTCTTGGATTAATATAACTTATATCCTTAGGAGATAGATTATTCTTATTTATGCTATCAACCAAAAGTATTCTTCATGACATATGATCATTTAAATCTTTACTCATTCATTTGTTAATACCTTGTAGTCGGAGTCACTGTTCATTCTTTCATCAATATATAAAAAGTTTTAATTCTACCGAAAATTCGGGTTCTTACAATACCAGTACAAACTGATGCAAAGCATACAAATTTTTCTGGACCTTCACATCAACATGAGATTGAAAAAGAATATTATGCCAAATTTTTAGCAAATTGGTATAAAGTGTTAGTGTAGATGCCCTAGAGGCAATACATTGTTTCGTGAATAAGTCTTATGTCATTTGATTATTAAATAAATGAATTTATTATGACTCTAATTACTGCGATATTTGTTAGCATAATAAATGTCCTTAGAATAATGATACACATTATATAGTTTAAGTTTATAACTTGAATTTGAGATTATATAATATATATATATATATCATATTCTTAAAGGTCCCTAGTCGAGTATTATTATACAGGACAATAATAATACATAAATAGACTAGTATGTTTTTGACTGATAACCACATCTCATTGGTTATAAGTATGGAGATACTAAAGTCAATACATAGGTACATGTAGGGTACATGGTACTGGACAGACCCACCGTGAGATTCTTCATGTTAATTAAGTCATAAGAAAGACTCACAGTGATAATGGTGTAATGATCTTTTGACTTGAGATCATTATATTTTTATACGAGGATAATATACTTTGACTACATTAAAAGTTACCTTTGACCGGATAATGATAAAAGTGGACATCGGGTATATTGTGAATCGTATGAGAAATATGAATGATAGATAAAGGATTTAACCCTCCTATCAAATAGGAGAGATATTATTGGCCTCTTGATTGAGTGAGACTATAAAATGCATGGCCGTGCTCAAATAATGATTTGTTATTAATAGTCTACTCATGGATCAAGTAAACCCGGATTAAATTATGAAGAGGATGACAATAAACATGCCTCGAGTTTAATCTATAATATTATGGTTAAAGGGATTATATTACACGGGAATATTAATTACAAAAGGTTTTATCGAATCACGATTTAATTATTATTTAATTGGGTAGCAATGATGTATTACTAGATGCCGCTCATTGTTTATAATTTTATTGGAAAATAAAATTATTGCCAATTAAATAATAACCTATAGGGTCACACACATAGAACATTTAAAGGAAGAATTAATTTAAATTATGAATTTAAATTAATTAATGATAAGTTGGATTTTATAATATTAATTAAGTGGGACTTAATTAAGCTATAATAAAATGCAAAGATATATGAGATATGTTTTTATGATTTGAATAATTGAGTTTGACTTAATTATTATTTATTTAAATAATAGGATTTCATTCTATTATTTAATAAATTAAATATGGGCTAGGTTTTTGACTTGGGCTTATAAGCTTCACACTATCATATAAATATATGATGATAGCATTGAAGGCTTGTGATTTTTACGTACGTGAATATCAGAAGAAGCCGCACAAAACCCTAACCCTAAACCTATCTTTCATTAGAGGCTAGTACCTCTCTTCCGGGCAAGATCGTGAGACGTTCTTGAAGGTGTTCGTGTGGATACCGTAGAGGAGGTTTCGAAGAGGAACACTCAGTGATCGTGGGAGGCTTTCATCATCATTATTCTACAATCATAAAGCTATAATAAGGTAAACATTCTTACTACCATGATTATCCGAATTATTATACATGGATCCGGGCTTGGTTTCGATTTTATTTTACCGTTCTTTCGCTGCGTTTTGATGATCGGAACCAACAATGGTATCAGAGCTGCTTGTATAATATGATAATCTGGTTATATATGATATAAACGATCTGTTATGTGCTATACCAGAACTATATCTTTTCCCGGGAACCATTCTGCATGATATACGCGAACTACATGCTTCGTTTTTATACTGGTTTTGATGCGTCCAGTGATCTGCCATGTTTTAGTAAGATTAAATCATAACATTATCTGGTCTTTAATGATGTAAACGATCTGATTTATGTTATACGAGAACTGGTTTTTCCCCGAGAACCCTCATGCATGCTAACGTGAATTATCAATCTGCGTGTTTCGTTTTCTTCTGTCATGTTACGTTAAGATGATCTGTTATGTATTAATGGGATTAAATCGTAACATTAACATCTAAAACTCAGTTGGAAACGAATCAGATAGGCAGAAATTCAGTTGATGCGTAAAACCTATACATACGTGTTTATATGACTAGGTTTAGTTCTTAAAACGTTCTTGAATCAATGATATGTGATTGTGTTTGTGTTCCTGAGTAATCGTAGGGTCTGTATATTACGTCTGGAATCGAAAATTGCACTAACAATACTCAGATAATCGTTCTGGGTCTTCTGAAAAACTGCAGAAAAATTCATGTACAGGTGATGCGCATACTGAGTATGCGCATCTATTAGAGTTTCGTTCATACACGCATACGGGAAATGCGTGTCTGATTAAATTAACAGATTAGGTCTGTTGCGCATACTGTAGATGCGTGTCTGCTGTTTTAATAATAAAAAAAATTATTATTATTATTATTTTTTTTTTTTTTTTTATTTTTTTTCAGCTAGGTTTTGCATGCTAGATTAAAATATAATTGTTAATGTTTAACTTGGAGTATGCAAAATTTTATTAATTAGTAATTTTGATTACTAGATTAATATTTAATTAAAGTGCGTTAATTTTATTATTTATGATTTGATCATATTTAATTTATGTTGTATAAAATTGTGTTTATACAATATGTGATGTTTTTAATTGCTATGTGAGCATGATGCATGGTTATGGCCCCAAGACCTAGTTTTCAATTTATTTTATTAATTTTAATTTATGGTTTGTAATAATTAAATACGACTTGCATTTCGTTTTTCCTTTTTGTAATTATTTTATCTCGAATGCAACTCGAGTTCTTTTGTAAAATGTTTCAAGAGGAGCTTGGAGGCAATCAAGGCAGCTTTGGAAGCGAAGCAAGAGATTATGTAATAATTAGTTATTACCACCATAGATTGACCATGATTTTTCCATTAGCTTGGAAAAATCGCATAGGATTGGGCCATAACCATAGCATATTATTTTAGGTGATGCACTTTACATATAATGTATGTGTAGAGTAGCAAATGTATGCATATTTTAATTAGATTAATGATGTATGCATGTATTAGATACGTCACCCATGCCATGCTTGCCATGCTAAACAAGATAAAATCTGTAACGATTCGAGATTTTAAAATGAACAAACGATCATGAGATTTTTGTGTTTATGAAACACGGAATTAAATACGAATTTTCAATTATTTAGATATGGGGAGATTTTGTCAAAAACGGGTTTTACCTGTAAGGAAGTTGGGTATTAAGTGAGGCCACTTGTGACTCCTCCAACAACCTGGAAATCAAACTATTGTTGAATATTGATTTGAAGTATTTAATTCAAGGAAAAATTGGGAATCTCTTTATGATGGGATCATGACCGTTTTAATTTTGAAACCCCTTAACAAAATATTAAGTTTTAATCGGATGCTTTCCAATGAATGAACACTCATTGAATCCTAGATCGATAAGGGGAATGACTGCCAGTGGCAGGGGACTCCTGTCTATCGTGGTGAGATGTGACGAATATAAGCGGTTATATTCGACCGTTGTATCATTGGGTTTAACTTAACTAAGTCGTCATAATAAGGTGAAAATAAACGGTTATATTCAATTATTATGAACTTAGAAGCATAGAGTTTGGTTCAAAATCTATTAGATAGACAAGAACAATTGTTGTTCACCAAACTATCCAAGAATTATATATGATATAATTGACAACTGTTGTCTACCTAACTAATCATGTTTTAAGGACTACCAGTGGTTGACTTAGGATATGACGAAATATGGATCTTGGCTCACTAGAAAGATATATGGGATATTCTTTCCGATTTAATAGTAAGGGCTATTAATTTGATAAAAATAGTGGGAGATATATTATGAATATGTCATAATCACTTGAACATAATTAATGTAACAATCTAACTTATCTTATGCATTTTATCATTGTAGAAAACAAATGGCACAAAACACAAACTCTCTATCCGTTCGATCAATCCTTGAGAAGGATAGATTGAAGGAGGATCTGAGGAAGAAGAAGGCTCAACAAGCTTCTACTTCAGGAATATATGTTATAGAAGTCAATCTGTCTACTTCTACATCTTGGGTATTGGATACTGGATGTGCATCTCACATTTGTATAAATGTGCAGGAACTGCAGAGAAGTAGGACTATGGCTAAGGGAGAAGTGGACCTACGAGTAGGCAATGGAGCAAGAGTTGCTGCTTTAGCCGTAGGAACTTATTATTTATCTTTGCCCTCTGGGCTTGTTTTAGAACTTGAAGACTGTTTTTACGTGCCTGCGATTCGCAGAAACATTATTTCTGTTTCCTGTTTGGACAAGAAAGGTTTTTCGTTTATAATAAAGAACAATAGTTGCTCTTTTGCTTTGAATGATTTAACCTATGGTGTTGCGCGTTTATTTAATGGTTTATATGTTCTTGATTTAGATAATCCTGTCTGTAACATAGAAAACAAACGACTTAAAGTTAATGACTCAAATCAAACATACCCCTGGCATTGTCGTCTAGGCCATATAAATGAGAAACGCATATCCAAATTACATAAGGATGGATACTTGGATAAGTTTGATTTTGAATCATACGAAAAATGCGAATCTTGTTTTCTTGGTAAGATGACTAAAGCCCCTTTTACTGGTAAGGGTCAAAGGGCCACTGAACGTTTGGAGCTAATACATAGTGATGTATGTGGCCCAATGCGTGTGATGGCTAGAGGAGGCTACTACTACTTCATAACATTTACTGATGACTTCAGTAGATATGGATATGTGTATCTTATGAAGAATAAATCCGATTCTTTTGAAAAATTCAAAGAATACAAGGCTGAAGTAGAGAAGCAAATAGGCGGAGGTGCAAGTATTAAAATCTTACGATCCGATCGTGGGGGTGAATACTTAAGCACCGAATTTAAAGAGTATTTAAAGGAGTGTGGTATTGTATCACAACTCACTCCGCCAGGTACACCTCAATGGAATGGAGTTTCAGAGAGGAGAAATCGTACTCTGTTGGACATGGTACGATCGATGATGAGTCATGCAGATCTTCCAATAAGTTTCTGGGGTTATGCTCTAGAAACAGCGGCTTTCACACTTAACCGTGTTCCAACCAAGAAGGTTCAAAAGACTCCATATGAGATATGGGAGGAGAAACGGTCAAGCATGAACTTTATGAAAGTTTGGGGATGCAAGGCGTTTGTAAAACGTCAAGTATCTGACAAGCTTGGACCTAAATCTGAAGAGTGCAATTTTGTGGGATACCCTAAAGAAACAAAGGCGTATTATTTTTATAGTCCTTCTGAGCAGAAAGTGTTCATTGCTCGAGATGCTGTCTTCATGGAAAGAGATTTTGTTTCCAAAAGAGACAGTGGGAGAACTATAGATCTCGATGAAGATCGAGAACCACAAAATAGCATTGAACCTGAGGTGGAACAAGAGCAGAATAATGATAATGCTCAAGAAACACAGGTTGTTCGTAGATCTGGTAGAATTCGCCATGAGCCAGAGAGATATGGATTTCTTTTGACTCAATGTGGGGATTTGATGCTCATAGATGAGGATGAGCCTCTCACATACCAAGATGCTATGAACAGTCCAGACTCTAAGAGATGGCTTGAAGCCATGAAATCCGAGATGGATTCCATGTACGAAAACCAAGTTTGGGATTTGGTTGATCCACCTGAAGGGGTAAAACCCGTAGGGTGCAAGTGGGTTTTCAAGAAGAAAACTGACATGGAGGGAAATGTTCAGACCTATAAAGCAAGACTGGTTGCGAAAGGGTTCAAACAAATTCATGGTATTGACTATGATGAAACTTTCTCACCAGTTGCCATGGTCAAGTCCATACGGATTTTGCTTGCAATTGCAGCATTCAATGATTACGAAATCTGGCAAATGGATGTCAAAACAGCTTTCCTTAATGGGAGCCTTGAAGAGGATGTGTACATGACACAACCTGAAGGTTTTGTCGATCCAAGGAATGTTGGCAAGGTATGTAAATTACGACGATCCATTTATGGATTGAAGCAAGCCTCTAGGAGATGGAATATTCGCTTTGATGAAACAGTCAAGGAGTATGGCTTTATTCAAAACGAGGATGAACCTTGTGTTTACAAGAAGGTTAGTGGGAGCCATGTGGCATTCATAGTACTGTATGTTGATGACATACTACTAATGGGGAATGACATACCTTCTCTAAAGGCTGTTAAGACTTGGTTAGGGAGCAATTTCTCTATGAAAGACTTGGGAGAGGCAACTTACATTCTAGGAATGAGGATCTATAGAGATAGATCTAAAAGGATGATCGGTCTAAGTCAGAGTACATACATTGATAAGGTTTTGCATCGTTTTGGTATGCAAAATGCTAAAAGGGGATATGTCCCTGTGTCTCAAGGGATAACGATTTCTAAAGACCAGTGTCCGAAATCATTGGATGAGAAGGACCACATAAGTAAGGTTCCATATGCCTCAGCAATTGGATCTATCATGTATGCAATGGTATGTACTCGCCCAGATGTTTCGTACGCTTTGAGCATGACGAGCAGATACCAGTCTAATCCAGGTGAAGGTCACTGGACGGCAGTCAAGAATATTCTAAAGTACCTGAAAAGGACTAAAGATTCATTCTTGGTGTATGGAGGAGAGGAGAAACTGGTTGTAAAGGGTTACACCGATGCAAGTTTCCAAACAGACAGGGATGATACTGTATCACAGTCTGGTTTTGTGTTTTGTCTAAATGGAGGTGCTGTAAGCTGGAAGAGTTCAAAGCAAGAAACAGTAGCTGATTCTACAATGGAGGCTGAGTACATTGCAGCTTGTGAAGCGGCTAAGGAGGCAGTTTGGATTCGAAAATTCATTTCTGATTTGGAAGTGGTTCCATCGATTGCAGATCCCATTGATCTATACTGCGATAATAATGGGGTCATTGCACAGGCTAGAGAGCCTAGATCGCACTCCCGATCCAAACATATACTCAGGAGATATCACCTCATACGAGAGATTAATGAAAGGGGTGAAATACATATATGTAAAGTGCATACAAATGATAACATTGCAGATCCACTGACCAAAGGCCTGTCGCAGCAGAAGCACGACGGTCACACTAGTTCCATGGGTATTAGATACATGGGTGATTGGCTCTAGTGCAAGTGGGAGATTGTTAGTGTAGATGCCCTAGAGGCAATACATTGTTTCGCGAATAAGTCTTATGTCATTTGATTATTAAATAAATGAATTTATTATGACTCTAATTACTGCGATATTTGTTAGCATAATAAATGTCCTTAGAATAATGATACACATTATATAGTTTAAGTTTATAACTTGAATTTGAGATTATATAATATATATATATATCATATTCTTAAAGGTCCCTAGTCGAGTATTATTATACAGGACAATAATAATACATAAATAGACTAGTATGTTTTTGACTGATAACCACATCTCATTGGTTATAAGTATGGAGATACTAAAGTCAATACATAGGTACATGTAGGGTACATGGTACTGGACAGACCCACCGTGAGATTCTTCATGTTAATTAAGTCATAAGAAAGACTCACAGTGATGATGGTGTAATGATCCTTTGACTTGAGATCATTATATTTCTATACGAGGATAATATACTTTGACTACATTAAAAGTTACCTTTGACCGGGTAATGATAAAAGTGGACATCGGGTATATTGTGAATCGTATGAGAAATATGAATGATAGATAAAGGATTTAACCCTCCTATCAAATAGGAGAGATATTATTGGCCTCTTGATTGAGTGAGACTATAAAATGCATGGCCGTGCTCAAATAATGATTTGTTATTAATAGTCTACTCATGGATCAAGTAAACCCGGATTAAATTATGAAGAGGATGACAATAAACATGCCTCGAGTTTAATCTATAATATTATGGTTAAAGGGATTATATTACACGGGAACATTAATTACAAAAGGTTTTATCGAATCACGATTTAATTATTATTTAATTGGGTAGCAATGATGTATTACTAGATGCCGCTCATTGTTTATAATTTTATTGGAAAATAAAATTATTGCCAATTAAATAATAACCTATAGGGTCACACACATAGAACATTTAAAGGAAGAATTAATTTAAATTATGAATTTAAAATAATTAATGATAAGTTGGATTTTATTATATTAATTAAGTGGGACTTAATTAAGCTATAATAAAATGCAAAGATATATGAGATATGTTTTTATGATTTGAATAATTGAGTTTGACTTAATTATTATTTATTTAAATAATAGGATTTCATTCTATTATTTAATAAATTAAATATGGGCTAGGTTTTTGACTTGGGCTTATAAGCTTCACACTATCATATAAATATATGATGATAGCATTGAAGGCTTGTGATTTTTACGTACGTGAATATCAGAAGAAGCCGCACAAAACCCTAACCCTAAACCTATCTTTCATTAGAGGCTAGTACCTCTCTTCTGGGCAAGATCGTGAGACGTTCTTGAAGGTGTTCGTGTGGATACCGTAGAGGAGGTTTCGAAGAGGAACACTCAGTGATCGTGGGAGGCTTTCATCATCATTATTCTACAATCATAAAGCTATAATAAGGTAAACATTCTTACTACCATGATTATCCGAATTATTATACATGGATCCGGGCTTGGTTTCGATTTTATTTTACCGTTCTTTCGCTGCGTTTTGATGATCGGAACTAACATAAAGAGGATTTCATTTTTCTTACAAAAAGAGCAGCTAAGTTTGTGAATAGAACTGCTACAACAATTTCAAATCCAGACATTCTCTCTAGTCTGAAAGTAACTATTGTTCAAGTCAAGACTCTGAATGAGAGGTTTGATGATTCTCAAAAATCTATCACTGACCTGAGAGCTGAAGTTGTTGCCAGAGACATGAATATGCAGAGAGATAATTCATTAAAGTTTCAAAAATTCTCTAAAGCACAAGAAACTCTGTTTACAAGGCTAAGTAAAGTTGAAGAGAATCAAACTGAATTGTCTGGTAAGATTGATTCTATTGCTACCTCATTGGAATTGATAACATCTATCTTGATTCCTGATGATGTCAAAAAGGGGGAGAGAGTTGCTAAGTCCAAATGCAGGCAGTCTCAAACTCTGACTCAGAAGGATGATGCTTAAGATGGAGGAGCAAATGATAAAGGGAAAAGATTAAAAGCTTATCAAGGTTTGAGTCAAAGATCTTTCAAGTCTTCTAAGTCAAAGTCTGGTGGAGTAAATACTGATGCTCAGGGTACTTCAAAGACTCAGAGTTTGTTATTAACTGCTAATCCACAGACAGATGAAGAATTGGCTGCTAAATTATTTCTTGAAGAAAATGAAGAAGGAGTTACAATTGCAGATGTTCAAGCTGAAGAGAAGAATCTACAAGAAGAACATCAGAAAGCTTTGAAGTCTGGAAAGTTCAAGAAAAATGTGAAAGCTTCTAGGCCTGTTCTTAAAGGGATTATAATCAAAGAAAATGTTGGTGCTGATCAAAAGGTACAAGTGAATAGGAAACCAACAGAAGAAGATGCTAAACAGAAGTTGAAGGGTAAAGTTGGTGAAGAAGATAAGCTTTCAAAGAAAGTAAGTACAACCTCTGTTGCTACACAAGTTGTACAGAAACCATTGTCAACTCAGATGCAAATGATTTTTGGAAAACCAACACTTCATGATCCAAATCTGATGACTGGAAGTATTACTTCTCTACAAGGCAGAACTTTAATGGGTAAGCAAGGTCGAGATAAATCTGGATTGGGCTCCCATAGAGAAGTTAGAATGAATACTAGTCCACAAGATCCTTCATCACTGGTTGTTCCAGGTCAAGGTGTTACTCAGGAGAGTTTAGACAGAGTGAAATTAGTGTAGTTAATTCATCAAAAGAGCTTAAAGAAAGATTTTCTATTGTACTTCATGGCTGATGGGACTGTATATAAAATTGGTGAGTATGATCTTGATTTGAAGATATGGGAAGAATTGGAATATCAACTGTATATTTTCAAAGTGAAGAATCAAAGGACTCAACAAGCTGCAAATGTGTTAAGAAATAAGATGCTGCATAATTTGGCAGTTAGAGGTGTAAAGTATACAGGTATGTATGTCCCAAAGTACAGAGATTATCAGGGAAAGATTGTTGAGATAAAGAAGAATAGTGCTCGATTGAAGACAGATCTGGGTATAACTGTTTTAGATTTTAACTCAGAGTCGGAAAAAGCACTTTTCATCAGACTAGGAAATGACATGAAGAGAAACAAGATTTATTCTCTGAGATCTGCAATTTATCAGATTAGTGAAGATGATCCTAAACTGAAAGAGATTAAGGAGATCATGCAGAGAGAACTTGAGAATGCAGAAAGAAGGTTGCTTATAGACTATCTCAGATCAACACCAGATTTTGAGGAAATTAAGTAGTTAAAGCTCTGTAAGTATTTCTTGTTTTCTATAAGTTTTGTCTAAGTAGAAGTTTAAACTCTGATTATTTGTTAAACACTGCATTTGTCTATTTTGTTTTGGCATCATCAATTACTATTATTAACTTGTGCATTTTTGCTAATGAACAAGTTGGGGGAGATTGTTAAATATAATTGATATGAATGATATCAGTGTTTAAGTATTACAGTGATTCATCAGAGTTTAACTGGAAGCTGGAAGCAATCAGAGTTTAATTAAACTCTGATGGATGGAAGCTCGACAGAGTTTGCTAAACTCTGTCAGGAGGAAACATCTACTGGTCATCAGACTTTGAAGAATAATTGAAGATAATTATGGAAGCGATATCTTTGAAGATTGGATAGATGTCAAAGAGATCGTGTTGACTAAGGAGACGTGTAACAATCATAATTGATAGCATTTGTATAGCTGATTTATAGGAGTATCAATTATTGATTGTATCGTAGCTGTATATCTTTATAAATACAGTTAGGTTAACCCTAGAAGGGTGTCGAGTAACGAATTATAAATCATTGTAACCTAAGCAGCTCTCTGTGGTATTTTACATCATTGAGAGAGGAGTTTTTAAATCAAAACAGTTTTAATTGTTCGAACATGTCTTACTTGTTATTCTCTCATACGAACTTGATTATAATTGTGTATTCGGCCTAACATAACCCCAAGTCTCGAAAAAGGCAATTATAACTTCTACGAAAACCTGATCAGTTTTCCTAGAAGTTGGGGGGAAAATTATATGGGCTAGAAATAAGCCATAAAGACATAATTAATGATGCATTAATTAGACCTGGCTTGGTCCAAACAAGAAGCTCATTAATGAGGCCCGAAACCCTAAATATTAATTTCGTAATTAATATTGAGGGCTAATTAACAGCTTGGAAATAAGAGTAAAAGATGGATATAACTTCTACAAGAACTAGCCTCCAACGCATCTAATCGTACAAGGAAACCGACTCCTACAAGATAGGATCTAGAATCTTCTTCAAGGAGGTGACTTTTCCACTAAGTCTCCTAACCCTACTCTAAATCTTAGGCTCTCAACGCCTATATAAAGGGCCCGACCCCTCATTCTCATAATTACGTCTTGGCTTGATTCTCTATCAATACAGAGATACATAGGCATCTTGTAAGGACCAGTCAGTCTCGAAACGCAAGACAACCATTAAAGCTCGAATCTCACCGACCCTAGCATTAAATATGCACGAACCCTAGCCACAATCTAAAACCTTCATCTTTATTCCAGAACACACACTATACTAAATAAATAAATTTCTGAAAAATAGATAAATAAAAAAATTGAAAAATTTAAATCAAGATAAAATTTATATTATATAAAATAAAAGTGAGCACGGGTATTGAGCTAGTAATCTATAAACCAACTATTAATGTATAATAGCTACATGGTTTATCAGTTAATTCCTATAATCTAGCATATTGTTTTATTACATTCTTATTTTGAATGTGTATATTAAGGTAAAATAGCTCATTGTAGCTTTAGGTATGTTAATTCAATGAATAAAATATAATTGTAACCATTACTAGATCATCTAGAGTTGATCCAAGTACATACAAGATATTGTTTGATGCCCAACCTGACTTGCTCCAAGTAGAAGTCATGCAGCATATGTATTACAACAAAGTCATCAAGATTTACATCTAGTACCTTCATGACATAATGCATATTTGCGTGGAAGACATAGGTCTTGCAAAGTAAAGTTGGTCATGTAAATTTAGAAAAAAAAAGGTTGGTCATGTAAAGGAGGAGTTGTAAGTTCACCAACATCGCCACCATCAGGCCCAACATCTGGTGCCCTAATCTATCTATAGGTTTCATCGGAACGCCTGAGAATTTGTATGGAATAGAAAGCTCAGGCTTTCAAGCTCAAAGTATATGTCTTAATATATAAAAGTTTAGGCCAAGATAACATAACTCAAGTGACTTTATGCAACAGAAAGTTGTGGATCCTTTTGGTGAAGATTGGAGAACTTATAAAAGAAAATTGAACAATGAATAGAATAACACGTGTACTTACCATTGATTTTCAAATTAATATATTTTAGCCAATGCATTTTGAACTGAACAGCATTAAGAAGAATGGACCAAACCTGTTTAAAGGAAAAGGTGCTACAACTTCTCATTCACATAATATTACGACTAGAAGACATGTAAGTAATAAATTTAGAAGCTTACCTGAATTTCATTACATTTATGTTCAATTAGATATAGATCTCCACCTCGTAATTTCATTCGTGTATGAAATTTCATATCACAATTTTTTTTATGGATAAAGATATGCAATTATTAATTTTACAGGACTATGTGTGCGTTCATGTAACAATTAACTCAACGAAAAAATTGAACTAACACATCTAATTATGGAATGTAATCCTATATTCCAATTAATCAATATTAACCCCGTTTTAGTTTACAATCTAAAAGTTGAAACTCAACTTATTAATGGAGGTGATGCACCCTTCCTTTATGTCACATACAACACACATTTAAGCTTACAATTTGAAAATCAAGGTCAACAAGATGTCAATTAAAAAGGGTGAATAGATTTTATTGAAGATCTTTTGATGAATTTCATAACATGTGGTACATTGATAGGCATTGTAGCCATTTGATACAAAGAAAGTTCAGAAGGAAGAAACATACAAGTTGGAGAACAAACCATAAGTATGGCAATGATGTTAAAAATGAGGTCAAAATAAGATATTATACAAAATCCACGGGCCAACATCATAAAAATTAAACCACTAGGAGTGCTATACATATCTTATATAGACAATCAAAATTGTTAACACAAGTTCCAAGTAAAAGAATATTTCAAGAAAAACATACAGATCCGCCCAATCTAATCAGCAAAATTCACAGTAAATGTGAGGTGGAACTAGACCAAATTACACAAGCTTTATGTTGAAACACACGACAATCTGAATTTTCACATTGTCAATAGAAAATTTAGAAAAAAATATTGATTTGATCAGAGTAGATTAAAAAAGTGAAAATTGTGCAACAACAAGAAGAAAAAGAATTTAATCAATTATGATAGACAAAACTCCACAATATAACACAATATAACAGGTCAGATAAACCAATTTTAGCTTAGAGTTATCAATTCACAATTACCTCAGCAAAAGAAAGTAATAGGAAAAACACATATGCACACACGAAGTCGCAATAGACCCCGTGGAAGATGAAGTAAAATTTCAACCTCGGCCGTATCAGTCATAGAATTGTCTGGCGACCAGGAACCACATGGGCGGGTGATCCTTTCCCTGATAGAATTGGTAATCCTGTGAACATAACTGTTAGGTCGAATACACAATATATAATCAAGAATTGTATAAATAAGTAACAAGAACACACGTTTTAACTCTTTTAAAACTGTTTGGAATTAATAATTCCACTCTCGGTGATGTAAAGTATCACAGAGAGCTGCTTAGGTTACAAGAATGATATTCGTTCACGATGGATACCCTTCTAGGGTTAACCTAACTGTATTTATAAGATATACAGCTACGTACAATCGTAAATTGATTCTCCTTAAATTAAGCTATACAATTGATATCAATTACGATTGCTACACGTCTTCTAAGTCAACTCGATCTCTTTGACAGCTATCCAATCTTCAAAGATATCGCTTCCATATTAATATTAAATTAATCTTCAAACTCTGTTGACTCGTAGACGCTCCCAGTAGACAGACTTTAGCAAACTCTGTTCTCTCCACGCTAACAGCGTTTGCGCTTCCATGTATTCAGCTATCAGTGTTTACGCTTTCCTCTGTCAGCGTTTGCGCTTCCAGCAATCAGCGTATACTCAAACACTGCTTTCAATAACAAGTTAAACTCTCTTTACCTGAAACACTTAAACACTGACATTAAATCACATCAATTATATCTAACAATCTCCCCCAACTTGTTCATTAGAAAAATGTACAAGTTCATAATAATTGATGATGTCAAAACTAACAAATAAAAACACAGTGTTTAACATATAATCAGAGTTTAAACTTGACTTAGCAAAATTTACAGAAAATACGAATCACTTACAAATTCTGTCTACCTAACCTCCTCAAGATCTGGAGTTGTTCTGAGATAATCAATCAACAATCTCCTTTCAGCATTTTCAAGTTCAATTTCCATAGCTTGCTTGATCTCTCTTAACTCTGGATCATTTTCATCCGTTTGAAAAATAGCAGCCCTGAGATCATAGATCTTGTTCCTCCTCATTTCATTACCCAATCTGATGTACTTTAATTCTTCAGACTTTACATTGAAATCCAGAACCGTGATTCCAAGATCAGTCTTCAACCTTGTAGTTCCCTTCTGCATTTCAATCAGATTTCCATTCCAGTCTCTGTATTTTGGAACATATTTTTCAGCAGACTTTGTTCCTGTAGCAACTTTAGCTTTCAGCATATGCTCCCTTATAGAATTAGCAATAAGCTGTGTTCTTTGATTTCTAACTCTGAAGATATGCAAGACATACTGAAGTTCCTCAAATAATTTTAACTTGATTGCTTCTTCATTCACTCTATATACTGACCCATCTGCCATAAAGTATAGTAGAAAGTGAATATCTAAGCTCCTTTGATGAACTACCTGAACTGACTCCAACTTGTCTAGATTTTCTTGAGTTATACCAGAACCAAGAGATACAAGTGCAGAAGGATCTCTTGGACTGTTACCAACTCTCAAATCTCTTTTTGATCCTAAACCAGAAGTATTCCTGCCTGGTGGCTTTCCTGAACAGGCAATATTATGCTGATATCCACCAGTCACTCCTGCTCCTTCTTCCACTGGAATCTTTGCCCTTGAAAAACCAGGTAAAAGTTTACTTTGAGTCTGTACAACTTGTGTAGCAACAGAGGTTGTAACTATCATCTTGCCCTTGCTCTCTTCATCAACTTTCCCTTTTAACTTCAACTTAGCATCAAGAGAAGACTTTCTAACCAGCTTTCCAGTATCTTCTTCTTCTTCTTCTTGAATACCAGATGGTTTTTCTTTGATTACAATTCCTTTCATCACAGGCCTTGCAGACTTTGAAGTTTTAACAACTTTCTTCACTTTCTTGGACTTCACAGCTTTTAAATGTTCTTTCTGTAACAACTTCTCTTCAGCTTGAATATCCTCAAGTGTAGCTTCAGCATTCTCTTCTCGAAAAAGTTTTGCAGCCAATTCTTCATCTGTTTGTGGATTGTCAGAGAATAACAAATCCTTTGACTTTGATCCTGAAGTACTCTGAGCATTTGAATCTATCACCAAATTCGGCTTTGACCTTGAAGACCTCCCATGTCCTTGTCTAAGATTCACATTTCTTAAGCCCTTATCAGCATTGGCTTCTTCATCATCATTTTGATCTTTCTTTGACAAAGTTTGATCCTTTTTACACTTGGTTTTAGAAACTCTCTCCCCCTTTTTGACATCATCACTGTCTTGAATCAGTATGGAGGTGATTAACTCAAGAGAATTTGCTATAGAATCAACTTTCTCAGCCAGTAAAGTCTGATTCTTTTCAACTGTACTCAGTCTGTCATTAAGATTAGATTGAGTTTTGGCAAACTGTTGAAAGAGTTTAGCATTAGCTAGTTGAGCCTTTTCCTCATGAGTGGCAACTTCTGTGCGAAGATCAACAATAGATTTCTGAGTGTCATCAAATCTATTATTCAAAGTTTTGATCTGTATCACCGTGCCTTGCAAACAAGTGAAAATTTCTGGATTTGTAATCTTTTTAGAATTGACTTCAAGAAACTTTTCTGCCCTTCCAGGAGGAAAAATACAGTCTGACTTGTACCATTCAGCAGTTTGCTTGGTCAAATAACCATCATCAATTTCATTATTAGAAGGCCCAGCAAAATCTGGTTTTTCACCTGTTTTCTGACCATCTGGCTGATGTTGTGGTTGGTCAACTCCTGTACTATTAGCTTCAACAGAATCACTCATTGATTCACTAGTAGAGGCAACAGAAAGACTAGGTTCTGGAGCAGCAATTTGTTCTTGAGCAACAATAGGTTCTTGAGCAACCTGTTTTCCTTTATCAATTGGAGTTTGCTCTGAAGAAAGAACCTTCTCTGGTTTATCAACCTCCTCACCATGAGCAGAAATATTATTGGCATCAGAGTTCAACTCAGTGTGTGATGCAACCACAGTGTCTTCAAGAACAACTGTAGGCCCATCAGCAACACCAGTATCAATTGAAAGTGTAACTTCCATGAGTGGTGGAGTAGATGCTTCATGATTGAAAGACATCGGAGTTTCAGCAAACTCTTCCATTGGAGATAAAACATCTCTAGCATCTTCATTTTCTTGAGCCTTATCAACTTCTGGTTCAGCAACATTGACTCCTGAGTCTGGGATAACAGGTTCTATGATAACCTCTGGCTCACCAGTAGGAATATCAAATAAGATTTTGTCTTGAGCCTCCTCCACATGCTCATCATCAGAATCAGTCAAAATTAGCCTCCTCCTCTTAGCTTGAGGTACTGCAACCTGTTCTGCATCTTCATTAGAACTCTCACTGGAACTTTCCTCAACCAATGGTGGTGAAGGTCTGTTTGCCCTTTGTTTTGCTTTTCTAGAATAAACAGTCTTTGGAGTTGACTGTTTAGCCTTAGCACGTTCAGTGTTGATTGCAGTATGCTTCTTCCTCTTTGGCTTTGGTGGTGGTTGTGAATGAGTAATGGAGACAGGGTTTGTTTGTTCAGTGTTCATTTGGTCAGGTTGTGTTTGAGGTTCTGTTTGTGTTGGTGGTGATATGGGATATTCAGTGGTTGTTGGTGTGGGCTCAGGTGTTTGAGTAGGTTGAGATGGTATGTTTTCTGTACGATCAGTGGCTAAAGGTTCAGGCATAGGCTGTGGTTCTGGTTGTTGTGGTTGATGTGTATCATTGTCTTGTGGCTGATTAACAAAATTTTGCAAAGCAAGTGGCAATGCTAAAGGAGGTAAGTCTTTTCCAACATCTTTGTTTGACATATCAGTAAAAATTCTCTTTGTGACTCGAAACGGTTGAATCTCATCAGCTTCATCAACAGTTAAACCAGGAACACATGCATTGAACAATAATTGACAAAATCTAGCAAAGTACACAGTAGTAGACTCTGACAACTTATCACCCAAATTCATTAAGACATATCTACCAAAATCAAAATTACTACCATAGAGTAGAGAATACCCAATTTGAAGACTGTCCATCGGAATTGCATCCCAATTGGTGACCTTCTTCTGGAATGTCCTTGTAATGCAATCGAAGAAAAAGTTCCACTCTTTTCTCAGATTTGGCCTCCTCACACTGCCCAGCTTGGCAAGTGATTCCATGTACCCAATCTCTGTGAGCATTTCCCTCAGATTTTGCTCAGAAACAACAGCATACGAAGTATGTGTGTCAAAATCCATGACTTCGCGAACAGTTTGTGGAGTGATCACAAACTCTTGTTCTTCATGAGAGAAAATAATAGATGGAGTTCCATTCTCTCCTCCTTCTATATATCGCGAGTTTTGCCAGAAATTAACAACTTGGGAAGCAGATAGAGTAGCCGGTTCAACCAGCGCTTCCCAATTTCAGAATCTCGAAGAAAATTTTGCATAAGATGAAACGGCTCTGGTGCTCGGTCATTCTCAAGTAACGCTGCATAGTTGTTAGGCACAAATCGTAGACCAAAGACAGTAAAAGGTTTAGTCGCCATTGAATCAAGAAATAAGCAAGAAAATGACTGTGAAAATGTTTTGCAAGAAAGGTGTTTGTGAAAATGCCAAGGTGAAAAACAAAGATGTTCTTTGTTTTTGGTAAAGTGAATACGTGTGGATAAAAATGATTGTGGCAAAAAGTAATTTGAGTTGTAGTTAAAAACTAAACTCAAACGTTTTTACTTGAAAACACGCAACTGTTCCCTTGAAAAGTGTAAAAGGGAGACATAATGATGAGTGAGTGGGACAGGTGTCACACATGCAACGGTGCACTTAATACAGGCGCAGTAAAAGCCATTATTACCGCTGTCGTTCCATTTTTCAAGACACGTTACCACTAATGACACTAATTAACAGTTGTCAACTACTCCATTTACTCCAAAATTTTCAAATTACCTTAATGAAAATATACCTTAGAGTATGTAGCACAATCAATCAGTGTTTATCCAATTTTCAATCTTTATCACAAAACCCTTTCAAAAACGCACAGTCGTGATTTTCGTGTGTGAGTAGCAGAGTTTACCAAATCAATTTTTATAGCATCTAATATTTCATAGAATCCATAAATCAAAACAATAAACACTGAATGCACAAACTCTCATATTAAACACAGAGTATATGATGAATGCTAAACTCTGTAGTTCCTTAATTACAGAAATCTGAATATCTCTGTTCCAGTTTATGATCATGATTATCCACATAAGCACACAGTCATTAAAGACAAAAAGATCAGGAGATAAACATCATAGCATCATTCAGTGAGTTACATGTCAAGGATTTTCTCACAAACTCTCACATCACACAAGTGTTTAGGTGAAGTGTTTACTCTCAGATTCAATCAGTAAAAGCAGATACTACCATAAACTTGAATGTCCACCAAATTTATACCACCTCGATTACATATATGCACAAATCAAAAGGACTTTGTTCAGGGTTGTAATTGAGTGAAATCAAACAGATGAGAAGAGATGTTTTCGAATGAGAATTTCGAACTGAACAATTTATTTGATCAAAATGTTCAGTCAAATGGTTAGTACATTTTTGTACAAGATGATCAGTATATATACATTTTTTTTTATTTTTTTTTTTTCTTTTTTTTTTTTTATTTTTTTTTTTTTTTTTTATATATATATTATTATTGACATATATATATATACTGAGTAAGATATCTTTTCTTGAGAAATACTCACCTGTTTGAATCAGATTTAACAAAAGAAGATAACTGCTCTTAATACTTCAGTATTCAAGAAAATGAGCAATTAATTAGGCTCAAAAAGGGTTTACTATGGGTCATGTTTATGAACAGAGTTTATGAACAGTGTTCAAAGATGTTGTGAACAGTGTTTTGAAGAAAAATGGTTAATCCTAATGCCTTTATCATTTTCATGCACACATATATCACGTAGTCCCAAAATGGTTTAATGCAAGTTCTAGAGCAACATACTTACTGATGAATATCGCACAACAATAAACTCTGATTGATATAAAATGTATCAATCACTGATTCGGCTCAAAATCTCACAGGGTTTAGACATGAACTGTTTCTCACCAAAATAAACAATGACATATCTCAAGTTTTAAAATTTTCACAAGTGCAAACACAGAATCATCAAGAATCAAGTATGACTTGAAAACAGAGTGTCACTAATCAGAGTTTAGAGTTCATCAATATCAGTGTCATTCATGAGAGGCAATGCATGAAGTATTCATAGATTCAGAGTTTAGGATCAAATAAACTAAGAGATGCTCTAAATATGAAACAGTATCATGCTGTGTTAACTTACTGTGCAATTTCTGATTAGATTACAGTGACTCAAAAAGAATCTTGATTTATCACTGAAAATCATGCTCTATACATTTTTCTTCATCGGTATTTTCATTCAGACAAAAATCAATTCAGAATTCACAGAGTTTAACAAACGTATTAACAGTGTATGACCAACAATCATGCTAACAGAGTTTAACTAATAAGGTTCACATAGCACTATAGCAATTTACAGAGACATGAGCAACACATTTTATTTGAAAGAGAGTCTAACCAACATGTTTAGTCAAAACCAGATACCATCCCTAGTTCATTGACCAGTCTTGTAAATGTTGCTTCACTTAGAGGCTTTGTGAAAACATCTGCTAGTTGTTGATCTGTAGGCACAAAGTGAAGCTCAATATTGCCTTCCTCTACATGCTCTCTGATAAAGTGATACCTTATGCTGATGTGCTTGGTCATTGAGTGTTGTACTGGATTACCTGTCATTGCAATAGCACTTTGATTATCACAGAAAATAGGTATCTTGGAATACCTTAATCCATAATCCAGCAGTTGATTCTTCATCCATAGAATCTGTGCACAGCAACTACCAGCAGCAATATACTCTGCTTCAGCTGTAGATGTAGATATTGACTTCTGTTTCTTGCTGTACCAAGACACTAGTCTGTCACCAAGAAATTGACAACTTCCACTTGTACTTTTTCTGTCAATCTTACATCCAGCAAAATCTGCATCAGAGTAACCAAGTAGCTTAAAATCTGATTCTCTTGGGTACCACAGTCCTAAGGTTGCAGTTCCCTTGAGATACTTGAAAATCCTCTTCACAGCTGTTAAATGTGGTTCTCTTGGATCTGCCTGAAATCTTGCACACAGACAGGTGGCATACATGATATCAGGTCTACTAGCTGTTAAATAAAGTAAAGAACCAATCATCCCTCTGTAGCTTGTCATATCCACTGATGAACCTGTATTTTTGTCCAGTTTTGTTGCAGTTGCCATGGGAGTTGTTGCAGATGAACAGTCAAGCATGCCAAATTTCTTGAGTAGATTTCTGGTATATTTAGCTTGATTAATGAAAATTCCATCATCTGTTTGCTTCACCTGTAAGCCTAGAAAGTAGCTTAACTCTCCCATCATACTCATTTGATATCTTGACTGCATGAGCTTGGCAAATTTCTTACAGAGTTTATCATTAGTAGATCCAAAAATGATATCATCTACATATATCTGTACTAAGAGCAGGTCATTACCAGATTGAAAGTAAAACAGAGTTTTGTCAATAGTACCTCTGTGAAACCCACTTTCTAGCAGAAATTTAGCAAGTGTTTCATACCATGCCCTAGGTGCCTGTTTAAGTCCATAGAGTGCCTTGTCTAACCTGTAGACATGATCTGGATATTTTGGATCTACAAAACCAGGTGGTTGTTCAACAAATACTTCTTCTTCAAGTTTTCCATTCAGAAAAGCACTTTTCACATCCATTTGAAAAACCTTGAATTTTTTGTGAGAAGCATAGGCAAGAAACATCCTTATTGCCTCCAACCTGGCAACTGGTGCAAAAGTCTCATCATAATCTATTCCTTCCTGCTGTGAATAGCCTTTAGCTACTAGTCTTGCTTTGTTCCTTGTGATCACACCATCACTGTCAGTTTTATTTCTGAAAACCCATTTTGTACCAACAATGGATCTGTTCTTTGGCCTTGGTACAAGGGTCCATACTTCATTTCTTTCAAATTCATTTAGCTCTTCTTGCATTGCTGTTATCCAGTCAGCATCTTTAAGAGCTTCTTCTACTTTCTTTGGCTCAGATTGTGACAAGAATGCATGAAACAGACATTCATTTGTTGTTGCACTTCTTGTCCTTACTCTTGCATCTGGATCACCAATTATTAAATCAGGTGTATGTGACTTTGTCCATTTTCTTGCAGAAGGCAAATTGCCTCTGTCATCATGTGATCCTCCCCCTTGATCCATGCTCTCCTGATTTTCTTGGTGTCTTTCTTTATTTTCAGATGCTCCCCCTGATTGTGACTGCTCAGAATTTGACTGATCAGAGTTTGAATCAACAGTGTTTGATTCAGAGTTATCAATTGAGTCACTATCAGTGTTTGAAGTATCACTTTGATGTGATTCTTCATGCTCCTCCTCAACTGGTTCTTCCCTTGTTTCTGACTGAATAGTTTCTTCAGTGTTTACCAGTAGAGGTTCAGAATTGACCTCATCAGTGTTTGTCAGATCTATATCATCCGAGTTTAATAAGTCTTCATTTTCAAAGCGCAGTTGATCATGCTCAGTAACATCTTCAAGTCCAGTTATTTTCTTGTCATCAAATGACACATGAATAGACTCCATGATCACTCTTGTTCTCAGATTATAGACTCTGAAAGCTTTAGTTGACAGTGGATAGCCAACAAAAATTCCTTCATCTGCCTTTAGGTCAAATTTGGTCAACTGTTCAGGATGAGTCTTCAACACAAAGCACTTGCATCCAAAAATATGAAAATATTTTAGATTTGGCTTTTTCTTCTTCACCATTTCATATGGTGTTTTACCATGCTTGTTGATCAGAGTTGCATTTTGAGTAAAACAAGCAGTTTGAACTGCCTCTGCCCAGAAATATGTTGGCAATTTTGCTTCATCTAGCATGGTTCTGGCAGCTTCTATCAAGGTTCTGTTCTTCCTCTCCACTACACCATTTTGTTGTGGAGTACCAGGTGCAGAAAACTCTTGTTTAATTCCTTTACTCTTGCAAAATTCTTCCATTGATGAATTCCTGAATTCAGTTCCATTGTCACTTCTGATTATCTTCACTTGATTCTCTGACTCTTTGTCCAGTTGCAATATATGTTCTGTCAGTGTTAAAGCAGTTTCATCTTTCTTTGCTAGAAAATACACCCATGTGTATCTGGTGTATTCATCAACAATGACTAGAGCATATTTCTTCTTTCCAAGTGACATGACATTTACTGGTCCAAAAAGATCAACATGTAGGAGATGATAAGGATCAACAATTGAAGACTCAGATTTGCTCTTGAAAGATGTTTTTCTTTGTTTGGCCTTTTGACAAGAATCACACAGGCCTTCTACATTCAACAATGACTTTGGTAGTCCTCTTGCAAGGTCATTCTTTATGAGCTCATTGATATTGTTCAGATTCAAATGAGAGAGTTTCTTGTGCCATTTCCAACTCTCTTCACTGGACATCCTTGTAGACAGACACACTGCTTTGCCATCAGTGTTTGTTGACAATTTGATTTCATAGATGTTGTTGTGTCTGTTTCCAACTAGAGCAACTTTCCCTGTAGATTTGCTGATCACTTGACAATATTCAGGCTGAAAATCTACATGATATCCTCTGTCACAGATTTGACTCACAGATAGCAAATCATGCTTGAGTCCTGGAACCAGAGCTACATTTGTGATGATGACATTTCCAAGATTAATGTTGCCATATCCCAGTGTATGTCCTATGTTGCCATCTCCATAGGAAACTTCTGGGCCAGCTTTCTCCTCATACTCTGATAGCAGGGCTTTATTTCCTGTCATGTGTCCTGAACATCCACTGTCCACGACTAGGGTACTGACCCTGGTGCCCTGCAATCACAAACAATCACTGATTATTAGTTTTAAGGATCCAGACTTGCTTGGATCCTTTGGCTTTCTTAATTCTGTTAGCTTTTGCAGCGGAATTCAAATTAACAGAGTTTAAGCTAACTTTTTCAGAATTTTCATTTGCAGAGTTTACTTTAACCCACTTCAAATTTGGCTTGGGTTCATAGTAATTATAATAAATAGCATGATAATCTCTGCAAGTGTAAATAGAATGCCAAGTACTTCCACAGTGTTTGCATAAAGTCTGTGGTCTAGTTCTCACATAATCACTCTTTACTGCAGTTTTAGAAGGCAAAGAATTAATGTTCTTATTCTTACTGCAGAAACTAGCAAGATGATTAGTGCTACCACAATTAAAGCATGTTTTCCTGGGAGCTAATGAAGCAAGCATTGGCTTAATTCCTGAGGTTATGCCTACCTTTCCATTTCTGTTTTTCTTAGGCATACTCTGTTTGTTTACAGATTTTATCTCCTTAAGCTTATGCTTGAGTTGTTTATCTGTCATTAAGCCAATGTTAGCCTCTTTAACAAAAGTTTTAGCATATGACTCTTTAACAGCCTTTTTCTGTGCTTCAGTCTTAGGTCCACCTGTTCCCATAACATTACCCTCAGATGAACAATATGGTCTTACTTTTACCTTATTTTCAAATCTAAGTTCATCTCCTACAGAGTAACCTAGACCTACTGTATCTGACTGAAACACTTCTTGAGTGTCTTTACCAGAGTGTGTCCAAGTTTTAATGATGTGTTTACTATCCTCCAATTCTGATTCTAGTTGCTTATACTTGCCTAGCAACTCCTGTTCAATAAACACTGCATCATCTCTCTCTTTTTGAATTTTATTCATGTTCTCTAGCTGTTCCTCAACAAGTTTATTTCTTTCTTTGAGTTGAGAACACTCAGACTTTATCCTCTCATTTTCTAATGTCTGATCCCTATAACTGATATGCAATGCTTTAAGATAAATTCTCAATTCAGTTATATTATCAGTATTATAAGCATAGGTTGTTGGAGGTACCTTAAGATCATCATTTTCAGTCTGAGTAGTAGCCATGAGAGCATAGTTGACTTCCTCATCTGAATCTGAAGTGTCTGCCCAATCTCTGCCTTTGGTGTAGAGTGCTTTTTCAGTTTTACCCTTTTTGCACTCAGGAGCATAGTGACCCATCTCCTTACACTTGTAGCATTGAATTTCAGACTTGTCTTTCTTTCCAGATTTGAAGTCCTTTCCTTCAGATTTCTTGAAATTCTTCTTATCAAACTTTGAGTAGTCCTTGGAGAATCTCTTTCCCTTCTTGAAGTTCTTGTATCCCATCTTCTTGAAGGTCTTTACCATCAATGCAGCCATTTGCATCATTTCTTCATCATCTTCAGAATCAGATGAATCATCTGTGTTTGAGTCAACATCAGTGTTTGATGACTCATTCTCTGAATGGATGACTAAGGCTTTCCCTTTTGCCTTTCTCCTTGATGCCTCCTTCTTTGATGATTTCTCCTCAACCTTGAGAGCAACAGACTTTGACTTTCTACTAGATCTTTTGTTTCTCTGCTCCAATTCCAATTCATGGGTTTTGAGCAAACCATAAATTTCATCAATCTCTGTTTCACCAAGTTCATAATTATCTCTAATAGTGGTCGTTTTCACATCCCACTTTTCAGGTAGAGAGAGAAGAAATTTGAGATTTGAATCTTCCAAATCATACTCTTTATTCACCAATGACAAATCATTGAGCAGTTTACAGAATCTGTCAAATGTTTCTGTCATGGTCTCATCAGGTTTTGCCTCAAAATGCTCATACTCCTGTGTGAGTATGTTTCTTCTGTTCTTCTTAATTGCAGGTGTTCCTTGACATCTAACCTCAAGTGCATCCCATATCTCCTTTGCAGTTGTGCAGTTTATCACTTTATTAGACATAACATTGTCTAATGCACTGTGAAGTAAATGCCTTACCTTCGCATCCTTTGCAATAGATGAAAGATCCTCAGCAGATAGATCTTTCTTCTCTTTTGGTATGACTTTTGGTTCCTCACCAGCAGCAGCAGCAGATAACTTTGTAGGTTTGTGAGGACCTTCATAAATTCTGTCCAGATATTCTGGATCTGTAGCCTCCAGAAACATGGTCATCTTCACCTTCCAAATTGCATACTCTAACGGCCTCAGGATAGGAACCCTAATTGTTTCATACCTACTTACAGTAGTAGGGGCTTTTTCAGATGGTGGAGGTATCTCTGCCATTGATTACTATTGTGTTTGGATCTTTAACTGTAATAAAGTAACAGATACCGCTCTGATACCACTTGTTAGGTCGAATACACAATATATAATCAAGAATTGTATAAATAAGTAACAAGAACACACGTTTTAACTCTTTTAAAACTGTTTGGAATTAATAATTCCACTCTCGGTGATGTAAAGTATCACAGAGAGCTGCTTAGGTTACAAGAATGATATTCGTTCACGATGGATACCCTTCTAGGGTTAACCTAACTGTATTTATAAGATATACAGCTACGTACAATCGTAAATTGATTCTCCTTAAATTAAGCTATACAATTGATATCAATTACGATTGCTACACGTCTTCTAAGTCAACTCGATCTCTTTGACAGCTATCCAATCTTCAAAGATATCGCTTCCATATTAATATTAAATTAATCTTCAAACTCTGTTGACTCGTAGACGCTCCCAGTAGACAGACTTTAGCAAACTCTGTTCTCTCCACGCTAACAGCGTTTGCGCTTCCATGTATTCAGCTATCAGTGTTTACGCTTTCCTCTGTCAGCGTTTGCGCTTCCAGCAATCAGCGTATACTCAAACACTGCTTTCAATAACAAGTTAAACTCTCTTTACCTGAAACACTTAAACACTGACATTAAATCACATCAATTATATCTAACAATAACTATACTGTCTGTCTAATGCTGACTCGTACATTTCTGCTTGCATAATTCTGAACCAAAAGAGTAGAACATTTGAATGAAAGAATTATTTCAAGAGAAAGAAAGTGGAAACAAGAAATGTAATCATTTTGGAAGGCTACGGTTATCTATTATTCATAGCTAAATCGTTAACAGTAGTATTTACTTATTTAAAATAGCTACCAAATCTATCATTTGTGCACATCATCAATAATCTTCGCTACTTCTGTCCTCTCAGCAACCTCTGTTGAGGCACTCGATGATGCTAAACAAAAAGTAAAATGCAACATATAAATCAAGAACCAACATGCATACGCAAAAATTTCAATCTAAGATGTATGCAATCAAAACATCAACATGTATTAATCCTCTTGACGTTTTGATTGCATTTTGTTAACATGTAAAACAAAATGCATAACTGACTGGGTGCATATATCCTCTCTAAATGTTCCTTTATTAAACCTCTTGATGCTTTGATTGCATATAACTTAGCTTGGAATTTTTACTTATGCATGCTGGTTCTTGATTAAATATTGCTTCTCACTTTTTGTTCTACATCATCGAGTGCCTCAACCGAGGTTGCTGAGAGGACAGAAGTAGTGAAGATTATTGATGATGTGCACATATGATAGATTTGGTAGCTATTTAAATAAGTATATACTACTGTTAATGATTCAGCTATGAATAACAGATACCCGTACTTTTCCAAAGTGAGTACGTTTCTTTTTTCTACTTTCTCTCTCTTGAAATAATTATTTAATTCACACGTTCTACTCTTTTGATTTAGAAATTGCAAGCAGAAATGTATGAGTCAACACTAGATAGACAGTCTAGTTATGTTCCCAGGATTAGCAGTTTCTACCAGGAAAAAGATCACCTGGTCGCCAAACAATTCTATGACTGATATGGCCGAGGTTGAAATTTTACTTCATCTTCCACAGGGTCTATTGCGACTTTGTGTGTGCATATGTGTTTTTCCTATTACTTTCTTTTGCTGAGGTAATTGCGAATTGATAATTCTAAGCTAAAATTTCCATAATTGATTTATTTGACTTGTTATATTGTGTTATATTATGGAGTTTTGTCTATCATGATTGATTAATGTCTTTTTCTTCTAGTTATTGCACAATTATCACCTTTTTAATCTACTCTGATCAAATCATAATTTTTTTCTAAATTTTCTCTTAACAGTGTGAAGTTTCAGATTGTCGTATGTTGCAACATAAAGCATGTGTGCTTGGCCTTGGTCCAGTTCCACCTCATATCTACTTTGAATTTCGCTAATTAGATCGGGGCAGATCCGTATATTTTTCTTGAAATATTCTTCTACTTGGAACATGTGTTAACATTTTTTATGGTCAATCTATATAAGATCTGTATAGCACTCCTAGTGGTTTAATTTTTATAATGTTGGCTTATGGATTTTGTATATCTTCTTATTTTGACCTCATTTTTAACATCGCTGCCATACTTATGGTTTGTTCTTCAACTTGTAAGTTTATTGATAAGTGGATTTTATATCCACTTGGAACATTCTAAATCGGCTTAAATTTATTGCTTTGACCTCAAGATTGTGGTAGTTTTGATGTGTTTTGTTTAATTGTGCAGGGTTGGAATAATGTTGATTAAGATCGTTGTTTCCGTCACTTTTGGAGTTGAATTCGGGATTAATAATGTAGAATGGAGTCTTGTTGTGATTCACCATGAGGATTCCAAGCATAGAGGATTGAAAACGGAAGAGAACGCAAAAAGAACGGGAGCAAACGGAGCAAAAACGAAGGAGAAAAAGCTAAAAAACGAGGAAAGAAAGGCTTCACCAGAATATGGCTGGGCAGACTGCGCCATTTCTTGAGCAGTCTGCGCCAGGTGGCAGAATATGGCTGGGCAGTCTGCGCCGTGCTTGAGCAGACTGCTCAGGGTCGTGCTGATTTTCCAGTTTTGCCCTTTTTCGATCTGAAATTGTATTTTAAGTGGTTTTTGACACAAAAATCGAATTCTAGTTGTATTTAAGGTATTTTTCTTATTGGGAAAGAGAGGGGGAGCCTATATCAATATCCAACCCTTGTAATCATAATATACACTTTACGTAATATAGCCTAGTTCTTGCAAGAGAGAAAAGGAGATAAGGAATTCCTCCAAGCTAGTGACAAGCAAGGATTATTCTTGGAACCTTTGTACTCTTCTATTTTGGGGATTTAATTCTAACCCTTATTTCTTCTTCTATATATTTACTTGTTTATTTTAGAATTATGTTTTCCATAGAACCCATGATGGCAATTAGGTCAATTATGGGCTAATTCGTTATCATGGGGTTTTAATGGATTTTGCTATGGATTCTAGAAATTGAGTGTTAATTATGCCTTGGTGTGTGATTGTACGTATTGATTGCCTAGTATGTTTATGCTTATTCGTTATAAGTGAGTCGCGAACACTTGTAATTGTTTGTTTAATCCTAGTGAATGCGAAAGTGGATCTAGGGTTTAGAACAATTCATGCTAGCATAGGTTTTTGCATGTGAAAAACATGTATTAATTTGTGATGTGATTCTAACCGTCTTGCATCGACTATGTGGTTTAATGGGTGCTTGATTCTCAACCGGTATGTGTTCAATTGCTATAGACATATAGGGACTACACATATTTGGTGACTACTTGACTTCTATCAATTGTGGATGATCAGTAGGATGGTATATGCACAACGAAAGTTGGTATGTATCAGTTTAGTGCATCTAATCAGTAATCAACTCGGTCACATGCTAGGCTGAAGGGCATAAGATTCTAGATGAAGTAGTAAATGAAATTGAAATCCCATGTTTGTTTATTATAAAGTTAAAGTTAAGTTATTTCCTCGTAATTGGCTTAGTTGGTAGTTAATCAATAGTTAAATCAAATCAATATTGTGATTGTCTTAGCAGTGAGTGTAAATCATAAGCTGGTGCATAAGTGAACATAACGAACAAATTGAGTCTCTGTGGGAACGAATCCTATTTACTCTATATTACTTGTTGACCACGTTCTCTTGCGTGAATAAGTGCGAACAAGTTTTTGGCGCCGCTGCCGGGGACTCGGTTCATTGTTTGTTTAGTTTATGATCTTGTCATCAATTTGGATTAAATTCACTGACTCAGACGTTTTTCTCACTCATTTACTTTTGGGTTTCTCAGGTACTATCTTGAGCGTGTATGCTTACTCGATCTCAAGCTCGTAAAGAAAATCTGGAAGAAGAGAAGCACGAAGAGGAATTAGTGGAAGAAAGTGAAGAAGAGTTGGTAGTTACTAGAGAAATGGCAGATAACAAGGCGCTGAAGGAATATTCTCAGCCCAAGATTGATGATATTCAGTCGAGTATTGTGCGGCCGGCTATTGCTGCAAATAATTTTGAGATCAAGCCGGGCACGATCCAAATGGTCCAGAACTCAGTCCAGTTTGGGGGTTCATCTGTTGAGGATTCCAACATGCATATCAGGGACTTCATTGAGATCTGTGACACGTCCAAAACCAACGGAGTTTCTGAGGACGCTATCAAGCTAAGGTTGTTTCCATTCTCTTTGAGAGACAAAGCAAAAAGCTGGTTGCATTCACTTCCAGCAGGCTCCATCACTACATGGGAAGATCTGGCACAAAAGTTCTTGACTAAATTCTTCCCTATGGCAAAGACTGCTGCCATGAGGAATGCTCTTACACAATTTAGTCAGCATTCTGGTGAATCACTGTGTGAAGCTTGGGAAAGGTACAAGGAGATGCTCCGAAAATGTCCCCATCATGGGATGCCAAATTGGATGGTCATCAATAGCTTCTACAATGGGTTAAGTCATTCTCGAGCAATGCTTGATGCAGCATCTGGAGGAGCTCTGTGGGCCAAAAGCTATGAAGAGGCCTATGACTTGATTGAAATGATGGCTGCAAACGAGTATCAGAATCCGACACAGCGTATTCCACAAGGTAAGGTTGCAGGTGTACTTGAAATGGATGCCACAACAGCTATAGCAGCTCAGCTACAGGCTCTAACCATGAAAGTGGACTCATTGGCTAAGGTGGGGGTTCAACAAGTTGCCATGGTCTGTGAATTGTGTGCGGGGGCTCATGACACTAATCAATGTGCAATTTCTAGTGAGTCGGCACAGTTTGTCAGCAATTATCAGAGGCAGTCACAACCTGCTCCCAATACATATCATCCCAACAATAGGAATCATCCTAACTTCAGTTGGAGCAACAATCAGAATGCTGTGCAACAACCATCTCAAGGTCAGCAGTATAGTTCAAGGCAGTTCAACAATTCGGGTTATCAACAACCCTATGCACAAAGGCCACCATACAATCCACCTGGATTTCATCAACAGCAACTAGGAAGTCATGTGCAATCTAATGAGAAGTCAGAAATGGAAGAATTGCGAATGATGTACAAGAGTCAAGCAGCATCTTTGAAAACTCTTGAAAATCAAATGGGCCAACTGGCCAATGCTCTTTTGAACAGACCTCAAGGGCAATTACCTAGTGACACGGAAGCTAATCCGGGTAAAAAGGAGGTCAAGGAACAGATTCATGCTGTTACGTTACGTTCTGGAAAGGTTACAGACGATCTGGGAGTCAAAAAGCAGTTTAACGAAGAACTTGAAAATGCTGTGAACAGTAATTTGGACGCGGGCGCGTCTGAGGGGTCTATCCGGTTTTCTAATTCAGCTCTTCCGGTCATTCAGAAGGCATCAGGTGAGGAAGGAAAGGAGAAGTCAGATGGGAAAACAAGTTTAGAAATTACGGAAGCTAGCAAAGAAGTTTATCCGCCTCCGCCATTCCCTAAAAGGCTTCAGAAACAGAAGTTTGATAAGCAATTCGCAAAGTTCTTAGAAGTGTTCAAAAAGTTGCACATAAATCTACCATTTGCTGAAGCACTTGAACAAATGCCAAGTTATGCCAAGTTCATGAAGGGCATACTTTCGAGGAAATTGAAACTCGAGGAGTTAGAGACCGTCGCTTTGACGGAGGAGTGCAGTGCTGTCTTGCAACAAAAGTTACCACCTAAGCTGAAGGATCCGGGGAGTTTTACCATACCGTGCATCATTGGAAATTTGTCTTTTGACAAGTGTTTGTGTGATTTGGGGGCAAGCATCAACCTCATGCCCTATTCGGTTTTCTTGCAACTTGGTCTTCCGGAGCCTAAGCCTACCAACATGTCACTCCAGTTAGCTGATCGTTCAATTACCTATCCTCGAGGAATTGTAGAAGATGTCCTGGTAAAAGTGGACAAACTCATCTTTCCAGCGGATTTCGTCATACTTGATTTTGAAGAAGACAAGAAAATCCCTATCATTCTTGGGAGACCATTCTTGGCCACGGGACAAACCTTGATCGACGTGCAAAAAGGGGAACTTACGATGAGGGTGCATGATCAAAATGTCACCTTCAATGTTTTCAAGGCTATGAAGTTTCCAACTGAAGAAGAGCAATGTTTGAAGATAGACTTGGTGGAGTCAGCAGTGCAATCAAAAATTGAGCATCTGCTTTTGAATGACACATTGGAAAAAGCACTGATTAGTGCTTCTTTATTGGAAGAAGATGAGATAGATGAGCAACTGCTACTTCTTGATGCTACTCCATGGCAAAGGAAATTCGAGAGACCAGTGGAATCGTTAGGTCTATCTGAATTGAAGGGGTCACATCAGCGGTTGAAACCATCCATTGAAGAAGCTCCAACTCTAGAGCTCAAACCACTACCTGATCACTTAAGGTATGCTTCTCTTGGTGAGTCATCTACTTTACCTGTGATTATTGCTGCTAACTTGTCAGATTCTGAGGAAGACAAGCTCTTGAGAGTTCTTAGAGAATTCAAATCAGCTATTGGATGGACCATAGCAGACATCAAGGGAATTAGTCCAGCTTACTGTCAACATAAAATTCCTTTAGAAGAAGGGAGTAAACCAACAGTGGAAAATCAGAGACGTCTAAATCCGATCATGAAAGAAGTTGTGAAGAAAGAAATCATCAAATGGTTGGATGCAGGGATCATCTATCCCATTTCTAATAGTTCATGGGTAAGCCCAGTTCAATGTGTGCCGAAGAAAGGTGGCATGACGGTAATCACCAATGAGAAGAATGAACTTATCTCTACTCGCACAGTCACTGGTTGGAGAATCTGTATGGACTACCGGAAATTGAACAGGGCCACTAGGAAGGATCATTTTCCTTTGCCCTTTATCGATCAGATGCTGGACAGACTTGCAGGTCAGGAGTATTATTGCCTATTGGATGGATATTCTGGGTATAATCAAATCTGTATTGCTCCTGAAGATCAGGAGAAGACGACTTTCACATGTCCATTTGGTACATTTGCTTTTCGGCGAGTCTCTTTTGGTTTGTGTGGTGCACCTGCTACTTTTCAGAGGTGTATGATGGCTATCTTTTCAGACATGATTGGCAAGACCGTAGAAGTTTTCATGGATGACTTTTCTGTAATCGGGCTCTCTTTCGATGAATGTTTGAATAATCTGGGTGCGGTTCTGAAAAGATGTGTGGAGACTAATCTAGTGCTTAACTGGGAGAAATGCCACTTCATGGTTCAGGAGGGAACTATTCTTGGGCACAAGGTGTCACGGAGAGGTCTAGAGGTGGACAGGGCAAAAATAGAGACAATTGAAAATCTTCCACCACCTATTTCAGTGAGAGGGATTCGTAGTTTCCTTGGTCACGCAGGTTTCTACAGGCGTTTTATCAAAGACTTCTCAAAAATCTCCAAACCGTTGTGTAAGCTCTTGGAAAAGGATGTTCCTTTTAAATTTGATGAAGAATGTTTGACCGCTTTCGAAACTCTGAAAAAGAAATTGGTTTCAGCACCAGTGATCATTGCTCCCAATTGGAGTGAACCTTTCGCTATGATGTGCGATGCTAGCGATTATGCAGTGGGGGCTGTTCTCGGTCAAAAGAAAGACAAAGTGTTTCATGTGATCTATTATGCAAGCAAGACTCTTAATGATGCTCAGTTGAACTACACTACCACTGAAAAGGAGCTGTTGGCCATAGTCTATGGGTTCGAAAAATTTCGTTCTTACTTGCTAGGTACAAAGGTAATGGTGTACACGGATCACGCGGCTATTAGATATCTGCTCTCTAAAAAAGACTCCAAACCTCGTTTAATTCGTTGGGTACTTCTATTACAAGAATTTGATGTGGAGATTAAGGACAGGAAAGGGACAGAGAATCAAGTAGCTGACCATCTTTCTCGTTTGGAGGACTTTGGTAAATCTTCTCGAGACAGTACCATCATTAATGAATTCTTCCCGGATGAGCAATTGTTTAGGGCGCAAGAAGAGGAGCCATGGTACGCAGACATTGTGAACTTTCTGGTTAGTCAAGTTATTCCTTCCGAATTTTCTTATGCACAAAGGAAGAAGTTCTTGCATGAAGTTAAATGGTATCGTTGGGATGAACCATATCTGTTTAAACAGGGAGCTGATCAGATTCTTAGAAGATGTGTGCCGTATAGTGAAACAGAGGCTATTCTGAGGGATTATCACGCCACGACATATGGGGGCCACTATGGAGGTGAAAAGACTGCTACTCGAATTCTGCAAGCGGGGTTCTATTGGCCTTCTCTTTTTAAGGATGCTCATCAGTACGTCTTAAGGTGTGATCGTTGTCAGCGTGTTGGTAACATTTCGAGGAGGGATGAGATGCCCCTTAATGTAATGTTGGAAGTGGAAATTTTCGATGTTTGGGGAATTGACTTCATGGGACCCTTTATCTCTTCATGCAACAATCAATATATCTTGCTAGCAGTTGATTACGTCTCTAAATGGGTTGAGGTCAAAGCACTTCCGACAAATGATGCCCAAGTCGTGCTTAATTTCCTTCAGAAGAACATCTTCACCAGATTTGGTACTCCTCGAGTCATTATCAGTGATGAAGGCACTCATTTTTGCAATCGCAAGTTCACTAATCTTATGGCCAGATACAATATCAATCATCGGGTAGCTACAGCATATCATCCTCAGACCAATGGCCAAGCTGAAGTGTCTAACCGGGAAATCAAGCGTATTCTAGAAAAGGTGGTGAGTCCTTCAAGAAAGGATTGGTCTCTGAAACTCGATGAAGCCGCCTGGGCTTATCGAACGGCATATAAAACACCTTTGGGAATGTCACCGTATCAGCTTGTCTACGGGAAAGCTTGTCATTTGCCGGCGGAATTGGAGCACAAGGCCTATTGGGCTTTGAAAAAGCTAAATTTCGATCTTACAGTCGCGGGTGAGAAGAGAATGGTGCAACTCCATGAGATGGACGAGTTTCGCTTGCAAGCTTATGAGAACAATAAACTCTACAAAGAAAAAGTGAAGAGATGGCATGATCGTCGTTTAGTTAACAAGGTATTTGTTCCTGGACAATCCGTGTTATTATTTAATTCTCGCCTTCGTCTATTTCCAGGAAAGCTAAAATCAAGATGGTCAGGGCCCTTTGTTGTAAAAACCGTGTTTCCGCATGGAGCGGTTGAGATTTTTGAGAAATCACCTGATCAGTCGTTCAAAGTCAATGGTCAGAGATTAAAACCGTACTTTGGTGAGGTATCGAATCGTGGGGCTGAAACCGCGGTTCTTGCAATTATTGAATAAATCATGGAAGTCACGTCAAGCTACTGACGTAAAAGAAGCGCTTTTTGGGAGGCAACCCAAGCATTGTTGTATACAAGATTATTTCTTCTTTTAAAAAAAAAAAAAAAAAAAAATTAGATCAGAAGCTTCTCGCGCACCCTGCGCCGCATTTGGAGCAGACTGCGCCGTGTAACGCAGATAGGAGTCGCGCAACCTGCGCCATTCGCGCATCCTGCGCTCGTTTCCAGCAACTCTCCGCGCACACTGCGCCAAAGTCGCGCACACTGCGCCCGTACCCTCTGCCAAGTCGAATCCTGGATATAAAAAAAAAAAAAAACAAACCCCCCAAATCATATTTCATCTTTTATACCATATCCTACTATATTTCTAAATCAAAAACCCTAAACACCTCCCACTCCAATTCTATATCTAATTCCTCTCCTAACCCAATTTCATCTCACCATATATATACATCTCTCTATATTTATACATCATCATCCATTAACAATTCATCCATACACTTTTCTATATATACACTTCTCATTCACAAACTATATACATACATCAATTCCAAGCTCAAGGGGAGGATATATTCGGATTATTGGAGGCTTATTCTTGCAAGGACACCTCTTCAATTCGTAGGGTATTGTTCTAATCTCATCTTTGTAATTGCTACGAATTGTGTTCTTGCCAATTAGGGTTTGGTTGTGTTCTTGAATTGGGGATTTTTTTTGTTGAAATTCGAATTTTGTGGTGTGTGGATTGTTATTGTTGTTGTGATGGCTCCCAAAAGACAAAGATTGGTAGGTAGTAGTAGTAGTAGCCATCCATCGGTGGATGAGGATGCTATTGTGGAAGAAGGAGTAGTGAAATTTGTGAATTCGGAGGCCGAGTCGGAGTACGGTCGATTAGTTCGTAAGGGAGTTATACGGGAGAGGAGGTTTGTGCCTCGTGATAACGAGGAGATGGTGGCTATGGTGAATGCGAGGGGTTGGAAGGTATTTTGCGAATTTACTAATGATGTGCCATTGAATGTTGTTCGGGAGTTTTACGCTAATGCTTCAGTAGAGCAGAATAACTCCACGATTGTTAGGGGACAACAGGTTGATTATTCTCCTCGAGCAATTCGGAATTTGATTGGTCAGCTGCCTAAATCTAGGGGTGTTGAGGATTGGGGACGAAAGACGGTGGGAGATGTTGATCTTGATGTTGTCATCGGTGAGTTGTGTGTCCCAGGGGCGGTATGGAAGTGTAAGGCGGGTACTACCGAAAAGAGAAATTTTCCGGCTGCATCATTGACTAAGTTTGCCCATGCATGGTTCTTATTCATATGTACTAGTATCATTCCGTCGTCTCATGTGACGGAAGTTACTGTTGAAAGGGCTATCCTTTTATGGGGGATTTTAAAAGGTGAGTATGTCGATTTGGGTTACTTGATTAATCAAACTATTCTTCGGTTTTTGAAGGGTAATTCGACAGCTAGTATTCCCTATGCTTCCATTATTACGGGATTGTGTGATGTTGTAAAAGTGCCGCCGCGTGTGGATGAGCCGGTGCAAAAGCCTATGGCTCCTATTGCTGATTCGTCTATTGGGCGAATGAAGGAGGGCGAAGGTGGTGTTAGTGGTGCGGGTGGTCATGTAGCTGAGGGATCGGGAGTTGCTAGAGCCGGTTCTCAGCAGAGTACGGGGAATATGTCCACTCTTGAGTCTTATTTGCGGCGAATGAATAGGCGGTTGGATGCTATGCATGTTAGCAGTCGCCAATATTCAGAAGACATGGGCGTAGCTTTGGAGGCAAAGTTTCAGTCACCGAGTACTCCGGTTCAGTGGCCTATTTTTGGATCCCGGATTCCGTATCCTCCAACTGATTCTTCAGACGAGGATGATGAGGATGTTGAGGGTGACGACAGCGAGGATGAGTAGGTATGTTTCTACTATCCCTTGTATTTACTTCCATTCAATGAGGGCATTGAATATGTTAAGTTTGGGGGTGATTTTGGGGATAGTAGTTGTATGTATTGTTGTATTTTGTGGTCATATAGGATATCATGTTGCATAGTAGTGATAGTTCATGCTTGATTGTTATGTTCGTATTATCTACGTTTGTTCATATAGGACATTTTGTTTTATTTTCGTATACCATGTGAGTTTTCATTTAGTTGCATTTTCATGGCATGCATATTTCATGATCCCTTAGGACGAGCTGATTCTGATTGATAGGTGGATGTTGATTTGGGTGTGATGATGATGAGTAGAGGGCTGATTTATAGTTTCTATGAAATTGACTTGCATGTTACGGGAACAAAATTTATTACACAGTCTCATTGGGGTGCTGTTGGGCTAGGTTAGGGTCATGCCTGTGGGATGTTTTGAGATTTAATCACTTGTTTATATTTAGAATTTTCGTTATTCCCTTTATAGCGTAGGAACATTAAAGTCTAAGTTTGGGGGAAACCAGGAATTTTCATGCTAGTTGTTAATATTTGTCAATAAAGGCTAGGCGTCAAATGGCTAGTAGCCAGCTCATATTTATATGAGTAGTCTAGGGTTGGAAATGAGAAAGGCTCATTCCAGATTGCGGAAAAAAAAAAAAAAAAAAAAAAAAGAAAAAAAAAGAGTCAAGTGTTGTTTGTTAATGCAAAATTAACCAGAGTGAGCTCTTTAATACTCGAGTAATTAAGTCTGAGGGGACTTAGTCCTAGTGACCTAAGGCTTAATAGTCTGGGATCCACTGACCCAACACTCGCTACATGGGTATTATTGTATAAGCCTTTTGGGGTCTCATTCATTGCACGGTTAAATAAGCATGCGTATTGTATATGTAGTGTCGTAGTATAGTAATAAAGCATGAGTTTCTGTCTACCTTGGATAAGGGTGGAGGTGTTCCTAGGTTATGGAGTGTCTACAGTCTATTCTAGTTATAAACCTGTGATTGTCTTGACGGAAAGCTTGTATGATTTTTTTGACCTAGTTCTGGGGGTATTTCTGATGAGCATTGCACACACGCACGTTTCTGTTCATGTATTGTTAGTATACGGGGACTTAGTCGAGCTCTGCTTGGATTTGTTGCATTCGTCGAGATATTTGCTTGTTAGTTGGTTTTGGTGAGTTTGAAGGGGGTTTTTGCATTTTTTTCATATTAGTTGCATTCATTCATCTGCATTGCATTAGGTTAAATGGATTTTGTGGGTACATTCGCTATAGGCCCTCACGAGACCTTACTCGTCCACTAGGGCTGCCTAGGGGTTTAAAGGGCTTGTTGCATATGCCAAATGCAACCGTGATCACCTACGGAAGTGGTACTAATTAGTTAGTTAGTTGTAATTGTATATGCTTGAGGACAAGCATCAGTTTAAGTTTGGGGGTGTGATAAGTGGATTTTATATCCACTTGGAACATTCTAAATCGGCTTAAATTGATTGCTTTGACCTCAAGATTGTGGTAGTTTTGATGTGTTTTGTTTAATTGTGCAGGGTTGGAATAATGTTGATTAAGATCGTTGTTTCCGTCACTTTTGGAGTTAAATTAGGGCTTAATAATGTAGAATGGAGTCTTGTTGTGATTCACCATGAGGATTCCAAGCATAGAGGATTGAAAACGGAAGAGAACGCAAAAAGAACGGGAGCAAACGGAGCAAAAACGAAGGAGAAAAAGATAAAAAACGAGGAAAGAAAGGCTTCACCAGAATATGGCTGGGCAGACTGCGCCATTTCTTGAGCAGTCTGCGCCATGTGGCAGAATATGGCTGGGCAGTCTGCGCCATGCTTGAGCAGACTGCTCAGGGTCGTGCTGATTTTCCAGTTTTGCCCTTTTTCGATCTGAAATTGTATTTTAAGTGGTTTTTGACACAAAAATCGAATTCTAGTTGTATTTAAGGTATTTTTCTTATTGGGCAAGAGAGGGGGAGCCTATATCAACATCCAACCCTTGTAATCATAATATACACTTTACGTAATATAGCCTAGTTCTTGCAAGAGAGAAAAGGAGATAAGGAATTCCTCCAAGCTAGTGACAAGCAAGGATTATTCTTGGAACCTTTGTACTCTTTTATTTTGGGGATTTAATTCTAACCCTTATTTCTTCTTCTATATATTAACTTGTTTATTTTAGAATTATGTTTTCCATAGAACCCATGATGGCAATTAGGTCAATTATGGGCTAATTCGTTATCATGGGGTTTTAATGGATTTTGCTATGGATTCTAGAAATTGAGTGTTAATTATGCCTTGGTGTGTGATTGTACGTATTGATTGCCTAGTATGTTTATGCTTATTCGTTATAAGTGAGTCGCGAACACTTGTAATTGTTTGTTTAATCCTAGTGAATGCGAAAGTGGATCTAGGGTTTAGAACAATTCATGCTAGCATAGGTTTTTGCATGTGAAAAACATGTATTAATTTGTGATGTGATTCTAACCGTCTTGCATCGACTATGTGGTTTAATGGGTGCTTGATTCTCAACCGGTATGTGTTCAATTGCTATAGACATATAGGGACTACACATATTTGGTGACTACTTGACTTCTATCAATTGTGGATGATCAGTAGGATGGTATATGCACAACGAAAGTTGGTATGTATCAGTTTAGTGCATCTAATCAGTAATCAACTCGGTCACATGCTAGGCTGAAGGGCATAAGATTCTAGATGAAGTAGTAAATGAAATTGAAATCCCATGTTTGTTTATTATAAAGTTAAAGTTAAGTTATTTCCTCGTAATTGGCTTAGTTGGTAGTTAATCAATAGTTAAATCAAATCAATATTGTGATTGTCTTAGCAGTGAGTGTAAATCATAAGCTGGTGCATAAGTGAACATAACGAACAAATTGAGTCTCTGTGGGAACGAATCCTATTTACTCTATATTACTTGTTGACCACGTTCTCTTGCGTGAATAAGTGCGAACAAGTTTTTGGCGCTGCTGTTACACAGTCTCATTGGGGTGCTGTTGGGCTAGGTTAGGGTCATGCCTGTGGGATGTTTTGAGATTTAATCACTTGTTTATATTTAGAATTTTCGTTATTCCCTTTATAGCGTAGGAACATTAAAGTCTAAGTTTGGGGGAAACCAGGAATTTTCATGCTAGTTGTTAATATTTGTCAATAAAGGCTAGGCGTCAAATGGCTAGTAGCCAGCTCATATTTATATGAGTAGTCTAGGGTTGGAAATGAGAAAGGCTCATTCCAGATTGCGGAAAAAAAAAAAAAAAAGAAAAGAAAAAAAAAGAGTCAAGTGTTGTTTGTTAATGCAAAATTAACCAGAGTGAGCTCTTTAATACTCGAGTAATTAAGTCTGAGGGGACTTAGTCCTAGTGACCTAAGGCTTAATAGTCTGGGATCCACTGACCCAACACTCGCTACATGGGTATTATTGTATAAGCCTTTTGGGGTCTCATTCATTGCACGGTTAAATAAGCATGCGTATTGTATATGTAGTGTCGTAGTATAGTAATAAAGCATGAGTTTCTGTCTACCTTGGATAAGGGTGGAGGTGTTCCTAGGTTATGGAGTGTCTACAGTCTATTCTAGTTATAAACCTGTGATTGTCTTGACGGAAAGCTTGTATGATTTTTTTGACCTAGTTCTGGGGGTATTTCTGATGAGCATTGCACACACGCACGTTTCTGTTCATGTATTGTTAGTATACGGGGACTTAGTCGAGCTCTGCTTGGATTTGTTGCATTCGTCGAGATATTTGCTTGTTAGTTGGTTTTGGTGAGTTTGAAGGGGGTTTTTGCATTTTTTTCATATTAGTTGCATTCATTCATCTGCATTGCATTAGGTTAAATGGATTTTGTGGGTACATTCGCTATAGGCCCTCACGAGACCTTACTCGTCCACTAGGGCTGCCTAGGGGTTTAAAGGGCTTGTTGCATATGCCAAATGCAACCGTGATCACCTACGGAAGTGGTACTAATTAGTTAGTTAGTTGTAATTGTATATGCTTGAGGACAAGCATCAGTTTAAGTTTGGGGGTGTGATAAGTGGATTTTATATCCACTTGGAACATTCTAAATCGGCTTAAATTGATTGCTTTGACCTCAAGATTGTGGTAGTTTTGATGTGTTTTGTTTAATTGTGCAGGGTTGGAATAATGTTGATTAAGATCGTTGTTTCCGTCACTTTTGGAGTTGAATTAGGGCTTAATAATGTAGAATGGAGTCTTGTTGTGATTCACCATGAGGATTCCAAGCATAGAGGATTGAAAACGGAAGAGAACGCAAAAAGAACGGGAGCAAACGGAGCAAAAACGAAGGAGAAAAAGCTAAAAAACGAGGAAAGAAAGGCTTCACCAGAATATGGTTGGGCAGACTGCGCCATTTCTTGAGCAGTCTGCGCCATGTGGCAGAATATGGCTGGGCAGTCTGCGCCGTGCTTGAGCAGACTGCTCAGGGTCGTGCTGATTTTCCAGTTTTGCCCTTTTTCGATCTGAAATTGTATTTTAAGTGGTTTTTGACACAAAAATCGAATTCTAGTTGTATTTAAGGTATTTTTCTTATTGGGCAAGAGAGGGGGAGCCTATATCAACATCCAACCCTTGTAATCATAATATACACTTTACGTAATATAGCCTAGTTCTTGCAAGAGAGAAAAGGAGATAAGGAATTCCTCCAAGCTAGTGACAAGCAAGGATTATTCTTGGAACCTTTGTACTCTTCTATTTTGGGGATTTAATTCTAACCCTTATTTCTTCTTCTATATATTTACTTGTTTATTTTAGAATTATGTTTTCCATAGAACCCATGATGGCAATTAGGTCAATTATGGGCTAATTCGTTATCATGGGGTTTTAATGGATTTTGCTATGGATTCTAGAAATTGAGTGTTAATTATGCCTTGGTGTGTGATTATACGTATTGATTGCCTAGTATGTTTATGCTTATTCGTTATAAGTGAGTCGCGAACACTTGTAATTGTTTGTTTAATCCTAGTGAATGCGAAAGTGGATCTAGGGTTTAGAACAATTCATGCTAGCATAGGTTTTTGCATGTGAAAAACATGTATTAATTTGTGATGTGATTCTAACCGTCTTGCATCGACTATGTGGTTTAATGGGTGCTTGATTCTCAACCGGTATGTGTTCAATTGCTATAGACATATAGGGACTACACATATTTGGTGACTACTTGACTTCTATCAATTGTGGATGATCAGTAGGATGGTATATGCACAACGAAAGTTGGTATGTATCAGTTTAGTGCATCTAATCAGTAATCAACTCGGTCACATGCTAGGCTAAAGGGCATAAGATTCTAGATGAAGTAGTAAATGAAATTGAAATCCCATGTTTGTTTATTATAAAGTTAAAGTTAAGTTATTTCCTCGTAATTGGCTTAGTTGGTAGTTAATCAATAGTTAAATCAAATCAATATTGTGATTGTCTTAGCAGTGAGTGTAAATCATAAGCTGGTGCATAAGTGAACATAACGAACAAATTGAGTCTCTGTGGGAACGAATCCTATTTACTCTATATTACTTGTTGACCACGTTCTCTTGCGTGAATAAGTGCGAACATTTATTCTTCTGAACTTTCTTTGTATTAGATAGCTAAAAGGCCTATCAATGTACTACATGTTCTGAAATTCATCAAAAGATATTTAATAAAATCTATTCACCCTTTCTAGTTGACATCTTTTTGACCTTGATTTTCGAATTGTGTAAGCTTAAATGTGTGTTGTATGTGACATAAAGGAAGAGTGCATCACCTCCATTAATTAGTTGAGTTTCAACTTTTAGATTGTAAACTAAAACGGGGTTAAATTGATTAATTGGAATATAGGATTACATTCCATAATAAGATGTGTTAGTTCTATTTTTTCGTTGAGTTAATTGTTACATGAACGCACGCATAGTCCTGTAAAATTAATTATTACATATCTTTATCCATAGAAAAAATTGTGATATGAAATTTCATACACGAATGAAATTACGAAGTGGAGATCTATATCTAATTGAACATAAAGGTTATGAAATTCAGGTAAGCTTCTAAATTTTTTACTTACATGTCTTCTAGTCGTAATATTATGTGAATGAGAAGTTGTAGCACCTTTTCCTTTAAACAAGTTTGGTCCATTCTTCTTAATGATGTTCAGTTCAAAATGCATTGGCCAAAATATATTAATTTGAAAATCAATGGTAAGTACACGTGTTATTCTATTCATTGCTCAATTTTCTTTTATAAGTTCTCCAATCTTCACCAAAAGGATCCACAACTTTCTGTTGCATAAAGTCACTTGAGTTTTGTTATCTTGGCCTAAACTTTTATATATTAAGACATATACTTTGAGCTTAAAAGCCTGAGCTTTCTGTTCCATACAAATTCTCAGGCGTTCTTATGAAACCTATAGATAGATTAGGGCACCAGATGTTGGGCCTGATGGTGGCGATGTTGGTGAACTTACAAGTCCTCCTTTACTTGACCAACTTTTTTTTTTGCTAAATTACATGACCAACTTTAGTTTGCAACACCCATGTCTTGTTGGGTTTCAATACAATTTGATGTTATGGGTTTGGGTGGTGTAATATATATATGGGTAAGATAATAATTGTATGTTTAGACAATTATTATATGTGGCATGTCTTCATCACTAAGTTAGAAATTAGGTGCCAAGAATTGGAAGGGTTGTAGAACAAGTATAATAAGATTTGTAGAACAAGTATGGTAAGTCTTGGTGGCTAATTTTGGATGGCTATATATACATTGTCATATTGTATTTGTTTGATAGGTGAGTACTTAAGAGATGTAGTCTTAGGTATTGTTTGTGAGATGCTTAAGCATTGTTTGGCTTATGTATCAGTTTAGGACACCATTGAGGTTTTATTGTTTTCATGTATTATTGATAATTATTTTGATTAATAATACGAGTTGGGACGTTGGTGTTTCCACGTCAAATATTTTGTGTGTTCTTGTTTTACTTTTACTTATTGATTTGACTAGATTGTACTCAACCCCGCCTTCTACAATCTAGGTTGTATTGTTGGGCCTCAACAGTGTATCAAATTTAGTGTACCACACTACCAACCAAATAGAGGCTAGTAATTGCTTATAATAATATAGTATAGTATAGGTAGGTATATAAATTTTACTAGATTTGGTATATTAAAGTCTTTTTCTAGTAAGTTAAAGATAGTTCAGGGACCCAAAATACGAAATCATTTGTTCATGGACCTAGATAATAAAACATGAATAGAGCAGGGACCTATTATTTAATTTTCCCTTTAAGAATTATTCAAGATTTTTTTTACTCTGAAGATGTCATAAACTATTAGAATTTGTCTTGATAGTTGTATTTTATTGGATTTTATATAACTTTAAACTTCTACAATAGAGTTCAAAATTTTGCAATAGAATTACGTAAATAAACTAATTACTTATCCTGATTTTACAATAAAATCAAAAGATTTATCGGAAATTTTGAGCAATTAAGAAACTGTAACAACTAAATTTAAAAACAAAAAAAATATATAAAGAAGTCAACAAAATGTATTAAAAGTGTAAAGTAGAATCAAATTTTTTTACATTAGAATTAATTTAATCAACAATTACTTACTTGATTATGAAATAAAATTAGAGGCATGTCTGAAATTTTGAGCAAAATATTTTCTTCTTAACAGTCATTTCGTCAAAACCTGAAACAGAATTAAAAAATTTACAAAAAATTATAATGACATCAATGTGAAAATTTGTGAACGTGCTCTTAATATGATATACAAACACATAGTATCCAAAGAAAAATATCTAAATCACGAAAATATATTAGAGACGAGATGCGTAAATGAAAACAAACAGAGATAGAAGCCATCATAAACTGAATTTAACAAAAATTATTATGAATTTATAAAATATTACAATTTAATTGGTAAAATTGAAATTCAATAACATCTAATAGTTAGACAAAGAGATTAACCTGATGAAGATTTAATCGCAGCAACGGGATTACATAGCTGAGCTTGTTTTGAATTGGATGTCACAATCATAAATAAAATCGCCGGAAGAGATTGTCGACAGAGAGATCGTGTAATCGGCTTGTATGTATAACTAACCTGTGCATTTACATTCAATAAAATTTAATAGCTTTTAAATTTAAGATAAAGAGTGAAAATCAATAGAGATTAAATCGCACCAAGATGATTACGTAACTCAGATTGATTCGAATAAGATGCCACAAACTAAAATAAAATTGTCGAGTGAGAGATCTCGAAACCGGCTTGAATGTATGACTAACATATAAATACAACAACTAGTAGTTGTTAGAAGATATTATATTTAATAGATTTAAAGCAATTCATAGAAAAATGAGTACAAATACACAAACCCGATAAAGACTAAATGACAACGTCATTACATCGACAATTATCTTGAGTACCCAACAAAAAATGATTTAAAAAGATGTTCACACAAGAAACTTTGTTAATTTCAACTAAATTGCAGATAAAATCGATGAAAGACAGGTCGATGTATAATGAATTTGATTGAAGGATATGAATATGTACATGACCTATACATACAATAGTTGTGAAACTTTTGTTTTTGCTTAAATAGAAAGAAATTATTTAACTTTAATTTATAATAACTGTTAGATTGGTTTATCGTAGTGTCCAGATTAGCCTAGAAGGTTCTTTCTTGTACTTTATATAGGAGGGTGTTTTCAAGAATAATGGCCTACTTATATAGTGGGCTGGTCCTAATCATTTAGAGGCCCCGTGTAGAAGTTTTATTGGACCCCTTTTGAAAGTATTGTTAAGATAATATAAAAGACCCTTTTGGGCTTAGCAAAAAAAAAGAGCTTTTTGGATCAATTAGAAATATTACTAAAAAACTTTGGGACCTTATTAAAATGAATCAAACCAAAGTAAGAATGTAAAAAAAAATTACAAATTTAAATTTGAAGAAAACTTGTTTGAAGAACATTATCATTAATTGAAGACCTGCTTGGAAGAGCCTCTCCCTCTTAGGACGCGCCCTAAGAGAAGTAAGTCGGAGAAATAAAATATTAAAGACCTCCAGGGGTTTTTCTTGATGATTGAATGCATCCCCTATGTATTGGGTTAACCTCATAAGGGAGCGGTAGGTATGATTTAGTTTGTGCTCTGAGAGCCTTGTTCTTATATTCAATAGATTTTTTTCATTGGAGAACTTTGGAGTTAGTTCTGCACTTTGCAATTGTAAAGTTGGGATCACTTATCTTATAATTTGGAGGGTTGTCCTTATCGATCGGGAGATAAGGACACACACTATCATTTGGAATAAGTCGTGGCTATACTTACACCTATATTTTCGAGAGACAACTGGTAGTGAGAAATCTGTGAAGTCCCGAGATTGTACATAAGTGGGCATTGGGCCTTTGTGACTAGAACTCATTGTTGGGCATTCTTAAAGTGAGCTGTAGTCTTGTTGGAGTCGGTTCAAGTTTTCTTGTAGTTGGCCTCATAGTGGGAAACCTAGTCCATATAGATTTCTTGCTCCCAAGAACTACGTTGGACTTGATCCTCAATAAATAGAGATGCGTAGCGAGAGCTCTTATAGCAACCACCAATAAACCTAACCAATCTTAACCCCTAATTATTCACAAATAACATATTTTGATGGTTTTTTCGGCAAAAAATCATAATCGTAGATCTTGATTTCGACAAATGTAAGAACCCAAATTTTTGGTAGAATTTAAAATTTTTATTACGTATTGATATATGAACGAATAGTGGTTGTGACCACATTGTATTGACGATTTTATTAAACAAGTTTTCAACGGATGTGGGTTCTAGTGTTTATATACTATATGAATGCTGCAAGTTAGTAGATAATATAGATTAGAATAATCTATCTCCTATAAAGTAAGATATGGTATTCCAAAGAAGAATGGAATATTCTCATGTCATCCAAATCGATATCTGTTATCAGTCCAGTGGTTCCGTAAAAGAGTTAAGGAACGCTCGAAAGAGAACAATGACATTTTTATAAATACAGAGAATTAAAAAGAGGATAAGTGATGAACAGTGTTTTGGTGGAATTTGGAATATTATTAGACGACACTATATAGAAGTATTCAGAACGGATTTCGGAGTTCGTATTAATGATCAGTGGATGAAATAAGTGTATGTAAACGATATCGGATTCTGAAAAATAGTACTTTTATTTTCTCCGAGATTTCCCTAGACACTGAAGGATTTAAGGATTTAATTAAAAGATTTGAGGGATTTAAATCCAAGATTTATAAAGGATGATTAAAGATCTTAGCAGGAATATTAAGAAGGTTTCCGGTAAAACCTTAACGAGAAATACTTGAGATATTCCTCCGAATGATTATTGAAATGAGCAATAACCGGACAAAGAAACGAATAAACAACCAAGAGACAAACATGTGCAATTGGTGGAAAAAGGAGAAACCAAAGTGACATACTTGAAAGTCAACTACAACTAGGAGGGCTTTTTAGCACTTAACCAAAAATGGAGTTGCATAATGTGGTGCCAACAAGTGGACAAGTAGATTGTTGACACTTGGACCAATAGATTGCTAACAACACAAAAGGAGAAGATGCATCCAAGTATAAGACATACATTACATGTGATATATCATTTCATAACACAAAAACACAAAAGAAACTCCATTTCTCTCCATTTCTACAAACTGCCCAGCAAGAACCACCTTGAAAGAAAAATTAATATCTCCATTTCTATCCATGATAAAATCACCAAATTTTTACCACAACCTCCCACTCCATGGGCAATATTAGCTCAAAATTTCATGGTAATCTAATGAGTGTAGCCTAGTTAAATCGCCTCCCCAAGTTGAAGAACCAAACTGTCCAGGTTCTTGAATAGTTTCTGTAACGATTTTCAAACCACCATATCTCCTTCATTACTCAATTAAATTTTGTGTTCGTTATATGGTTAGAAAGCTGTTAAGATTCTCTACAACTTTCATGTAGAAGCCTCGTTCAGAAAAGCTCGGTAAGGGCCTTGTTTTTCATGATCTTTCAGTTGAGTTATAGCAGATCCGAAAATCACTAATTATGTTCTTGATGATTCTTGCTAGTTTAAGGTCGTAAGGAGTTCTAAGGACTAGATCAAGGCTTGTTAGACTCACATACATACCAAGGAAGGTATAACTCTCTTGAAACCTAGACCTTGTTTTGAGTTTTAAGCATGTTCTTGATAGTTTAGATTAGTTATGATGTTAGTTTTAGTATAAGCATGATTAGTTAATGATTTATATTGATCTAAGTAATATGATGATTATGGTGTTAAAATCAGTGGCTATTGGACTTGTTGAGATGAGAATCATGTGTATAAGTTGTGTGGATGCCCGGTGTGGCTTGGTTGTGTTGTTACGATTTTGGAATGTCCGAGTTATAGCCGTCGTAATGCCCGATTTTCGTTAGCCTTAAGAATTCGTGCATAATCAGTCGCATTAATTTTCTGACCTTAGTGAATAAATGTCATGTCCTTATAGATCTCGAGTTGTAGATCATTTTAGAAAAAGAATCGAAGCAAATGGACTTACGGTTTAGGAGTTATGCTAAAAATCGTAAAAGTGGTTCGAAACTTAGAATGCGAGTTCGTAATTGAAATTGAACCTCCTTGACATAGTTAATTCAGTGACGAATCTTGGCTATTAAATATTAAAGATCATAAGGAAGGTGTGGGAGAAAATCTCACGACCATTAGATCGTTTTTCAATTTATTAAAAATGTTCGAATCGAGGTTAAGTGCGAATGAACCCCTAAAGAGTATACTTGGTGATAACTTTGGAAAGTCACTTAGACAACGATCAATAAAGTTCGAGGTACAATCTTTTGACCTTAGAACTTATATGGCTTAAGTACCCACCAATTAAAAGTGTAATGGCATGCCTTAATAATCGAGCAAGTGTCGGGTCATAACGGCGTTAATAAGTGTCGGGTGAAAACGTGTTTCGAGCTAAGTTAAGTGTTTACTTAGCTTTTTAACAGTGTGAAGTAATTGATCTTGAATACTCTGATTGTTTATATATCATCGAGCCGACCCAGGACACGATATCCCTACTTGACTACCAGGCAAGTCTTCAATCAATTTGAAGCTGTTGTTGTGATAATATATATGAATTGCTTTTGTTATACATATGCCATTGCATGCATGCCTGCTTTCAGATATTATGTTGTGATACTTGTTCCCTGATTTGATGTTAGCTTATAAGCTAGATATGAGATATATTAGTTATAAGCCGGATATTGCTAAGACCCTTGGTAAAGGGGATTTGAATCTTATTCTTTGAATATAGTTCGGGAGTCAATATTCCTTGATATATGGTGATTATTTCTGAGGAAAATATTTTTAGTAAATATTTTTTCCATTAGTTATTTGATGAATATTATTTGAATATTCATCTGAGGTTAATATTAATTGAATATTATTTCGAATATTATTCATTCGGACTCGATTCCCTGACCAAATATTATTCATTCGGACTCGATTCCTTGATCAAATATTACTCATTCGGACTCGATTCCTTGATCAAATATTATTCATTCGGACTCGATTCCTTGATCAAATATTACTCATTTGGACTCGATTCCTTGATCAAATATTATTCATTCGGACTCGATTCCTTGATAAAATATTATTCATTCGAACTCGATTCCTTGATCAAATATTATTCTTTCTGACTCGATTCATTTATCAAATATTATCTTGAATATTCATTCGAACTTGATTCATTTATTAATTGTTATATTGATTATTCATTTGGAGATTATTTATCGAATAAATATTATTTCAAATATTCACTCAAGTTATATTCTTTCTTCAATAAATATTATTTGAATATTCTTTATCCAATAAATATTATCCTGGATATTTATTCGAGGGTTATCTTGAACAATACTATATATTAAAAATATTCTTCAAATCTCTTTAAGTTAATAAATATTCTTTGAATATTTATTTAATTCTTTTTGAAAATGATTCATTCCGTTCAGATATTATTTTCAACTTTCGGATATTATGTAAATTATTTTCGAGTCGTATTATGATTATTTTATCAAGGAAGGTTCTCCAAATTTCTTTTCTTCATTCAAGCCTATCGTTCAAATAATAAGGGAACCTTACTTGAGAGCTGTCATTTGTTTTGTATGACTGCCCGGTCATAAATATTTTGAAACTATTCTTTTCACTCGCAACTTGGTTGTTGTTCATCGATTGAATCTTTGTGCTACCTCATCATCATCCGAGGGGTAAGACTATTGGAACAAGTCGATATCAGTTAACAAGCAATAGCTTGGAATATATTGGTGAATTATCCTTTCCAACTAGATACGACTACTTCGTGGAGTCGTATCAACAAGTGTTATACTTGGGGAAAGGGGGACAAACTTTACATTCAGAGTCATGGATTCTATTTGAACTAGGAGTCGTGTAAGAGGCCGAGTCGCGCCGGTCCATCCCATTTGGCCCAACCGTTGGCCGGGGAGATCTAAAAGGGCGGTAGACAAGTAAATCCGTCAGATTCTTCCTTCTACCGGTAGTAAATCTAATTTGAGCTATACATGCTGCGACTGATCATCGTAGATGGAATAGCGGGCGCGGTGAATACTCCAGCATTAGTTCATTATTCAAGTTCATTTATTTCCTGCAACATTATCATTGTTGGCAGAATTGAACCATGTTTGAAACCAGAACTGCAATATTTCCCTGCAAGTTCCTCTATTATGATAAATGATAATATCTTGCTTATCTTGACTAAGCAGATATACTTCCACGAAATAAATACTTTGAGTTACCTTGTAACTTCATCTTTTATATTATATTGGCACTTTGTTCATTATTGCATGGCATATGGTTTCAAAGATATTCTTGAAGTATTATATATTATTGATGTTCATTTATATACTTTTGTTGGTGGGCTATGGCTCACCCTTGCTTTATTTATTATATCACAACAACAGCTAGGTTTGATGGCCCGCGCAAGGCGCAATCGGCACAAGAGTATAAGAGCCGTCAGAAAGTTACCCGCTGAGGTCATAGCTACCATTGCTGAAGAGGAAGCTATTGGTAGGCTAGTTGTCAGCATTTGAGTCTAATGTATTTATTGTAAGATATATACAAAGGGATGGCAAAGAGTAAGTATGGGTTAAATTGTAATTATTTTGGGTTGTAAGAACTCAATCATGTGATTAATAATATTGATGATTACTCTGATTTCATCTCTGGGACTATAACGGGTGTGTTGTTGTTGTTGTTTGGGTCACAAGGTTGTAAATTAAATTATGATGGTTTTGTGGATGGAAATTGAGACCGTAACGACCGGATCCCTGACCCCGGATATGGGGGTGTTACAACAAAAAACCAGAAATTTTGTTAAACTAAATTCCCTTTTTAACAGTCACCTTGGTGCTAATGAGATTGTAGCCTTTTTCATTATTCACGTGTTGTTGCTACACTAAGGAGGCGTAAAAGTAAAATGGAATTGACATGTGTTTGTATCTTTTTTATTTGTGAAACTAATGATTTTAAAATCAATAATTTCCATTGCGCAAGATTATTTTTCAATTTCATGTAAATATTTCATAATTTTCAAAAAATAGATTGAGTTATGAAACAATAAATAATAAACGAACCAACCCACCAAGCAAATAAGCGTGATTTGTGGAAATCAAAAAAGCATGTCTCTTGTGCTCTTTGAGCTTTACAACATTCAGCTGTTGGTTTAGTGTCCGAGACTAGAATGGTATTGTAGCACGGCATGAGTAAACCTGGTTCGCACTCCATAGCTTTGGTCACTTGTATTTCTACTACTATCATTAGAGCTATTATAATCATCAAAGTAGATACTATACTACTCCCTCCGTCCCTCTCATTTTTTACAGTTACTATTTTGGGATGTCCCTCTCATTTTTTACGTTACCATAAATAGTAAGTTTCCCCCACTATTACACCTATTATCTTCCACCACAATCTCATATTTAGTAATAAAAAACACTATTACACCCACTACTTTCCTCCACTATCTCAAATCTATTATTAAATATTGATAGGTCCCACCACTTTACCCACTTTTCATCTAAATTTACTTATTTTTTATGCATTACCTTGTCTCTATATCCCCCTCCAATGTAAACAAATGAGGGGGATGGAGGGAGTAATATTTAGTGGCCATTTTCTGTTAATTACTGCTTATTTGTGCTTATTGTGTGTAAGGTTTCAGCTAAATATTGTATGAGTTAATCTTGAGATTGCATTCATGTGAGATCATTTATTTATGGGAAAATTAATTCTACCATCCCTAAACTATCAACATTTTTTTTCTAAGTCCCTGAACAAAAATATGAATTTCTAGGTAATCAAACTTTTGAACTTTTCCCATCGCAGTCCTTTTGTCCAAATTTGATTAACGGACGTTAGTCAATGGTGCCGTGACAGTGATGTGGCAATTGAAAATTTACGAATTGAAGTGAAATTTTGATATGTTAATCTATGAGTGATTACAAGAACACGGGTGGTGAAATTTTTCAATTTCGAGATCATTAACATATGAAAATCTGGAAATTATAGTAAGTTTTTTTTTCTTGTTCTTGAAATTAATTAAAGTGCAGATTTCTATACGTTAGTGAAGTCGAAATCGAAAACTTTCACCACCCATGTTCTTGTAATCACTCCTAAATTACCATATCAAAATTTCACTTTAATCCATGAATTTTCGATTGCCACATCACTGACAGGAAGGACTGCGTTTGGAAAAATTCAAAAGTTTGATTACCTAGAAATTCATATTATTTTTCAGGGACTTTGAAGTAAAAATGCTATTAGTTTAGGAACATTAGAATTAACTTTCCCTTTATTTAGAACTATGAGTGCCCTAAATACCCACTTTTATTATTTCAAACCCAAAATACCCATTCCGCGCGCGCAGTTCCCTAAATACCCACGGGATATCCCGCGATGGAGATATTGTGTAATATAAATATATTGGATAGATATTTAGAATATCATTAAGTTTTAAATTTGTTTGAAATCTTAATTAAATTCTTTAAGGTTTTAAGGATATTTTAAAATTTTAATTTAAAGAAGTAGAAAGACATTGCATGTAATAAAAAAAAAATAACAATGAGTAGAAAATAAAATTTTATCCTATGGATAAAATTTTTTATCCTACTAATTTTTTTTCATTAATCCAACCTTATGGCTGTAAAGTTTGTCAAAAATAAAGAATACTAGAAAAAAATTAAGTAAATTAAACATTTATATCTTAAATTTTATAACCAAAATATACTATATTTACAACAAATTCAAATCCTAATCGATCGAATTTAAGCTTTATTTCGATTGAATCAATATATATAAGCCTATCCCTAGTGATGAGGAACACCGAGAAAAGTCAGCAGAGTATCTGATTCCTATCCTTCTAGAACTTGGAGGCCCGAAAAGGTTATTTACATCGGAGCATCCTTGAGGAGTCCTTGAAGGTTGGTCACGTTCCTGCAAGAGAACAACGACATCACATATAAGCCTCGGACAGCCATTAAGGCTCAAGTGTAGCTGACTTTGTGGTCAAATGAACTATTGGCAACCATGAAGTCGGGGGTTGGAGATAGTACCCCAAGAAGGAAGTGAGTTTCAGAACAAGAATGAGGAGTATTATCTGACCAGAAGGAGTATTGGGTGCTCTATTTTGATGGAGTATCAAAAACAAAATCAAGTGGTGCAAGCCTACTCTTGCAAAGCCCCGACGGGTTCAAACTATCCTAGTAGGACTTAGCTTCATATTTATCTAGTAGAAGTAGAAATAAGGTTCGATGAAACCATTGTAGATCATGTTGCACCGAGTAGGACAATAGTACTTTATATAAGGGTTGAACCCATTTCAAGTTATTAATGCAAGTTTTTTTTCGTTCTTTGATTTTATTTATGTGACAAGCACCTGATGAGTGTAAGTTTAAGATGACCAAGTACTGAAAATAAAAGAATACACGAATGGAAACAAACAAATGCATATATAGAGATCCCGAAGGGTCGAGAGTTAGGTTACAACATAACCAAATAAGAGTTTAAGTCCTTGAAGGACCCGGGATGAAAGACAAGTTAATAAAGCCACATGTGGCAATCAAAGCCATGCAAGGCTGTGGAGGCTAAGGACTAACCACTCTTCAATATTTTTAAAAAGACTTGGATGGAGAGTCTAAGGTGGAAGACCAACAGAGAACCTTGAATCCCAGTCCACGGATCATGGAATATAAGAATATCTTTGATCAAGGATCGATAAGTTCAAGCAAACTCTAGTCTCGAGAGTTTAAAGGCAAGAAACCAAAAGGAATGATATTTCTTGAACTCCAGGTCAAGGAAACGACCTTGGATCCTTGACCTAGGATCAAGAAAAACAAGAAACAATGATGGAATTTGAAACCTTGAAATCAAAACGAGGAACCAAGACAAACGTTGAAGCCATGATGGCTAAGCAAGCCAAGAAAAGTCATTTTAAAAACTATAGGTTGATGACAACCCAAGATGAGAAACTTATCACCTAGGAATAACCTTGGTTTCCAAGTTAAGAATCAAGAACTTAAAGATTAGTGATAAAGGTGGAGACCTTAAAATAAAGCCATGAATACTTGATAGTCAACCCTCAACATTCGAACATTGATGTGTAACACTCGCATAACCCCAAGATGGAGTATGGAAATCTCCGTAGGAAGGATCCAAACCACAAGGGGGCGACCACACCTCCCGGAGGAGCCTCAGCCAACCACCCTTAGTCTTGTGTTTTAAACCAAGAATCAAGAAGCTAAGTTAAAGTCATTGAAGGCCCTATAAGCTGTGAAAGCCACTCTTGATCAATCATTCAACTTTTAAACACGAAGTTTCAAGCAAGCAAATATGGATTGATGGAGAACATGTTGCTATGAAACCAAAAAGGGAAGTTTTAAACGTCCCCGGGGAAGCCAAGGACCTTCTGCAGCCAACCGGAAGCTCGAGAAGTAGCCCCGGCCGACTGGAGCCAGCCGACTAGAAGTCCCTTAGCTGACTGGAAGCCCCGAATGATCCCTAGCCGACTGGAAATCCCATAGATGAATGGAAGTCCCCTAGCCGACTACAGGTCTCGGAGGAGCCTCAGCTGACTGAAAGTCCCCCGACCAACTGGAGGTCCCGAAGGAGCCTCAGCCGACTGGAAGTCCCTCAGCCGATTGGAAATCCGGAGGAGCCTCAGCCGACTAGAAGTTCCCCGGTCGACTAGAGCTAGCCGACTAGTGGTCCCGAAGGATCCTCTTCCGACTAGAAGTCCTTCAGCCGACTGGAGCCAGCCCACTGGAAGTCCTAGAGGAGCCTCAGCTGACTGGAAGTCCCCCGACTGACTGGAGCCAGCCGACTGGAAGTCCCGGAGGAGCCTTAGCCGACTAGAAGTCCCTCAGCCGAATGGAAGTCCCCCGACCGACTGGAGCCAGCCGATTGGAGGTCCCGGAAGAGCCTCAGCCGACTAGAAGTCCCTTAGCCGACTGGATGTCCCGGAGGAGCCTCAACCGACTGGAAGTTCCCCAGAGCCGAAGCCGGAGTCGAAGCCAAAGCTAGCACCGTTTAACACCATTTAACACCGTTTAAACATCGTTTAAGGCTGATTAGTGCCATTTAGTGCTGACACCGTTTAACACCGTTTAAACATCGTCTAAATATGATTATTGTCGTTTAGCACCGTTTAGCGCTGATTAGTGTCGTTTAGTGTCGTTTAGCACCGTTTTGCGCTGTTTAATGCCGTTTAACACCATAAACGTCGATTAAGGCTGATTAGTGCCGTTTAGCACCGTTTAGTGCCATTTAGTGTCGTTTAGCACCATTTAACACCATTTAAATGTCATTTAACACCATTTAAATGTCGTTTAAGGCTGATTAATGCGTTTAGCACCGTTTAGTACCATTTAGTGTCATTAAACGCCGTTTAACACCATTTAGTGTGTTGGTCGCTCCACACTTTACAATCAAGATGATATTCGTGAAACACTAGTGTGCAAAACAAACCCCAAGTCTCGAAAAAGGCAATTATAACTTCTACGAAAACCTGATCAGTTTTCCTGAAAGTTGGGGGGAAAATGATATGGGCTAGAAATAAGCCCTAAAGACATAATTAATGATGTATTAATTAGACCTGGCTTGGTCCAAACAAGAAGCTCATTAACGAGGCCCGAAACCCTAATTAAATATTAATTTCGCAATTAATATTTAGGGCTAATTAATAGCTTGGAAATAAGAGTCAAAGATGGATATAACTTCTACAAGAACTAGCCTCCAACGCATCTAATCGTACAAGGAAACCGACTCCTACAAGATAGGATCTAGAATCTTCTTCAAGGAGGTGACTTTTCCACTAAGTTTCCTAACCCTACTCTAAATCTTAGGCTCTCAACGCCTATATAAAGGGCCCGACCCCTCATTCTCAGAATTACGTCTTCGGTTGATTCTCTATCAATACAGAGATACAAAGGCATCTTGTAAGGACCAGTCAGTCTCGAAACGCAAGACAACCATTAAAGCTCGAATCTCACCGATCCTAGCATTAAATATGCACGAACCCTAGCCGCAATCTAAAACCCTCATCTTTATTCCAGAACACACACTATGCTAAATAAATAAATTTCTGAAAAATAGATAAATACAAAAATTGAAAATTTTAAATCAAGATAAAATTTAAATTATATAAAATAAAAGTAAGCACGGGTATTGAGCTAGTAATCTATAAACCAACAAGACATGGGTATTGCAAACTAAAGTTGGTCATGTAATTTAGCAAAAAAAAAAGTTGGTCATGTAAAGGAGGAGTTGTAAGTTCACCAACATCGCCACCATCAGGCCCAACATCTGGTGCCCTAATCTATCTATAGGTTTCATCGGAACGCCTGAGAATTTGTATGGAATAGAAAGCTCAGGCTTTCAAGCTCAAAGTATATGTCTTAATATATAAAAGTTTAGGCCAAGATAACATAACTCAAGTGACTTTATGCAACAGAAAGTTGTGGATCCTTTTGGTGAAGATTGGAGAACTTATAAAAGAAAATTGAACAATGAATAGAATAACACGTGTACTTACCATTGATTTTCAAATTAATATATTTTAGCCAATGCATTTTGAACTGAACAGCATTAAGAAGAATGGACCAAACCTGTTTAAAGGAAAAGGTGCTACAACTTCTCATTCACATAATATTACGACTTGAAGACATGTAAGTAATAAATTTAGAAGCTTACCTGAATTTCATTACATTTATGTTCAATTAGATATAGATCTCCACCTCGTAATTTCATTCGTGTATGAAATTTCATATCACAATTTTTTTTATGGATAAAGATATGCAATTATTAATTTTACAGGACTATGTGTGCGTTCATGTAACAATTAACTCAACGAAAAAATAGAACTAACACATCTAATTATGGAATGTAATCCTATATTCCAATTAATCAATATTAACCCCGTTTTAGTTTACAATCTAAAAGTTGAAACTCAACTTATTAATGGAGGTGATGCACCCTTCCTTTATGTCACATACAACACACATTTAAGCTTACAATTTGAAAATCAAGGTCAACAAGATGTCAATTAAAAAGGGTGAATAGATTTTATTGAAGATCTTTTGATGAATTTCATAACATGTGGTACATTGATAGGCATTGTAGCCATTTGATACAAAGAAAGTTCAGAAGGAAGAAACATACAAGTTGGAGAACAAACCATAAGTATGGCAATGATGTTAAAAATGAGGTCAAAATAAGATATTATACAAAATCCACAGGCCAGCATCATAAAAATTAAACCACTAGGAGTGATATACACATCTTATATAGACAATCAAAATTGTTAACACAAGTTCCAAGTAAAAGAATATTTCAAGAAAAACATACAGATCTACCCAATCTAATCAGCAAAATTCACAGTAAATGTGAGGTGGAACTAGACCAAGACCAAATTACACAAGCTTTATGTTGAAACACACGACAATCTGAATTTTCACATTGTCAATAGAAAATTTAGAAAAAAATAATGATTTGATCAGAGTAGATTAAATAAGTGAAAATTGTGCAACAACAAGAAGAAAAAGAATTTAATCAATTATGATAGACAAAACTCCACAATATAACATAATAACAGGTTAGATAAACCAATTTTAGCTTAGAGTTATCAATTCACAATTACCTCAGCAAAAGAAAGTAATAGGAAAAACACATATGCACACACGAAGTCGCAATAGACCCCGTGGAAGATGAAGTAAAATTTTAACCTCGGCCGTATTAGTCATAGAATTGTCTGGCGACCAGGAACCACATGGGCGGGTGATCCTTTCCCTGATAGAATTGGTAATCCCGTGAACATAACTATATTGTCTGTCTAATGCTGACTCGTACATTTCTGCTTGCATAATTCTGAACCAAAACAGTAGAACGTTTGAATGAAAGAATTAATTCAAGAGAAAGAAAGTGGAAACAAGAAATGTAATCATTTTGGAAGGCTACGGTTATCTATTATTCATAGCTAAATCGTTAACAGTAGTATTTACTTATTTAAAATAGCTACCAAATCTATCATTTGTGCACATCATCAATAATCTTCACTACTTCTGTCCTCTCAGCAACCTCTGTTGAGGCACTCGATGATGCTGAACAAAAAGTAAAATGCTACATTTAAATCAAGAACCAACATGCATACGCAAAAATTTCAATCTAAGATGTATGCAATCAAAACATCAACATGTATTAATCCTCTTGACGTTTTGATTGCATTTTGTTAACATGTAAAACAAAATGCATAACTGACTGGGTGCATATATCCTCTCTAAATGTTCCTTTATTAAACCTCTTGATGCTTTGATTACATATAACTTAGCTTGGAATTTTTACTTATGCATGCTGGTTCTTGATTAAATATTGCATCTCACTTTTTGTTCTACATCATCGAGTGCCTCAACCGAGGTTGCTGAGAGGACAGAAGTAGTGAAGATTATTGATGATGTGCACAGATGATAGATTTGGTAGCTATTTAAATAAGTATATACTACTGTTAATGATTCAGCTATGAATAACAGGTACCCGTAGTTTTCCAAAGTGATTACGTTTCTTTTTTCTACTTTCTCTCTCTTGAAATAATTCTTTAATTCACACGTTCGACTCTTTTGATTTAGAAATTGCAAGCAGAAATGTATGAGTCAACACTAGATAGACAGTCTAGTTATGTTCCCAGGATTAGCAATTTCTATCAGGAACAAGATCACCTGGTCGCCAAACAATTCTATGACTGATATGGCCGAGGTTGAAATTTTACTTCATCTTCCACAGGGTCTATTGCGACTTTGTGTGTGCATATGTGTTTTTCCTATTACTTTCTTTTGCTGAGGTAATTGCGAATTGATAATTCTAAGCTAAAATTTCCATATTTGGTTTATTTGACTTGTTAAATTGTGTTATATTATGGAGTTTTGTCTATCATGATTGATTAATGTCTTTTTCTTCTAGTTGTTGCACAATTATCACCTTTTTAATCTACTCTGATCAAATCATAATTTTTTTTCTAAATTTTCTCTTAACAGTGTGAAATTTCAGATTGTCATGTGTTGCAACATAAAGCATGTGTGCTTGGCCTTAGTCCAGTTCCACCTCATATCTACTTTGAATTTCGCTAATTAGATCGGGGCAGATCCGTATGTTTTTTTTGAAATATTCTTCTACTTGGAACGTGTGTTAACATTTTTGATGGTCGATCTATATAAGATGTGTATAGCACTCCTAGTGGTTTAATTTTTATAATGTTGGCTTATGGATTTTGTATATCTTCTTATTTTGACCTCATTTTTAACATCGCTGCCATACTTATGGTTTGTTCTTCAACTTGTAAGTTTATTCTTCTGAACTTTCTTTGTATTAGATAGCTAAAAGGCCTATCAATGTACAACATGTTCTGAAATTCATTAAAAGATATTTAATAAAATCTATTCATCCTTTCTAGTTGACATCTTTTTGACCTTTATTTTCGAATTGTGTAAGCTTAAATGTGTGTTGTATGTGACATAAAGGAAGGGTGCATCACCTCCATTAATTAGTTGAGTTTTAACTTTTAGATTGTAAACTAAAATGGGGTTAGTATTGATTAATTGGAATATAGGATTACATTCCATAATAAGATGTGTTAGTTCTATTTTTTTGTTGAGTTAATTGTTACATGAACGCACGCATAGTCCTGTAAAATTAATTATTACATATCTTTATCCATAGAAAAAATTGTGATATGAAATTTCATACACAAATGAAATTACGAGGTGGAGATCTATATCTAATTGAACATAAAGGTTATGAAATTCAGGTAAGCTTCTAAATTTATTACTTACATGTCTTCTAGTCGTAATATTATGTGAATGAGAAGTTGTAGCACCTTTTCCTTTAAACAGGTTTGGTCCATTCTTCTTAATGATGTTCAGTTCAAAATGCATTGGCCAAAATATATTAATTTGAAAATCAATGGTAAGTACACGTGTTATTCTATTCATTGCTCAATTTTCTTTTATAAGTTCTCCAATCTTCACCAAAAGGATCCACAACTTTCTGTTGCATAAAGTCACTTGAGTTTTGTTATCTTGGCATAAACTTTTATATATTAAGACATATACTTTGAGCTTGAAAGCATGAGCTTTCTATTCTATACAAATTCTCAGGCGTTCTGATGAAACCTATAGATAGATTAGGGCACCAGATGTTGGGCCTGATGGTGGCGATGTTGGTGAACTTACAAGTCCTCCTTTACTTGACCAACCTTTTTTTTTTTGCTAAATTACATGACCAACTTTAGTTTGCAACACCCATGTCTTGTTGGGTTTCAATACAATTTGATGTTATGGGTTTGGGTGGTGTAATATATATATGGGTAAGATAATAATTGTATGTTTAGACAATTATTATATGTGGCATGTCTTGATCACTAAGTTGAGAAATTAGGTGCCAAGAATTGGAAGGCTTGTAGAATAAGTATAATAAGACTTGTAGAACAAGTATGGTAAGTCTTGGTGGCTAATTTTGGATGGCTATATATACATTGTCATATTGTATTTGTTTGATAGGTGAGTACTTAAGAGATGTAGTCTTAGGTATTGTTTGTGAGATGCTTAAGCATTGTTTGGCTTATGTATCAGTTTAGGACACCATTGAAGTTTTATTGTTTTCATGTATTATTGATAATTATTTTGATTAATAATACGAGTTGGGACGTGGGTGTTTCCACGTTAAATATTTTGTGTGTTTTTGTTTTACTTTTACTTATTGATTTGACTAGATTGTACTCAACCCCGCCTTCTACAATCTAGGTTGTATTGTTGGGCCTCAACAGTGTATCAAATTTAGTGTACCACACTACCAACCAAATAGAGGCTAGTTGCTTATAATAATATAGTATAGTATAGGTAGGTATATAAATTTTACTAGATTTGGTATATTAAAGTCTTTTTCTAGTAAGTTAAAGATAGTTCAGGGACCCAAAATACGAAATCATTTGTTCATGGACCTAGATAATAAAACATGAATAGAGCAGGGACCTATTATTTAATTTTCCCTTTAAGAATTATTCAAGATTTTTTTACTCTAAAGATGTCATAAACTATTAGAATTTGTCTTGATAGTTGTATTTTATTGGATTTTATATAACTTTAAACTTCTACAATAGAGTTCAAAATTTTGCAATAGAATTACGTAAATCAACTAATTACTTATCCTGATTTTACAGTAAAATCAAAAGATTTATCGGAAATTTTGAGCAATTAAGAAATTGTAACAACTAAATTTAAAAAAAAATATATATAAAGAAGTCAACAAAATGTATTAAAAGTGTAAAGTAGAATCAAAAATTTTTACATTAGAATTAATTTAATCAACAATTACTTACTTGATTATGCAATAAAATTAGATGCATGTCTGAAATTTTGAGCAAAATATTTTCTTCTTAACAATCATTTCGTCAAAACCTGAAACAGAATTAAAAAATTTACAAAAAATTATAATGACATCAATGTGAAAATTTGTGAACATGCTCTTAATATGATATACAAAAATGATCACATAGTATCCAAAGAAAAATATCTAAATCACGAAAATATATTAGAGATGAGAAGCGTAAATGAAAACAAACAGAGATAAAAGCCATAATAAACTGAATTTAACAAAAATTATTATGAATTTATAAAATATTACAATTTAATTGGTAAAATTGAAATTCAATAACATCTAATAGTTAGACAAAGAGATTAACCTGATGAAGATTTAATCGCAACAACGGGATTACATAGCTGAGCTTGTTTTGAATTGGATGTCACAATCATAAATAAAATCGCCGGAAGAGATTGTCGACAGAGAGATCGTGTAATCGGCTTGTATGTATAACTAACCTGTACATTTACATTCAATAAAATTTAATAGCTTTTAAATTTAAGATAAAGAGTGAAAATCAATAGAGATTAAATCGCAGCAAGATGATTACGTAACTCAGATTGATTCGAATAAGATGCCACAAACTAAAATAAAATTGTCGAGAGAGAGATCTCGAAACCCGCTTGAATGTATGACTAACATATAAATACAACAACTAGTAGTTGATAGAAGATATTATAATTAATAGAGTTAAAGCAATTCATAGATAAAATGATTACATCGACAATTATCTTCAGTACCCAACAAAAAATGATTTAAAAAGATGTTCACACAAGAAACTTTGTTAATTTTAACTAAATTGCAGATAAAATCGATGAAAGGCAGGTCGATGTATAATGAATTTGATTGAAGGAGATGAATATGTACATGACCTATAGATAGAATAGTTGTGAAACTTTTGTTTTTGCTTAAATAGAAAGAAATTATTTAACTTTCATTTATAATAACTGTTAGATTGGTTTATCGTAGTGTCCAGATTAGCCTAGAAGGTTCTTTCTTGTACTTTATATAGGAGGGTGTTTTCTAGAATAATGGCCTACTTATATAGTGGGCTGGTCCTAATCATTTAGAGGCCCCGTGTAGAAGTTTTATTGGACCCCTTTTGAAAGTATTGTTAAGATAATATAAAAGAGCCTTTTGGGCTTAGCAAAAAAAAAGGAGCTTTTTGGATCAATTAGAAATATTACTAAAAAACTTTGGGACCTTATTAAAATGAATCAAACCAAAGTAAGAATGTAAAAAAAATTAAAAATTTAAATTTGAAGAAAACTTGTTTGAAGAACATTATCATTAATTGAAGATCTGCTTGGAAGAGCCTCTCCCTCTTAGGACGCGCCCTAAGAGAAGTGAAGTCGGAGAAATAAAATATTAAAGACCTCCGGGGGTTTTCCTTGATGATTGAAGGCATCCTCTATGTATTGGGTTAACCTCATAAGGGAGCGGTAGGTATGATTTAGTTTGTGCTCTGAGAGCCTTGTTCTTATATTCAATAGATTTTTTTTCATTGGAGAACTTTGGAGTTAGTTCTGCACTTTGCAATTGTAAAGTTGGGATCACTTATCTTATAATTTGGTGGGTTGTCCTTATCGATCGGGAGATAATGACACACACTATCATTTGGAATAAGTCGTGGCTATACTTACACCTATATTTTCGAGAGACAACTGGTAGTGAGAAATCTGTGAAGTCCCGAGATTGTACGTAAGTGGGCATTGGGCCTTTGTGACTAGACCTCATTGTTGGGCATTCTTAAAGTGAGCTGAAGTCTTGTTGGAGTCGGTTCAAGTTTTCTTGTAGTTGGCCTCATAGTGGGAAACCTAGTCCATATAGATTTCTTGCTCCCAAGAACTACGTTGGACTTGATCCTCAATAAATAGAGATGCGTAGCGAGAGCTCTTATAGCAACCACCAATAAACCTAACCAATCTTAACCTCTAATTATTCACAAATAACATATTTTGATGGTTTTTTCGGCAAAAAATCATAATCGTAGATCTTGATTTCGGCAAAAAACCAGAAATTTTGTTAAACTAAATTCCCTTTTTAACAGTCACCTTGGTGTTAATGAGATTGTAGCCTTTTTCATTATTCACGTGTTGTTGCTACACTAAGGAGGTGTAAAAGTAAAATGGAATTGACATGTGTTTGAATCTTTTTTATTTGTGAAACTAATGATTTTAAAATCAATAATTTCCATTGCGCAAGATTATTTTGCAATTTCATGTAAATATTTCATAATATTCAAAAAACAGATTGAGTTATGAAACAATAAATAATAAACGAACCAACCCACCATGCAAATAAGCGTGATTTGTGGAAATCACAAAAGCATGGCCCTTGTGCTCTTTGAGCTTTACAACATTCAGCTGTTGGTTTAGTGTCCGAGACTAGAATGGTATTGTAGCACGGCATGAGTAAACCTGGTTCGCACTCCATAGCTTTGGTCACTTGTACTTCTACTACTATCATTAGAGCTATTATAATCATCAAAGTAGATACTATACTACTCCCTCCGTCCCTCTCATTTCTTTACAGTTACTATTTTGGGATGTCCATCTCATTTTTTACGTTACCATAAATAGTAAGTTTCCCCCACTATTACACCCACTATCTTCCACCACAATCTCATATTTAATAATAAAAAACACTATTACACCCACTACTTTCCTCCACTATCTCAAATCTATTATTAAATATTGATAGGTCCCACCACTTTACCCACTTTTCATCTAAATTTACTTATTTTTTATGAATTACCTTGTCTCCGTATCCCCCTCCAATGTAAACAAATGAGGGGGATGGAGGAAGTAATATTTAGTGGCCATTTTCTGTTAATCACTGCTTATTTGTGCTTATTTTGTGTAAGGTTTCAGCTAAATATTGTATGAGTTAATCTTGAGATTGCATTCATGTGAGATCATTTATTTATGGGAAAATTAATTCTACCATCCCTAAACTATCAACATTTTTTTTCTAAGTCCCTGAACAAAAATATGAATTTCTAGGTAATCAAACTTTTGAACTTTTCCCATCGCAGTCCTTTTATCCAAATTTGATTAACGGACGTTAGTCAATGGTGCCGTGACAGTGATGTGGCAATTGAAAATTTACGAATTGAAGTGAAATTTTGATATGTTAATCTATGAGTGATTACTAGAACATGGGTGGTGAAATTTTTCGATTTCGAGATCACTAACATATGAAAATCTGCAAATTATATTAAGTTTTTTTTTGTGTTCTTGAAATTAATTAAAGTGCAGATTTCTATACGTTAGTGAAGTCGAAATCGAAAACTTTCACCACCCATGTTCTTGTAATCACTCCTAAATTACCATATCAAAATTTCACTTAAATCCATGAATTTTCGATTGCCACATCACTGACAGGAAGGACTGCGTTTGGAAAAATTCAAAAGTTTGATTACCTAGAAATTCATATTATTTTTCAGGGACTTTGAAGTAAAAATGCTATTAGTTTAGGAACATTAGAATTAACTTTCCCTTTATTTAGAACTATGAATGCCCTAAATACCCACTTTTATTATTTCAAACCCAAAATACCCATTCCGCGCGCGCAGTTCCCTAAATACCCACGGGATATCCCGCGATGGAGATGTTGTGTAATATAAATATATTGGATAAATATTTAGAATATCATTAAGTTTTAATTTTTTTTGAAATCTTAATTAAATTCTTTAAGGTTTTAAGGATATTTTAAAATTTTAATTTAAAGAAGTAGAAAGACATTGCATGTAATAAAAAAAATAGAAAATAACAATGAGTAGAAAATAAAATTTTATCCTACTAATTTGTTTTATTAATCCAACCTTATGGCTGTAAAGTTTGTCAAAAATAAAGAATACTAGAAAAAAATTAAGTAAATTAAACATTTATATCTTAAATTTTATAACCAAAATATACTATATTTACAACAAATTCAAATCCTAATCGATCGAATTTAAGCTTTATTTCGATTGAATCAATATATATAAGCCTATCCCTAGTGATGAGGAACACCGAGAAAAGTCAGCAAAGGATCCGGTTCCTATCCTTCTAGGACTAGGAGGCCCGAAAAGGTTGCTTACATCGGAGCATCCTTGAGGAGTCCTTGAAGAGCAAGTTGGTCACGTTCCTGCAAGAGAACAACAACATCACATATAAGCCTCGGACAGCCATTAAGGCTCAGGCGTAGCTGACTTCGTGGTTAAATGTACTATTGGCAACCATGAAGTCGGAGGTTGGAGATAGTACCCCAAGAAGGAAGTGAGATTCAGAACAAGAATGAGGAGTATTATCTGACCAGAAGGAGTATTGGGTGCTCTATTTTGATGGAGTATCAAAACAAAATCAAGTGGTGCAAGCCTACTCTTGTAAATCCCTGACGGGTTCAAACTATCCTAGTAGGACTTAGCTTCATATTTATCTAGTAGAAGTAGAAATAAGGTTCGATGAAACCATTGTAGATCATGTTGCACCGAGTAGGACAATAGTACTTTATATAAGGATTGAACCCATTTCAAGTTATTAATGCAAGTTTGTTTTTCGTTCTTTGATTTTGTTTATGTGACAAGCACCTGATGAGTGTAAGTTTAAGATGACCAAGTACCGAAAATAAAAGAATACACGAATGGAAACAAACAAATGCATATATAGAGATCCCGAAGGGTCGAGAGTTAGGTTACAACATAACCAAATAAGAGTTTAAGTCCTTGAAGGACCCGGGATGAAAGGCAAGTTAATAAAGCCACATGTGGCAATCAAAGCCATGCAAGACTGTGGAGGCTAAGGACTAACCACTCTTCAATATTTTTTAAAAGACTTGGATGGAGAGTCTAAGGTGGAATACCAACAGAGAACCTTGAATCCCAGTCCACGGATCATGGAATATAAGAATATCTTTGATCAAGGATCGATAAGTTCAAGCAAACTCTAGTCTCGAGAGTTTAAAGGCAAGAAACCAAAAGGAATGATATTTCTTGAACTCCAGGTCAAGGAAGCGACCTTGGATCCTTGACCTAGGATCAAGAAAAATAAGAAACAATGATGGAATTTGAAACCTTGAAATCAAAACGAGGAACCAAGACAAACGTTGAAGCCATGATGGCTAAGCAAGCCAAGAAAAGTCATTTTAAAAACTCTAGGTTGATGACAACCCAAGATGAGAAACTTATCACCTAGGAACAACCTTGGTTTCCAAGTTAAGAATCAAGAACTTAAAGATTAGTGATAAAGGTGGAGACTTTAAAATAAAGCCATGAATACTTGATAGTCAACCCTCAACATTCGAACATTGATGTGTAACACTCACACAACCCCAAGATGAAGTATGGAAATCTCCGAAGGAAGGATCCAAAGCACAAGGGGGCGACCACACCTCCCGGAGGAGCCTCAGCCAACCACCCTTAGTCTTGTGTTTTAAACCAAGAATCAACAAGCTAAGTTGAAGTCATTGAAGGCCCTATAAGCTGTGAAAACCACTCTTGATCAATCATTCAACTCTTAAACACGAAGTTTCAAGCAAGCAAATATGGATTGATGGAGAACATGTTGCTATGAAACCACAAAGGGAAGTTTTAAACGTCCCCGGGGAAGCCAAGGACCTTCTGCAGCCAACCGGAAGCTCGAGAAGTAGCCCCGGCCGACTAGAAGTCCCTTAGCTGACTGGAAGCCCAGAATGATCCCTAGCCGACTGGAAGTCCCATAGACGAATGGAAGTCCCTTAGCCGACTACAGGTCTCGGAGGAGCCTCAGCCGACTGAAAGTCCCTCGACCGACTGGAGGTCCCGGAGGAGCCTCAGCTGACTAGAAGTCCCTCAGCCGATTGGAAATCCCGGAGGAGCCTCAGCCGACTAGAAGTTCCCCGGTCGACTAGAGCAAGCCGACTAGAGGTCCCGAAGGATCCTCTTCCTACTAGAAGTCCCTTCACCGACTGGAGCCAGCCGACTGTAAGTCCCAGAGGAGCCTCAGCCGACTGGAAGTCCCCCGACCGACTGGAGCCAGCCGACTGGAAGTCCCGGAGGAGCCCCAACCGACTAGAAGTCCCTCAGCCAAATGGAAGTCCCCCGACCGACTGAAGCCAGCCGATTGGAGGTTCCGGAAGAGCCTCAGCCGACTAGAAGTCCCTCAGCCGACTGGATGTCCCTGAGGAGCCTCAACCGACTAGAAGTTCCCTAGAGCCGAAGCCAAAGCTAGCACCGTTTAACACCATTTAACACCGTTTAAACATCGTTTAAGGCTGATTAGTGCCATTTAGTGCTGTTTAACACTGTTTAAACATCGTCTAAGTTTGATTAGTGTCTTTTAGCACCGTTTAGCGCTGATTAGTGTCGTTTAGTGCCGTTTAGCACCGTTTTGCGCTGTTTAATGCCGTTTAACACCATAAATGTCGTTTAAGGCTGATTAGTGCCGTTTAGCACCGTTTAGTGCCATTTAGTGTCGTTTAGCACCATTTAACACCATTTAAATGTCATTTAAGGCTGATTAGTACGTTTAGCGCCATTTAATACCATTTATTGTCGTTAAACGCCGTTTAACACCATTTCGTGCGTTGGTCGCTCCACGCTTTACAATCAAGATGATATTCGTGAAACACTAGTGTGCAAAACTAACCCCAAGTCTCGAAAAAGGCATTATAACTTCTACGAAAACCTGATCAGTTTTCCTAGAAGTTGGGGGGAAAATGATATGGGCTAGAAATAAGCCCTAAAGACATAATTAATGATGCATTAATTATAACTGGCTTGGTCCAAAAAAGAAGCTCATTAGTGAGGCCCGAAACCCTAATTAAATATTAATTTCGTAATTAATATTGAGGGCTAATTAACAGCTTGGAAATAAGAGTCAAAGATGGATATAACTTCTACAAGAACTAGCCTCCAACGCATCTAATCGTACAAGGAAACCGACTCCTACAAGATAGGATCTAGAATCTTCTTCAAGGAGGTGACTTTTCCACTAAGTCTCCTAACCCTACTCTAAATCTTAGGCTCTCAACGCCTATAAAAAGGGCCCGACCCCTCATTCTCAGAACTACGTCTTGGGTTGATTCTCTATCAATACAGAGATACATAGGCATCTTGTAAGGACCAGTCAGTCTCGAAACGCAAGACAACCATTAAAGCTCAAATCTCACCGACCCTAGCATTAAATATGCACGAACCCTAGCCGCAATCTAAAACCCTCATATTTATTCCAGAACACACACTATGCTAAATAAATAAAATTTTGAAAAATAGATAAATAAAAAATTGAAAATTTTAAATCAAGATAAAATTTGAATTATATAAAATAAAAGTAAGCACGGGTATTGAGCTAGTAATCTATAAACCAACTATTAATGTATCATAGCTACATGGTTTATCAGTTAATTCCTACAATCTAGCATATTGTTTTATTATGTTCTTATTTTGAATGTGTATATTAAGGTAAAATAGCTCCTTGTAGCTTTAGGTATGTTAATTCAATGAATAAAATATAATTGTAACCATTACTAGATCATCTAGAGTTGCTCCAAGTACATACAAGATATTGTTTGATGTCCAACTTGAATTGCTCCAAGTAGAAGTCATGCAGCATATGTATTACAACATAGTCATCAAGATTTACATCTAGTACCTTCATGACATAACGCATATTTGCGTGGAAGACATAGGTCTTGCAAAGTAAAGTTGGTCATGTAAATTTAGCAAAAAAAAAGGTTGGTCATGTAAAGGAGGAGTTATAAGTTCACCAACATCGCCACCATCAGGCCCAACATCTGGTGCCCTAATCTATCAATAGGCTTCATCGGAACGCCTGAGAATTTGTATGGAATAGAAAGCTCAGGCTTTCAAGCTCAAAGTATATGTCTTAATACAAAAAAGTTTAGGCCAAGATAACATAACTCAAGTGACTTTATGCAACAGAAAGTTGTGGATCCTTTTGGTGAAGATTGGAGAACTAATAAAAGAAAATTGAGCAATGAATAGAATAACACGTATACTTACCACTGATTTTCAAATTAATATATTTTAGCCAATGCATTTTGGACTGAACATCATTAAGAAGAATGGACCAAACCTGTTTAAAGGAAAAGGTGCTACAACTTCTCATTCACATAATATTACGACTAGAAGACATGTAAGTATTAAATTTAGAAGCTTACCTTAATTTCATAACCTTTATGTTCAATTAGATATAGATCTCCAACTCGTAATTTTGTTCGTGTATGAAATTTCATATCACAAATTTTTCTATGGATAAAGATATGCAATTATTAATTTTACAGGACTATGCGTGCGTTCATGTAACAATTAACTCAACGAAAAAATAGAACTAACATATCTTATTATGGAATGTAATCCTATATTCCAATTAATCAATATTAACCCCGTTTTAGTTTACAATCTAAAAGTTGAAACTCAACTTATTAATGGAGGTGATGCACCCTTCCTTTATGTCACATACAACACACATTTAAGCTTACAATTTGAAAATCAAGGTCAACAAGATGTCAACTAAAAAGGGTGAATAGATTTTATTGAAGATCTTTTGATGAATTTTATAACATGTGGTACATTGATAGGCCTTGTAGCTATTTGATACAAAGAAAGTTCAGAAGGAAGAAACATACAAGTTGAAGAACAAAACATAAGTATGGCAGTGATGTTGAAAATGAGGTCAAAATAAGATAATATACAAAATCCACAGGCCAGCATCATAAAAATTAAACCACTAGGAGTGCTATACACATCTTATATAGATAATCAAAATTGTTAACACAAGTTCCAAGTAAAAGAATATTTCAAGAAAAACATACAGATCCGCCCAATCTAATCAGCAAAATTCACAGTAAATGTGAGGTGGAACTAGACCAAGACCAAGTACACAAGCTTTATGTTGAAACACACGACAATCTGAATTTTCACATTGTCAAAAGAAAATTTAGAAAAAAATATTGATTTGATCAGAGTAGATTAAAAAAGTGAAAATTGTGTAACAACAAGAAGAAAAAGAATTTAATCAATTATGATAGACAAAACTCCACAATATAACATAATATAACAGGTCAAATAAACCAATTTTAGCTTAGAGTTATCAATTCACAATTACCTCAGCAAAAGAAAGTAATAGGAAAAACACATATGCACACACAAAGTCGCAATAGACCCCGTGGAAGATGAAGTAAAATTTCAACCTCGGCCATATCAGTCATAGAATTGTCTGGCGACCAGGAACCACATGGGCGGGTGATCCTTTCCCTGATAGAATTGGTAATCCCGGGAACATATTTATACTGTCTGTCTAATGCTGACTCGTACATTTCTGCTTGCATAATTCTGAACCAAAAGAGTAGAACGTTTGAATGAAAGAATTATTTCAAGAGAAAGAAAGTGGAAACAAGAAATGTAATCATTTTGGAAGGCTACAGTTATCTATTATTCATAGCTAAATCGTTAACAGTAGTATCTACTTATTTAAAATAGCTACCAAATCTATCATTTGTGCACATCATCAATAATCTTCACTACTTCTGTCCTCTCAGCAACCTCTGTTGAGGCACTCGATGATGCTGAACAAAAATTAAAATGCTACATTTAAATCAAGAACCAACATGCATACGCAAAAATTTCAATCTAAGATGTAAAAAAAATATAGCATCAACACGTATTAATCCTCTTGATGTTTTGATTGCATTATGTTAACATGTAAAAAAAAATGTATAACTGACTGGGTGCATATATCCTCTCTAAATGTTTTTGTATTAATCCTCTTGCTACTTTGATTGCATATAACTTAGCTAGGAATTTTTACTTATGCATGCTGGTTCTTGACTAAATATAGCATCTCACTTTTTGTTGTACATCATCGAGTACCTCAACCGAGGTTGCTGAGAGGACAGAAGTAGTGAAGATTATTGATGATGTTCACAGATGATAGATTTGGTAGCTATTTAAATAAGTATATACTACTATTAATGATTCAGCTATGAATAACAGATACCCGTAGTTTTCCAAAGTGATTACGTTTCTTTTTTCTACTTTCTCTCTCTTGAAATAATTCTTTAATTCACACGTTCTACTCTTTTGATTTAGAAATTGCAAGCAGAAATGTATGAGTCAACACCAGATAGACAGTCTAGTTATGTTCCCAGGATTAGCAGTTCTATCAAGAAAAAGATCACCTACCCATGTGGTTCCTGGTCGCCAGACAATTCTATGACTGATATGGCCGAGGTTGAAATTTTACTTCATCTTCCACAGGGTCTATTGCGACTTTGTGTGTACATATGTGTTTTTTCTATTACTTTCTTTTGCTGAGGTAATTGCGAATTGATAACTCTAAGCTAACATTTCCATAATTGGTTTATTTGACTTGTTAAATTGTGTTATATTATGGAGTTTTGTCTATCTTGATTGATTAGTGTCTTTTTCTTCTAGTTGTTGCACAATTATCACCTTTTTAATCTACCATGATCAAATCATAATTTTTTCCTAAATTTTCTATTAATAGTGTGAAATTTCAGATTGTCGTGTGTTGCAACATAAAGCATGTGTGCTTGGCCTTGGTCCAGTTCATATCTACTGTGAATTTAGCTGATTAGATCGGGGCAGATCCGTATGTTTTTCTTGAAATATTCTTCTACTTGGAACTTGTGTTAACATTTTTTATGGTCGATCTATATAAGATGTGTATAACACTCCTAGTGGTTTAATTTTTATGATGCTGGCTTGTGGATTTTGTATATCTTCTTATTTTGACCTCATTTTTAACATCGCTGCCATACTTATGGTTTGTTCTTCAACTTGTAAGTTTATTCCTTCTGAAGTTTCTTTGTATTAGATAGCTAAAAGGCCTATCAATGTACAACATGTTCTGAAATTCATCAAAAGATATTTAATAAAATCTATTCACCCTTTCTAGTTGACATCTTTTTGACATTGATTTTCGAATTGTGTAAGCTTAAATGTGTGTTGTATGTGACATAAAGGAAGGGTGCATCACCTCCATTAATTAGTTGAGTTTCAACTTTTAGATTGTAAACTAAAACGGGGTTAATATTGATTAATTGGAATATAGGATTACATTCCATAATAAGATGTGTTAGTTCTATTTTTTCGTTGAGTTAATTGTTACATGAACGCACGCATAGTCCTGTAAAATTAATTATTACATATCTTTATCCATAGAAAAAATTGTGATATGAAATTTCATACACGAATGAAATTACGAGGTGGAGATCTATATCTAATTGAACATAAAGGTTATGAAATTCAGGTAAGCTTTTAAACTTATTACTTACATGTCTTCTAGTCGTAATATTATGTGAATGAGAAGTTGTAGCACCTTTTCCTTTAAACAGGTAGGTCCATTCTTCTTAATGATGTTCAGTTCAAAATGCAATGGCCAAAGTATATTAATTTGAAAATCAATGGTAAGTACACGTGTTATTCTATTCATTGCTCAATTTTCTTTTATAAGTTCTAAAAATCTTCACCAAAAGGATCCACAACTTTCTGTTGCATAAAGTCACTTGAGTTTTGATATCTTGGCCTAAACTTTTATATATTAAGACATATACTTTGAGCTTAAAAGCATAAACTTTCTATTCCATACAAATTCTCAGGCGTTCTGATGAAACATATCGATAGATTAGGGCACCAGATGATGGGCCTGATGGTGGCGATGTTGGTGAACTTACAAGTCCTCCTTCACATGACCAACCTTTTTTTTTTTGCTAAATTACATGACCAACTTTAGTTTGCAACACCCATGTCTTGTTGGGTTTCAATACAATTTGATGTTATGGGTTTGTGTGGTGTAATATATATATGGGTAAGATAATAATTGTATGTTTAGACAATTATTATATGTGGCATGTCTTGATCACTAAGTTGAGAAATTAGGTGCCAAGAATTGGAAGGCTTGTAGAACAAGTATAATAAGACTTGTAGAACAAGTATGGTAAGTCTTGGTGGCTAATTTTGGATGGCTATATATACATTGTCATATTGTATTTGTTTGATAGGTGAGTACTTAAGAGATGTAGTCTTAGGTATTGTTTGTGAGATGCTTAAGCATTGTTTGGCTTATGTATCAGTTTAGGACACCATTGAGATATTATTGTTTTCATGTATTATTAATAATTATTTTGATTAAAAATACGAGTTGGGACGTGGGTATTTCCACATCAAATATTTTGTGTGTTCTTGTTTTACTTTTACTTATTGATTTGACAAGATTGTATTCAACCCCTCCTTCTACAATCTAGGTTGTATTGTTGGGCCTCAACAGTGTATCAAATTTAGTGTACCACACTACCAACCAAATATAGGCTAGTTTTCTTATAATAATATAGTATAGTATAGGTAGGTATATAAATTTTACTAGATTTGGTATATTAAAGTCTTTTTCTAGTAAGTTAAAGATAGTTCAGGGACCCAAAATACGAAATCTTTAGTTCATGGACCTAGATAATAAAACATGAATAGAGCAGGGACCTATTATTTAATTTTTCCTTTAAGAATTATTCAAGATTTTTTTTTGATCTGAAGATGTCATAAACTATTAGAATTTGTCTTTATAGTTGTATTTTATTGGATTTTATATAACTTTAAACTTCTACAATAGAGTTCAAAATTTTGCAATAGAATTACGTAAATCAACTAATTACTTATCCTAATTTTACAGTAAAATCAAAAGATTTATCGAAAATTTTGAGCAATTAAGAAACTGTAACAACTAAATTCAAAAACAAAAAAAAATTATGAAGAAGTCAACAAAATGTATTAAAAGTGTAAAGTAGAATCAAAATTTTTACATTAGAATTAATTTAATCAACAATTACTTACTTGATTACGCAATAAAATTAGAGGCATGTCTGAAATTTTGAGCAAAATATTTTCTTCTTAATAGTCATTTCGTCAAAACCTGAAACAGAATTAAAAAATTTACAAAAAATTATAATGACATCAATGTGAAAATTTGTGAACATGCTCTTAATATGATATACAAAAATGATCACATAGTATCCAAAGAAAAATATCTAAATCACGAAAATATATTAGAGACGAGAAGCGTAAATGAAAACAAACAGAGATAGAAGCCATCATAAACTGAATTTAACAAAAATTATTATGAATTTATAAATATTACAATTTAATTGGTAAAATTGAAATTCAATAACATCTAATAGTTAGACAAAGAGATTAACCTGATGAAGATTTAATCGCAGCAACGGGATTACATAGCTGAGCTTGTTTTGAATTGGATGTCACAATCATAAATAAAATCGCCGGAAGAGATTGTCGACAGAGAGATCGTGTAATCGGCTTGTATGTATAACTAACCTGTACATTTACATTCCATAAAATTTAATAGCTTTTAAATTTAAGATAAAGAGTGAAAATTAATAGAGATTAAATCGCAGCAAGATGATTACGTAACTCAGATTGATTCAAATAAGATGCCACAAACTAAAATAAAATTGTCGAGAGAGAGATCTCGAAACCCGCTTGAATGTAGGACTAACATATAAATACAACAACTAGTAGTTGATAGAAGATGTTATAATTAATAGAGTTAAAGCAATTCATAGATAAAATGATTAAATCGACAATTATCTTCAGTACCCAACAAAAAATGATTTAAAAAGATGTTCACACAAGAAACTTTGTTAATTTTAACTAAATTGCAGATAAAATCGATGAAAGACAGGTCGATGTATAATGAATTTGATTGAAGGAGATGAATATGTACATGACCTATAGATACAATAGTTATGAAACTTTTGTTTTTGCTTAAATAGAAAGAAATTATTTAGCTTTCATTTATAATAACTGTTAGATTAGTTTATCGTAGTGTCCAGATTAGCCTAGAAGGTTCTTTCTTGTACTTTATATAGGAGGGTGTTTTCTAGAATAATGGCCTACTTATATAGTGGGCTGGTCCTAATCATTTAGAGGCCCCGTGTAGAAGTTTTATTGGACCCCTTTTGAAAGTATTGTTAAGATAATATAAAAGAGCTTTTTGGGCTTAGCAAAAAAAAAGAGCTTTTTGGATCAATTAGAAATATTACTAAAAAACTTTGGGACCTTATTAAAATGAATCAAACCAAAGTAAGACTGTAAAAAAAATTACAAATTCCAGTTTGAAGAAAACTTGTTTGAAGAACATTATCATTAATTGAAGACCTGCTTGGAAGAGCCTCTCCCTCTTAGGACGCGCCCTAAGAGAAGTAAGTCGGAGAAATAAAATATTAAAGACCTCCAGGGGTTTTCCTTGATGATTGAAGGCATCCCCTATGTATTGGGTTAACCTCATAAGGGAGCGGTAGGTATGATTTAGTTTGTGCTCTGAGAGCCTTGTTCTTATATTCAATAGATTTTTTTCATTGGAGAACTTTGGAGTTAGCTATGCACTTTGCAATTGTAAAGTTGGGATCACTTATCTTATAATTTGGTGGTTGTCCTTATCGATCGGGAGATAAGGACACACACTATCATTTGGAATAAGTCGTTGCTATACTTACACCTATATTTTCGAGAGACAACTGGTAGTGAGAAATCTGTGAAGTCCCGAGATTGTACGTAAGTGGGCATTGGGCCTTTGTGACTAGACCTCATTGTTGGGCATTCCTAAAGTGAGCTGAAGTCTTGTTGGAGTCGGTTCTAGTTTTCTTGTAGTTGGCCTCATAGTGGGAAACCTAGTCCATATAGATTTCTTGCTCCCAAGAACTACGTTGGACTTGATCCTCAATAAATAGAGATGCGTAGCGAGAGCTCTTATAGCAACCACCAATAAACCTAACCAATCTTAACCCCTAATTATTCACAAATAACATATTTTGATGGTTTTTTGGGCAAAAAATCATAATCGTAGATCTTGATTTCGGCAAAAAACCAGAAGTTACGTTAAACTAAATTCCATTTTTAACAATCACTTTGGTGTTAATGAGATTATAGCCTTTTTCATTGTTCACGTGCTGTTGCTACACCAAGGAGGCATAAAAGTAAAATGTAATTGACATGTGTTTGTGTTTTTTTTATTTGTGAAACTAATGATTTTAAAATCAATAATTTCCATTGCGCAAGATTATATTGCAATTTCATGTAAATATTTCATAATTTTCAAAAAATAGATTGAGTTATGAAACAATAAATAATAAGAGAACCAACCCACCATGCAAATAAGCGTGATTTGTGGAAATCACAAAAGCATGGCTCTTGTGCTCTTTGAGCTTTACAACATTCAGCTGTTGGTTTAGTGTTCGAGACTAGAATGGTATTGTAGCACGACAAGAGTAAACCTGGTTCGCACTCCATAGCTTTGGTCACTTGTATTTCTACTACTATCATTAGAGCTATTACAATCATCAAAGTAGATACTATACTACTCCCTCCGTCCCTCTTATTTCTTTACAGTTACTATTTTAGGATGTCCTTCTCATTTTTTACGTTACCATAAATAGTAAGTTTCCCCCACTATTACACCCACTACCTTCCACCACAATCTCATATTTAATAATAAAAAACACTATTACACCCACTACTTTCCTCCACTATCTCAAATCTATTATTAAATATTGATAGGTCCCATCACTTTACCCACTTTTCATTTAAATTTACTTATTTTTTATGTAGCATCCCATAATCTAGGGTACAGATCTGGGACCACTAACCACAAACAACCTCACCCAATCCTGGATAAAACATGATATAATAATAGAAACCCCTTCACCAAGATCGCATACTGGTTATGGCATGAAACAAATTATCAAATTACATTATTACAAACCATCCTCAGAATAAAAAATGTTATACAACTTTATAACTAAATGAAATCACTGCCTGACTAGATGTCCAACCTTGACAAATTCCTAAACCACTATCCGACGAAATCCATAACCCGAACGTCTCATCTTGATGTTGGAAGAGTATTACCAACTGACCACAAGGTCCACTAATCATCTCTATTAACTGGAGAAAATAAGCATTATAGCAAGAGTGAGCCAACAACGCTCAACAAGTGCAAATAGTGATAACAACATCAATAACTGATGGTTTCGATCGTAATCACGCAGCGGAAACAGTAAAAATAAAATCGAAACCAAGCCGGATCCATGTATAATAATTTGGATAATCATGGTAGTAAGAATATTTACCTTATTATAGCTTTATGATTGTAGAATAATGGAGATGCAAGCCTCCCACGATCACTGAGTGTTCCTCTTCGAAACCTCCTCTACGGTATCCACACGAACACCTTCAAGAACGTCTCACGATCTTGTCCGGAAGGGATGTACTAGCCTCCAATGAAAGAGATATATTTTAGGGTTTCGGTTTAGGTTATGCGGCCAAGCTGTGAATGTGTCGTACTCAAATCCCAGCCCCCTTTACTATCATTATATAGTAAAGCATAAAGCCCAAGTCAAAACCTAGCCCAAAATCTGATTTATTAAATAATAGAATAAAATCCTATTATTCAAATAAATAATAATTAAGTCATACTCAATTATTAAAATCAGAAAAAACATATCTCATATATCTTTGCATTTTATTATAGCTTAATTAAGTCCCACTTAATTAATATAATAAAATCCAACTTATCATTAATTAATTTAAATTCATGATTTAAATTAATTCTTCCTTTAAATGTTCTATGTGTGTGACCCTATAGGTTATTATTTAACTGGCAATAATTTTATTCTCCAATAAAATTATAAACAATGAGCGGCATCTAGTAATACATAATTGTTATCCAATTAAATAATAATTAAATCATGATTCGATAAAACCTTTCGTGATTAATGTCTCCGTGTAATATAATCTCTTTAACCAAATATTATAGATTAAACTCGAGGCATGTCTTTAGTCATCCTCTTCAACATTTAATCCGGGTTTACTTGATCCATGAGTAGACTATTAAAAACAAATCATTATTTGAGCATGACCATGCATTTTATAGTCTCACTCAATCAAGAGGCCAATAATATCTCTCCTAATTATAGGAGGGTTAAATCCTTTATCTATCATTCATATTTCTCATACAACTCATAATATACCCGATGTCCACTTTTATCATCACCTGCTCAAAGGTAACTTTTGTGCCCAAAATCTCCATGGGCTAGATTTAGGCCCATTGGGCTTAAGGATCCAATCTGTATGATTAATATGGGTTATGATTGAGGTCCCTTAAGTTAAATGGGGCTAAATAGCATGTGAAATGGATCTGGACAGGTTCAGGTTCCCGAGAGACAGCTTCCTGTAGACAGCTTCCCGAGAAACAGGTTCCTGCAGACAGGTTCCTGAGAGACAGCTTCCTGTGCGAAAATAGATTTATGCCAGCAGATTTACAGTATGATTAAGCCTCCTATTCTTTAGGAGCAAGTTATGAACGTCAACTCCTTGTTGGAATGTATTCCTTGGGCGCAGACGATCCTTGGATACTTCTAATAAGACAATAACTAGTAAACACACTCATAGTCGGACTAGAACTCGAGTTCTATTCGACTTAGGTCGCCTATTCGTGGCTGAATCTGGAGAAAAGGACTTCCCCACGAATTAGGAACCTGCATACTGCCGCCTAACCAGACTTCTAGTCTAAAAAGAACTACGTGAACTTGATCCCTATATAAGCAAGGGTACGTAGGCACCTTGAGAACACGGTTGCAAGCCTCGCAATACACCTACGAGATTCTTGAGAACACACGACACAAGCCTCAAGGGAACTCGCGAGATTCTTGTAAACGCTCTCGAGCTCAGTTCAACCCCTACGAAAAACCTCCATTCTCCATAGATTAGTTGATCGTTAGCCTTTACAACTCACCATAAACCTCTCAAAAGTTGTTACGAAATCCACTCATCAATATTGGCGCTAGAAGGAGGGGAGAGTTATTATCTTAAGAGTGGAAAGATGGCAGGCAGTTCTGATAGCGAAGCAACACAATCTGTAGAGAAAGATCAAACCCCGAAAACGAAGAAGATTACTCCTGCTGACGTCCTAGAGCATCTAAAGTCGACTGAAGAAAGGCTTACAACCCTCGAACAAATAACACCGAAGAAGAAGAAGAAGTCGAAGTTAGCAGCTGGTAAGAAGGGTAAAAAAGCTAAGATTAATCCCAAGCAGTTAGGCGTCGATGAAGAAGAACGTGAAGAAAAGGCCGAGGAGGAGATCGAAGACCCAAAGAAAGATACTGAAGGTGAAGAAGATGGTGAACCGAAGGATAAACAACCTCCTGTTAAGGAACCTTCCATCGAGATAATTAAAGATGATTCAAGTTCAGTCGAGATCGCGAACAATTCGTGTATAGCAGATTCACAGGAAGCCGATGATAAAGATAAGGAAGCAAAAGACGGTGGAGCTGGTGATTTGAATGCTGAAGACATCAAGAAGATTCTAGTGAAACTCAAGGAAGAAAAGCAGTCAATAACATGTGTGATGACCTCATCTCCATTCACTAAGAAGGTTAGAAAATCTCCGTTACCTAAATCCTATCGTATGTCATATGAGTTTAAATTTGATGGCACTACGGATCCTGTGGAGTATCTGGGTCGTTTCAATACCGAGATGGATGTTTATCAAGTTAAGGAGCCAACAAGGTGTAGATTATTGGCTGCAACCCTTTATGGTGGAGCTCATCAGTGGTTTAAGAGGTTACCATCAGATTCTATAAATTCCTGGGAGAATATGAGGAAATTCTTCGTTACTCAGTTTAGAGCTTCCATCACTTTTGCACCCCCAACCAATACCTTAGCCAACATCAAGCAGAGAGCAGATGAGACCTTGACAGAGTACCTCAAACGTTTTAATGCAGAGGTTCCTAGAGTTAAGAAAGCTCCTGACGAGGTCATTATGAGCTTCCTGATTGCTGGAGTTAGAGCTGGTTCAGACTTCTGGAAGGAGCTACAAGTACGTGAACCTGGTACACTAGCTGAGTTCTACAAACAAGCTGAACTATATAAATGTGTGGAAGAATCCTTGTTGAAGTTGCGAGAAACAGAAGATCTTGGAGATGAAGCTAGTCATAAAGGAAGCAAGCGAGAGAGGTCTCCGAGCCCGCAAGCATATGTTATTGGGGATCGAGCTTCCTCCAAAAGAAGTAAAGCAAAATCGAAGATAAAGTGCAACAATTATACCTCTTTGGTCGCTCCAGTAGACCACATCTTCACGGTTTATGGGAAAGAAGGAATATTTGTGAAGCCTACACCTTTACCTGTAGGAGCAAGGAAAGATCTGAAGAAATATTGTGACTTCCATGAGGATAATTGCCATGATACTTCTGAATGTAGAGCACTGAAAGACCAAATTGAGGAATTGATTAAAGCCGGGAAGCTTGCGGAATGGATAGCTCAAGGTGACTAGTAGTTGAAAGTTTGAGAGCTTCCTTAAAGTAGAGTTGAGAGACCTTTATTTATATATGTATTTCCTTCTTAGAACTGGGGGGTAGTGCATGTATACCTCCCTAGTAAGCAAACCTATTTCTTTCAAGTAGTTTTCAACGAAATTATGAGTAGTTCTTTTCCTTGTATTACGTAATACATGAGCTTATATTTAGCTTATAAAACAAGGAACGTACCTCATTCAATTCAGTGACCTGCGAGAAATACCTCGCAAGTAATCTCTTTAAGTATCTCTTGTTTCTTACAATGAGTTAGCTCGCGTAAGCTTAGAGGTGCTGTATTGGGATATTTGTATAGAGGTTCATTCTCAACATGTTTCGTGAGAAGTTAAAGAAGAAAATAGAAGATATGTTAAAGCTACAAGCAGGAATGATGTAATTATAGTATCTATTCGAGTGTTAAGGAAAATTCGACATAGTTGAAGATTTTGATGAAGAGTAGCTACAAGAATATGATATGAGCATCTTGAAGAAAACACACAGTATTCAACTTCATGGATGAATGTTCAACGACTTATTAGAGATTATCGAAGAATTATGAAGCTTCCCGGAGTTAGTTCTTCATCAAAGACAAGCTTCCCTGAAGAACTGGGGGGTAGTATGATTACTATTGGATGTGGTACTTTGAAAATTGAGGATTCCAAAATTTTGAGAATTCAGATCATGAACCTCACCATCAGGTCCAGGAAGCTCGTGATTTGATTCAGGAACCTCATAGCTCATATTTGGTTCAAGAACCTTGAGGATTGATTTGGTCTAGTATCTTGAAGAGCAGCATGCTTGCATCAGGAATACGTCAATGAGTTTTCAAATCTTAACAGAGGCTTCCACTTCACATCTGATCAGTCTACCGAAAGATCCAGGTGATTCCTCTCCTTTTATGCTTAGATATTCGTAGAAAACCTCCCAGGTACGCTCAACAAACTCTTACTATACCTAAAGCATGCTTAAACATCTATGATATTATGGTCGTATATGCGATAAAGTTATGATTATGCATTGATTAGTTTCTAGATGTTAGAATGCACATGTACCTAACAGGTTACAGGTTCCTTAATATTTAACTGCACCTCGCAGGTTCCTTGATATTTACCTGCATCTCGTAGGTTCCTTGTTATTTATCTGCAGCTTACACTTTCCTTGATATTTACCTGCAGCTTATAGGTTCCATGTATTTACCTTTAGTTAACAGGTTCCGTGTTTCTCACCTGAAGCTCGTAGGTAGTAGCTTTCAGGTCTAGTTGTATTTATATGTGTCTAGTAGATTACTCGTTATTCTCTTGTAATTGACGTCTTGCAGGTTCATTGATATATACCTAAAGCTGGTATGTAACAGCTTCCAGGTTCATTGACATTTGTTAGAAGCCAATTGTTAATAGTTTCTGATTAGCAGCTTCCTACTTGAAGTTCCCAGACAGTCGATACCTGAATAGAAGAAAGTGTGCTTACAACAAGAGCTCCAAGCCTTCAAAGGGATTCACCTTGTGCCCTTACGGATTCACTTGGTGCCCCTAGCATTTGAAGGGATTCACCTAGTGCCCTTACGGATTCACTTGGTGCCCCTAGAATTTGAAATGATTCATCATGTGCCCTATAGATTCTCTCTGTGCCCTCTTCAGGATTCACTTAGAGCCTATAAGGATTCACTTGATGCCACAAAGGAATTCACTTAGTGCCCAACCGGATTTTCTTCGTGCTCTTGCCATGATTCACCTAGAGCCCGGATGGATTCACTTTGTGCTCCCTAAAGCCAAAAGGATTCATTTGATGCCCAGTCGAATTCTTCAAGTGCCCTTCTCAGGATTCACTTAAAGCTCAACTGGTTTCGTCTTATGCCCTACTAAGGATTTACTTAGCGCCCAATTGAATTCTCTAAGTGCCCTTCCCAGGATTCACCTAGAGCTCAATTGGATTCGCCTTGTGCCCTCATCAAAGCGATACAAAGATGAATACTCTCATTTTATAAAGCTTGTATATGATCGAAACAAGTACCATACTACTAACAGGTTTTTGATAAAGCAGCTTTCAGCATCCTTGATGATCATCAGAAGCTTCCAGTTAATAGCTTCCGGCTTCTAGTTTTCAACCCATAGTTTATAGCTACAGCTCCCAGATTCAGTGATATTTAGCCGAAACAAGCAGCTTTCAGTCAACCGCTTCAACAAGCTATAGGAGGTTCACGCATCATGACGGCTCGGGGGGTAGCTCAATTCCCCTACGTTTGCACAGAGAAGAGCTTCCATCTTCCAGGTTCAGTAACGGAACCTCAATCCAAACCGGCACAATGAAGCACAGATAAGTTCTACTTTCATGCCTTTATATTCTTAACTATCATGCATATTTTATGTCAATGCGAGCTTATATTCTGTCATGCTTAGATACGTATAGCTTTTAATGCGCATATTGCATGATCCTTAGAAATGAAATTTATGTGAACTTGTACTTAGGATGTTGTCATGCCCTATAGGTTTACAGTTTACGTAACATATATGCTTAGTTTATGATCTCGAACGTGTTAGTTGAATCAGTCAAGTAGATAATTAATATGCCATTTGAGAAGGTAGCAACATATATAATGTAGATAATCATTCGTACTTGCATACATGCATCACTTATATGCGAGCTCTTCAACTCGTATTACTAATCTATTTTTTCCAGTTTTCTTAGTGTTATGCCCAAAATTACCATGGGCTAGATTTAGACATATCAAGTAGTCGGTTCCAATCCACAAGTAGTGTATAAGTCAGGAGACAAATCCAGTACTCGATATGAAGACCAAACGCGAAGCAATGAGCATTAGCTGAGAAGACTGTCAAGAGATTATGAGTATCAAGACGTTCTTAATGAGCCAATAGCTGAGCAGATTACGAATGGACCAGGTTCCTCCCCGCAGAAGAGCCCGAGTCAGCCTAGCAAACAGCAATGAGGATAGAAAGAAGTACATGGGAACCACAGAAAGGCTCCCCAGACTAACAAATTTGTTATTTGTGCAGGTACAGTTTTCTGTAGAGAGGTTCCTGAGAACCAGGTTCCGAGATACAGGTTCTTGAGAACCAGGTTCTGAGACGTAGGTTCCTGAGCACCAGGTTCCTGAGCATAGACAACAGAGAGATCAAGAAGCCAGCCAGAGAGATGCAGGATCATTATTGGAAAGTACTCCTAGGACGCAGCTGATCCTAGAGTACCTCTGATAGACAAACATTAGATGGTCAAATGAAAAGAAGCTTATCAGATGAAGCAACCTTTCGAGCAATCAAGTTATGATTTTTAAGGTTAACTTCGTGCCCTTTTAAGGATTCACCCAGTGCCTTATTTGGATTCGTTTTGTGCCCTCAGCATAGGTTCACATAACGCCCAGCTAGGTTCACTTGATGCCCTTATTTAGATTCATGTGGTTCCCTTGACAATCTTATGATTCACCTTGTCCCTTTTAAGGATTCATCTAGTGCCCTATTGGATTCGTTTTGTACCCTCGGCATAGGTTCACATAACGCCCAACTAGGTTCACTTTATGCCCTTATTTGGATTCACGTGGTTCCCTTGACATTCTTAAGGTTCACTTAGTGCCCAATTAGATTCGCTTTGTGCCCTTGTCAAAGGATTCACTCAGCGCCTAATTGGATTCACTTTGTGCCCTTGTCACGATTCAAGCAACAAGATAAAGACCTGCATGGTTCAGTCAGAAGAAACATGGGAGCACTGAAGGGATTGGACCTTAAAATATCAAGTTATTTAGGTTCCTCTCGCATCCTATGACTTCGAGGAACCGGGGGGTACTTGTTGTGCCCAAAATCTCCATGGGCTAGATTTAGGCCCATTGGGCTTAAGGATCCAATCCGTATGATTAATATGGGTTATGATTGAGGTCACTTAAGTTAAATGGGGCTAAATAGCATGTGAAATGGATCTGGACAGGTTCAGGTTCCCGAGAGACAGCTTCCTGTAGACAGCTTCCCGAGAAACAGGTTCCTGCAGACAGGTTCCTGAGAGACAGCTTCCTGTGTAAAAATAGATTTATGCCAGCAGATTTACAGTATGATTAAGCCTCCTATTCTTTAGGAGCAAGTTATGAACGTCAACTCCTTGTTGGAATGTATTCCTTGGGCGCAGATGATCCTTGGATACTTCTAATAAGACAATAACTAGTAAACACACTCATAGTCGGACTAGAACTCGAGTTCTATTCGACTTAGGTCGCCTATTCGTGGCTGAATCTGGAGAAAAGGACATCCCCACGAATTAGGAACCTGCATACTGCCGCCTAACCAGACTTCTAGTCTAAAAAGAACTACGTGAACTTGATCCCTATATAAGCAAGGGTACGTAGGCACCTTGAGAACACGGTTGCAAGCCTCGCAATACACCTACGAGATTCTTGAGAACACACGACACAAGCCTCAAGGGAACTCGCGAGATTCTTGTAAACGCTCTCGAGCTCAGTTCAACCCCTACGAAAAACCTCCATTCTCCATAGATTAGTTGATCGTTAGCCTTTACAACTCACCATAAACCTCTCAAAAGTTGTTACGAAATCCACTCATCAACAGTAACTTTTAATGTTGTCAAAGTATATTAATCCTCGTATAGAAATATAATGATCTCAAGTCAAAGGATCATTACACCATTACCACTGTGAGTCATTCTTATGACTTTATTAAACATGAAGAATCTCACTGTGGGTCTGTCCAGTACCATGTACCCATGTACCTATGTATTGACTTTAGTATCTCCATACTTATAACCAATGAGATGTGGTTATCTGTCAAACAACATACTAGTCTATTTATATATTATTATTGTCCTATATATTAATAATCAACTAGGGACCTTTAAGAATATGATATATTATATAATCTCAAGTTCAAGTCATGTACTTAAACTATACAATGTGTATCATGATTCTAATGATATTTATTATGCTAACAAATATATCACAGTAATTAAAGTCATAATAAATACATTTATTTAATAATCAAATGACATAAGGTTTATTCAAGAAACAATGTGTTGTGCCCAAAATCTCCATGGGCTAGATTTAGGCCCATTAGGCTTAAAGATCCAATCCGTATGAGTAATATGGGTTATGATTGAGGTCCCTTAAGTTAAATGGGGCTAAATAGCATGTGAAATGGATCTGGACAGGTTCAGGTTCCCGAGAGACAGCTTCCCGAGAGACAGCTTCCTGCAGACAGCTTCCCGAGAAACAGGTTCCTGCAGACAGGTTCCTGAGAGACAGCTTCCTGTGCAAAAATAGATTTATTCCAGCAGATTTATAGTACGATAAAGCCTCCTATTCTTTAGGAGCAAGTCATGAACATCAACTCCTTTTTGGAATGTATTCCTTGGGCGCAGATGATCCTTGAATACATCTAATAGGACGAGAACTTGTAAACATACTCCTAGTCGGACTAGAACTCGAGTTCTATTCGACTTAGGTCGCCTATTCGTGGCTGAAATCTGGAGAAAAGGAGTTCCCCACGAATTAGGAACCTAGTTTATTGCCGCCTAACCAGACTTCTAGTCTAAAAAGAACTACGTGAACTTGATCCCTATAAATACAAGGGTACGTAGGCACCTTGAGAACATGTTTTTTACAAGCCTCGCAATACACCTACGAGATTCTTGAGAACACACGACACAAGCCTCAAAGGAACTCGCGAGATTCTTGTAAACGCTCTCGAGCTCAGTTCAACCCCTACAAAAAACCTCCATTCTCCATAGATTAGTTGATCGTTAGCCTTTACAACTCACCATAAACCTCTCAAAAGTTGTTACGAAATCCACTCATCAACATTGGCGCTAGAAGGAGGGGCAGAGTTATCATCTTAAGAGTGGAAAGATGGCACGCAGTTCTGATAGCGAAGCAACACAATCTGTAGAGAAAAATCAAACCCCGAAAGCGAAGAAGATTACTCCTGCTGACGTCCTAGAGCATCTAAAGTCGATTAAAGAAAGGCTTACAACCCTCGAACAAATAAAACAGAAGAAGAAGAAGTCGAAGTTAGCAGCTGGTAAGAAGGGTAAAAAAGCTAAGATAAATCCCAAGCAGTTAGGCGTTAATGAAGAAGAACGTGAAGAAAAGGCAGATGAAGAAATCGAAGACCCAAAGAAAGATACTGAAGGTGAAGAATATGGTGAACCGAAGGATAAACAACCTCCTGTTAAGGAACCTTCCATCGAGATAATTAAAGATGATTCAAGTTCAGTCGAGATCGCGAACGGTTCGTGTATAGCAGATTCACAGGAAGCCGATGATAAAGATAAGGAAGCAAAGGACGGTGGAGCTGGTGATTTGAATGCTGAAGACATCAAGAAGATTCTAGTGAAACTCAAGGAAGAAAAGCAGTCAATAACAGGAACCTCACCATCAGGTCCAGGAAGCTCACGATCTGGCTTGGGAACCTCTCGGCTAGGATGCAGTTTTGGAACCTCATAGCTCAGATTTGGTTGAAGAACCTTATTGATTGATTTGGCCTGGCATCTTGAAGAGCAGCACGCTTGCATCAGGAACACGTCAATGAGTTTTCAAATCTTAACGGAGGCTTCCACTTCACATCTGATCAGTCTACAGAAAGATCCAGGTGATACCTCTCCATTTATGCTCACATATTCGTAGAAAACCTCCCAGGTACGCGCAACAAACTCTTACTATATATAAAGCATGCTTAAACATCTATGCTATTGTGGTCTTATGTGCGATAAAGTTATGATTATGTCTTGATTATGTTTCTAGATGTTAGAATGCACGTGTACCTAACATATTATAGGTTCCTTATATATACCTGCACCTCGCAGGTTCCTTGATATTTACCTGTAGCTTACAAGTTCCATGTATTTACCTTTAGTTAACAGGTTTTGTGTTACTCACCTGAAGCTCGTAGGTAACAGCTTCCAGGTCTAGTTGCATTTATATGTGTCTAGTAGATTCCTTGTTATTTTTCTGTAACTGACATCCTGCAGATTCATTCATATATACCTGAAGCTTGTATGTAATAGCTTCCAGGTTCATTGACATTTGTTAGAAGCCAGTTGTTAGTTTCTGATTAGCAGCTTCCTACTTGAAGTTCCCAACTAGCCGATACCTAAATATAGGAAAGTGTACTTACAGCAAGAGCTCCATGCCTTTAGAGGATTAATCTAGTGCCCTTCTGGATTCTCTTTGTGCTCCATTCAAGGATTCCCTTAGAGCCCATAAGGATTCACTAGGTTCCCCGAGAATTTTTCATGTATTCACCTAGTGCCCTTTATGGATTCTCTTTGTGCTCCATTCAAGGGTTCACTTAGAGCCCAAAAGGATTCACTTGGTGCTACATGCATCCACGCGTATTTGTTTGGTATCTTAATGGATTCTCTTTGTACCCTTTTAGGGATTCATTTGGTGCCCAATTGGTTACGGTTTTTGTCCTAAGCAGAGGTTAACGTAAACAACCAGTTGGATTCACCTTATGCCCTTACAAGGATTTGCAAAGAGCCAAGAAAGATTCACCTTGAAAAGCCCTGTCAGCTACAGGCACTCGATAGCTAGAGAAGACTTGCAAGCACGAAAGATTCATCTCGAAAAGCCCTATGAATCGTAGGCACACATTCAAAAGTCCCATAAGCATGTGGGCACCTAGTTAAGGGTTTTAGGAACCTAAGCATGGGTAACCTAACCTAGAGTTTGATTGTACCTGAAAAGCCTTTAAAGGGATTCACCTTGTGCCCATACGGATTCACTTGGTGCCCCTAGCATTTGAAGGGATTCACCTTGTGCCCGTACGGATTCACTTGGTGCCCCTAGCATTTGAAGGGATTCACCTTGTGCCCTTACGGATTCACTTGGTGCCCCTAGAGTTTGAAATGATTCATCATGTGCCCTATAGATTCTCTTTGTGCCCTCTTCAGGATTCACTTAGAGCCTATAAGGATTCACTTGATGTCACAAAGGAATTCACTTAGTGCCCAACCGGATTCTCTTCGTGCTCTTGACATGATTCACCTAGAGCCCGGATGGATTCACTTCGTGCTCCCTAAAGCCAAAAGGATTCATTTGACGCCCAATCGAATTCTTTAAGTGCCCTTCTCAGGATTCACTTAAAGTTCAACTGGATTCGTCTTATGCCCTACTAAGGATTCACTTAGCGCCCAATTGAATTCTCTAAGTGCCCTTTTCAGGATTCACCTAGAGCTCAATTGGATTCGCTTTGTGCCCTCATCGAAGCGATACGTAGATGAATTCTCCCACTTATAAAGCTTGTATATGATTGAAAGAGCTTTCAGTCAACCGCTTCAACAAGCTATAGGAGGTTCACGCATCATGACGGCTCGGGGGGTAGCTCAATTCCCCTACGTTTGTACAGAGAAGAGCTTCCATCTTCCAGGTTCAATAACAGAATCTCGATCTAAACCGGCACAATGAAGCACAGATAAGTTCTACTTTCATGCCTTTATATCCTTAACTATCATGCACATTTTATGTCAACGAGAGCTTATATTCTGTCAAGATTAGATGCATAAAGCTTTTAACGCGCATATTGAATGATCTTTAGAAATGAAATTTATGTGAGCTTATACTTAGGATGTTATCATGCCCTATAGGTTTACAGCTTACATAACATATATGCTTAGTTTATGATCTCGAACGTGTTAGTTGAATCAGTCAAGTAGATAATTGATATGCCACTTGAGAAGGTAGCAACATATATAATGTAGATAATCATTCATACATGCATACATGCATCACTTATATGTGAGCTCTTTAGCTCGTATTACTAATCCATTTTCTCTAGTTTTCTTAGTATTGTGCCCAAAATCACCATGGGCTAGATTTAGACCTATTAAGTCGTAGGTTCCAATCAACAAGTATTGTATGAGCCAGGAGATAGATTGTCTCCAGTACCAGATATGATGATCAAACGTAGAGATATGAGCACTAGCTGAGAAGACAGTCAAGAGATTATGAGTATCAAGAGGATCCTGATGAAGCAGTAGTTGAGCAGATTACGAATGGACCAGGTTCCTTCCCGCAGAAGAGCCCGAGTCAGCCTAGCAACAGCAATGAGGATAGCAAGAAGTACATGGGAACCACAAAAAGGCTCCCCAGACTAACAAATTTGTTATTTGTGCAGGTACAGTCTCCTGTAATGAGGTTCCTGAGAACCAGATTTCGAGACATAGGTTCCTGAGCACCGGGTTCCTGAGCATAGACAACAGAGAGAGCAAAAAGCAGCTTAGAAAATGAAGCAACGTCTCGAGCAAGTTATGATTTTCAAGGTTAACCTCGTGCCCTTCTAAGGATTCACCCAGTGCCTTATTTGGATTCGTTTTGTGCCCTCAGCATAGGTTCACATAACGCCCATCTAGGTTCACTTGATGCCCTTATTTGGATTCAAGTAGTTCCCTTGACAATCTTAAGATTCACCTTGTCCCTTTTAAGGATTCATCTAGTGCCCTATTGGATTCGTTTTGTGCCCTTGGCATAGGTTCACATAACGCCCAATTAGGTTCACTTTATGCCCTTATTTGGATTCACGTGGTTCCCTTAACATTCTTAAGGTTCACTTAGTGCCCAATTAGATTCGCTTTGTGCCCTTGTCAAAGGATTCACTCAGCGCCTAATTGGATTCACTTTGTGCCCTTATCACGATTCAAGCAAGAAGATAAAGACCTGCATGGTTCACTCAGAAGAAACATGGGAGCACTGAAGGGATTGGACCTTAAAATATCAAGCTATTTAGGTTCCTCTCGCATCCTATGACTTCGAGGAACCGGGGGGTACTTGTTGTGCCCAAAATCTCCATGGGCTAGATTTAGGCCCATTAGGCTTAAGGATCCAATCCGTATGGGTAATATGGGTTATGATTGAGGTCCCTTAAGTTAAATGGGGCTAAATAGCATGTGAAATGGATCTGGACAGGTTCAGGTTCCCGAGAGACAGCTTCCCGAGAGACAGCTTCCTGCAGACAGCTTCCCGAGAAACAGGTTCCTGCAGACAGGTTCCTGAGAGACAGCTTCCTGTGCGAAAATAGATTTATTCCAGCAGATTTATAGTACGATAAAGCCTCCTATTCTTTAGGAGCAAGTCATGAACATCAACTCCTTATTGGAATGTATTCCTTGGGCGCAGATGATCCTTGAATACATCTAATAGGACGAGAACTTGTAAACATACTCCTAGTCGGACTAGAACTCGAGTTCTATTCGACTTAGGTCGCCTATTCGTGGCTGAAATCTGGAGAAAAGGAGTTCCCCACGAATTAGGAACCTAGTTTATTGCCGCCTAACCAGACTTCTAGTCTAAAAAGAACTACGTGAACTTGATCCCTATAAATACAAGGGTACGTAGGCACCTTGAGAACATGTTTTTTACAAGCCTCGCAATACACCTACGAGATTCTTGAGAACACACGACACAAGCCTCAAAGGAACTCGCGAGATTCTTGTAAACGCTCTCGAGCTCAGTTCAACCCCTACAAAAAACCTCCATTCTCCATAGATTAGTTGATCGTTAGCCTTTACAACTCACCATAAACCTCTCAAAAGTTGTTACGAAATCCACTCATCAACACAATGTATTGCCTCTAGGGCACCTACACTAACAATAACGACTACAAATTCTGAAAACAAGAAGAAATGTCTCATGCTGCGAAAAGAATCAACCAAGTCAATTATCTTATTACCACGATGAGCCAACATTGCACCACTAGAATAAGGTGCATCAACGATGAGAACTGATAAAAGTTCTGATAGCAAAATATAATGAAATAAGCTTCAAGGGAATCAGGTATCAAAACAACTCAATCTCAATGTATAGATTAGAATTGGATTTTTATTTATTTAAAAAAACAATAATGTTAGGCTGCTGATCAGTCACGCACTAACCCTGGACAAACGCACACAACAATGTCATTTAATGGATCCACGGCACACATTGGCCTTATTAACTTCCGACCACGAATCTGGTCCGACCCCTTACGGTCCACCTTTTAAAACATTCCAATTCTATATCAAACGCACTAGTGTCAGGACAATCGACAACCCTTGTTAACCAAACAACTGGAAGCTCACGTCCAGAATAACCACTTATGATTAATAGTCAATGAGGAAGTAACTATATCTTCTAGTATCGACAAGTTCAATACAAAACAGGGTGATAACCGAATAATCAAGATCTTCAATAAATACCGAAGAGTTCGATAATAAATGGGGTGGAGAATATAAAGAACAATATTTTGAATACGTATCAATAGGATAGATATGAGTAATTGGGGACATACATCATTAACTTGATAAAAGGGAATCAACTTGGACAACAATAAAAGATATAAATTGCAACAAGATTATCAATAATTGAAATTCTACGTTAAAGCAGGAACATGGTCAAGCACTACGCATATAATAAAATTTTACAACACACTATAAGGTTTAAATCAACATAAGCGAAAAAAGTAGCTTAAACGATTATTTGTAAAATAAATCCAGGATAACTAATTGTGGTTCAGTTTGAAGAAAACATTTCAAAAAAAAAGTTCATTGGTGAAAATATACTAAAAATCAAGAATTTCGCTAACAGGTATTTATAGGGATTTAAAACTTGGATTTTCTCCATTTAGAGAGTTCTTTAAACATTTTCGAAGAAAACAAAAGAAATGGCATTCCACTGAGGAATCCAATAACATACCGTTAGTATTATGTGGAAAAAGGTTATTTGTAAGATTCTTTAAAAAAATTGGTATTTGAATCGAGGGTAGGAAAATAAACGTTTTCACGCTAATTGAGGAAATACAGACCACATCATATCATATAACAAAGGAATTGAATTGCATCACTTGAATGATAAGTGAGGAGCAAAACACTTGCCTCGATACACGAAGTTCTCGATCCTAAAACATCGATCCGTGACTCAACTTCACGTAAGTCTCTACTTGCATTTTTCCTTCATAATTCGCCAATCTTCATATCAATACACTTGTCGACATTGATAATTATCTTCCTGCTTGAAATTCCATTTACCCATGTACAGCTCTTGGCCGGGTCTCCTACTCGTACCTATATGAAGATAAAGTACTACTTCAGTACAACCAACTAAAATCTTATTGTTTATTAATCTAGTCTACCCATACGTTCCCTAGTTCGTGTAAACACAATAACACTTGTAGCACATAAGATTATACTGATAAACTACTTCTACGAATCACACATGGTTTCCAAAGAATTTTCGCCAACACCTCCTTTGAATTATTACACTATCCGTCGAAATATAACCGACCCAATCAACCAACATAATCTCTTCGGTATATACACTATAGGTATATACTCGATTTCCACTTCAACAGTCAACTTACTAACAAATTTCAAGTTACAATACATGTCTTGTAACTTTACATATATAGAACTACCACTACTAACAATTAGCACCAACTTGAGTAATTAGAACTTAAAGTTACCACTAATACACTAAACACTAATAACAACATGTATTACCTTATCATCGACCCACTAAACCAATTTACCATATGCAACCATCCCAAACATTTTATACTTCACTACGATAACATCCATTCATTCTCGAACCAACTTCCACAATTTATCCATACAATTATACCACACTCGCACACAAGTACCGTTATCCTCACATTAAAACCCACACTGACACATATAAACGGCCACAACATTCACGCTCCCATAAAACCTCTACTCTCTTCACCCTTCTTCTTTTCCCTCAAAGTCTCGGTTCTCTCTTGCTCTGCCACTCCCATCACACACATACCAACACTCATATGGTCACAACCCACTTCACTTTATCTCCAACTCTCTTTTCTGCTTCCTGTAACCTCTGTGCCATGAACAACCACAGTAACAAACACAAACTTACACCCTCCTATCTCCTTCTTCTTCGACTTAACACTATCAACATAACCATGGTTACAATCACACCACCAGTATATAGATATGTAAACACATTGCACACCAGCCGAGACACCCACACACTCTCGGATTCACCCCCAACTTCGAACTACAATCACAACAAGAAACTCCAAAATGAGTCGGACACACACAGACCAGCGGTAAAGCTCCATCTTAATTCCCCCAACATCACTTCGCTGCTCTCCAGAATCAAAATCGGAAGCCCCAAAATTCGGCACCACCAATCAATGATACACACACGCTGCGAGCCACACCAACTGCCAACTGTCCACACCCATACGCGCACTCACACAGGCAGTTTACACACAAACACCCATAGTATATACACTCACACAGTAGCACAAATTCAAACACAATGAAAACCCCTCCCCCCAGCTCGTACACCAGCTCAAACTCATACACAGATACATATAGCCGCGCATACACTGAACTCGCAGTACACAAACAAGTCTCACACACATGGCCATATGCCGCCATAGGACTACAGGGGAAGAAAACGAGTTTATCAGTAAAATCGGGCAAAGAAACTCGGGCCCAGATGGAATTGGACGACCATAACGAGAGAGATTGCAAGAGATTGAGTCCGAGAGAGGAAGAGATATGTGAGGGAGAGACAACCGAGAGAGATTTTGAGGGAGAGAAGTGAGGCTTGAGAGAGTATAATTGAGGGAGAGAGATGAATTTCTCGAGAGTTCTCGAGAAGAAAAGAAGCAGAGCGTACTGATGAAGCCAAAAGAAAAGCTGGGTTTTTGATTAAAAGACAGGGGAACTTTTATACTCACACAACTGAAAATCAAATAAAACTAATGTAAATCATTTTAGAAATCGAAATTACACAAAAAAATTGTTAGAAAAATAAGTTTAAAATTTTTAAAATAAAATTTATGAAATTACGAACATCCCCATATCTTTAAAATATTTTTAGGATAAAAAATGAATTAAATATGAATTTTACAAGTTTTGATCCTTTAAATGCAATAAAATTCTTAAAATCATTTTAAAATACTTAAACACCCAAAATAATTCTTCCACTAATTTTAAAAACTAGACAATATCATATAGATAATATCACGAGTGATTTCGTGATTTTTTTTAACAACTTCGATGATTTTATAAAAATCCCAGAAGATCAATTATGCATGATTTAAATACATTTAAATTCTCAAAAATATAAATAAAAATACACAGACTTAAACGGCACACCCAAATCATCATATACACACATGAACACAATATCACATATATTGACATTCTAAAAAATAATCACATCATATAATCCACATTTTATATTAAATAAAAAAAATTTAAATACACTATTTTCTAAGTCGTTATTTCCTTTGTAACACCCCCAGATCCGGGGTCAGGGATCTGGTCGTTACGGTCTCAATATCCATCTACAAAACTAACATAATTTAAATTACAACCTTCTGACCCAAAATAACAACATAAAACACACCCACTATAGTCCCAGAGATGAAATCAGAGTAACCATCAATATTAATAATCACAAGTTTGAGGTCTCACAACCCAAAGAATTACAATTTTACCATTACATACTCTTTGCCGTCCATTGGTATATGCCATATTATAAATACATTGATACTTGAAAGCCAATCATCTAGCCTACCAAGAGCTTCTTACTCAACAGTGGCATTTAGGATCTCTACGTTTAATCCTCCGACGGCTATCACTTGCTCGTACCGATTGTGCCTTGTGCAGGCCATCAGATCTAGCTATTGTTGTGATATAATAGATAAAGCAAGGGTGAGCAATAGCCCACCAAAAGAATATAATTGAATAGTGATAATATATAACAGTTCAACATATCTTTGATACCATATGCCATGCATTAACGAACATAGTACCAGTATAAGGTAAATGATGAAGTTACAAGGTAACTCAACACATAACTTCTGTAGAAATATCTGCTATGCAAGGTATAAGCAAGATATCATCATATGTCATCAAAGAGGGGAATTGCTAAAAATATTGCAATCCCAGTTTTGAACATTTCTCAAACTCCTGTCAACCTGAAAGAAGTCTCTTCGATACGTGTTGCGGGGGGTGTGCCCTTCAACCTGAAAGAAGTCTCTTCGATACGTGTTGCAGGAAATTCCCAATTTGGGAGATGAACTACTACTGGAGTTATCACGCGCCAGCTATCCCACTCCTCGATGATCAGTCGGAGATGGTACAGCCCAATATAGTAACTCCCTAGCCAACGATGGGCCTTGTGATGGACCGCGCGACTCGGCCTCTTACACACGACTCCTAGTTCGAATAAATCCATGACTCTGAAACGTAAAGTTCGTCCTCCTTTCCCCAAGTGTAAAACTTGTTGATAAGACTCCACAAAGTAGTCGTATCTAATTGGAAAGGAAAATTCACCAATATTTCCCAAGCTTTTGCTTGTTAATGGATGTAAACTTATTCCATCAATCTTACCCCTCGAGTGTTGAGGAGGTAACCAAAAAGACTCATATCGATGTTTGAAAAGAATGAAGATGTGAGCGAAAAGGTAGTTTAACAAGTATATGACCGAGCAGTCAAATAAATAACAGCTCCCAAGTGAGGTCCCCTTATATGTTTTTGGAAGTTTGAGCGAGTATTTAAATCTTCTTATAAGATAGATTTAAATAAACATAGAGTTTTGGGGACCTCCCCTCCGAAATACTTTACATAATATCTGAAGGTGAAAGATAATCTTTGAATAATATAATTCATTATAAAAAGAATTTAGAAGAATTTAAATAAATATTCCATGAATATTTATTAAATCAATAATAATTCAGGAATATTACTAAATCATAATATTGCTCGTAAGTAATCCTCGAATAAATATACAGGAATATTTACTAAATAACTCTCTTTTAAATGAATATTCAAAAATAATACTCATTAAATAAATAAACTCGAATAAATAATAAAATAATATTTACTAAATAGATCAAACCTTAAATGAATATTTGAAAATAATATTCATTTAATAAATAATATTTTAATTGAATATCCAAATAATATTCTTTTAGTAATCACAACTTTAATGGAATATTCGAAGTAATATTCCTTAAGTAAATAGGACTTCCAATGAATATTTTAGATAATATTCCTTAAATAAATAAAACCTTAAATGAATATTTGAATGTAATATTCATTAAATAAATAAAGATCAAATGAATATTCCAAATAATATTCATTAAATAATTAATTCAAATAAATATTTGGGGATGATATTCGTCAACCAAATAACTCTAATGAATATTCAAAATAGTATTCCATAAATAAATGACATTCTAAATGAATATTAAAATAATAGTCATTAAATATTCCTCCACTTAGGTAATACTCAAATAACATTCCTCGAAAGATTCGTAATCGAATAAAAATCCTCGAAATAATAAATCTGTCGCTGGAATCCTTCTGGGTTTCCACGACTATTTATATATTACAAAATATCGACTCCCGGTCTATATTTGAAGAATGAATATCATACGCCCTTCACTAAGGGTCTTAACAAAACAATCCTGCTTATAACTGATAATTCATATCTAGTCTATAAGCCAATATCAATTCAGGGAACAACTATATCAATAGACTTGAAAGTAGGCATGCATGCTATGGCATATGTATACAACAATCATCATATATATTATCACAACAACAGTTCCAAGTATTGGAAACTTGCCTGGCCATCCTGTAGGGGTAGTGTGCCTCGGGTCGATCCGGTGATCTATTAATAGTCACAATATCCGAGGTTAATCACTTAATATATCGAAAGGCTAAGTATAACTTAACTTAAGTCGAAACACGTTTTCGAATTATCTCGTTATACACCCTTTGGTGTAACTCTTTTTATTACCGACACGATCCGATACTTGCTCGTTTTTTCGACACGTCATTACACTTACACTTGGTATATACTTAAGTCGTATAAGCTCTAAGGTCGGTCGTTTACGAACCAAGATTATACCTCGAGTTTTATCGCCCGTTTTCTAAGTTATAACCAAAGCCATATTTTTAAGGGGTTCGTTCGCGTTTAACTTCGATTCAAACATTTTTATAAAATCGGAAAACGATCCGTTTGACATGAGGTTTTCTCCCACACCTTTATTTTTATCTATAATATTTAATTATCAAGATTTTCCACTGATTTGGCAATAATAAAGGGGTCCAATTTCAGTTATGAACTTTCATTTACGGTTTCGAACCACTTTTACGAATTTCACCATAACTCCTAAACCGTAAGTCCGTTTCACATGATCTTTATATCAAAATGAAGATTATAACATCACCTATCTTATAATGGCAGAACATGAAACTGTAAAGTGAGTTATAGATACTGTGATGCACGGTTTTCAATGATTAACGAAAATTCGGCATTACGACGGCTATAAATCGAACTTTCCAAAATTCTTAACATCAAATCCAACCCACACCGGGCATCCATACAACTTATACACATGTTATAATTCTCAACAAGTCCAGAAATATCATACTTCCCCATCATATTCATTATATCTCTTAGATCAATAAAGCTAATTACATAATCATGCTTATAATACACCATTTCATAACTAATCTCAAAATCATCCAATAATCATCAAAACTTAAACTAAGAGCTAGGGTTTCATGAGTTCCATACCTTCCTTGATGTGTGTAAGACCTTACTAAGCCTTGAATAATCCTTGTACAACCTTAACCAAGCTTAATCTAACAAGAAACATCAAGGATATACTTAGAGATTTTCGGACTTTCTATAACCCATCTGAAAGATCATGAAAAACGATGGCCTTACCGAGGTTTTCTGGACGAGACTTCTAAAGGAGAGTTGTAGAGAATCTAACCAGATTTCCAACAAGCTAAAGAAAACCAAATTTCATTGAGTAATGAAGGAGATATGGCCGTTTGAAAATCATCACAGAAACTGTCAAACAATCTGGACAGTTTGGTTTCTTTTCTTGGGGAGGAGATTTGACTAGGCTACACTCATTAGAATGCCATGAAAATTTGATCGAATGTTCTCCATGGAGTGGAGAAGCTATGGTTAAAATTTGGTGATTTTATCATGGATATAAATGGAGATATGAATTTTCTTCTTGGAGGTGTTCTGCTGGGCAGTTTGATGAAAAATGGAGAGATGTAGTTTTGCTTTCTATTTCTCTTGTATAATGACTTGATACATGTAATATCTATCTATATTTGGATGCATATTTTACTTTTGTGTTGTCCATCATCCAGTGGTGCCACTTGTTGGCCTTACATTAAGCATTCCCTTTTTGCCAAAGTGCAATTTCATCACTCCTTTGTTTAGTTGACTTATATGTAAGTCACTTTGATTCTTTCTTTTTCCACCAACTTGATTTCCTTACTCCATCCATTTACACATGCTTGTATCTTGATTCTCTGCTTGCTCTTTTGTCCGTTTATTACTCCATTTCAATAATCGTTCGGAGGAATATCTCACATATTTCTCGTTAAGGTTTTACCGGAAACCTTCTTAATATTTATACTAATATCTTTGATCCTCCTTTATAATCCTTGAATTTAAATTCCTTAAATCTTTTCATTAACTCTTCAAATCCTTCAGTGTCCAGGGAAATCTTGGAGAAAATAAAAGTGCTATTTTTCTGAATCTGATATCGTTTACATACACTTATTTCATCCACTGATCATCGATACGAACTTAGAAATCCGTTCTGAATACTTCTATATAGTGTCGTCTAATAATATTCCAAATTCCCTTAAAACACTATTCATTGCTTATTCTCTTTTTATTCCTTGTACTTAGAAAAATGCTTTCGCGCTTTCCCGAGCGTTCCTTATCTCTTTTTACGGAGTTACTGGATTCTTAATAGATATCGATTTGGATGACATGAGAATACTTTCTCTGTTTGTATACCATGTCTTACTCTCTGGATGATAGATTATTCTTATCTATATTGTCAACCAATTACCATCATTCATATAGTACACCAACAATGAATCCATATCCATTATAATATTCATTCCTTAAAATCACTGATACCTCGTAGTCATAACTACTATTCATTCGTACTCCAATACATAATAAAAAGTTTTAATTAATACCAAAAATCTGGGTTCTTACATCCTTCCCCCCTAGAAAGGATTCTGTCCTCAGAATCAATCCTAAGCACAAGTAACAGTACCTCTCAAACATTCACTTCCAATTTCCTAGGTTGTATTCTCAACTCTAGAATTCCTCTATATCAACTCATACATCAATAGGCTCATCCTGTAAGCCCTTAAACTCCAAGATAAACTTAAACCTTACCCTCACAAATTCCATTAATCTTAAATGTTTACAATTCTTAGACGAATGCCTGATCTACAGAAAATCGGACATGACCTTTTCGTATAATGGACTATGCCATGCGTAATCATTTCAAATACCACTCAATTATCCACATATAATTCATTTCCATTTATTCACCATCTCAATTTAATCATATACTGTGCTACTATGAAATCTACCTTGACTTGTAGTAAACAAGTAATTGAACAATCCATGATACCTTGATTCAATCTGTCAACCAAACCTCATATCATCTATTCTTGATCGCGTCCTTGAACTCGAATACTACAATTAAACACATACGTCGTTAGATACACATCAAACATGATTCGATTAAAAACTCAATTCTTACTCTTATAAAAACATTTTTATCCTCTAAATTCATAGTTTTGAAAACTAATAAACTTCATAACCTTGACTTCAACATAACTCACTACAAGAACAAAATCTTGATTAACTGGTCTGTAACATCAATTATTCCGGGGTCACATCCCCCCTCAATACCAATCACCAAAAGCTTTTCCTCCACAATTTCTAACAAACTCTAACTTTAATTAATCATGAAATTTGACTTAAGATACGTCAACTCAATTTCACGTCTTCAGTAAATAACTCACGATCTTAGAAAATCCTCTAAATTGTACTTATTTCGCGTATTCTAAAATCAATATATGAAACATAACTCTACTCACTCAACAAATTCTCGAACTTGACTCTATGCATTATAACTCCAACTCTTTACACTACTCAATTTAACCACAAAATTTGCGGCTTCTATTCATCGCTCGCATTTCGAGATATTACGAAATAAAGTACAATTTCACCACGTATCCTTCTGACTGTTCAATTTCTCTCCCGTCAACTCATTCACATTCTGATTCATCACCTCATCTCGGTACCTCTTAATTCTATAATAATTCAGGCTGAAATACTACGGTATTGATCACCTTCGTTGTAGACTAGGCGTTCGAACTTCCATATATGACTTCTCCACTCTAGGCGAATTTTTTTTTTAATGAACCATCACAGTAATTCACAAAGTCTCCTTGCTCATCTAGCTTCACTATCACTGGAGTAATCATTAATCCTCCATAGCTTTTACAAACTCTCTTCACGTCTATCTGTTTATACACTTTTTTTTTCCTACTGATGAACTTACCTAATGCTGAGGCTATCTGGATAAAAGCCGTCAATGACCCTTAGTAGTTCCTGGTTCATCCTTTAAAATTTCCGACCTCTGCTAGCATTATTGGCCTTTCTCAATTCATTGGAATATGCTTTGACTTAATTGTCTCCTTTCTAATATCTCCTTATACAAAACAATTTCATTCCCTTGGTATAACAACTTCTTTATTTGCTTAATCGTTGAGACCTCAATGTCTGCTTCCGACCTCAAAACACCGCCTTTGTCTTTCTTAAAAATCAAAATCTCCCTTTTTCTGGTCCTCTTAATTTGCTCGCATTTCGTTGTTAGGAAATAAATCTAATCATGAGTTACTGTTAACTCGAATAACTTGTAGAAGGGGGGTTGAATACAAGTTATATAATCGTGTCTGATTTTTGCTTGATTATATGAACAAGAATAAACGAATGAATAAAACTCTGTTTGTATTAATAAGATCAAATACAAACTCTACCAAAGGTGTACAATACCTTTAGCAGCTGCTGACAATACAAATCTCTCTCTCTGTTTGTACTCTCGTATATTCACGATTACAAACCTCATGAACTCTTTTTACAATGATATAGAGAGAGTATTTATAATGCTACCTATCAACTAATTACAGAAATATATAATCTATACATGACAATGTTCTGCCTTCTAGTCGATAGTTTCCTTCAATAGAAAACTCTTTCCTTCATAATATCTTCTTGCTTGTTCTTCAAACAACGATCATGTTTTATAGCACTTGCCAGTTTCTGTAGCATCCATAATGACATCATCAGTAACACGACTGATATCAGGATTTCATCTTGCATCATCAGTATCTGATCATCATCAGTATTAGACCGTCATCAGGATTTGCTCTTTGTTCCTGACATGTAGTCTCCGATACACTGTTCATTCCTGACTAAACTGTACAGATAACTGTTTTACATATAAATCCTATATATAGTGCTAAATCCTTTATAAGATCAGGATTACAAGAAGTATAATGTGTAAATTCTATTCTTAACATCACAACTTATGAATTATTCCTAACAATCTCCCCCTATTTATGCTTTAAAATCTGAAGCATAAATCTAAGTTGTGGATGTCAAAACATATAACAGTACAACCAGAATAGAATTTATAAATGTAGAATTATGAAGTTAAGTACCTCCTTCCAGATGTAGATGTTTATCTAGTACTTAGAAGAAAGAATTTTAACTATTAATGTTGTTCTTCCTTTACCACTTGCTAACTGAGATTCACCACTGTCACTCCTAGTTCTTCTTTTTACTTCCCTTTGTCTGCTCTTTATCTCCCCCAGTCTGGTGTTGTTGTTGTTGTCTTTGTCTTTGAATTATCTTTATCTCCCCCTTTTTGACATCAACAACATTTATTCCAAGAGATTCAGAAACAGAACAAATGATATTCATCAGAACTGCTTGATTTTCCATAATTATGACTTGGTTATCTTCAAGTGATTGAAGTCTTGTTTGCATAGCAATTTGAGAATTCTGAATATCTTTCAAAACATCAGAATGAACTTCAATGTTGGAAGTGCTTCTAGTTTCTTCAGAATCAGAGTCAGAAAGAACTGTATCTTCAAGTCTTGTAGAAGAAGTTGCTTGAGTTGTATGATATTCAAGTAATAAAACCTGATTAGAAGTATCAACATCTTCATCTTTCTGATCTGGAGCTGAAACATGATCATCATCTCCATCACCAGTATTCTGTGTACTAACATCTTCAAATCCTGACTCCTCCTTAGAGTGATCAGAGACTGTAGATGTCTCAATTCTAGCTGATATTGGAAGTACATACAAAGGAACACTAGGATCATTAGGAACTTCATCTCGTACATATGTATCAAGAGATTGCTTTATCCTGGCACCTCTTCTGTTAATGATTCCTGCAAGCCTCTCCTTTTGCTTCTGAGCTTTAACTTCTGGCTTTGCATTGTGATGTGCTAGGTCATTCTTCTGATACATTTTGATGAATGAATAAGTACCAGCATCCATATCCAAATTTTCAGACCAAGATTCAGGAAAAACCTGATCCCAGAAATCAAATGATGGTTTCCTAATTTTCTCTCCCTCACTATGGAGTTGATCATCCATACCCTCATTCTCACTTTGACTATCTAAAGTCAACACTCTTTCTACCTCACCTTTTGCCTGGTCAGGAGCCAACCTCTCAGTTTGTGAATCTAAGTCCATCTTTTCAAGTGTATCACTCAAATTTGGATAAGTGCTCTCATGACCTACAGAAAAATAGGGGCTAGAAGGAGTTTTCATACCTAAACTCACATGGAGAGAGGGTTCCTCATATGGCAAGGGGCTTGAGGTTTTCTCCAAGGAGTGAGCTGCTATAGTCTCTGAACCCATACAATCATCTTCTTTCCTTCCAGAGACTACAGGCTCCAGTATACCACTTTCAGGTTCTTTACTAGACTCTGATGTCTTCAGTAATACTTCATTAGACACCATAGTTAGTACATCACCGTCTTTAAGTGTTGTTTGCTGAGACTCACCCTCAAGGTGAATAGACTCCGACTGAACAATGTTTGTTTGATCTTCAAGAAAACCAGTCAAAGTTATTCCTCCCATATCATAGGGTATCTCACTTGCATTCTCAGTCATCACAGAAGTCCTTTCAGCATCAGCTATCACAGCTCCTGAGTCATCCAACCTCTGACTAGATGGTTCTTGTGTTGCAGTGATTGTGATCTGATCTATCCTACTATTCACCACTGGTGCAATAGTACCTTCTGTTGACTGCTCCCCTCTATCTACTTCCTCCAGTTGTTCACCTTGAGCTGAGGCATCTTCAATAATGACATCTTTGTCAAATAAATATGCATGAAGTGATTGAAGTGAAACATGCTTCGAGAGTCCAAGTTTCTTGACTAATTGTCTTCTGACAGATACATAGAAATACATCTTCATTAAGTCAAGTCTTTGATGTAGAAGTCCATATTCTTCAGGAAATGAAAGTCTAGGAACACTTTCACTTAGAAAATTTAGAACTGGCCTGGAAAGCTTCACTTTTAGAGAGATAAGTCCCATAGCCATTCTGTATGACAATGTAGTTTCCCATGAAGAATCAATATCCAGATCTCTCTTGTCAAATACTAACATAGATGTAGCTTGATGTGTAGAAACCTGCATAATGTTAGTTGGACTAGACTCTGTGTGTGTAGGTGACAATTGAATCTTTCTCCTTGTTCTCCTGGTATAGTGAGCAAAAGATTTATCCTGAGAAGACTCAAGAGGTGTAAACACAGAAGTGATCTTGGGATGAGATCTTTGTTCAATAGACACAGTCTTTGGAGAGACAGTATCCAGTAACTGTTTTCCCTTTTTAAGAACTACAGCCTTTTGGGAGACTGCAGCCTGGCTGTGACTAGGTTTTTCATCTCTTTGTGCTAACAGAGAAAGTTGAATTGCAGCCTTCAATTCTGCTCTCTCAGCAAGAGTTAAATCATCATCATCTTCACTAGAATTACTACTACTTGACACAACAAATCTTCTCTTCCTTACAACTGATGTCTTTTGAGAAACACCAGAGGTTGGTTTCTTTGAAACAATAGGCTGTGGATCAAAATTTGGTTCTTGAATTGATTCAGAGACTATAATGTTTTGGGCTACTTGGGTAGACACAGGTGGGTTCTCCTCCAAATGAGATTCCTGAGCCATTTCACCACAAAAGAAAGAAGAATTGTAGAGAGTAGGAAGATGAGTTTTAAGAATTACCTGAAAATGATGTGGATAATGAATTACAGGTATTTCATCTAGATTCTTTTCATTGTCCTTCTTTATAATGTCAGAGAAAATTATCTTTTGCTGTACATAAGAAGAAACACAATGTTCCCTACCAAATCTAGCTTCAACATCAGGAATAAAATGGTTAATAAACATTTGCATAAATCTATGATAATAAACCATTTTCCTGTTTTGATCTCTTAACCCAAGTTTAATACTTATCTGACTTAAGATAATGTGACCAATGTTAATTACTCTGTCATAAAGCAAACTATAAGCAATATGTGATGTAACAGAAGTAATTTGCTGAAAAGAACTACATTTACCAGTAAAACATTTAGCAATTTGATCAAAGAAGAAAGACCATTCCTTTCTAAGAAAAGACCTATTCAACTGGCTCATGTTGTCTAGAGGTCCACTATAACCTAATTCAGACAACATAGTTCTCACATTATCATCAGATGGTACATTCTCATAAATCAAACTAACAGGTAAGTGAAGTACTGAATTAACAACAGATTCAGTAATATCAAATGAGTCTTGTCCTAAGTGTAGAACAATCTTACCTGATTGACTCTGAGTAGAATCAATTACCTCAGCATTCTCCCAAGCTTGTGAAACAGCTGCTTGATTAATCTGTGGAGATGCTGTCAATGCATAACTTAATGGTCCATTCGCCAGAAAGTCCATGATTGGATGAAAATCAGTTAATACTCCTTCCTTGTTGGTGATAGCTGCTACATGGTTGTTTGTCATAAAATCAAAGTCACCAAACTTGAAAGCTACTGACTTAGGTAATCTTCTTTAAGCTGCCATTTTTGATCTGAAAAGAACTTGAAAAATTCTTGAAATGGATTAGTGATTTTGAAAACTCAAGAGTGTTTTTTGCTTTAGAGAATGTAGAATTAGAGAAAGCAATTACACGATTTAGAGTTTCAAAACAAATATATTTCACAAATCTTTTAGACCACTATCCCACGTTGACACGTAGATTGACAGGTGTCAGTCCCTGAAAAATGCGGTTATCCATGATTTTTAGAAAATAAAATCCAAAATTGATTTTCATGAAATAAATCAGGGTATTATCAAGATAAAACTCAATACTGATCAGCTTCCTTTTCCTGTTGTGATATCCCATCAAAATAATCATACAATGAAATATGATTTAAAAATAATAAATCTCAAATCCTGATGGTCACACATGAAATCCTGATCAATATCATCCTGATTTCAGAGACTTAATTGGAGTTTCCACGTGGCATTTTTCTTTTATCTGAAAAGAAATAAATAATTAATCTGAACAACAATCAATTGGTTAGATATATTCAATATTTCTTGAAAACAAGAAATACAGTCATATGCAATAATTAGCATCTGACTTCATTAAAACTTCCAAGTGACTGTTCAGCTTCTCACGTCTTTCTTTAAAAGAAACAGACGCCTTATGCCATTCTCCATAAACCTTTCAATTTCTGTTCTTCTCAACAATGCTCCTCAAACCAAAATTCCATTCAAATCCATTCTTTAGATCTTTCACGGTCGATGAACATCCTGTTCTTGATCATCTTTTTGAAAAGATGACTCTTCTCATTGAACTAATCATGGATGGATTGGTTTCTGATAATATCCAGAGGTTTCTCCTAGAACATCCATCTGTTGGATACAATCTTCCCCTAACCTCCTCAAAACTTGAGGATGAAGAATTTGGCCGAGAGTCTGAGGTTGATCTTGATGGAGATGCTATTCATTTAAGTTAGCTGCTCTCATTCAAGTCGCCCAAACAAGGAATCCAAGAGTAGACGAGACTATTCAATCCCCTGATGGATTTCTTGAGATGCTCCTTGTCCTGTACCTCAGAATTCATATCAATAGACAAGTATAGAATTATAGAAATTAGACAAAAAGATGTTGTATTTCATTTCCATATATGTAATGATTTTAATTAATGAAAATACAATTTCTTGTTATCTACTTGTCTTTTGATTATTGAATGATGTGTAAATTATCAGTATGCAAATATCAAAACATGCTGGCATAGACATAACACATCATAGAATTAGATTACTACACAAAGTAAACGTCAGGATCTGAAACAATTTTCACAATCCTGATACTGACACAGTACTGATGACGTCAGCATCCTGATACAAATCTAATCCTGATGATTATTAATAAGTCTACCATACTGAAATTTATCAAGGCAAAGTGTTATAGCTAAAGCATTTAACAATCAAATATAGATCTTGACAAGAATATCAAGTCTATAAGCTAAAAACAACATACCTTGCTACTATTGCAGATGTTAAAGATCTAAAAATTTAACATTCCTAACTCACTTACTAATCTACTGAATGTAGTCTCATCAAGTGGTTTAGTTAGAATATCTGCAAGCTGTTTGTCAGTAGGAACAAAATGAAGTTCCACAGTACCATTCTCAATATGTTCTCTAATAAAATGATACCTGACATAAATGTGCTTAGTCCTTGAATGTTGAACTGAATTTTCTGCAATTTTAATAGCACTAGTATTATCACAAAACATAGGAATATTACTAAGTGTCATACCATAATCCATCAACTGATTTCTTATCCAAAGGAGCTGTGCACAACAACTGCCTGCTGCTATGTACTCAGCTTCTGCAGTTGAGGTTGAGACAGATTGTTGCTTCTTGCTTGCCCAAGAAATCAATCTGTTTCCCAAAAATTGACATGTACCTGTAGTGCTTTTCCTGTCTATTTTACACCCTGCATAATCAGAGTCTGAATAGCCAATTAGAAAGAAATCAGATTCTCTAGGGTACCACAAACCAAGATTTGGAGTTCCTTTGAGATATCTAAAAATTCTCTTCACAGCAATTAAATGAGATTCCTTAGGATCACTTTGGAATCTAGCACATAAACAGGTAGAAAACATTATATCTGGCCTACTTGCAGTTAGATATAACAATGAGCCTATCATGCCTCTATAACTAGTATTATCCACACTCTTCCCTTTAGGATCAGAGTCTAGTTTAGTGGCTGTTGCCATGGGTGTTTTTGCAACTGCACAGTCTTGAAAGTCAAACCTTCTTAAAAGATCTTTGATATACTTTGACTGATTAATGAAAATACTGTTAGTGTAGGTGCCCTAGAGGCAATACATTATTTCTCGAATAAATCTTATGTCATTTGATTATTTAATAAATGTATTTATTATGACTTTAATTACTGCGATATATCTGTTAGCATAATAAATGTCCTTAGAATAATGATACACATTATATAGTTTAAGTATTTAACTTGAACTTGAGATTATATAATATATCATATTCTTAAAGGTCCCTAGTCGAGTATTATTATATAGGACAATAATAATACATAAATAGACTAGTATGTTGTTGACTGATAATCACATCTCATTGGTTATAAGTATGGAGATACTAAAGTCAAAACATAGGTACATGTAAGGGTACATGGCACTGGACAGACCCACCGTGAGATTCTTCATGTTAATAAAGTCATAAGAAAGACTCACAGTGATAATGGTGTAATGATCCTTTGACTTGAGATCATTATATTTCTATATGAGGATAATATACTTTGACTACATTAAAAGTTACCTTTGACCGGGTGATGATAAAAGTGGACATCGGGTATATTGTGAATCGTATGAGAAATATGAATGATAGATAAAGGATTTAACCCTCCTATCAGATAGGAGAGATATTATTGGCCTCTTGATTGAATGAGACTATGAAATGCATGGCCGTGCTCAAATAATGATTTGTTATTAATAGTCTACTCATGGATCAAGTAAACCCGGATTAAATTATGAAGAGGATGACAATAAACATGCCTCGAGTTTAATCTATAATATTTGGTTAAAGGGATTATATTACACGGGAACATTAATCACAAAAGGTTTATCGAATCACGATTTAATTATTATTTAATTGGGTAGCAATGATGTATTACTAGATACCGCTCATTGTTTATAATTTTATTGGAGAATAAAATTATTGCCAAAATAAATAATAACCTACAGGGTCACACACATAGAACATTTTAAAGGAAGAATTAATTTAAATTATGAATTTAAATTAATTAATGATAAGTTAGATTTTATTATATTAATTAAGTGTGACTTAATTAAGATATAATAAAATACAAAGATATATGAGATATGTTTTTATGATTTTAATAATTAAGTTTGACTTAATTATTATTTATTTAAATAATAGGATTTGATTCTATTATTTAATAAATCAACTTGGGCTAGGTTTTTGACTTGGGCTTATAAGCTTCACACTATCATATAAATAGATGATGATAGCATTGGAGGCTTGAGGATTTTTTTACGTGAAAAATACAGAAGCCGCAGACATAATAAAAACCTAACCCTAAAACATATCTTTCATTAGAGGCTAGTACCTCTCTTCCGGACAAGACGGTCTTGGGGTGTTCGTGTGGATACCGTAGAGGGGGCTTCGAAGAGGAGTGCTCAGTAATCGTGGGAGGTTTGCATCTCCATCGTTCTTTAATCGTAAAGCTTCGATAAGGTAATCGTTCTATCTACCATATTATCAATTTATTATACATGGATCCGGGGCTTGGTTTCGATATTTAATTTACTGTTTTCGCTGCGTATGTGATGATCGAAACCATCAATGGCATCAGAGCTGCTTGTATAATATGATAATCTGGTTATATGTGATGTATACGATATGATTCAGAAGTTATTAGTTCTGTTAGTTTTCCCGAGAACTTTACTATATGTTCATGCGTATATATAAACTACTGTTCTCTTGGTTTTGCTGCGATCTGTTATCTGCTATATTTTTGATAAGATTAAATCGTGGCTGTACATCTGAGAAACCCGTAATACGATTACATGATCAGTTATAACCAGTTCTGAGTTTTTTCCTAGCCGTGAACCCTACTGCTTGTTTCATACGGTTATATATGCTACTGTGATTCTGTCCTTGCTGCGTTTCTTTGATCTGTTGCACCTGCTGTGTTTTAATGAGATTATAACGTGACCTAAACATCTGGAAACCAGTCGATAATCTTGATTATCAGTCATGCATGTTTTACGTAAGTGTATACATACATGTTCATACAAACTATCCACTAGGTTTAGATTTTAAAACGTTCCAGAATCTATGATATATGATTGTATTGTTGCTGCTAAAGTGTTTGTGGGTCTGTATACGAAGTTTGGAATCAAAAATCGCGACTTACAATGATCAAACGACGAACTGGGTTTCAGAAAAACTGCAGAAAAATCGCATGTACAGGTGATGCGCAAACTCAGTATGCGCATCTGCTAGGGTTTACGTTATACACGCATACCTGGAATGCGTTTCTTGTAAAATTAACAGAAAAGGTCAGTAACGCATACTGTAGATGCGTGTCTCATGTTTTATAAAAAAAAAATGTTTTTTCTTTCCAGCCAGGTTTTGCATGCTTAGATTTAATAATAAATGTTAATGTTTAACTTGAAGTTTGCAAAATTTTATTAATTAGTAATTTTGATTACTAAGTTAATATTTAAATTAATTTATTATTTATGATTTGATCATATTTAATTTATGTTGTATAAAATTGTGTTTATACAATATGTGATACTTTTAATTGCTATGTGAGCATGATGCATGGTTATGGCCCCAAGACCTAGTTTTAAATTTATTTTATTAATTTTAATTTATGGTTTGTAATAATTAAATACGACTTGCATGTCGTTTTTTCTTTTTGTAATTATTTTATCTCGAATGCAACTCGAGTTCTTTTGTAAAATGTTTCAAGAGGAGCTTGGAGGCAATCAAGGCAGTTTTGGAAGCGAAGCAAGAGATTTTGTAATAATTAGTTATTACCACCATAGATTGACCTTGATTTTTCCATTAGCTTGGAAAAATCGCATAGGATTGGGCCATAACCATAGCATATTAATTAAGGTGATGCACTTTACATATGATGCATGTGTAGAGTAACAAATGTATGCATGTTTTAATTAGATTAATGATGTATGCATGTATTAGATACGTCACCCATGCCATGCTTGCCATGCTAAACAAGATAAAATCTGTAACGATTCGAGATTTTAAAATGAACAAACGATCATGAGATTTCTGTGTTTATGAAACACGGAATTAAATACGAATTTTCAATTATTTAGATATGGGGAGATTTTGTCAAAAACAGGTTTTACCTGTAAGGAAGTTGGGTATTAAGTGAGGCCACTTGTGACTCCTCCAACAACCTGGAAATCAAACTATTGATGAATATTGATTTGAAGTATTTAATTCAAGGAAAAATTGGGAATCTCTTTATGATGGGATCATGGTCGTTTTAATTTTGAAACCCCTTAACAAAATATTAAGTTTTAATTGGATGCTTTCCAATGAATGAACACTCATTGAATCCTAGATCGATAAGGGGAATGACTGCCAGTGGCAGGGGACTCCTGTCTATCGTGGTGAGATGTGACGAATATAAGCGGTTATATTCGACCGTTGAATCATTGGGTCTAACTTAACTGAGTCGTCATAATAAGATGAAAATAAACGGTTATATTCAAATATTATGAACTTAGAAGCATAGAGTTTGGTTCAAAATCTATAAGATAGACAAGAACAATTGTTGTTCACCAAACTATCCAAGAATTATATATGATATAATTGACAACTGTTGTCTACCTAAATAATCATGTTTTAAGGACTACCAGTGGTTGACTTATGATATGACGAAATATGGATCTTGGCTCACTAGAAAGATTTATGGGATATTCTTTCCGATTTAATAGTAAGGGCTATTAATTTGATAAAAATAGTGGGAGATATATTATGAATATATCATAATCATTTGAACATAATAATAATAACTCAGACAATCTAATGTTTATTTTGTGCTTTTAACATTGTAGATACTGAATAATGACAAACAACACAAACTCTCTATTCGTTCGATCAATCCTTGAGAAGGATAGATTAAAGGAGGATCTGAAGAAGAAGAAGGCTCAACAAGCTTCTACTTCAGGAATATATGTTATAGAAGTCAATCTGTCTACTTCTACATCTTGGGTATTGGATACTGGATGTGCTTCTCACATTTGTATAAATGTGCAGGAACTGCAGAGAAGTAGGACTTTGGCTAAGGGAGAAGTGGACCTACGAGTAGGCAATGGAGCAAGAGTTGCTGCTTTAGCCGTAGGAACTTATTATTTATCTTTGCCCTCTGGGCTTGTTTTAGAACTTGAAGACTGGTTTTACGTGCCTACGATTCGCAGAAACATTATTTCTGTTTCTTGTTTGGACAAGAAAGGTTTTTCGTTTATAATAAAGAACAATAGTTGCTCTTTTGCTTTGAATGATTTAACCTATGGTGTTGCGCGTTTATTTAATGGTTTATATGTTCTTGATTTAGATAATCCTGTCTGTAACATAGAAAACAAACGACTTAAAGTTAATGACTCAAATCAAACATACCTCTGGCATTGTCGTCTAGGACATATAAATGAGAAACGCATATCCAAATTACATAAGGATGGATACTTGGATAAGTTTGATTTTGAATCATACGAAAAATGCGAATCTTGTTTGCCTGGTAAGATGACTAAAGCCCCTTTTACTGGTAAGGGTCAAAGGGCCACTGAACGTTTGGAGCTAATACATAGTGATGTATGTGGCCCAATGCGTGTGATGGCTAGAGGAGGCTACTACTACTTCATAACATTTACTGATGACTTCAGTAGGTATGGATATGTGTATCTTATGAAGAATAAATCCGATTCTTTTGAAAAATTCAAAGAATACAAGGCTGAAGTAGAGAAGCAAATAGGCGGAGGTGCAAGTATTAAAATCTTACGATCCGATCGTGGGGGTGAATACTTAAGCACCGAATTTAAAGAGTATTTAAAGGAGTGTGGTATTGTATCACAACTCACTCCGCCAGGTACACCTCAATGGAATGGAGTTTCAGAGAAGAGAAATCGTACTCTGTTGGACATGGTACGATCGATGATGAGTCATGCAGATCTTCCAATAAGTTTCTGGGGTTATGCTCTAGAAACAGCGGCTTTCACACTTAACCGTGTTCCAACCAAGAAGGTTCAAAAGACTCCATATGAGATATGGGAGGAGAAACGGTCAAGCATGAACTTTATGAAAGTTTGGGGATGCAAGGCGTTTGTAAAACGTCAAGTATCTGACAAGCTTGGACCTAAATCCGAAGAGTGCAATTTTGTGGGATACCCTAAAGAAACAAAGGCGTATTATTTTTATAGTCCTTCTGAGCAGAAAGTGTTCATTGCTCGAGATGCTGTCTTCATGGAAAGAGATTTTGTTTCCAAAAGAGACAGTGGGAGAACTATAGATCTCGATGAAGATCGAGAACCACAAAATAGCATTGAACCTGAGGTGGAACAAGAACAGAATAATGATAATGCTCAAGAAACACAGGTTGTTCGTAGATCTGGTAGAATTCGCCATGAGCCAGAGAGATATGGATTTCTTTTGACTCAATGTGGGGATTTGATGCTCATAAATGAGGATGAGCCTCTCACATACCAAGATGCTATGAACAGTCCAGACTCTAAGAGATGGCTTGAAGCCATGAAATCCGAGATGGATTCCATGTACGAAAACCAAGTTTGGGATTTGGTTGATCCACCTGAAGGGGTAAAACCCGTAGGGTGCAAGTGGGTTTTCAAGAAGAAAACTGACATGGAAGGAAATGTTCAGACCTATAAAGCAAGACTGGTTGCGAAAGGGTTCAAACAAATTCATGGTATTGACTATGATGAAACTTTCTCACCAGTTACCATGGTCAAGTCCATACGGATTTTGCTTGCAATTGCAGCATTCCATGATTACGAAATCTGGCAAATGGATGTCAAAACAGCTTTCCTTAATGGGAGCCTTGAAGAGGATGTGTACATGACACAACCTGAAGGTTTTGTCGATCCAAGGAATGTTGGCAAGGTATGTAAATTACGACGATCCATTTATGGATTGAAGCAAGCCTCTAGGAGATGGAATATTTGTTTTGATGAAACAGTCAAGGAGTATGGCTTTATTCAAAACGAGGATGAACCTTGTGTTTACAAGAAGGTTAGTGGGAGCCATGTGGCATTCATAGTACTGTATGTTGATAACATACTACTAATGGGGAATGACATACTTTCTCTAAAGGCTGTTAAGACTTGGTTAGGGAGCAATTTCTCTATGAAAGACTTGGGAGAGGCAACCTACATTCTAGGAATGAGGATCTATCGAGATAGATCTAAAAGGATGATCGGACTAAGTCAGAGTACATACATTGATAAGGTTTTGCATCGTTTTGGTATGCAAAATGCTAAAAGGGGATATGTCCCTGTGTCTCAAGGAACAACGATTTCTAAAGACCAGTGTCCGAAATCATTATGTTAGGTCCGGAATAACGTAGAAGGGGGGTTGAATACGTTATTTAAAATTATTTCGATTTTCGAGATGTGAAAAATGAGGTCAACAACTGAATCGAAATAAAACAATTGGTTCGGGAAAATATCTTTGAACTGATAAAAACCCAAGGGGTGTTACAACTTCTAATCCAACGGATTAGCTTCAAAAACTCGAACACTCCTAAGGATAGTTTAGGCACGAGGACCTTCTATCCGACACTTCCTGAAAGCGGGCTAAGCCGGCTTTCCTACTAGATGGACTGTCTAGCAGCTTACACAGAGAAGATATTTAAGAGAGAGAAAAAGTTGTGTGTTGAGGTGTGTTTTGAAATGAAATACAACAGGCCAATTTATAGATTTTCTAGAAAATCACTATGTTGCATAGTACCCCATTTAATAACGTAAGGGGTGACGTTCAGTAGCAGCCTGTTGAATTTTTCATTCAAACTTTCAAAACTGCAGTTTTCAATTCAAAGTTTTAAACTTTGATTTTTTAATTCATGTGGGCCCCACATGTTTCTTACTTTATGAATAGTACTTTTGGGTACTATTCATGAATAGTAAATTCGGTTACTATTCATGTGAATAGTGATTTCGGTTATTATTCATATGAATAGTGATTTTGGATACTATTCATTTTCTCTCTTCTGTTTATTCTGCTGTTTTAATTCACCTCAGAAAATAATTCAAGTACCAGATTAATTTAATTATTTTGTTATAAATAATTAATTAATCTGTTACTTATTTAATTTTCAGAGTAAATTAACTTTTGACAATACCTTGAGATATTATGTCTGTCCTTGATCGTCAATAGGCTTTGGCAATTCTTTCTATGAATTAATGTGTTGATCCTTCCCGTATGTGTTGACACTTGGTGCACTGGTCTGGTTCACAAGTGACTATCACTGATCTTGATCTTCACACCTTCGTTACATTCCAATTTATTAGCCTGCAGCAATATCTTCAAATACATGAAATCTTTTGGCCCTTCAACTGAATCATCTGTACATCTTATTATGTCACTGAGGCTTGATCATGTTAATGAACTTCTTTCAGCGACTTGATCCTTGTTGGTGCCTGTTCTTCAAATTTCACGATCCCTGTATAGAGTTAATATTATTTATCTTTTATCCTAGTTGAGTTATATATGTCCTCCATTACATATTACATTTCTTTATACTTTACAATCTCCCCCTATTTGATTGTTAGGGTTTGACAAGCAAATACCTAGAGGATAACTCAACTGTTACAAATAAAATACAAAGATAAATAATATTAAAGTGCATTCTGGATCATATATATACATTTTCCAGATTTCTAAAAATTAACCAAGTGCAAGACAATTGTTCCTGTAGACTGAACATATCTTCAAGTTTGCCTTTGCTTTCTTTTCACATAGCACTAATATTCCAATCAGCTTTTCCTTTCCCAAAATAAAGTTAATTCTGTGTCAACAACCTTTTCCTTGCCCTTATTACGCCTAGTAGCTTCTTGATCATCCACCTTCTCCCCCTCAGTTGGGTTATCCTCCAGAGTAGTAGGATGTGGAGTTGGTAAATTAGACGAAGCTGTCTTCCCCAAGGAATGAATTGCATGACTAAACTGGGATGCCATGGAACTTAATTGAACCTGGAATGCATCATGTTGAATAAGTTGCAAATTTTTGATTTTTGCAATGGACTTACAGATATTTTGCAACTCTTTCTCCATTGTTTGGACCCGTGTAAGGAGTCTGCTATATTCCTTTCTGGTTACAGGTGCATGTGGTTGAGTAGGTTGCTCACTCGTATGTTCTGCAGGTGTTTCACTCAACACTCTATATTCACTCGGTTTAGTGGTTTGGGTTACACTTACATGTTCTGTTGGTGTTTCCCTCAACTTTCCTCTAGAGCTTCCACCGATATGTGTACCTGCAAATGAAATCATCCTAGCCCCTTTTTCAGAGGTCATGGATAGTGCAATGAAAGTTCGTGAGCTTCCTTCCTCGCGTGAAGCGAGTTGCCGACCACTGGAAAAAAGTGGTAAATCTCGAAAGAGATCCAGAGATTTTCCCTCTGGGAGGTTAAACTTGAATCGATTAAATGGCACAAAACCCAAGTTTCCCTCGTATGTCTGTGAAGACACTTTGTTCATAAAAGAACTTCCTACCAATGGATTTTTCCGTAAAATGGAAGATTCACCAGTTGCTCCCGTCAATTCAACCTTATTTATATTTTCACTTATTGGATAAGAAAGAATTGTTTCACTAACATTTGCCGTTACCTCAGGTTCATTGGGTTTACTCCGTTTAGAATGAGGTAGAGCGGCTGATGTAACTAACTCCTTATGTGGTGCTGCTGAGGCACTATCTCCCTCAATAATATGGATGACTGGTCGTTTAAGTGACAATTGAGGTGTAGGAGTTTGTTGTGTTTGTGTTTGCATTTGTAGAATGGGCTTTTCGACCTGTGTTAGAGTCGGTGGGATTTCCTGCTCTTGGTCGGGTAAGATGGCCACTAGGGGCTGTAGAAACTGTATTTCCTGTGACACAATAGGGAATACAGAGGTTGGAATAGCAGGGATTGAAATATTACCTTGTCGTATACCTGCTCTCACTAGTTGTGGTAACAACGGAAGTGGGACAGTCTTTAGATATTCAGTTAGGACTGTAGGCACATCCGTATATTTCTTTTTGCTTATGTAATTAATTACATTTGTCTTTATGGAAGAACATTCCACCTTTTGACCATTTTCCAAGCGTACCCTGTCTTCATCAATCAAAAAATCATTTAATATTAACTGTAGAAACCTTGGATATAGACATTTGACATTTTGAGTCCGAACATCTCTTGTTCCCAAGCGTTTCATTTTTAAAATGATTTGACCAAGCACTATTTTTCCAAAATTAATCCTCAAATTATTGGCGACCGCATACCCTATTATTTGAATAAATTCAGGTATTCGATCTTGATTTGTTCTATCTGAGGAAAAAAACATGGTTAAGAGTGTGAAAGAAGAAATTCCAGTACTGGGTTAGAAACGTTCTAGAAAGATTACCAGTATTGAAATTGCCATCTTGGTACCTTATAAAACGAAAGAACATTTCAATCTGTTCAGGTGTAGGATCAGAAACGAGATTTTCCATAGGAAAATGAAGAATTCGATTAACATCTCGTTCAGTGACCCTAATCGACCTACCAAATAGTCGATATGTGAATGCACACCCGTCCTGTCCAGAAGTGTTAACCGCACTGCAATATAGTTCACACAATGCATCATGGTTAAGCTGCACCTGTGTAACTAAAGCATAACGGATTAATGAATGTTCATTCAGAAATTGTGTCCAAGCCCGAAATTGCTCATCCTGAATGGTTTCGATTTGCTGAATAGAAACAGGATTAACTTTAGCAATTAAAAAGCTTCCCTGCAATGCCATTTTCAAAAACTTTGAGGAAATTCAAAAACAAGGGTTAGTGCGTATAACAAGAATATGAAATCCGCTCTAAAAACCACCAGCTAGATTGTTAGATCTTTCCGGTCAAAGCTTGAAATATTCAGCAATTGTGTGTGTATGCTATGTATATCTGAAAATTGATGATGTTAAACACAAACAAAAACTCATCATTTATAAGGTTTCAAGTATTAGTGGGTTAGGTGTAATAGTGACAGGTTATGTTTGAAAAATAACACCGCTCCATAATTTCTCACCTAACTACCTAATTAGCCGAAAAAACATCTTATCACCGAAATCTGTCGGCCGAAAAAACATCTTATCGCCGAAACCTATCAGTCTATACACATACATGCACATATAATACTTCTAATTATTATGGATTTAAAAATAATCACACAGTAAATCAAGAATTAATCCACAATAATCAGATAAACTCACAATTAAATAGACATAAAATTAACAAAATATCATTAATTGATATATGTCAATAAAATATTTATTTAATTATGCTACAATTAACTCAATTATTTACTAACTAATTACCATAAAATATAGCATTTATAAGCGTGGTAATTAATATAGAGATAACTATAAAAAGAGGACTGGATGCAAAACAAATTCACAAGTACTAAACATATAGACATTTAAAATACATGTGAACTTATAACAAATTGCAGTTATTGATTATCCAAAATTAATTAGACAGATTTAACATCCCAAGTTCACCAACTAACCTGGAGAAAGTGGATTCATCCAGTGGTTTAGTAAAGATGTCTGCAATTTGTTCATCTGTGGGAACAAAATATAATACCACAGTTCCATTCATGACATGCTCTCATAAGAAATGATACCTGATATCAATGTGCTTCGTCCTGGTGTGTTGAACTGGATTGTTGGCAATGGCAATGGCACTCGTGTTGTCACATAGAATTGGAATTTTGTCCAACATGAGTCCATAGTCCTGAAGTTGATTCCTCATCCACAAGATCTGAGCACAACAATTACCTGCCGCAATGTATTCTGCTTCAGCTGTCGAGGTAGATACTGAGTGTTGCTTCTTGCTGTACCAAGATACCAACCTTCTTCCTAGAAACTGACAGCTTCCAGAAGTACTTTTCCGATCAATCTTACAACCTGCGAAGTCAGAATCTGTATAGCCAATTAGGTCAAAACATGTTCCTTTAGGGTACCAAATCCCAAGATTGGGGGTTCCCTTATGGTATCTGAAAATACGTTTAACAGCTATAAGATGTGACTCTTTAGGGTTAGCCTGGAATCTAGCACATAGACAAGTTGCGAACATAATATCTGGTCTACTAGCAGTTAAGTACAAGAGAGAGCCGATCATACCTCGATACTTCGTGATGTCAACTGACTTACCAGATTTATCTTCATCAAGCTTGACTGCAGTTGGCATCGGGGTCTTGGCAGTAGCTGCTTCTTCCATCCCATACTTCTTCAGAAGATCCTTTATGTATTTTGATTGGCAGATGAAAATACTATCAGGCTTCTGAACAACTTGAAGTCCAAGGAAGAAGGACAACTCACCCATCATGCTCATCTCATACCTACTCTGCATTAGCTTAGCAAATCTCTTGCATAGCAAATCATTAGTAGAACCAAATATTATATCATCCACATATACTTGCACCAGAATTATATCATTTTTATGCTTTTTATGAAAGAGAGTTTTGTCGATGATACCTCTTGTAAAACCATTTTCAAGTAAGAACTTGGAGAGAGTATCATACCATGTTCGAGGGGCTTGCTTGAGACCATAGACAGCTTTGAAGAGAAAGTACACAAAACCTTCAAATTCCTTGTCTTCGAACCCAGGGGGTTGTTCAACATAGACTTCTTCCTCTAGATCTCCGTTCAAAAATGCACTCTTCACATCCATCTGAAAAACCTTAAAGTTGGAGTGTGCAGCAAATGCTAAGAACATCCTGATTGCTTCAAGCCTTGCAACTGGAGCATAGGTTTCATCATAATCAATTCCTTCTTCTTGAGAGTAACCCTTTGCTACCAATCGAGCCTTGTTCCTCGTAACAATACCATTTTCATCCAGTTTATTCCTAAACACCCATCTAGTGCCAATTACAGATTTATCTTTTGGTCTTGGCACCAGCTTCCATACTTTCTGCCTTTCGAACTGATTGAGTTCTTCCTGCATTGCAGTTATCCAATCTGGATCATCAAGAGCTTCATCAACCTTTTTAGGTTCAATTTGAGATAAAAATCCTGCGAAATTGCATTCATTCTATGTTGCTCTTCTAGTCTGTACACCCGTGTCCGGTTCACCAATGATCTGTTCAAAGGGATGCGCTCTACTCCATACCCTTTGTCTCGGCAGATTTGATCTTGATGATTCTCCAAGTTCATGATTGTGTTGAGTGTGATGACTAGTAGATCCAAAATCATTGTTTGCTCCCCTTGAGCTGTTGCTTTCAGAGTTTGATGAATCAGAGTTTAATGAACCAGCAGATGCATTCTTTGATGTTTCTTCACTTGATTGGGGTTCATTTTCATTGTTCACTTGCTCCCCCTCAACATGTGCTGCTGTCTGATCTACTGGTATAGATTGAACAATAGAGTCTGAAAGAGTATCAGAATTTTGTTCATTCTCAAATCTCAGCTGGTCATGTTCATTAAAATCTTCAAGTCCTGTTATCTTTTTATCATCAAAAGACACATGGATAGATTCCATGACCACTTTTGTTCTCAGATTGTAGACTCTGAATGCTTTTGTGGATAGTGGGTATCCAACAAAGATTCCTTCATCAGCTTTTAAATCAAATTTGGAAAGCTGTTCTGGATGAGTCTTAAGAACAAAACATTTACATCCAAACACGTGAAAGTACTTCATGTTCGGCTTCTTATTTTTCACCATCTCATATGGTGTTTTACCATGCTTGTTTATGAGTGTAGCATTCTGTGTGAAACAAGCAGCTTGCACAGCTTCAGCCCAGAAGTAAGTTGGCAGCTTTGCTTCATCAAGCATGGTCCTTGCAGCTTCTATGAGAGTCCTGTTCTTTCTCTCTACTACTCCATTTTGTTGTGGAGTTCCAGGTGCAGAGAATTCTTGCTTTATTCCATTTTTTTTACAAAACTCTTCCATGACTGCATTCTTGAACTCAGTGCCATTATCACTCCTTATGATTTTCACTGTATGCTTAGATCCTTTGTCCAGTTGTCTGACATGCTCTGTTAAGATTGATGCAGTTTCTTCTTTCTTGTGCATGAAATATACCCATGTATATCTGGTGTATTCATCAACAATAACCAAAGCATATCTTTTCTTTCCAATAGACATTATATTTACTGGACCAAATAAATCAACATGCAATAAGTGATATGGCTCAAGAATTGAGGATTCAGTCTTACTTTTGAATGAAGTTTTCCTTTGTTTTGCCTTTTGACATGAGTCACATAGGCCATCTGGGGTAAAAACTGATTTGGGCAATCCTCTCACAAGATCTTTCTTCACTAGCTCATTAATGCTGTTGAAATTCAGATGAGAAAGTCTCTTGTGCCAATCCCAGCTTTCTTCAATTGATGCTCTACTCAGTAGACAGATTGCAGAGCCATCAGAGTTTGTTGAAAGCTTGGCTTCATAAATGTTACCATGCCTGTATCCCTTCAGAACAACTTTTCCTGTAGATTTGCTTAAAACTTCACCGTGTTCTTCAAAGAAACCCACATGATAACCTCTGTCACAGATTTGACTCACACTTAGCAGATTATGTTTGAGTCCTGAGACTAGAGCTACAGCTTCAATGATGACATTCCCAAGTTTGATATTGCCATATCCCAGAGTCCTTCCTATATTGCCATCTCCATAAAAAACACTTGGGCCAGCCTTCTCCACAAATTCTGATAGCAGGGCTTTATTTCCAGTCATGTGTCCTGAGCATCCACTGTCCAGAACAAGGATATTTTTCCTGTTACCCTGCAATCACAAAAACCACTAATTATTAGTTTTAAGGACCCAAACTTGCTTGGATCCTTTGGTCTTATTAAGTTTGTTAGCTTTTGCACCAGAAGTCTTATCAGAGTTTGTGCTAACATTCTTTTTATCATAATTTATACATGTAGAATCAATCTTGAATTTATTCAAAGAGGGTTTAAGTTCATAATAATCATAATACAACTTATGATACTCTTTGCATGTATAAATAGAATGCCAAATACTGCCACAGTGAAAACAAGGATTCTGTGGCTTAAACCTAACTGAACCACTCTTAACTCCTGACTTAGGAGGTATAGAGTTTATATTTTTATTCTTCCTGCAAAAAGCAGCAAGATGGTTAGGACTTCCACAGTTATAACATTTCTTCCTAGGAGCATTGGGAATAGGCATATAGTTATTGTTTTTACTGATGCTTACCTTTCCATTTCTGTTTTTCCTAGGTTCTTTTACCTTGTTTATTCTTTTTAACTCCTTCAGCTTGTGTTTAAGCTGTTTCTGAGACATTGAACTAATATCTACTGATTTGGCTTTATCCTGTTTTGGTTTGTTAGATTTTGGTACAAACCTCACATGATTAATTTTGGGTTTTGCAGCTTTTTCAGTAAATACAGGTTTAGAGGTCTCAGCTTCTATGTTGACAGTTTTCTTTTTATCAGTGTAACCTAGACCTTCTTTCCAACAATCATTGTCTATGATATCCTGAGTTTTCTTACCAGAGTTAGACCAAATTTTAAGAATGTTTCTTTCTTTAGCAAGTTCAGATTCAAGATAAGCATGCTTTTTCAATAATTCATTTTTAACAAAAATAGCATCATCTCTCTCTTTCTGAATTTCTAACATCTTGACTAATTCTGATTCTAGATAATCATTTCTCTTTCTAAGGTCTAGACTTCCAGATTTTATTCTTTCATTTTCTAAAGTCTGATCTCTATAGCTAACATGCAAGTTTTTAAGAAAGAGTCTTAACTCAGATATATCAGTAGTATCAAAAGCTAGAATAGAGTGAGGTACCTTGGTCTTAGTAGCTTCAGAGATACTATCAACATTTGCCATCAAGGCGTAGTTCACCTCATCTTCAGAGTCTGAAGTGTCAGCCCAGTCCTTCTTCTTTGTGATGTAAGCTTGACTTTTATCAGCTTTGGCTCTCTTGCACTCAGGTGCAAAATGTCCTTTCTCACCACAATTATAGCATGTGATCTTGGACTTGTCGACTTTCCCAGACCTGCTTTCCTTTCCCTCAGTTTTTCTGAAATTCTTCTTGTCAAAATTTGAATCTCTTCGTGTGAACTTCTTTCCCTTCCTGAAGTTCTTGTAAGCCATCTTCTTGAAGCCTTTCACCATTAGGGCTGCAAGTTGTATCATCTCAGCATCACTACCATCATCATCCGAGTCTGTGAGATTGTCAGAGTTTGAGTCATCATCAGAATTTGATGACTCAGTATCAGACTTTGTAATAAGAGCCTTTCCTTTGGATTAACTCTTTTTAACAGCAATTTCTTTAGAAGCTTTCTCCTCAGCTTTAAGAGCAATTGACTTGGTCTTGCTTCCATGCCTCTTGCTTCTTTGTTCCATCTCAAGCTCATGAGTCTTAAGCATTCCATAGATTTCATCAAGGGACATGTCTTCTAGATCATGATTGTCTCTGATGGTAGTGGCCTTTAAGTCCCATTTCTCAGGAAGAGCCAACAAGAATTTCAGATTGGAGTCTTCAAGATTATACTCCTTATCTACCAGTGATAGATCATTCAACAATTTCAGGAATCTGTCATATATGTCTGTTAATGACTCATCAGCATTTGAGTCAAAGTGCTCGTACTCCTGTGTGAGTATTGTTCTCCTGTTCTTTTTGATGGCTTTGGTTCCTTGACATCTGACTTCCAAAGCATCCCAAATCTCCTTAGCAGTTTTGCATCCAATGACCCTGTTAGACATAACATTGTCAAGGGCGTTATGTAATAAATGCCTTACTTTAGCATCTTTGCTAATAGAGGAGATATCTTCAGGAGTGTAGTCTTTCTTCTCTTTTGGAATCATTTTATGTTCTTCTCCAGCAACTGCAACAGACAATTTTGTAGGCTTATGTGGACCATCATGGATTCTGTCTAAGTACTCTGGATCTGTAGCCTCCAGAAACATTTCCATCTTCACCTTCCATATGGGATATTCTGATGCCCTGAGTATTGGAACTCTAATTGATTCATATCTGCTTGTTGTTGGAGTTTGTGTTTTCTCTGTCATGATTGTATGGCTTTTTGTATAGTAACAGAGTGGCTCAAAATGAACAGTACGGTATTTATGAACAGTACCGTATTTGTGAATAGTACCGTATATGTAAATAGTACCGTATCTATGAATAGTACCGTATTTGTGAACAGTACCGTATCTGTAAATAGTACCGTATTTGTGAACAGTACCGTATTTGTGAATAGTACTGTATTTTTGAATAGTACCGTATATGTGAATAGTGACGTACAACACCGGATCTGATCTGTATATCGATCAACCTGCTCTGATGCCAATTGTTAGGTCCGGAATAACGTAGAAGGGGGGTTGAATACGTTATTTAAAATTATTTCGATTTTCGAGATGTGAAAAATGAGGTCAACAACTGAATCGAAATAAAACAATTGGTTCGGGAAAATATCTTTGAACTGATAAAAACCCAAGGGGTGTTACAACTTCTAATCCAACGGATTAACTTCAAAAACTCGAACACTCCTAAGGATAGTTTAGGCACGAGGACCTTCTATCCGACACTTCCTGAAAGCGGGCTAAGCCGGCTTTCCTACTAGATGGACTGTCTAGCAGCTTACACAGAGAAGATATTTAAGAGAGAGAAAAAGTTGTGTGTTGAGGTGTGTTTTGAAATGAAATACAATAGGCCAATTTATAGATTTTCTAGAAAATCACTATGTTGCATAGTACCCCATTTAATAACGTAAGGGGTGACGTTCAGTAGCAGCCTGTTGAATTTTTCATTCAAACTTTCAAAACTGCAGTTTTCAATTCAAAGTTTTAAACTTTGATTTTTTAATTCATGTGGGCCCCACATGTTTCTTACTTTATGAATAGTACTTTTGGGTACTATTCATGAATAGTAAATTCGGTTACTATTCATGTGAATAGTGATTTCGGTTATTATTCATATGAATAGTGATTTTGGATACTATTCATTTTCTCTCTTCTGTTTATTCTGTTGTTTTAATTCACCTCAGAAAATAATTCAAGTACCAGATTAATTTAATTATTTTGTTATAAATAATTAATTAATCTGTTACTTATTTAATTTTCAGAGTAAATTAACTTTTGACAATACCTTGAGATATTATGTCTATCCTTGATCGTCAATAGGCTTTGGCAATTCTTTCTATGAATTAGTGTGTTGATCCTTCCCGTATGTGTTGACACTTGGTGCACTGGTCTGGTTCACAAGTGACTATCACTGATCTTGATCTTCACACCTTCGTTACATTCCAATTTATTAGCCTGCAGCAATATCTTCAAATACATGAAATATTTTGGACCTTCAACTGAATCATCTGTACATCTTATTATGTCACTGAGGCTTGATCATGTTAATGAACTTCTTTCAGCGACTTGATCCTTGTTGGTACCTGTTCTTCAAATTTCACGATCCCTGTATAGAGTTAATATTATTTATCTTTTATCCTAGTTGAGTTATATATGTCCTCCATTACATATTACATTTCTTTATACTTTACACATTAGATGAGAAGGACCACATGAATAAAGTTCCATATGCATCAGCAATTGGATCTATCATGTATGCAATGGTATGTACTCGCCCCGATGTTTCGTATGCTTTGAGCATGACGAGCAGATACCAGTCTAATCCAGGTGAAGGTCACTGGACGGCAGTCAAGAATATTCTAAAGTACCTGAAAAGGACTAAAGATTCATTCTTGGTGTATGGAGGAGAGGAGAAACTGGTTGTAAAGGGTTACACCGATGCAAGTTTCCAAACAGACAGGGATGATACTGTATCACAGTCTGGTTTTGTGTTTTGTCTAAATGGAGGTGATGTAAGCTGGAAGAGTTCAAAGCAAGAAACAGTAGCTGATTCTACAATGGAGGCTGAGTACATTGCAGCTTGTGAAGCGGCTAAGGAGGCAGTTTGGATTCGAAAATTCATTTCTGATTTGGAAGTGGTTCCATCGATTGCAGATCCCATTGATCTATACTGCGATAATAATGGGGCCATCGCACAGGCTAGAGAGCCTAGATCGCACTCCCGATCCAAACATATACTCAGAAGATATCACCTCATACGAGAGATTAATGAAAGGGGTGAAATACATATATGTAAAGTGCATACAAATGATAACATTGCAGACCCACTGACCAAAGGCCTGTCGCAGCAGAAGCACGACGGTCACACTAGTTTCATGGGTATTAGATACATGGGTGATTGGCTCTAGTGCAAGTGGGAGATTGTTAGTGTAGGTGCCCTAGAGGCAATACATTATTTCTCGAATAAATCTTATGTCATTTGATTATTTAATAAATGTATTTATTATGACTTTAATTACTGCGATATATTTGTTAGCATAATAAATGTCCTTAGAATAATGATACACATTATATAGTTTAAGTATTTAACTTGAACTTGAGATTATATAATATATCATATTCTTAAAGGTCCCTAGTCGAGTATTATTATATAGGACAATAATAATACATAAATAGACTAGTATGTTGTTGACTGATAATCACATCTCATTGGTTATAAGTATGGAGATACTAAAGTCAAAACATAGGTACATGTAAGGGTACATGGCACTGGACAGACCCACCGTGAGATTCTTCATGTTAATAAAGTCATAAGAAAGACTCACAGTGATAATGGTGTAATGATCCTTTGACTTGAGATCATTATATTTCTATACGAGGATAATATACTTTGACTACATTAAAAGTTACCTTTGACCGGGTGATGATAAAAGTGGACATCGGGTATATTGTGAATCGTATGAGAAATATGAATGATAGATAAAGGATTTAACCCTCCTATCAGATAGGAGAGATATTATTGGCCTCTTGATTGAGTGAGACTATGAAATGCATGGCCGTGCTCAAATAATGATTTGTTATTAATAGTCTACTCATGGATCAAGTAAACCCGGATTAAATTATGAAGAGGATGACAATAAACATGCCTCGAGTTTAATCTATAATATTTGGTTAAAGGGATTATATTACACGGGAACATTAATCACAAAAGGTTTATCGAATCACGATTTAATTATTATTTAATTGGGTAGCAATGATGTATTACTAGATACCGCTCATTGTTTATAATTTTATTGGGGAATAAAATTATTGCCAAAATAAATAATAACCTACAGGGTCACACACATAGAACATTTTAAAGGAAGAATTAATTTAAATTATGAATTTAAATTAATTAATGATAAGTTAGATTTTATTATATTAATTAAGTGTGACTTAATTAAGATATAATAAAATACAAAGATATATGAGATATGTTTTTATGATTTTAATAATTAAGTTTGACTTAATTATTATTTATTTAAATAATAGGATTTGATTCTATTATTTAATAAATCAACTTGGGCTAGGTTTTTGACTTGGGCTTATAAGCTTCACACTATCATATAAATAGATGATGATAGCATTGGAGGCTTGGGGATTTTTTTACGTGAAAAATACAGAAGCCGCAGACATAATAAAAACCTAACCCTAAAACATATCTTTCATTAGAGGCTAGTACCTCTCTTCCGGACAAGACGGTCTTGGGGTGTTCGTGTGGATACCGTAGAGGGGGCTTCGAAGAGGAGTGCTCAGTAATCGTGGGAGGTTTGCATCTCCATCGTTCTTTAATCGTAAAGCTTCGATAAGGTAATCGTTCTATCTACCATATTATCAATTTATTATACATGGATCCGGGGCTTGGTTTCGATATTTAATTTACTGTTTTCGCTGCGTATGTGATGATCGAAACCATCAAATACCAGTCTCAGTCTGTTTGACCTGCAAGCCTAAGAAATAATTTAATTCACCAATCATGCTCATCTGATACTTAGACTGCATAAGCTTGCTAAACTTAGCACACAACTTTTCATTAGTAGAACCAAAAATAATATCATCAACATAAACTTGAACTAAAAGCAATTCACCTTTTATCTTTCTAAAGAATAGAGTTTTGTCAATTGTACCTCTTGTGAAGCCATTTTCAAGAAGAAATTTAGACAAAGTCTCATACCATGCTCTTGGTGCCTGCTTTAGTCCATAGAGTGCCTTGTCAAGTTTGTAGACATGATTTGGAAATTTTGGATCAACAAATCCAGGTGGCTGTTCCACATATACTTCCTCATCAAGTTTGCCATTTAGAAAAGCACTCTTTACATCCATCTGGTATACCTTGAATTTTGAATGAGCTGCAAATGCAAGAAACATTCTGATTGCTTCCAATCTTGCTACAGGTGCAAAGGTCTCATCATAATCAATGCCTTCTTCCTGAGAATAACCCTTGGCCACCAGTCTTGCTTTGTTTCTTACAATCATACCAGATTCATCTAGCTTGTTTCTGAAAACCCATCTTGCACCAACAATAGATCTATCTTTAGGTCTTGGTACCAGTTTCCAGACTTTGTTTCTCTCAAACTCATTTAACTCCTCCTGCATTGCAATTACCCAATCAGGATCCTGTAAGGCTTCTTCAACCTTCTTAGGTTCATTCTTTGAGAGAAAGCAACTATACAAGCATTCATTTTGAATTGATCTTCTAGTTCGAACACCACTATTTGGATCACCAATAATCAAATCTTCAGTACGATCCTTGGTCCATTTTCTAACAGGTGGTAGATTAACTCTGCTAGTCTCTCCCCCTAAGTTAGTGGTATCTCTTGTAGAAGAGTTCTCTCTGCCTTCAATAACTCCCCTTTGATCAGTAGAATCAGTAGATTCCATATTGCTGCTAGTTACTGATCTTCCTTCAGTAGACTCTAAAAGATCAGTTCCTGATGGAGTAGACTCTGAAAGATCAGTTCCTGATGGAGTAGACTCTGAAAGATCAGTTCCTGATGGAGTAGACTCTGAATAGCTAGTCTGCTCCTGATGATCACTGTGTTCTCTTTGATTTATTTGCTCCCCCTCAACAGTAGCATTCCTTTGAGAAGCAATAGAAATTCCTTCTGGAGAATCTTCATCATCACTGGAGAGTATCTCAGAATTCTTCAGATTTTCAAATTCCAATTTGTCATGGCTTTCATCAGTTTGCAGAATTCCAAATTTCTTATCATCAAATGCAACATGAATTGATTCCATAACAATGTGAGTTCTGAGATTATAAACTTTGAAGGCCTTAGATGCTGAATATCCTAGAAAAATTGCTTCATCCGATTTGGCTTCAAATTTTCCAAGTTGTTCTGGATGAACTTTTAGGACATAGCATTTGCATCCAAAGATGTGAAAGTATTTCATACTTGGTTTCTTTCCTTTGATCATCTCATAGGGAGTTTTTCCATGACTATTTACCAAGGTACAGTTTTGAGTGAAACATGTAGTGTTAATAGCTTCTGCCCAAAAGTAGGTTGGAAGTTTTGCATCTGCAAGCATGGTTCTTGCTGCCTCTATGAGAGTCCTGTTCTTTCTTTCCACTACACCATTCTGCTGAGGTGTATCAGGTGCAGAAAACTGGTGAGTGATTCCATTGTCTGCACAAAACCCCTCCACTGTAGAATTCTTGAATTCTGTACCATTGTCACTCCTAAGTACTTTAACTTTGTACTCAGAGTTATTCTGAATATTCTTGACAAGTTCAATGATTTGTTGAGGAGCTTCATCCTTCTTGTGTAGAAAGAACACCCATGTAAACCTTGTGAAATCATCCACTATCACTAGAGCATATCTTTTTTTGCTGATAGACATAATGTTTACTGGACCAAACAGATCAAGATGTAGCATGTGAAATGGTTCAGTAATTGAATTTTCAGTCTTGCTCTTGAAAGTGGTTCTTCTTTGCTTTCCAAGCTGACATGCATCACAAAGTCCATCTTGCACATAATTTGCCTGAGGTAGGCCTCTCACGAGATTGTGCTTAACAAGTTGATTAAGTTTCTTGAAGTTGAGATGTGAGAGCTTCTTGTGCCAATTCCAGCTTTCATCACTTGTTGCTTTGCTATAGAGACATCTAACAATTCCTTTAGATGTATCACTTAAGCTGGCTTCATATATGTTACCATGTCTTTGACCAGTTAGAACAATGTCTCCATTTTGCATATTCAAGATTTTGCATCCTTCTTTGTCAAAGATTGATTTGTAACCTTTATCACCCAGTTGACTTATGCTTAAAAGAGTATGTTTCAAGCCTTCAACCAGTGCTACATTTTCTATGATGACATTCCCCAAAACAATTGAGCCATATCCCAGAGTTTCTCCTTTGTTGCCATCTCCAAAAGATATTACTAGGCCAGCTTTCCTCTCAAACTTTGTAAGCAGGGACTTCTTTCCAGTCATATGTCCAGAGCATCCACTGTCCAAGATAATTGAATGCTTCTTTCCTGTGCCCTGCAAACAAAAAGTAACTAGTTAGAATTTTTTAGGACCCAACTTTGATTGGATCCTTTCTTACTAGATTTAGAAACAACAGGCTTTGAGAATTTTGTTTTTACTTTACCTGTTGCAGAGTCAACCTTAGACTCTGATTTCACAAACTGTTTGTGACTAGGAGTTTCAGATTTCAAAGAATAATAGTCATAATACAGTTCATGATATTCTCTACACATGTAAATGGAATGAAGTAAACTACCACAATGATAACAAGCTTTTTGTGGTTGGTATTGAATTTTCTGAGTCTTGGGGAATCTGGACTCAGTTTTCCAAGAAGGTTTTTGATTGCAGTTTAGGGCCAAATGATTATGATTTCCACATTTATAGCATTTTTTCCTAGGTGCATCAGGTACATTCTTGTAATTATTCTCTTTGTTAATACCTTCTTTTCTATTCCTATTTCTCTTGATCTTGCTAGACTCTGAAAGACCATCTAATCTCTCTTTCAACTGAGACTTAGACAGAAACCCTATGTTAACATTCTTAGGTTTCTCTAACACTTTCTCATCTGAATTACTATTGTTAATCCTTTTGTGTACAACAGGGGTACCTTTTGAATCAACAAATTTAACATGATTAGGTTCAGAAACAATTTTCTTACCTTCAGATTTAGATGTGCTAGCTTCTACTTTACTATCATCATTGACAATAGCTAATTTTTCTTCTTGTCTAGCCTTATCAAAACCTAAACCATTAACCTTACCACGAATTCCATTTTCGATGATTTCTTGTGTCTTTTTACCAGAAATGTTAATGGTCTTAATCACATCTCTCTCTTCCTCTAGTTCTTTCCTGACATAGTCATAAGCCTCAAGAATAACACTATAATCATGCTTAGCTTTATCAGAACTTAACTTGTATTCTTCCATTTGAATTAACTCAGATTCAAGAAAATTATTTTTATCAACTAATTTATCATTCTTAACCTTAAGTTCATCTCTTTCACAAGTAAGAATTCTAAAATTAGTCATAAGATTCTTAAACTCAGCATGGATAGATCTAATTTCATCAGAATTTAAGCTATCAAATGAATCAAGAGAATGAAGTGATACCTTAACAGAGGATGGAGAAGTTTTCTTTGGAGATCCAGTTTTGTCTGAACTATTTGCCATCAATGCAATGTTGTCATAATCCAATTCATCTTCAGAATCACTGGAATCAGCCCAATCCTTCTGTGTAACCATAAGTGCATTACCCTTTCCTGAATTTCTAGGCTTCTTACACTCACTAGCAAAGTGTCCAAGCTCGCTGCAGTTAAAGCACTTGATCTTGGCCTTGTCAAGCTTGACAATTGTATTTTTGCCTTTGTCACTCTTCTTCTCCTCCTTCTTTTGAAAAGGTCCTTTGCTAAATCTTCTCCTGTTAAATCTACCTTTCTTGAAAGCTTTAGCAAACATAGCAAAGAGTTCCTGCATCTCAGATTCAGAATCATTGTTGTCAGAGTCCATATCAGTAGTCTCTGACTCAGAACTTTCTTTGCTTTTCTTCTTCCTTGAATTCTTTATAGCAATCTCTTCATGCTGTTCTTCAGGAAGCTTCTTTACTTCAGATTGAGCAGTAAGTGCAATAGTCTTCATCTTTCCTTCACTCCTGCTCTTCTTCTGCTGCTTGTCAAGTTCATAAGCTCTCAATTTTCCATATACTGCCTCTAATGAAATCTCATCAAGATCATTTGCTTCTTCAATCGCAGATATCTTCTCATTGTAGAAATCAGGCAAAGCTTTCATGAACTTTGTATTCATATCCTCCAAGTCATAATATTTACCATGCATGGCCATCTCATTGATGAGTTTTGTAAACCTATCAAAGGTATCAGTAAGTGACTCACCAGACTTGGATTCAAAGTACTCATACTGTTGTATAAGTAATGTCCTCATATTCTTCCTGACAGGCTTAGTTCCTTCACAGTGAACCTTAAGATTGTCCCAAATATCCTTAGCAGTTTTACAAGTGAGAACATAGTTAGTGAGAATAGAATCAAGACTATTGAATAATATGTTTCTCACTTTAGCATCTTTAAGAACATTCTCCTTGTCCTTATCTGACCATTCAGATTTTGGCTTCTCTGCTGTATGTTCTGGAACAACCACACCATCAACAGTTGCTTGTCCAACGACCTTTATTGGAATAAAAGGTCCATCTCTGATTCTGTCAAGATAATCAGGATCTGTTGCTTCCAGATGATGCAACATCTTTACTTCCCATAGAGTATATTCGTTTCTCTTGAGCATAGGAATCTTAGTATTCCCATCCTTGTAACCAGACATGATTGCAGATCTTTATGATTATTCGAAATCAACCTGCTCTGATACCAATTGTTAACTCGAATAACTTGTAGAAGGGGGGGTTGAATACAAGTTATATAATCGTGTCTGATTTTTGCTTGATTATATGAACAAGAATAAACAAATGAATAAAACTCTGTTTGTATTAATAAGATCAAATACAAACTCTACCAAAGGTGTACAATACCTTTAGCAGCTGCTGACAATACAAATCTCTCTCTCTGTTTGTACTCTCGTATATTCACGATTACAAACCTCATGAACTCTTTTTACAATGATATAGAGAGAGTATTTATAATGCTACCTATCAACTAATTACAGAAAGATATAATCTATACATGACAATGTTCTGCCTTCTAGTCGATAGTTTCCTTCAATAGAAAACTCTTTCCTTCATAATATCTTCTTGCTTGTTCTTCAAACAACGATCCTATTTTATAGCACTTGCCAGTTTCTGTAGCATCCATAATGACATCATCAGTAACACGACTGATATCAGGATTTCATCTTGCATCATCAGTATCTGATCATCATCAGTATTAGACCGTCATCAGGATTTGCTCTTTGTTCCTGACATGTAGTCTCCGATACACTGTTCATTCCTGACTAAACTGTACAGATAACTGTTTTACACATAAATCCTATATATAGTGCTAAATCCTTTATAAGATCAGGATTACAAGAAGTATAATGTGTAAATTCTATTCTTAACATCACAACTTATGAATTATTCCTAACAGTTACATTTAACTTTTTTTTAGTCATCACAATCCACTTCTTACTAACCTCCTTCATAACCATTTTAAATTTCTAGATTCTTAATAGTCATAAAAGGAGTCCTACCACTCTCTTCATAAATTCCCCAAGATTGATATGATATTATTCTTGACAAAAACTCCCATCTTTCCAAGATCATAACATATAGGTTTAACTTCTGACTCTGCTTCTTGTTACCACACTACCCTTCTGGTTACTACCAGACTACCCTTCTGGTTACAGCCACAACTTCCCACATTTATCTTAATAAAATCTCTAGGGATTCTACTCCCGAAATCTTATTTTCTGATCATGGGATTCTGTTATTTCTGCTAATTCTCATTCTATAGGCAACTACGGTGCCCTTTCTCTTCTAACTCCACATCTTCGGAATTCCACATTCTTTTCTTAACTAAATTTTATATGTCTTCTATTTAATCACTTTTGGAAACATTCTGGTTTCTCTGCCTTCCTCCTTATTGAAATTTTATTCCATCTTGGTCAACTTTCCACCATCCTTGATAATCATGGCTTTCTACGTTGGCTTGCATAAGTTATTTACTCCACGTATTCACCTTACCCCTCATTCAGTCCTGGTTCTTCATGTTAATTCTTACAAACCTTTCCGTTCTGCTTTACTCAAGTCAACCTTCCTTGATTGTAAAATCTTATATCCAACGATGGATTTGAAACATTCAAAATCTTATGATATTTCATTTACTATCCCTGCCCTTCAGTAGGTGTCCAAAACAATCTTTCTTCGGCATTGAACATCTTATACCCATATCTCCATTACCATTCTCTTTTCACCCTTAACAATATCTGTAATCATGCACTCTTATTTACTGTCCTTTTTCCTTTATTCAATTCTCATTAGCCTCAGACCTTGTCCATGCTTTATCGGTTCAGTAATTATTCCAATTTGACATGACACATATGTCTTAATCACCAAATTCTTGAACTTGCATAACCAATTCTTCGTCCCTGCAGTTATAATTCTATCATTTAAAACGTCGTCACGCCCATCTTCGCATTTCTTCATCATTAGGAATTTTTTGAAAACATCGAATTTCTGACTAAGGAAGTCAATAAAATGAATAGGCGTCAATATGAATATAGACCGAGTTTGTTTGATAAAGATTTTATAAAGGAGTTTAACCGAGAGATCAATATGATCTTTTGAACTATTATCAGGTTGCATTTGTCACTTGGTTAACCATCACAGTACATAAAGATGGCCAGTCTTTAGTACCTTCATGACAAACACAATCAGTGGCATCCCACTTGACTTCTATCACAAAGATAAGATGTCCCTGAATTCCGTATCTGTATAGGTTGTTTATCTCAGCTGGAATAGAGAAAAATCAAGTATTCATGAAAATGGAAGGGATTCAAGAGTTTCAAAAATCTTCATGTAAAGATGGATCAAATACCTTCTGAAAATATAAATATTTCTAAAAGAAATGGAATTGCATTCGAATAAACCTGATATACGAAACTCATCATCGATTCATAAATAGAAGACTTTCCAATAGATGCATCAACAATTGATCAAGCAAACATTCAAGAAATTCCTAATTATTCATAATCTCACTCTTGTCGACTAAGCACTAATATACTTAGCTGCCAAACCGGCCTGACAGTAATGAGTTGAATAAATAAGAAGATCTCAATTCATTCTCGATTTTGGACCGTCACTGCGCAACGAATGCCTCAGCAACAATAACAACCGGGAATTAATTTACGACAATTCAAAAGAAGAATATGAAATTTCTCTAGACAATAAATTGAACGGAATCAACGATTACGGGTGCACAACTATGCTTAACTTCCAATTCTTTCTAATAATCTCTTCCCACTTCGCATTCTTAACCTTCTCGTACTATCTCCAAAACGTTCACATCAATATCGTAGAAAGTTCTAGGTTCTATGCAAAATCTCGGAATAACGTCCCCCGGACTTATGGCTCCAGTTGCCAACTTAGCTTATACTGCTTTGGATTTGCTGTCTTGCTCCTAGCCAAACCATTTAACGATTCGATCCTCTATCCGCGCAATATGCTAAAAGATCGTATAACGTCGCAATACTTGCCGAAGTATCCTAACGCGATCCTTATCCTAAATCGTTCTACCCGATGCCTATCTTATACACATACCCGAACCCTCCTAATTTGTTTCAGTGACCATAACCTATAGCTCTGATACCAACTTGTAGCATCCCATAATCCGGGGTACAGATATGGGACCACTAACCACAAACAACCTCACCCAATCCTGGATAATACATGATATAATAATAGAAACCCCTTCACCAAGATCGTATACAGGTTATGGTATGAAACAAATTATCAAATTACATTATTACAAACCATCCTCAGAATAAAAAATGTTATACAACTTTATAACTAAATGAAATCACTGCCTGACTAGATGTCCAACCCTGACAAATTCCAAAACCACTATCCGACGAAATCCATAACCCGAACGTCTCCTCTTGATGCTGGAAGAGTATTACCAACTGACCACAAGGTCCACTAATCATCTCTATTAACTGGAGAAAATAAACATTAAAGCAAGAGTGAGCAAACAACGCTCAGCAAGTGCAAATAGTGATAGCAACATCAATAACGACTACAAATTCTGAAAACAAGAGAATCAACCAAGTCAATTATCTTATTACCACGAGGAGCCAACATTGCACCACTAGAATAAGGTGCATCAACGATGAGAACTGATAAAAGTTCTGATAGCAAAATATAATAAAATAAGCTTCATGGGAATCAGGTATCAAAACAACTCAATCTCAATGTATAGATTAGAATTGGATTTTTATTTATTTAAAAAAACAATAAGGTTAGGTTGCTGATCAGTCACGCACTAACCCCGGACAAACACACACAGCAATGTCCTTTAATGGATCCACGACACACATTGGCCTTATTAACTTCCGACCACGAATCTGGTCCGACCCCTTATGGTCCACCTTTTAAAACATTCCAATTCTATATCAAACGCACTGGGTGTCGGGACAATCGACAACCCTTGTTAACCAAACAACTGGAAGCTCACGTCCAGAATAACCACTTATGATTAATAGTCAATGAGGAAGTAACTATATCTTCTAGTATCGACAAGTTCGATACAAAACAGGGTGATAACCGAATAATCAAGATCTTCAATAAATACCGACGAGTTCGATAATAAATTGGGTGGAGAATATAAAGAACAAAATTTTAAATACGTATCAACATGATAGATATGAGTAATTGGGGACATACATCATTAACTTGATAAAAGGGAAAATCAACTTGGACAACAATAAAAGATATAAATTGCAACAAGATTAGCAAAAATTGAAATTCTACGCATTTAATAAAATTTAACAACACACTGTAAGGTTTGAATCAACAAAGCGAATAAAGTAGCTTAAACGATTATTAGTAAAATAAATCTAGGATAACTAATTGTGGTTCAGTTTGAAGAAAACATTTCAAAAAAAAAGTTCATTGGTGAAAATATACTAAAAATCAAGAATTTCGCTAATAGGTATTTAAAGGGATTTAAAACTTGGATTTTCTCTATTTAGAGAGTTCCTTAAACATTTTCGAAGAAAACAAAAGAAATGGCATTCCACTGAGGAATCCAATAACATACCGTTAGTATTATGTGGAAAAAGGTTATTTGTAAGATTCTTTAAAAAAATTGGTATTTGAATCGAGGGTAGGAAAATAAACGTTTTCACGCTAATTGAGGAAATACAGACCACATCATATCATATAACAAAGGAATTGAATTGCATCACTTGAATGATAAGTGAGGAGCAAAACACTTGCCTCGATACACGAAGTTCTCGATCCTAAAACATCGATCCGTGACTCAACTTCACGTAAGTCTCTACTTGCATTTTTCCTTCATAATTCGCCAATCTTCATATCAATACACTTGTCGACATTGATAATTATCTTCCTGCTTGAAATTCCATTTACCCATGTACAGCTCTTGACCGGGTCTCCTACTCGTACCTATATGAAGATAAAGTACTACTTCAGTACAACCAACTAAAATCTTATTGTTTATTAATCTAGTCTACCCATACGTTCTCTAGTTCGTGTAAACACAATAACACTTGTAGCACATAAGATTATACTGATAAACTACTTATACGAATCACACATGGTTTCCAAAGAATTTTCGCCAACACCTCCTTTGAATTATTACACTATCCGTCGAAATATAACCGACCCAATCAACCAACATAATCTCTTCGGTATATACACTGTAGGTATATACTCGATTTCCACTTCAACAGTCAAATTACTAACAAATTTCAAGTTACAATACATGTCTTGTAACTTTACATATATAGAACTACCACTAGTAATAATTAGCACAAACTTGAGTAATTAGAACTTAAAGTTACCACTAATACACTAAACACTAATAACAACATGTATTACCTTATCATCGACCCACTAAACCAATTTACCATATGCAACCATCCCAAACATTTTATACTTCACTACGATAACATTCATTCATTCCCGAACCAACTTCCACAATTTATCCATACAATTATACCACACTCGCACACAAGTACCGTTATCCTCACATTAAAACCCACACTGACACATATAAACGGCCACAACATTCACGCTCCCATAAAACCTCTACTCTCTTCACCCTTCTTCTTTTCCCTCAAAGTCTCGGTTCTCTCTTGCTCTACCACTCCTATCACACACATACCAACACTCATACGGTCACAACCCACTTCACTTTCTCTCCAACTCTCTTTTCTGCTTCCTGTAACCTCTGTGCCATGAACAACCACACTAACAAACACACTTCCAAACACAAACTTACACCCTTCTGTCTCCTTCTTCTTCGACTTAACACTATCAACATAACCATGGTTACAATCACACCACCAGTATATAGATATGTAAACACATTGCACACCAGCCGAGACACCCGCACACTCTCGGATTCACCCCCAACTTCGAACTACAATCACAACAAGAAACTCCAAAATGAGTCGGACACACACAGACCCGCGGTAAAGCTCCATCTTAATTCCCCCAACATCACTTCGCTGCTCTCCAAAATCAAAATCGGAAGCCCCAAAATTCGGCACCACCAATCAATGATACACACACGCTGCGAGCCACACCAACTGCCAACTGTCCACACCCATACGCGCACTCACACAGGCAGTTTACACACACACACCCATAGTATATACACTCACACAGTAGCACAAATTCAAACACAATGAAAACCCCTCCCCCCAGCTCGTACACCAGCTCAAACTCATACACAGATACATATAGCCGCGCATACACTGAACTTGCAGTACACAAACAAGTCTCACACACACGGCCATACGCCGCCATAGGACTACAGGGGAAGAAAACGAGTTTATCAGTAAAACCGGGCAAAGAAACTCGGGCCCAGATGGAATTGGGCGACCATAACGAGAGAGATTGCAAGAGATTGAGTCCGAGAGAGGAAGAGATATGTGAGGGAGAGACAACCGAGAGAGATTTTGAGGGAGAGAAGTGAGGCTCGAGAGAGTATAATTGAGGGAGAGAGATGAATTTCTCAGGAGTTCTCGAGAAGAAAAGAAGTAGAGCGTACTGATGAAGCCAAAAGAAAAGCTGGGTTTTTTATTAAAAGACAGGGGAAATTTTATACTCACACAACTGAAAATCAAATAAAACTAATGTAAATCATTTTAGAAATCGAAATTACACAGAAAATTGTTAGAAAAATAAGTTTAAAATTTTTAAAATAAAATTTATGAAATTACGAACATCCCCATATCTTTAAAATATTTTTAGGATCAAAAATGAATTAAATATGAATTTTACAAGTTTTGATCCTTTAAATGCATTAAAATTCTTAAAATCATTTGAAAATACTTAAACACCCAAAATAATTCTTCCACTAATTTTAAAAACTAGACAATATCATATAGATAATATCACGAGTGATTTCGTGATTTTTTTAACAACTTCGATGATTTTATAAAAATCCCAGAAGATCAATTATGCATGATTTAAATACATTTAAATTCTCAAAAATATAAATAAAAATACACAGACTTACACGGCACACCCAAATCATCATATACACACATGAACACAATATCACATATATTGACCTTCTAAAAAATAATCACATAATATAATCCACATTTTATATTAAATAATAAATTTTTAAATACACGATTTTCTAAGTCGTTATTTCCTTTGTAACACCCCCAGATCCGGGGTCAGGGATCTGGTCGTTACGGTCTCAATATTCATCCACAAAACTAACATAATTTAAATTACAACCTTCTGACCCAAAATAACAACATAAAACACACCCACTATAGTCCCAGAGATGAAATCAGAGTAAACATCAATATTAATAATCACAAGTTTGAGGTCTCACAACCCAAAGAATTACAATTTTACCATTATGTACTCTTTGCCGTCCATTGGTATATGCCATATTATAAATACATTGATACTTGAAAGCCAATCATCTAGCCTACCAAGAGCTTCTTACTCAAAAGTGGCATTTAGGATCTCTACGTTTAATCCTCCGACGGCTATCACTTGCTCATACCGATTGTGCCTTGTGCAGGCCATCAGATCTAGCTATTGTTGTGATATAATAGATAAAGCAAGGGTGAGCTATAGCCCACCAAAAGAATATAATTGAATAGTGATAATATATAACAGTCCAACATATCTTTGATACCATATGCCATGCATTAACGAACATAGTACCAGTATAAGGTAAATGATGAAGTTACAAGGTAACTCAACACATAACTTCTGTAGAAATATCTGCTATACAAGGTATAAGAAAGATATCATCATATGTCATCAAAGAGGGGAATTGCTAGAAATATTGCAATCCCAGTTTTGAACATTTCTCAAACTCCTGTCAACCTGAAAGAAGTCTCTTCGATACGTGTTGCGGGGGGTGTGCCCTTCCACCTGAAAGAATTCTCTTCGATACGTGTGGCAGGAAATTCCCAATTTGGGAGATGAACTAATACTGGAGTTATCACGTGCCAGCTATCCCACTCCCCGATGATCAGTCGGAGATGGTACAACCCAATATAGTAACTCCCTAGCCAACGGTTGGGCCTTGTGATGGACCGCGCGACTCGACCTCTTACACACGACTCCTAGTTCGAATAAATCCATGACTCTGAAACGTAAAGTTCGTCCTCCTTTCCCCAAGTGTAACACTTGTTGATAAGACTCCACAAAGTAGTCGTATCTAATTGGAAAGGAAAATTCACCAATATTTCCCAAGCTGTTGCTTGTTAATGGATGTAAACTTGTTCCATCAATCTTACCCCTCGAGTGTTGAGGAGGTAACCAAAAAGACTCATATCGATGTTTGAAAAGAATGAAGATGTGAGCGAAAAGGTAGTTTAACAAGTATATGACCGGGCAGTCAAATAAATAACAGCTCCCAAGTGAGGTCCCCTTATATGTTTTTGGAAGTTTGAGCGAGTATTTAAATCTTCTTATAAGATAGATTTAAATAAACATAGAGTTTTGGGGACCTCCCCTCCGAAATACTTTACATAATATCTGAAGGTGAAAGATAATTTTTGAATAATATAATTCATTATAAAAAGAATTTAGAAGAATTTAAATAAATATTCCATTAATATTTATTAAATCAATAATAATTCAGGAATATTACTAAATCATAATATTGCTCATAAGTAATCCTCGAATAAATATACAGGAATATTTACTAAATAACTCTCTTTTAAATGAATATTCAAAAATAATACTCATTAAATAAATAAACTCGAATAAATAATAAAATAATATTTACTAAATAGATCAAACCTTAAATGAATATTTGAAAATAATATTAATTTAATAAATAATATTTTAATTGAATATCCAAATAATATTCTTTTAGTAATCACAACTTTAAAGGAATATTCGAAGTAATATTCCTTAAGTAAATAGGACTTCCAATGAATATTTTAGATAATATTCTTTAAATAAATAAAACCTTAAATGAATATTCGAATGTAATATTCATTAAATAAATAAAGATCAAATGAATATTCCAAATAATATTCATTAAATAATTAATTCAAATAAATATTTGGGGATGATATTCGTCAACCAAATAACTCTAATGAATATTCAAAATAGTATTCCATAAATAAATGACATTCTAAATGAATATTAAAATAATATTCATTAAATATTCCTCCACTGAGGTAATACTCAAATAACATTCCTCGAAAGATTCGTAATCGAATAAAAATCCTCAAAATAATAAATCTGTCGCTGGAATCCCTCTGGGTTTCCACGACTATTTATATATTACAAAATATCGACTCCCGGTCTATATTTGAAGAATGAATATCATACGCCCTTCACTAAGGGTCTTAACAAAACAATCCTGCTTATAACTGATAATTCATATCTAGTCTATAAGTCAATATCAACTCAAGGAACAAGTATATCAATAGACTTGAAAGTAGGCATGCATGCTATGGCATATGTATACAACAATTATCATATATATTATCACAACAACAGTTCCAAGTATTGGAAACTTGCCTGGCCATCCTGTAGGGGTAGTGTGCCTCGGGTCGATCCGGTGATCTATTAATAGTCACAATATCCGAGGTTAATCACTTAATATATCGAAAGGCTAAGTATAACTTAACTTAAGTCGAAACACGTTTTCGAATTATCTCGTTATACACCCTTTGGTGTAACTCTTTTTATTACCGACACGATCCGATACTTGCTCATTATTTCGACACGTCATTACACTTACACTTGGTATATACTTAAGTCGTATAAGCTCTAAGGTCGGTCGTTTACGAACCAAGATTATACCTCGAGTTTTATCGCCCGTTTTCTAAGTTATAACCAAAGCCATATTTTTAAGGGGTTCGTTCGCGTTTAACTTCGATTCAAACATTTTTATAAAATCAGAAAATGATCCGTTTGACGTGAGGTTTTCTCCCACACCTTTCTTTTTATCTCTAATATTTAATTATAAAGATTTGCCACTGATTTCGCAATAATAAAGGGGTCCAATTTCAGTTATGAACTTTCATTTACGGTTTCGAACCACTTTTACGAATTTCACCATAACTCCTAAACCGTAAGTCTATTTCACATGATCTTTATATCAAAACGAAGATTATAACATCACCTATCTTATAATGGCAGAACATGAAACTGTACAGTGAGTTATAGATACTGTGATGCACGGTTTTCAATTATTAACGAAAATTCGGCATTACGACGGCTATAAATCGAACTTTCCAAAATTTTTAACATCAAATCCAACCCACACCGGGCATCCATACAACTTATACTCATGTTATAATTCTCAACAAGTCCAGAAATATCATACTTCCCCATCATATTCATTATATCTCTTAGATCAATAAAGCTAATTACATAATCATGCTTATAATACACCATTTCATAACTAATCTCAAAATCATCCAATAATCATCAAAACTTAAACTAAAAGCTAGGGTTTCATGAGTTCCATACCTTCCTTGATGTGTGTAAGACCTTACTAAGCCTTGAATAATCCTTGTACAACCTTAACCAAGCTTAATCTAACAAGAAACATCAAGGACATACTTAGAGATTTTCGGACTTTCTATAACCCATCTGAAAGATCATGAAAAATGAGGGCCTTACCGAGGTTTTCTGGACGAGACTTCTAAAGGAGAGTTGTAGAGAATCTTACCAGCTTTCCAACAAGCTAAAGAAAACCAAATTTCATTGAGTAATGAAGGAGATATGGCCGTTTGAAAATCATCACAGAAACTGTCAAACAATCTGGACGTACAGTTTGGTTTCTTTTCTTGGGGAGGAGATTTGACTAGGCTACACTCATTAGAATGCCATGAAAATTTGATCGAATGTTCTCCATGGAGTGGAGAAGCTATGGTTAAAATTTGGTGATTTTATCATGGATATAAATGGAGATATGAATTTTCTTCTTGGAGGTGTTCTGCTGGGCAGTTTGATGAAAAATGGAGAGATGTAGTTTTGCTTTCTATTTCTCTTGTATAATGACTTGATACATGTAATATCTATCTATATTTGGATGCATATTTTACTTTTGTGTTGTCCATCATCCAGTGGTGCCACTTGTTGGCCTTACATTAAGCATTCCCTTTTTGCCAAAGTGCAATTTCATCACTCCTTTGTTTAGTTGACTTATATGTAAGTCACTTTGATTCTTTCTTTTTCCACCAACTTGATTTCCTTACTCCATCCATTTACACATGCTTGTATCTTGATTCTCTTCTTGCTCTTTTGTCCGTTTATTACTCCATTTCAATAATCGTTCGGAGGAATATCTCACATATTTCTCGTTAAGGTTTTACCGGAAACCTTCTTAATATTTATACTAATATCTTTAATCCTCCTTTATAATCCTTGAATTTAAATTCCTTAAATCTTTTCATTAACTCTTCAAATCCTTCAGTGTCCAGGGAAATCTTGGAGAAAATAAAAGTGCTATTTTTCTGAATCTGATATCGTTTACATACACTTATTTCATCCACTGATCATCGATACGAACTTAGAAATCCGTTCTGAATACTTCTATATAGTGTCGTCTAATAATATTCCAAATTCCCTTAAAACACTATTCATTGCTTATTCTCTTTTTATTCCTTGTACTTAGAAAAATGCTCTCGCACTTTCCCGAGCGTTCCTTATCTCTTTTTACGGAGTTACTGGATTCTTAATAGATATCGATTTGGATGACATGAGAATACTTTCTCTGTTTGTATACCATGTCTTACTCTCTGGATGATAGATTATTCTTATCTATATTGTCATCCAATTACCATCATTCATATAGTACACCAACACTGAATCCATATCCATTATAATATTCATTCCTTAAAATCACTGATACATCGTAGTCATAACTACTATTCATTCGTACTCCAATACATAATAAAAAGTTTTAATTAATACCAAAAATCTGGGTTCTTACATCCTTCCCTCCTAGAAAGGATTCTGTCCTCAGAATCAATCCTAAGCACAAGTAACAGTACCTCTCAAACATTCACTTCCAATTTCCTAGGTTGTACATCAATAGGCTCATCCTGTAAGCCCTTAAACTCCAAGATAAACTTAAACCTTACCCTTACAAATTCCGTTAATCTTAAATGTTTACAATTCTTAGACGAATGCCTGATCTACAGAAAATCGGACATGACCTTTTCGTATAATGGACTATGCCATGCGTAATCATTTCAAATACCACTCAATCATCCACACATAATTCATTTCCACTTATTCACCATCTCAATTTAATCATATACTGTGCTACTATGAAATCTACCTTGACTTGCAGTAAACAAGTAATTGAACAATCCATGATACCTTGATTCAATCTGTCAACCAAACCTCATATCATCTATTCTTGATCGCGTCCTTGAACTCGAATACTACAATTAAACACATACGTCGTTAGATACACATCAAACATGATTCGATTAAAAATCAATTCTTACTCTTATAAAAACATTTTCCTCTAAATTCATAGTTTTGAAAACTAATAAACTTCATAACCTTGACTTCAACATAACTCACTACAAGAACAAAATCTTGATTAACTGGTCTGTAACATCAATTATTCCGGGGTCACATCCCCCCTCAATACCAATCACCAAACGCATTTCCTCCACAATTTCTAACAAACTCTAACTTTAATTAATCATGAAATTTGACTTAAGATACGTCAACTCAATTTCACGTCTTCAGTAAATAACTCACGATCATAGAAAATCCTCTAAATTGTACTTATTTCGCGTATTCTAAAATAAATATATGAAACATAACTCTACTCACTCAACAAATTCTCGAACTTGACTCTATGCATTATAACTCCAACTCTTTACACTACTCAATTTAACCACAAAATTTGCGGCATCTATTCATCGTTCGCATTTCGAGATATTACGAAATAAAGTACAATTTCACCACGTATCCTTCTGACTGTTCAATTTCTCTCCCGTCAACTCATTCACATTCTGATTCATCACCTCATCTCGGTACCTCTTAATTCTATAATAATTCAGGCTGAAATACTACGGTATTGATCACCTTCGTTGTAGACTAGGCGTTCGAACTTCCATATATGACTTTTCCACTCTAGGTGAATTTTTTTTTTAACGAACCATCACAGTAATTCACAAAGTCTCCTTGCTCATCTAGCTTCACTATCACTGGAGTAATCATTAATCCTCCATAGCTTTTAGAAACTCTCTTCATGTCTATCTGTTTATACACTTTTTTTTCCTACTGATGAACTTACCTAATGCTGAGGCTATCTGGATAAAAGCCTTCAATGACCCTTAGTAGTTCCTGGTTCATCCTTTAAAATTTCCGACCTCTGCTAGCATTATTGGCCTTTCTCAATTCATTGGAATATGCTTTGACTTAATTGTCTCCTTTCTAATATCTCCTTATACAAAACAATTTCATTCCCTTGGTATAACAACTTCTTTATTTGCTTAATCGTTGAGACCTCAATGTCTGCTTCCGACCTCAAAACACCGCCTTTGTCTTTCTTAAAAATCAAAATCTCCCTTTTTCTGGTCCTCTTAATTTGCTCGCATTTCGTTGTTAGGAAATAAATCTAATCATGAGTTATATTTAACTTTTTTTTAGTCATCACAATCCACTTCTTACTAACCTCCTTCATAACCATTTTAAATTTCTAGATTCTTAATAGTCATAAAAGGAGTCCTACCACTCTCTTCATAAATTCCCCAAGATTGATATGATATTATTCTTGACAAAAACTCCCATCTTTCCAAGATCATAACATATAGGTTTAACTTCTGACTCTGCTTCTTGTTACCACACTACCCTTCTGGTTACAGCCACAACTTCCCACATTTATCTTAATAAAATCTCTAGGGATTCTACTCCCAAAATCTTATTTTCTGATCATGGGATTCTGTTATTTCTGCTAATTCTCATTCTATAGGCAACTACGGTGCCCTTTCTCTTCTAACTCCACATCTTCGGAATTCCACATTCTTTTCTTAACTAAATTTTATATGTCTTCTATTTAATCACTTTTGGAAACATTCTGGTTTCTCTGCCTTCCTCCTTATTGAAATTTTATTCCATCTTGGTCAACTTTCCACCATCCTTGATAATCATGGCTTTCTACATTGGCTTGCATAAGTTATTTACTCCACATATTCACCTTACCCCTCATTCAGTCTTGGTTCTTCTTGTTAATTCTTACAAACCTTCCCGTTCTGCTTCACTCTGCTTTACTCAAGTCAACCTTCCTTGATTGTAAAATCTTATATCCAACGATGGATTTGAAACATTCAAAATCTTATGATATTTCATTTACTATCCCTGCCCTTCAGTAGGTGTCCAAAACAATCTTTCTTCGGCATTAAACATCTTATACCCATATCTCCATTACCATTCTCTTTTCACCCTTAACAATATCTGTAATCATGCACTCTTATTTACTGTCCTTTTTCCTTTATTCAATTCTCATTAGCCTCAGACCTTGTCCATGCTTTATCGGTTCAGTAATTATTCCAATTTGACATGACACATATGTCTTAATCACCAAATTCTTGAACTTGCATAACCAATTCTTCGTCCCTGCAGTTATAATTCTATCATTTAAAACGTCGTCACACCCATCTTTGCATTTCTTCATCATTAGGAATTTTTTAAAAACATCAAATTTCTAACTAAGGAAGTCAATAAAATGAATAGGCGTCAATATGAATATAGACCGAGTTTGTTTGATAAAGATTTTATAAAGGAGTTTAACCGAGAGATCAATATGATCTTTTGAACTATTATCAGGTTGCATTTGTCACTTGGTTAACCATCACAGTACATAAAGATGGCCAGTCTTTAGTACCTTCATGACAAACACAATCAGTGGCATCCCACTGGACTTCTATCACAAAGATAACATGTCCCTGAATTCCGTATCTGCATAGGTTGTTCATCTCAGCTGGAATAGAGAAAAATCAAGTATTCATGAAAATGGAAGGGATTCAAGAGTTTCAAAAATCTTCATGTAAAGATGGATCAAATACCTTCTGAAAATATAAATATTTCTAAAAGAAATGGAATTGCATTCGAATAAACCTGATATACGAAACTCATCATCGATTCATAAATAGAAGACTTTCCAATAGATGCATCAATAATTGATCAAGAAAACATTCAAGAAATTCCTAATTATTCATAATCTCACTCTTGTCGACTAAGCACTAATATACTTAGCTGCCAAACCGGCCTGACAATAATGAGTTGAATAAATAAGAAGATCTCAATTCATTCTCGATTTTGGACCGTCACTACGCAACGAATGCCTCAGCAACGATAACAACCGGGAATTAATTTACGACAATTCAAAAGAAGAATATGAAATTTCTCTAGACAATAAATTGAACGGAATCAACGATTACGGGTGCACAACTATGCTTAACTTCCAATTCTTGCTAATAATCGCTTCCCACTTCGTATTCTTAACCTTCTCGTACTATCTCCAAAACGTTCACATCGAAACTAATATCGTAGAAAGTTATAGGTTCTACGCAAAATCTCGGAATAACGTCCCCCGGACTTATGGCTCCAGCTGCCAACTTAGCTTATACTGCTTTGGGTTTGCTGTCTTGCTCCTAGCCAAACCATTTAACGATTCGATCCTCTATCCGCGCGATATGTCAAAAGATCGTATAACGTCGCAATACTTGCCGAAGTATCCTAACGCGATCCTTATCCTAAATCGTTCTACCCGATGCCTATCTTATACACATACCCGAACCCTCCTAATTTGTTTCAGTGACCATAACCTGTAGCTCTGATACCAACATGTAGCATCCCATAATCCGGGGTACAGATCTGGGACCACTAACCACAAACAACCTCACCCAATCCTGGATAAAACATGATATAATAATAGAAACCCCTTCACCAAGATCGTATACAGGTTATGGTATGAAACAAATTATCAAATTACATTATTACAAACCATCCTCAGAATAAAAAATGTTATACAACTTTATAACTAAATGAAATCACTGCCTGACTAGATGTCCAACCCTGACAAATTCCCAAACCACTATCTGACGAAATCCATAACCCGAACGTCTCCTCTTGATGCTGGAAGAGTATTACCAACTGACCACAAGGTCCACTAATCATCTCTATTAACTGGAGAAAATAAACATTAAAGCAAGAGTGAGCAAACAACGCTCAGCAAGTGCAAATAGTGATAGCAACATCAATAACGACTACAAATTCTGAAAACAAGAAGAAATGTCTCATGCTGCGAAAAGAATCAACCAAGTCAATTATCTTATTACCATGAGGAGCCAACATTGCACCACTAGAATAAGGTGCATCAACGATGAGAACTGATAAAAGTTCTGATAGCAAAATATAATGAAATAAGCTTCAAGGGAATCAGGTATCAAAACAACTCAATCTCAATGTATAGATTAGAATTGGATTTTTATTTATTTAAAAAAACAATAAGGTTAGGTTGCTGATCAGTCACGCACTAACCCCGGACAAACGCACACAGCAATGTCCTTTAATGGATCCACGGCACACATTGGCCTTATTAACTTCCGACCACGAATCTGGTCCGACCCCTTACGGTCCACCTTTTAAAACATTCCAATTCTATATCAAACGCACTGGGTGTCGGGACAATCGACAACCCTTGTTAACCAAACAACTGGAAGCTCACGTCCAGAATAACCACTTATGATTAATAGTCAATGAGGAAGTAACTATATCTTCTAGTATCGACAAGTTCGATACAAAACAGGGTGATAACCGAATAATCAAGATCTTCAATAAATACCGACGAGTTCGATAATAAATTGGGTGGAGAATATAAAGAACAAAATTTTGAATACGTATCAACAGGATAGATATGAGTAATTGGGGACATACATCATTAATTTGATAAAAGAGAAAATCAACTTGGACAACAATAAAAGATATAAATTGCAACAAGATTATCAAACATTGAAATTCTACGCATTTAATAAAATTTAACAACACACTGTAAGGTTTGAATCAACAAAGCGAATAAAGTAGCTTAAACGATTATTTGTAAAATAAATCTAAGATAACTAATTGTGGTTCAGTTTGAAGAAAACATTTCAAAAAAAAAGTTCATTGGTAAAAATATACTAAAAATCAAGAATTTCGCTAACAGGTATTTAAAGGGATTTAAAACTTGGATTTTCTCTATTTAGAGAGTTCCTTAAACATTTTCGAAGAAAACAAAAGAAATGCATTCCACTGAGGAATCCAATAACATACCATTAGTATTATGTGGAAAAAGGTTATTTGTAAGATTCTTTAAAAAAAATTGGTATTTGAATCGAGGGTAGGAAAATAAACGTTTTCACGCTAATTGAGGAAATACATCATTTTCTAAATATACTTGACCACATCATATCATATAATAAAGGAATTGAATTGCATCACTTGAATGATAAGTGAGGAGCAAAACACTTGACTCAATACACGAAGTTCTCGATCCTAAAACATCGATCCGTGACTCAACTTCACGCCAGTCTCTACTTGCATTTTTCCTTCATAATTCGCCAATCTTCATATCAATACACTTGTCGACATTGATAATTATCTTCCTGCTTGAAATTCCATTTACCCATGTACAGTTCTTGGCCGGGTCTCCTACTCGTACCTATATGAAGATAAAGTACTACTTCAGTACAACCAACTAAAATCTTATTGTTTATTAATCTAGTTTACCCATACGTTCCCTAGTTCGTGTAAACACAATAACACTTGTAGCACATAAGATTATACTGATAAACTACTTCTACGAATCACACATGGTTTCCAAAGAATTTTCGCCAACACCTCCTTTGAATTATTACACTATCCGTCGGAATATAACCGACCCAATCAACCAACATAATCTCTTCGGTATATACACTATAGGTATATACTCGATTTCCACTTCAACAGTCAACTTACTAACAAATTTCAAGTTACAATACATGTCTTGTAACTTTACATATATAGAACTACCACTACTAACAATTAGCACCAACTTGAGTAATTAGAACTTAAAGTTACCACTAATACACAAAACACTAATAACAACATGTATTACCTTATCATCGACCCACTAAACCAATTTACCATATGCAACCATCCCAAACATTTTATACTTCACTACGATAACATTCATTCATTCCCGAACCAACTTCCACAATTTATCCATACAATTATACCACACTCGCACACAAGTACCGTTATCCTAACATTAAAACCCACACTGACACATATAAACGGCCACAACATTCACGCTCCCATAAAACCTCTACTCTCTTCACCCTTCTTCTTTTCCCTCAAAGTCTCGGTTCTCTCTTGCTCTGCCACTCCCATCACACACATACCAACACTCATACGGTCACAACCCACTTCACTTTCTCTCCAACTCTCTTTTCTGCTTCCTGTAACCTCTGTGCCATGAACAACCACACTAACAAACACACTTCCGAACACAAACTTACACCCTCCTGTCTCCTTCTTCTTCGACTTAACATTATCAACATAACCATGGTTACAATCACACCACCAGTATATAGATATATAAACACATTGCACACCAGCCGAGACACCCACACACTCTCGGATTCACCCCCAACTTCGAACTACAATCAAAACAAGAAACTCCAAAACGAGTCGGACACACACAGACCCGCGATAATTAAAGCTCCATCTTAATTCCCCCAACATCACTTCTCTGCTCTCCAGAATCAAAATCGGAAGCCCCAAATTCGGCACCACCAATCAATGATACACACACGCTGTGAGCCACACCAACTGCCAACTGTCCACACCCACACGCGTACTCATACAGGCAGTTTACACACACACCCACAGTATATACACTCATATAGTAGCACAAATTCACACACAATGAAAACCCCTCCCCCCAGCTCGTACACCAGCTCAAACTCATACACAGATACATACAGCCAGGGGCGGAGGGAAGGGGGGGCGCGGGGTGGCGGCCGTCCCCCCAAAAATCTAAAAATGTAAAAAAAATTCATATATATATTTCTAAAATCTGAATTTAGTCCCCCCATTTTAATAAAAAAATACATTTAGTCCCCCCATTTTTATAAAAAAATTCATTTAGTCCCCCTATTTTTACAAAAAAATTCATTTAGTTCCTCTATTTTTCTCAAAAATCTTCATTTAGTTCCCCATTTTTTCTAAAAATCTACATTTAGTCCCTAATTTTTTTACAAAAATCTTTATTTACTCCCCTATTTCTTACGAAAATCTTCATTTAGTCTCCTATTTCTTACAAAAATATTTATTTTCACAAAAATCTTCATTTAGTCCCCTATTTTTTACGAGAATTTTCCGATATCTTCCGGTTATCAGAAAATTTTCCGATGACAGAAAAATTTGGCCCCCCCAATTTTTATTCCTGGTTCCGTCCCTGCATACAGCCGCGCATACACTGAACTCGCAGTACACACAAGTCACACACACACGGCCATACGCCGCTATAGGACCACAGGGGAAGAAAACGAGTTTATCAGTAGAACCGGGCAAAAAAACACGAGCCTAGATGGAATTGGGCGACCAGAACGAGAGAGATTGCAAGAGATTGAGTCCGAGAGAGGAAGAGATATGTGAGGGAGAGACAACCGAGAGAGATTTTGAGGGAGAGAAGTGAGGCTCGAGAGAGTATAATTGAGGGGGAGAGATGAATTTCTCGAGAGTTCTCGAGAAGAAAAGAAGTAGAAGAAAAGAAGTAGAGCGTACTGATGAAGCCAAAAGAAAAGCTGGGTTTTTGATTAAAAGACAGGGGAAATTTTATACTTTCACACAACTGAAAATCAAATAAAACTAATGTAAATCATTTTAGAAATCGAAATTACACAGAAAATTGTTAGAAAAATAAGTTTAAAATTTTTAAAATAAAATTTATGTAATTACGAACATCCCCATATCTTTAAAATATTTTTAGGATAAAAAAAAAATTAAATATGAATTTTACAAGTTTTGATCCTTTAAATGCAATAAAATTCTTAAAATTATTTTAAAATACTTAAACACCCAAAATAATTCTTCCACTAATTTTAAAAACTAGACAATATCATATAGATAATATCACGAGTGATTTCGTGATTTGTTTTAACAACTTCGATGATTTTATAAAAATCCCAAAAGATCAATTATGCATTTAAATTCTCAAAAATATAAATAAAAATACACAGACTTACACGGCACACCCAAATCGTCATATACACACATGAACACAATATCACATATATTGACCTTCTCACAAATAATCACATCATATAATCCACATTTTATATTAAATAATAAATTTTTAAATACACGATTTTTTAGGTCGTTATATTTTATGCATTACCTTGTCTCTGTATCCCTTTCCAATGTAAACAAATGACGGGGATGGAGGGAGTAATATTTAGTGGCCATTTTCTGTTAATCACTGCTTATTTGTGCTTATTGTGTGTATGGTTTCAGCTAAATATTGTATGAGTTAATTTTGAGATTGCATTCATGTGAGATCATTTATTTATGGGAAAATTAATTCTACCATCCCTAAACTATCAACATTTTTTTTCTAAGTCCCTGAACAAAAATATAATTTCTAGGTAATCAAACTTTTGAACTTTTCCCATCGCAGTCCTTTTGTCCAAATTCGACTAACGGACGTCAGTCAATGGTGTCGTGACAGTGATGTGGCAATTGAAAATTTACGAATTGAAGTGAAATTTTGATATGTTAATCTATGAGTGATTACAAGAACACGGGTGGTGAAATTTTTCGATTTCGAGATCACTAACATATGAAAATCTGCAAATTATAGTAAGTTTTTTTTCGTGTTCTTGAAATTAATTAAAGTGCAGATTTCTATACGTTAGTGAAGTCGAAATCGAAAACTTTCACCACTCATGTTCTTGTAATCACTCATAAATTACCATATCAAAATTTCACTTTTATCCATGAATTTTCGATTGCCACATCACTAACAGGAAGGAATGCGTTTGGAAAAATTCAAAAGTTTGATTACCTAAAAATTCATACTATTTGTTCAGGGACTTTGAAGTAAAAATGCTATTAGTTTAGGAACATTAGAATTTACTTTCCCTTTATTTAGAACTATGAGTGCCCTAAATACCCACTTTTATTATTTCAAACCCAAAATACCCATTCCGCGCGCGCAGTTCCCTAAATACCCAGGGGATATCCCGCGATGGAGATATTGTGTATTATAAATATATTGGATAGATATTTAGAATATCATTAAGTTTTAAAAAAATTTGAAATCTTAATTAAATTCTTTAAGGTTTTTAAGGTATTTTAAAATTTTAATTTAAAGAAGTAGAAAGACATTACATGTTGATGTGGGTTAAAAATAAGCCCTAAAGATATATTTAATGTGGCATTAATTAGGCCCAATATGGTCAAAACGTGGGGCCCATTAAATGGGCCCAAACCCTATTTATAATTTTAATTTTGTAATTAATATTAAGGGTAATAACCAGCTCAGCAATAAGAGTCAAATAAGGATATTACTCTTGCCTGACTTAGCCTCCAAGGCACCTACTTCCACAAGGAAACTGATTCCTATATAAAGGGAATCAGTTTCCACAAGGAAACTGATTCCACAAGGAGTCTAGAACCTTCCTCAAGGCGGTGACTTGCCCACCAAGTCACCTAATTCTACCACGACTCTAGGACTTCTCAGCCTATATAAAGGGCCTGACCCCTCATTCTCAGAACTACGTTTTTGGCTTGATCTTTGATATTCATCAAAGTACGTAGGCATCTTGTGAGGGCAGATTCAACCACAAGCACGAGAGCAGCCATTAAAGCACGAAGCTCACACACCCTAGCATTAAATACATCAAACCCTAGCCGCAATCTAATAACCTAGTTTTTATTCCACAATATTTGGCACCGTCTGTGGGACGAAGACATCAACCATGGTTCAAACACAAAGGACACCAACAATTACTGAGCCTCTGCCACTCAGTTCTGCACCGCCCACTACGGATCCGGTACCCCCGACGACCGGGGCGATTGTTCAACATCAAGTTTCTCAACCTCTAGGGACAACTTCCCATGTTGAGAGTACGTTACCTCCGATCGTCCACACAAATCAAGGGACCAATCCTCTTCAGATGGTGGTCTCTCCCTTGGTTGTCGATCCTAACAATCCCCCACATGGGGTCCAGATCCATACTACGGATCTCCCCGTGAACACCAACCCAATGTATGGGCTGCCTAATTACCCTCTAGTTACTCAAGGTCCTGGACCTAGTGGCCACGCCTTGCAGATTCGAGATCGAGAGTATGTTGACTACTCTGGCCCCTATACTGATGATTCATCGTCTGATGAGGATGATCGTGATGAAGCCCCGAGGAGGCGATGCTCTAGCAGAGAACCAAGAAGAAGAACACAAATCATCTATGATGGACCTCCTTTGACAGCCGCTGAGAGGATCAGGGCTCATGAGGCCGAGATCTTAAGGTTGAAGGACGATATTGCGAGAGAACAAGCCAGGTTAAATCAGACTCAACCTCCTCCAACATCAGGACCGATTCCCATCATTGACTTAGAAAGATCCTCAAGAAGGCATAGAAGGGCCGATGCCCCAACTGGAAAAACAACAAGGGCTGAAACCCCTAAGAGCAACCCCAAGGATCTGATGCCACTTGGGGATCCTGATGATCCCACGCCCCCGTTTACTGAGGAGGTGATGAATGCTCGTATCTCAAAGAAGTTTAAGTTGCCAACAATTAAGGCTTATGATGGAACGGGTGATCCCGCAAACCATGTTAGGACTTTCTCGAATGCACTGCTGCTGCAACCTGCGAGTGACGCCTTGAAGTGTAGGGCGTTCCCTCAAACTCTTTCGGGCATGGCTCAAAGATGGTATAGCCGCCTACCTGCGAATTCAATTGGCTCTTTTAAGGAGCTGAGCGCCGCTTTTGTTAGCCAGTTCATCAGCGGGAGAGTTCATAAAAAAAGTTCTGCATCTCTCATGTACGTGGTGCAAGGGAAGAATGAAAACTTGAGAGACTACCTCAAGAGGTTCACTAAGGAGACATTGAACATCACTGACTTGGAAAATAAGGTGGCCATGGTAGCCTTGGAACATGGAACTACTGATGAATTCTTTAAAAGGTCAATGGCAAAGCATCCTCCTGAAAACATGGCCGAGCTTCAACGAAGAGCTGACAAGTATATCAAAGCTGAGGATAGCATGAAGAAAGAAGTCGTCGGAGGTAATAGCAGGGGTAACAACGACTCCAAGAAGCGAAAGCAAGACCATGAGTATGATGACCAGGAGTTTGATGCTAGGGACAAGTATCCCCGAACTAGCGAGGACTCCGACTATGCCCCTAAGAAGAACCAAGGACCGAGGTTCACTGAGTATGCAAGGTTGAATACTCCTAGGAGTCGAATCTTGTTGGACATTGAGAAGGATAAGGATTTCCGATGGCCGAAGCCACTTAGGGGTGATCCCGCAAAGAGAAATAAGAATCAGTATTGTAGATTCCACAGAGATGTAGGGCATGACACTGATGATTGCAAGCAACTCAAAGATGAGATCGAGTTTTTGATTCGTAGAGGGAAACTGAGCCACTTCACTAAGGGTGACGACCGTGGTAATCAGAGAAGAGAGTATGATAGGAGGGATGACGATCAAGATCGCAACCCACAGCCCCGAGGGCCAGTAATCAACATGATCTCAGGAGGCCCGACTGCGGCCGGCACAACAAGGAATTCTCGGAAGGCTTATACTATATAAGTGATGCACATCGTGGGAGAGGCCTCGAAGCGTGCAAAAACTGAAGTAGTGATTGGTTTTGATGACTCAGACTTGGAAGGGGTGAAGTTCCCCCATGACGACCCGTTGGTCATAACTTCTGTGATTGGTAACTCAGAGGTGAAGCGAGTCTTGATAGACAATGGAGCTTCCGTTGACATTCTATTTCATGATGCATTTGTGAAGATGGAGTACAGTGATTCTCAGTTGACCCCCAATAACGTGCCTATATATGGATTTAATGGAGTAGAATCCAAAGTTGAAGGGACTATTCAGTTGCCTGTAACTATTGGATAGGAGCCCAAGGAGGCCACTCAGATGTTGAACTTCCTGGTAATCAAGGCGGTTTCAACGTACAATGCTATCCTCGGAAGGACTGGACTTCATGCATTCAAGGCTGTCGCCCCAACTTATCATATGAAGATCAAGTTCCCGAACAGGATTGGTGTTGGAGAACATAAAGGTGATCAAAAGATGGCACGAAGCTGTTATGTAGCCTCGTTAAGGCCTGATGGAGTCGGGGGAAGGTCCTTCCGATTGAAGACATGGATGTCCGCAGTAGTAAGAAATGTCAAGAAAGGCCGTTAGAGGACATCACACAAAAGCCTCGGACAGCCATTGAGGCTAAGGCGTTAACTGACTTCGTGGTTGAATGTACCATTGGCAACCAAGAAGTCGGGGGGTAGGAGGTAATACCCCAAGCAGGAAGTGAAGCTCAGAATAATAAGGAGGAGACCAGAAGGATTGGTGGGTGCTCTATTTTGATGGAGCATCAAAAACAAAATCTAATGCAGGCCTAGTCTTGCAAAGCCCCGATAGGCTCAAGTTATCTTAGTAGGACTTAGCTTCATATTTATCTAGTACAAGTAGAAATAAGGTTCATTGAAACCATTGAAGAGCATGTTGCTCCGAGTAGGACGGTAGTACTCTATGTAAGGGTTGAACCCATTTCAAGTTATTAATGCAAGTTTGTTTTCCATTTATTGATTATTTGATTTTATTTATGTGCCAAGCACCTGATGAGTGCAAGTCAAGGATGACCAAGTACCGAAAATAAAAGAGTACACGAATGGAGAACAAATAAATGCATAAATAAAGACCCCGAAGGGTCAAGAGTTAGGTTACAGCACGACCAAATAAGAGTTTAAGTCCGTGAAGGACCCAGGTTAAAAGACGAGCAGATAAAAGCCACATGCAACAATCAAATCCATGCAAGGCCGAGGATGTTAAGGACTAGCTACTTTTCAATATGTCTTAAGTACCTAGATTGAGGATCCAAGGATGAAGACCAATAGAGAACAATGATGTATTTGCTTGGACAACGGCTAATATGCCAGGGATTGATCCCCAATTTATAACCCTTCGGTTGAATGTCGATCCTGAACGGAAGATAATAAAATAGAAGAAGAGGAATTTTGCTCCTCAAAGGCAAGATGTCATTAAGCAAGAAGTTGACAAGCTCTTAGAGGATGGGTCTATTGAAGAAATTCAGTTCCCCGAATGGTTGGCTGAGTCTGTGATGGTCGAGAAGGCAAATGGGAAGTGAAGGATGTGCATAGACTTCACTGATTTGAATGATGCATGCCCGAAGGACTGTTTCCCCCGACCAAGGATAGACATGTTGATAATTGCCACAGCTAGACATGAGATGTTGAGCTTCACGGATGGGTTCAACAGCTACAATCAGATTAAGATGCACAAGAATGACATCCCAAAGAATGCAGGCACTACTTATCAACGACTGGTGAATAAGATATTCGCCCTTCTGATTGGAAAAACCATGGAGGTCTATGTTGATGACATGTTAGTCAAGAGCCTATTCAAGGCAGACCATATCAAGCACCCCATAGAGGCATTCGAAGTGCTGAGGCTCCACAAGATGATGTTGAACCCAACCAAGTGTGTTTTTTGCGTTGGATCAGGAAAATCTTTGGGATTAATGGTTTCAAAGAGAGGCATAGAGGCCAACCCTGATAAGATCAAAGCGATCTTGGACATAGAATCACCCTGTTCTATACGAGATGTATAGAAGTTAACCAGCCGAGTTGCAGCCCTGGGGAGATTTATCTCCAAGTCTGGTGACAAATGCTAGCCATTCTTTCAAGCATTGAAAAAAAGTGAAAAATTGTGAGTGGACTACTGAGAGACAATTGGGGAGGTACATGGCACAAGCCCCGTTGTTGGCCAAACCTAGTCCCGGGGAGACTCTTTATCTATACCTGGCGGTATCCGAACAAGCGCTGACCGCCATCCTCATTCGAGAAGAGAAAAAGGTTCAGAAACCCATTTACTATGTTAGCAAGGTGTTGCATGGAGCTGAGTTGAATTACTCAACCATCGAGAAGTTTGCTTTGGCATTCATAACAGCCTCGAGGAAGCTACGAGACCAGCAATTGAGGAACATATTACATAGCCCGAAGGCCAGTGGAAGGTTGATTAAGTGGGCAATTGAAATTGGAGAATTTGACATCACGTATAAACCTCGAACAGCCATCAAGGCTCAGGCATTAGCTGACTTCATGGTTGAATGTACCATTGACAACCAAGAAGTCGGGGGGCAGGGTATAGTAACCACCCCTGGGAGTGAAGAAAAAGATGAGGAGCTTGTACCCGATCAGAAGGAATATTGGGTGCTCTATTTTGATGGAGCATAAAAAACAAATTCTAGCGGTGCAGGTTTAGCCTTGCAAAGCCCCGATGGGTTCACAGTTGAGTATGTTTTGAAATTGGATTTTCCGACAACCAATAACGAAGCTGAGTATGAAGCTTGGCCAGAATCATGAGGGTCAAGAATCTCAAAGTTTGTGGGGATTCAAGACTAGTAGCATCGCAAGTGAGTGGTGAATTTAAGGCCAAGCATGAAACTATAGCAAAATATTTGCGAGTTGTGAAAGCTGTTACGACTCAGTTTGATGAGTGCTATGTGGAGAATATTCCAAGAAATGAGAACGTTAAGGCCGATGCCCTGTCTAAATTCGCTTCTTCTGAGATAGAAAAATATGCATGGAGTGTTTACTTCCAGGTCTTGAAGGCCCCGACCATCAACTCTCAGTTGGTAGCACCGATTAATGAAGGAAGCTGAAGGATAGACCCTATCAAAGCTCATCTTGAGACTGGTTGGCTCCTTGATAATGCCTTGATGGCCAACAAGGTTGTCTGCCTCCAATCGAGCTTGTCGTTTGAGTTTAAGGGCTCGAATCAAGAGTCATTAGTCAAGTTGAAACCTAAGCAAGGTTATATGAGTATAAGAATAAGGTTGGAATCCTAGAGTCAAGATAGAGGAGTGACAACTAGCCAAGGCACACCAGACTTGAAGTCAAGTGTTGAGTGGCAAATGAACTTCTTGAACGATCAACCGAGAAGCAAGACCTCCACCACACGAAGTAAGGGGGGCGAGAACTAAAAAGCTTCACCACAAGATCCACATCTTAGAATGAGAGTGAAAGGTTGATTATAACCAACAACCATGAATGGATTCAAGGTTTAAAACCAAGGATTCAACAAGCGAGTTAAGGCCCAGAAGGTCACGAAAGCCAGTTTGAATTGATGGATGTTTGTTTGGTCAGCGACTTCGAACACTGACATTGAGGTCCAAATATTGACATTTGAATACTGACGTTGAGGTTCAAAAACTGGGGCTCAGCAAACCGGAGGCCGCCGCTCGGGGCACCCGGGAAGCTTCAGCCGACCGGTCTTCGTTTCGATGTCGAGAGTCCCGACATCGTTTCGAAGTCGAAAGTCGATCCCGACGTCGTTTCGGATATGAAAGCTAAGCTGAAGCCATTGAAGGCCAACAAAGCTACTAAAGCCAACCTTGGATCGAGAAATTCAAGAATGAGCCATTGAATCAACATTCCAACATGGTGATTTAAAGATTCAAAGTAATTTCCATTTAAGATCAGGCAAGCATGAAACTCTTAAAAGGAGATTGAAGCTAATCAAGAAATTAGGGGAAGCCTTAAATAAAAGTCATGAATGACCAAGTTGTTGATTTTCAAGTAGTGAAAGTCGATATTGATGTTAAGATTCCATATTGATGATCGATGTCGGTATGCGAAAACTAAAATCACTGATAGTGATCAAGCCAACCAAGGTAACATGGAAGCGGTTGACTCGCTCACTCAAGGGACCTTAACCGACCACAAAAGCAGCCGCTGAGGCCTACAAGGAGCTTTGGCCGACCGATGTTCATCATGGGCATGGGATTTCAAATTAGCCGATTGCTTCACTAGCCGATTGGCCTTTTGTGAGTGTTTCGGCCGACTGAAGGTGATCTTCAAGTTGAGGTTTTGCCACAAAAAAAAAATTGGAAAAAATTTTAGCCGACCACATGACCGGCTGACTGGCCTCCTCGCACAAGCTCTGGCCGACTGGCATCAACCGTCGGTGCGGGTTCGTGTTCCATCCGAACGGCTTCTCAGCCGACAACCCCTACATGGACGTCTCGGCCGACCGAGATCGATCGTCGGTATGGGTTTTTTAGCTCCGCAAAAAAAAAAAAAAACCCGGCCGACTAGCGAACCTGCCGACCGGCGAACCGCCCGACTGGAGAACCGGCCGACTGGCGTTCCGAATGCGTGTTGGCCGACTGAAACCGATCCCTGGGTCGAGATTTTGATGCGTTTCGAAAAAAAACAAACCGGCCGACAAGAAAAAAACCGGCCGACCGAAAAAAACCGGCCGACCACATGACCGGCCGACCGCCCCCCTTCTGCATGCTTCGGCCGACCGACGTCGACTGTCGGTACGGGTTTTTGACTCGGCAGACTGGTAGCGATGCTCGAGTCTGGGTTGCGAAATTTTGTTTTTATTTTTCCGATTTGATAATCAAGGAAAGTGAAAATTGAGTTTTAAATTAGCACTGTTTAGTGCCGATTAGTGCCGTTTAGCACCGTTTAACGCCGTTTAGCATCGTTTAACATTGTTTAAACGTCGTTTAAGGCTATTTAGCACCGTTTAGTGCCGATTAGTGCCGTTTAGCACCGTTTAACGCCGTTTAGCATCATTTAACATTGTTTAAACATCGTTTAAGGCTATTTAGCACCGTTTAGTGCCGTTTAGCACCGTTTAACGCCATTTAGCGTCGTTTAACATCGTTTAAACGTCGTTTAAAGCTGATTAGTGCCGATTAGCATCAAATTGACATTGTCGTAAATACGTCGGTCGCTCCACGCTTTACATCAAGACAATACTCGTGAAACACTAGTGTATAATGATGAGCCCTGACCCGAGTCTCGAAAAAGGCCGTTAAAACTTCAAGGAAAACCTGATTAGTTTTCCTAGAAGTTGGGGGGCAAATGATGTGGGTTAAAAATAAGCCCTAAAGACATATTTAATGTGGCATTAATTAGGCCCAATATGGTCAAAATGTGGGGCCAATTAAATGGGCCCAAACCCTATTTATAGTATTAATTTTGTAATTAATATTAAGGGTAATAACCAGCTCAGCAATAAGAGTCAAATAAGGATATTACTCCTGCCTGACTCCCTCCAAGGCACCTACTTCCACAAGGAAACTGATTCCTGCAAGGAAGGAGTCTAGAACCTTCCTCAAGGCGGTGACTTGCCCACCAAGTCACCTAATTCTACCACGACTCTAGGGCTTCTCAGCCTATATAAAGGGCCTGACCCCTCATTCTCAGAACTACGTTTTTGGCTTGATCTTTGATATTCATCAAAGTACGTAGGCATCTTGTGAGGGCAGATTCAGCCACAAGCACGAGAGCAGCCATTAAAGCACGAAGCTCACACACCCTAGCATTAAATACAGCAAACCATAGCCGTAATCTAATAACCTAGTTTTTATTCCACAACACATGTAATAAAAAAATAGAAAATAACAATGAGTAGAAAATAAAATTTTATCCTATGGGTAAAAAATTTTATCCTACTAATTTTTTTATTAATCCAACCTTATGGCTGTAAAGTTTGTCAAAAATAAAGAATAATACAAAAAAATTAAGTAAATTAAAAATTTATATCTTAAATTTTATAACCAAAATATACTATATTTACAACAAATTCAAATCCTAATCGATCGAATTTAATCTTTATTTCGATTGAATCAATATATATAAGCCTATCCCTAGTGATGAGGAACACCAAGAAAAGTCGGCAGAGGATCTGGTTCCTATCCTTCTAGAACTAGGAGGCCCGATAAGGTTGCTTACATCGGAGCATCCTTGAGGAGTCCTTGAAGAGCAAGTTGGTCACGTTCCCGCAAGAGAACAACGACATCACATATAAGCCTCGGACAACCATTAAGGCTCAGGCGTAGCTGAATTCGTGGTTAAATGTACTATTCGCAACCATGAAGTCAGGGGTTGAAGATAGTACCCCATGAAGGAAGTGAGTTTCAGAACAAGAATGAGGAGTATTATCTGACCAGAAGGAGTATTGGGTGCTCTATTTTGATGGAGTATCAAAAACAAAAATCAAGTGGTGCAAGCCTAGTCTTGCAAAGCCCCGATGGGTTCAAACTATCCTAGTAGGACTTAGCTTCATATTTATCTAGTAGAAGTAGAAATAAGGTTCGATGAAACCATTGTAGATCATGTTGCTCCGAGTAGGACAGTAGTACTTTATATAAGGGTTGAACCCATTTCAAGTTATTAATGCAAGTTTGTTTTTCGTTCTTTGATTTTATTTATGTGACAAGCACCTGATGAGTGTAAGTTTAAGATGACCAAGTACCGAAAATAAAAGAATACACGAATGGAAACAAACAAATGCATATATAGATATCCCAAAGGGTCGAGAGTTAGGTTACAACATAACCAAATAAGAGTTTAAGTCCTTGAAGGACCCGGGATGAAAGACAAGTTAATAAAGTCACATGTGGCAATCAAAGCCATGCAAGGCTGTGGAGGCTAAGGACTAACCACTCTTCAATATTTTTTAAAAGACTTGGATGGAGAGTCTAAGGTGGAAGACCAACAGAGAACCTTGAATCCCAGTCCACGGATCATGGAATATAAGAATATATTTGATCAAGGATCGAGAAGTTCAAGCAAACTCTAGTCTCGAGAGTTTAAAGGTAAGAAACCAAAAGGAATGATATTTCTTGAACTCTAGGTCAATGAAGCGACCTTGGATCCTTGACCTAGGATCAAGAAAAACAAGAAACAATGATGGAATTTGAAACCTTGAAATCAAAACGAGGAACCAAGACAAACGTTGAAGCCATGATGGCTAAGTAAGCCAAGAAAAGTCATTTTAAAAACTCTAGGTTGATGACAACCCAAGATGAGAAACATATCACCTAGGAACAACCTTGGTTTCCAAGTTAAGAATCAAGAACTTAAAGATTAGTGATAAAGGTGGAGACCTTAAAATAAAGCCATGAATACTTGATAGTCAACCCTCAACATTCGAACATTGATGTGTAACACTCGCACAACCCCAAGATGGAGTATGGAAATCTCCGAGGGAAGGATCCAAACCACAAGGGGGCGACCACACCTCCCGGAGGAGCCTTAGCCAACCACCCTTAGTCTTGTGTTTTAAACCAAGAATCAAGAAGCTAAGTTGAAGTCATTGAAGGCCCTATAAGTTGTGAAAGCCACTCTTGATCAATCATTCAACTCTTAAACACGAAGTTTCAAGCAAGAAAATATGGATTGATGGAGAACATGTTGCTATGAAACCACAGAGGGAAGTTTTAAACATCCCCGGGGAAGCCAAGGACCTTCTGCAGCCGACCGGAAGCTCGAGAAGTAGCCCCGGCCGACTGGTGCCAGCCGACTACAAGTCCCTTAGCTGACTCGAAGCCCTGAATGATCCCTAGCCGATTGGAAGTCCCATAGATGAATGGAAGTCCCCTAGCCGGATGCAGGTCTCGGAGGAGCCTCAGCCGACTAAAAGTCCCCCGACCGACTGGAGGTCCCAGAGGAGCCTCAGCCGACTGGAAGTCCCTCAGCCGATTAGAAATCCCGGATGAGCCTCAGCCGACTAGAAGTTCCCCGGTCGACTAGAGCCAGCCGACTAGAGGTCCCGAAGGATCCTCTACTGACTAGAAGTCCCTCCGCCGACTGGAGCCAGCCGACTGGAAGTCCCAGAGGAGACTCAGCCGACTGGAAGTCTCCCAACCGACTGGAGCCAGCCGACTGGAAGTCCCGGAGGAGCTTCAGCCAACTAGAAGTCCCTCAGCCGAATGGAAGTCCCCCGACCGACTAGAGCCAGCTGATTGGAGGTCCCGGAAGAGCCTCAGCCGACTAGAAGTCCCTCTGACGACTGGATGTCCCGGAGGAGCCTCAACCGACTGGAAGTTCCCCGGAGTCGAAGCCGGAGTCGAAGTCGGAGCCGAAGCCAAAGCTACCACCGTTTAGCACCGTTTAAACATCGTTTAAGGCTGATTAGTGTCATTTAGTGTTGTTTAACACCGTTTAACACCGTTTAAACATCGTCTAAGTCTGATTAGTGTCGTTTAGCACCGTTTAGCGCTGATTAGTGTTGTTTAGTACCGTTTAGCACCGTTTTGCGCTGTTTAATGCCGTTTAACACCATAAACATCGTTTAAGGCTGATTAGTGCCATTTAGCACCGTTTAGTGCCATTTAGTGTCGTTTAGCACCATTTAACACCATTTAAATTTCGTTTAATACCATTTAAATGTCGTTTAAGGCTGATTAGTGCGTTTAGCGCCGTTTAGTACCATTTAGTGTTGTTAAACGCCGTTTAACACCATTTAGTACGTTGGTCGCTCCACGCTTTACAATCAAGATGATATTCGTGAAACACTAGTGTGCAAAACTAACCCCAAGTCTCGAAAAAGGCAATTATAACTTCTACGAAAACCTGATCAGTTTTCCTAGAAGTTGGGGGAAAATGATATGGGCTAGAAATAAGCCCTAAAGACATAATTAATGATGCATTAATTAGACCTGGCTTGGCCAAACAAGAAGCTCATTAATGAGGCCTGAAACCCTAATTAAATATTAATTTCGTAATTAATATTGAGGGCTAAATAACAACTTGGAAATAAGAGTCAAAGATGGATATAACTTCTACAAGAACTAGCCTCCAACGCATCTAATCGTACAAGGAAGCCAACTCCTACAAGATAGGATCTAGAATCTTCTTCAAGGTTGTGACTTTTTCACTAAGTCTCCTAACCCTACTCTAAATCTTAGGCTCTCAACGCCTATATAAAGGGCCCGACCCCTCATTCTCAGAATTACGTCTTGGCTTGATTCTCTATCAATACAGAGATACATAGGCATCTTGTAAGGACCAATCAGTCTCGAAATGCAAGACAACCATTAAAGCTCAAATCTCACCGACCCTAGCATTAAATATGTAACAACCCGGATTTTCGAAATAAAAATTTATTATTATTTTACGTTGACTGATAGGTGTGATGAGAGAAGCGAATAGTTAAATATTATTTTATAATATTTATTCGATTGTGGAGCATTTATTTGGTTAAATGTTGTTTGTGTATGATTAGTGGAAAATGAATTTGTTTTAAATTTTGTGAATTAAGTCAACGTGACTTACTTGCTAATTGACTATGTGAGTTATATGAATCAAATTGACATTATTTGGAATTATTGTGGTGATCGTCTAGTTGAATAAAATGATAAGGGTTTTATTCCAGTTTAATGAGTCAATTTTATTTATATGAATTTATGATCACTTATTGTGTATATGTGATTTATATGTAGAGTCGGTATGATTAAATATGCTTATATGGATTTTTATTCCATTTAAATGCTAGTTTAAATTACTGTTAAAATTTTTCTAAAATTCTTGGAGCATGAAAAATCATGAAATCTTTTTCATAATGTTTCTACATGATTTAGAGACTTTCTAAAAATACAAATTTATTTTATTTGGGCTCCAATAATTTTTAGAGATTTTTAAAGCAAGAATTTCTTTTTAGATAAATTATCTTGTAAAATCTCTAGTTTAAAAATTACAAGTCACAAAAATATATTTTTGGTACGTATGTGTTCCTGAATTTATACTTTTGATTATAAAAATAAGAGTTTGATTTATTTTGGCCATTTTAAATTTTTAAATGATTTTACAAGGACATTTCTTTTTAAAAGACTATTTCTTGTAAAATTCATATCTTTTTATTTACATGTCCCAAAAATATTTTAAAAATATGCATGTGATTCTCATTGGGTGAATTTGATTTTAAAAATATGAAATTATAGAATTTTTACAAAAACCAATTTAATTTGATTTATTAGCAATTAGAATAAATGTTTAAGTGTTAGTGGGGTGATAAGATTAAAAGAATACATTTGCAAGTATTAGTACTCTTTCTCCCCTTTCTTTTTTTCTCATTTCCACCGAGACACTCCTCTCTCTTCTCTCCCATTTCGTGAGTTTCTCTCTCTCCCTTGTTTAACAAATCCAACATATACCTTCTTGTTGATACAAATTCTTGATTGATTATAGTTGTTTATGTGTTTAACAAGGATGGGTTGAGGTTATTTTCAAGTTTTTGTGTGTGCATGTATGTATATATTCGGTGTAAGTATAGATTGAAGAGGGTTTTGATTTTCTTGCTCAAACTTGATGGATATTATTGAATTATGATATATCTTGGCTAGATTATGTGTTTTATGTATATAAAAATGAATTTGAGAGCTTGCATGTCAAAGATCAAAAAGTGGGTTTTAAAGTTTTGTAAAAGTGATAAAATTTTCTAAGTGGGTTATGTTTAGATGAAGTTTAAAAATGATCCGGTGGTTGGTTTTGTTCGTATGGTTGTCGTTCTTGATAGATTAATACATATATATGCTTGCATGCCATTTTTATTTTAAGGGTTTGGATTTTAAAAATCTTGTAAACTTTGATTTTTAGATTGGTTAGCCTTGGGTTGATGTTTTTGGTGATTTTTGTGAAAGATTTTGAAATGCATGTTGATTGTACTAGTTGCATGTTGGTTTCTTTGATTTTTAATCCAAGTTACAAGGATTTTGTGTGTTAAGTTAGTTGTCCAGAAATTTTCCAGCAACTGTCCTGTTTTATTCTGTTTATTCGAGACTTTTAAATCCTGTTCTGGGCAGTGATCTCTCGATAAAAATTGTTCTACTTGGAGTCTATTTTGTGTAGGAGAAAACGGTGCGTTATTTGAGTTAGTGGTTTAGGAGATATCAACGTTTTAGTAAAACCTGCGCAGAACAGAGTAACCTCTCGGGTTACTGATTTTGGAGCCGTTTTTCACTCAGTTAAACTTTTTTGTTTTAAGCTGAAATTTTTATGGTTGCTAGAGTGATGGTTCAGGGTGATCCCAGAAAAATTGTATGCAAAAATCTTAATTTTTCAATTTACTAAAAAGTTTGAGTGTGAGTATTACAAAACCGACAGCTCTATTTTTAAACCAACTTTGGGTCTATACCTAGCCTAGAAAAACTGATATTTTCAATTCAAAATTTTTATGTTAGAAATGTATAAGGTTCAGGTTTGTAATAAAAGTGGTTTTGAGTTGAAATGATAGTTTTCCGATTTATGATAATTGATAGAGTGCAAGTTGTGCAGAATTTACAAAACTGTTTTCTATTAAGTTTGGGTTGGTACTTGACCTAGTTAAAATGATCATTTCAAACTAAAATTTTTACGTTAGGTAGATATAACAATTGAGATCATGTTAGAAAAAGGTTTCATGTTAAAGTGTTGATTGTGGTAAGGTGTTGTATACACCGGGAAGTGTTTTATAGTAATATTTGTGATTAAGTTAAACGTGTTAGAGTTTGCGTACTATCATCGGTAGAATGTATGTTTATTCTAAAGACTAAAGTACCGTATTGTGTTAACTATAGAATCGACGTGCGAACTCGATCGTGGTGAACCAGACTGGTGGCAATTGCAAGTGCATCGAATCGAACGAGGATCAAATCAGAGGATTGGACATGCGGGACAAACGAAGGAATGTTCTCTCTAAATCGTCAAGCGTACTTATTAGCTAGGACCTAAGGCAAGTCTACTAGCCGTACTCTTTCGTTCAGAGTATGCATGTTTTAAAATATCTATGCTGAATGTTTAAGTATAATATTATGCTTTCTTAAAAACAAAATTTCTGCAAATGCTTATTTAAACTCATAAATTCGTGAGAAATCGTTCAAGTCTTTTTAATCAGTTTTATAACTGCTTTCAACTTATCCCAAGCATGTGATTTTATCCATTGTGTTATGAAAGTTTATAATTGCTCTTTCCCATATAAGAACTGTTTTACATTCTGTCATGATTATGACACGCTTTAATATCTATCGGGAATGTGAATCGCTTTTATTTAAATATCCATATCATATTGGAACGTCCTTTTTTACTGAGGTGCCAGTCACCAATTTATATATTTACGTCATCGGTAGCAGTGGAGCCTGATGATGTATAAGGCCAATGTGTGCCTGGGATCCCCTTACATTTGAGAACTCGTATTGGATATATGGGTTCGGAGCTCTGTCGTATAACGCCTTAGAAATTTCGATTTTAAAATTATTTATTTATTATAAATTATGAGGTATATTATGTGAATATTGTTGTGAAGGTGAAATGTATGTGAAAATGTGTTTATGTGCTCCCGTGATGATTTGTATATGCCGTGTAGGTGGGTGTATTTTTTTTTTAATTATATTTTGAGGATTTATATATATTTAAATCAAGTATTTTTAATCCTCTGTAAATTTTATAAAATTATCGGAGGGATTAAAAATCATGAAATCTTTTGAAATATTTACTTTATGTATTCATTGAGTTTTTAAATTGTTAGGTGAATTGATTTGGGAGTTGTGGTATTTTAAAATGATTTAAAGGATCAAATTTGCAAAATTTATATTTAATTCGTTATTGATCCTAAAAATATTTTAAAAATATGGGGAGATAGATAATTTTATTCTCTACATTTTAAAAATGATTTTTTTAGATTTTTCTAGAACATTATACATTTATTTGAGATTTACAAGGTAATTTTAAATTGTTTTAAGTAGAAATGGATGTAGTAAATGATGGAATTGCCTTTATCTCCTCTTATCCCAAAACACAGCAGCCACCCATTTGTATCTCTAGAAGTCTCTCGGTTTTTCCTCTCTACAGCTCTCAATCTCTCCCGCTTAATCTCTCTCGTCTCTCTCTCTTCAATCTTTTTCCCCTCTCTACTCGCGTATACACACTTATATATCTATTTATACCGTTGGGTGTGTGTGTTCATATGGTGTGGGTATGTGCTCGAGCTGCTGGGTGTGCTTGGGGGGAGTCTGATGGTTATACCAGGCCTTCGAGGTAGTGTTTATGGTCGGGTGTGAGGTTAAAATAGTGCTGGAGGCCAAATAGGTGGTGGGTTGGTCAGTAAGCGACGGACAGACCCTTGAAGGGGTTGTTTTTCCGCGAACAGCGCCGCTAGCAATGAGCCTAGCGAGCCGGCAACTGGTATGGAGTGGTTTTGCAATTTTATTGCTGTTGTAAACAATTTGATATGATAATTGTTGATTAGGTTAGTTCCGTGTAATTGTTTTTGAATGTCTTGATATTATTTGAATAATATTAGTGTAAATTTAAATTATGTTTATTGTTAAGATTAATTGGTGTGAATTAAAGGTTGTTAACGGTGATTAGATGATTATGGTGGTAATTCGGGGATGTTTATAGTGTTATAAAAATTTTGATGGAATTTCTGAGTTTATAAGTTATAAAGGGTAAGTTAATCGATTCTCGGATTGTCGAGTAGTGAGTTAATATGAACTTGTGGTATATGAACCATTAATTGTAAGTTGTATTTAGTGTGATAATTATAATTGTGGAGAAAGATGTGAGTCCGAATATGTTCGGATTAGTATTTGTTATTTGTTAATCATTAATTGCTAATTGTTATTGCCGAATATAATATGTTAAGAATTATTTGAGTTGGCTAAGTTATAGTTACCATGTGCTAAATATTATAAGTCAAGTCGATGTATTTGTTGAATTTCATACTTGTCAAGCTAGTGGGGGTGAAGATATAAGTGGCTAAATGATTATTAGTATTGATTATTAATTTTCGTATAATGATGGAGTTTACATGACCTTATTAATTGTAAATGGTCTATATGGGTTAAATATCGTAGTCGAGTCCTAATAATTGTTGAATGTTGTATTTGTCAGATACTTGGTGGTGAGTTATATGTGTGGTCAAGATGGTTTTAATTGAAATTGAGCGGTGACCCCGGGATAGTTCAAATTACAAAAAGGTTATTTCTAAATTTTTATATAATATTATGAATTCATTTATTGGTTGTATGGTTTTCAAATGTGGTTTATCTGCGAGGAGTTGCAATGAGATCATAAATCTTAAATGTCAATATTTAAAGACTTGTGTAATTCTCTTCAACTAGTTCCTCGGGCTTACGAATATCCATGATTAGCTATCACGAGTATAATTAATATACTTGAGTGATGTGATCATCGATATAGCGTAAGTAATAGTTAGTGCTAGGGGTTGTTCCCTAGGGCTTACGAACATCAATGATTGATTGTCACGCATATCATTAAAATGCGTGAGAAATACGATCATTGGTGTAGCGTAAGTAGTAGTGTTAATGTAAATTATTATGTGTTGTTGCTGCAAGTTGAGGTAGCTTTATCTTTTGTAAAAACAGGGTTAAATTGTTTATGATTGATATTGAGGGGTTGTGCCCATAGTCCGATAAACGAATACCTCATGCCGAAATTTTCTAAAAATCCCCTGCCAATCTATTTAAAACCTATTTAACTTATTTAATTCCAATGCTTGAAGGTGTGTTATGATTACTAAGGGTTAAGTATATGTAACAGTGGTTTATGTCGAGAATATATCGTGGTTTTAAATATTAAGTGGTTTTGTTGTTTTGAAATGGCTATGTGATGTGTTTACGTGACTTAGTTGATTATAGTAAAACTATTCTATGAATGTAAATGGATGTGTCTATGTGTAATATATATGTAAGCGTTATAGGACGCGCATGGGTAGATTAGAGCAAATAATAAGGTTTTGCTTGGTTTGATACTGAAATAGCATTTGACCTTGTAAAGGTACGAATAAGAGATTTGGTCAGGAACATTGCGCGGGTAGACGGAAAGATGAACAGAAGAACAAGTGTCAGTTGACGGATGTATAGACGTGGAAGGTGGTGAGATATGAAGTAGAAATGAAGGTGGGGCCAATTAAGAGGCTAGCAAGTAAAGGATAGAGTTGGATGTGAAGTGAGTCATAGATCGATGTCTACGATCGAAAACTTCGTATAACAAGGCAAGTGTTATTGCTATTCACTTATTTTTCAAGTGATGCAATTCAATTTCTTTGTTGAATAAGATAGATTGGTCAAGCATGTTTAGAAAGTGATGAACTCTTCCAGCTTGCACAATATAGTTAATTCTCCCCACCTAGAGCTCAAATATCAAATCTTTCCAAGGACCTTACTAATATTTTTCCCCAAACTTTTTCATCCAAGGAATGTTAAAGCTTCCTTAGTGGAAGACTTTTCTTTTATTTTCTTGAAAATGTTAAGGGGCTCTCTAAATAGAGAGAATCCATGTTTTAAACCTCTACAAATACCTGTTAATGAAATTTCTGGTGTTAGCATAATCTCACCAGAGAACCCCTTTCTTCTTAAAATGTTTTCTTCAAAATGATTTAAAATTAATTATCCTAAAACTATCTTTACACAAATAACCGTTTAATCTGTTTTACTCGCTTATGTGAAATCAAGCCTTATTGTGTGTTGTAAGATTTTATTTAAATCGTGGTGCTCAATTATTTCCCTGCTCTAACTTAGAATTCCAATTGATGATAATCTTGTCGCAATTTATATTTACTATTGTTGCTCTAGTCGATTATTCCTTCAATCAATGTAATGATGTTACGTTCCCATCTATTTATACTTATCTTGTCGATATTCATTCAATTGCTGTTATATATATTCTCCACCCCACTTATTACCGAACTTGTCGGTATTTATTAAAGATCTTGATTATCTGGTTATTTTCCGGTATTGTATCGAACTCGTCGATACTTGTTGATGATCTTGATTATGCAGTTATTACCATTTATTGTATCGAACTTGTCGATACCCTTAGAGCTTATTATGCTTTAATTATCACCCAATTATCGTGTCGAACTTGTCGACACATGTTGATCCTGAATTCTTCATTAATTCTTGGGTTATTAGTTGTTGTTCTGGAACGTGAGTTTTCTTGTTGGTTGAGGTGGTAAGGTTGTCGATTGTTCCGACACCTAGTGCATTCGATATAGAATTGGAATATTTTTGACCTTAAGGTCTGACCATATTGTGGTCGTAATAAAAATTTTTTGACCGAAAGGTCGGACCCTATTGTGGTCGTGATAAAAATATTTTTGGACCGTAAGGTCGGACCAGATTCGTGGTCGGAAGTTAATAAGGCCAATGTGTGCCGTGGATCCATTATAGGACATTGTTGTGTGCGATTGTCCGGGGTTAGTGCGTGACTGATCAGCAGCCTAACCTTATTGTTTTTAAAATATATTTAAAAAAAAAATCCAATTCTTATCTATACTTTGAGATTGAGATGTTTAATTCTTGACTCCTTGGAAGTCTGTTTTAATGATACTTTGATATCAGAATCCCTTGTCAGTTTTAGTTCTTGATGCACCTTGTGAATGGTGAATTATTGGCCCTCGTGGCAATCAAAAGTCGATATAACCAAACCTTTCATAGAATGAGTTGAAACTCTTTTGTTTATCAGATTTGTCTTCGTTATTGAAATTGTTATCACTATTTACACTTGCTGAGCATTGTTGGCTCACTCTTGCTTTTGCTTGTTTTCTTCAGTTGATAGAGATAATTAGTGGACCTAGTGGTCAGTTGGTATTGCTCTTCAGGCAGCGGGAAGAGGCGATCGAATTATGGATTCCGTTGACTAGTGGATGGGGAATTGTCAAGGTTGGATATATAGATATATAGTGATTTGGTATCCTCACAAAATGTATAATATTTTATTCGAAGATTGGGTTGTAATAATATAATTGATAGTTTGTTTCATACCATAACCTGTATGCGATCTTGGTTAAGGGGTTTTGTTATTATATAATGTTTTTATCCAGGGATTGTATAATGTGTTTGTGGTTAATGGCTCCAAATCTGTACCCCGGATTTTGGGATGCTACAAGTTGGTATCAGAGCGACAGGTTATGGTCACTGAAACAGATTAGGAGAGTTAGGGTACGAGTATAAGATAGAAGTCGAGTAGAACGGTTTAGGATAAGGATCGCGTTAGGATACTTCAGCAAGCGTCGCGACGTTAATCGGTCTTTCGGCATATCGTGCGAGTAGAAGTTCAAATCGTTGAAGGGTTTGGCTAAAAGCGAGACAGCAACCCGAAGCAGCATAAGCTAAGTGGGCAACTGGAGCTATTAGTCTGGGGAAGGTGATCTCGAGACTTTTGCGCAGAATTTAGGACAGCCTACGATATTAGTTTCGATGTGAACGTTTCGGAGATAGTGCGAGAAGGTTAATAATGCGAAGTGAGAAGCGATTATAAGCAATAATTGGAAGTTAAGCGTAACTGTGCGGCCTTAATCGTTGATTCCGTTCAGTTTATTGTCCAGAGAAATTTCATATTCTTCCTTTGAATTTTTGTAAATTAATTCCCGGTTGGTATTGTGGCTGAGGCATTCGTTGCGCAGTGACGGTCCAAAATCGAGAATGAATTGAGATCTTCTTAATTATTCAACTCATTATTGTCAGGCCGGTTTTGGCAGCTAAGCATATTAGTGCTTAGTCGACGAGAGTGAGATTATGAATAATTAGGAATTTCTTGAATGTTTTCTTGAATAATCAATGAAGCATCTATTGAAAAGTCTTCTATACATCTATTGATGATGAGTCTTCTATACCAGAGTTATTCGAATTTAATCCCGTTCTTTTGGAAATAAATATATATTTTCAGATGGTATTTGATCCAGCTTTACATGAAGATTTTGAAACTCTTGAATCCTTTCCATTATCATGAATACTTGATTTTTCTATTCCAGCTGAGATGAATAACCTATGCAGATAGGGGATTCAGGGACATCTTATCTTTGTGATAGAAGTCCAGTGGGACGCCACTGATTGTGTTTGTCACGAAAGTACTAAGGACTGGCCATCCTTATGTACTATAGTGGTTAACCAAGTGACAAATTCAACCTGAAGATAGTTCAAAGATCATATTGATCTCTCGGTTGAACTCCTTTATAAAAGTTTTATCAAACAAACTCAATGTATATTCATGCTTGATGTCCATACATTTTATTGACTTCCTTTGTCAAAAATTCGATAATTTCAAAATTCCTAATGTTGAAGAAATGCGAAGATGGGCGTGACGACGTCTTAAATAATAGAACTATAACTGCATGGACGAAGAATTGGTTATGCAAGTTTAAGAATTTGGTGATTAAGACAGATAAGTCATGTCAAATTGGAAAAAGTACCGGTTCGAGAAAGCACGGACAAGATTTGAGGCTAATGAGAATTGAATAAAGCAAAAAGGGACAACAAAGAAAGGCACATGATTACAGATACGGTTAAAGGATGAAAAGAGAATGGTAATGGAGATATTGAGTATATGATGTTCAATGCCGAAAAAAAAAAGATTGTTTTGGACACCTACTGAAGGGCAGAGATAGTAAATAAAATATCATAAGATTTTAAATGTTTTAAATCCATCGTTGGAAATAAGATTTTATAAGTAATGAAGGTTGACTTAAGTAATGCGGAGTGAAGGAGAACGGAAGAAGAACCAAGACTGAATGAGGGATAAAGTGAATATGTGGAGTAAATAACTTATGCAATCCAGTGTAGAAAAATCATGATCATCAGGGATGGAGGAAAGTTGACCAAGATGGAATAAAATGACAGTGAGGAGGAAGACAGAGAAACCAGAAAGTTCTAAAAAGTGATTAAACAGAAATACAAGTTAGTTAAGAAAGGAATGTGGAATTCCGAAGATGTGGAGTTAGAAGAAAAAGGGCATTGTAGTTGCCTATAGAAATAAGTTAGCAGAAATTAACGAGACCCCATGATCAGAAAATAAGATTTCGGGAGTAGAATCCCTAGAGATTTTATTAAGATAAATGTGGGAAGTTGTGACTGTAACCAGTAAGGCAGTGAGGTGACAAGTAGCAGCGTCAGAAGTTAAAGCTATAAGTTATGAGCGTGGAAAGATGAGAATTTTTGCCAAAAATAGTATCATATCAATCTTAGAGGAATTATGAAGAGATTAATAAGACTACTGTTATAATTATCAAGAAGCGAGAAATTCAATGCGATTATAAAGGAAGTTATCAGGAAGTGGATTGTGATGACTATATAAAGAGTTAAATATGATTCAGGATTGGATTTATTTCCTATCAATGAGGGGAGATTTTGATTTTAAGAAATGTGAAAGTGATGTTTTGAAGTCGAAAGCAGATATAGAAGTCTTAGCAATCAAGCAGATCAAGAAATTGTTATATCAAAGGAATGAAGTCGTTTGGTATAAGAAGAAGGTAGCAGAAAAGAGATGATTAAGTCAAAGCATATATCAATGAATAAGATTTCAAACAGCAATTGGATGCAAAATTTAATATGATCATAGATCACAAATCAAGATGATCAAAGACTCATGAAGTGTATGCAAATCAATCGAGAGCGATTTTAAGAGTTTCCAAGAAAAGGAAGAAAATTTGGCACCAGGATCTTAATGTGAATTTCGAAAGTCATGATTTTATGGTTCATGTGAGTGGTGTTAAATGTTGAGGATGTAGCGTGTAAAGTTAAAATTCGAAAACTCGTCAAGTATACAAAGCTGTGATTTGAAAGTTCATTTCGGGAGATGTGGAATAGTGTGCTGCGAATAAGGTATATATATGATTTAAGGAAAATGGTCATCAGTTCAGAATGGTTGCATGGTAAAACAATGAGATGAAGGATGGATAGAAGTTTTTCGATTATTCCCTTCTCGAGTAACATTGCACGCGAACGAGGAGTAAGAATGATTGAGGAATTCTTGATATTCTTTTTCCCAATGTTTTATCTGAGTAAGGTTTCGTTTAGGATATATAAATAAGTGGTGAAGCGTTTTAAGTTGAATATGCATGTTGAAAAGCGGGAGCTTGTTGGGAATTGTTGGAGTAAGAATTGTTTCATGGCTAGTATCAAGTGAGGTTTTGACCTCAGGAGAATTAATATTACAGATTGGTTAACTCAATTTTGTTCTTCTATTGAGTGAAGTCACAGTCAAGGTGACAGGTATATTAGCTTCCAAGTGCTGCAAATAATCAAGGCAATACTTCAAAAGACTTAGCAAACCAGAATACTTTATAAGGGTGAGAATCGAGTTGTTAATCGAATTATGCTTGATGTGCATCTAAGGACGTATGTATTTGGTTATAGTATTCGATTGCAAGGATGCGACTGAGAAGAGGCGATATGATGCTAAGTTTCTAGATAAAGTACTCGGTAGAATAATGGGACTAAAGATAGATATGAATTTTTCAATTATTCCCTTCTCGATCGACATAGTACTTGAAAATGGAGTAGAAACGATTGAAGGATTTCTTGAGATTCCTTTCTCGTAGTTCTAATTGAAATCGTGTGGTAATACGTAAAGCGTGGGAGTTATACCAGTTGTATGTTGTTGCGAGTCCAGGCAGATTACGCGTTGAGTTATTGAGAATGATTGGCTTGGTATTATTAGTTTTTACGCGAAGTATAGTTTGTTGCAAGGAAAAGTCATAATGATTTCCGGAGAAAGGATATTCGTCTACGTGCGATAAACAATTAGAGTTGGAAACCAAAGCTTAAGGTTATCTCGGAAATTAAGGGCTCACAAGATGAGCTTATTAATGTATGAGATGATATAGGGAATCCTAGAATTGAAGATACAACTTGGGAAGTGGAAGTAAGATGTTTGAGAAGAACTGTTATTTGGGTCCTTAGGATTGATTCTGAGGACAGAATCCTATTAAGGGGGGGGGGGGAGGATATAACGCCTTACAAATTTCGATTTTAAAATTATTTATTTATTATAAATTATGAGGTATATTATGTGAATATTGTTGTGAAGGTGAAATGTATGTGAAAATGTGTTTATTTGCTCCCGTGATGATTTGTATATGCCGTGTAGGTGGGTGTATTTTTTTTAATTATATTTTGAGGATTTATATATATTTAAATCAAGTATTTTTTCTTAGCAAAAAAAAAATCAAGTATTTTTGATCCTCTGTAAATTTTATATAATTATCGGAGGGATTAAAAATCATGAAATCTTTTGAAATATTTACTTTATGTATTCATTGAGTTTTTAAATTGTTAGGTGAATTGATTTGGGAGTTGTGGTATTTTAAAATGATTTTAAGGATTTTATTGTATTTAAAGGATCAAATTTGCAAAATTTATATTTAATTCGTTATTGATCCTAAAAATATTTTAAAAATATGGGGAGATAGATAATTTTATTCTCTACATTTTAAAAATGATTTTTTTAGATTTTTCTAGAACATTATACATTTATTTGAGATTTACAAGGTAATTTTAAATTGTTTTAAGTAGAAATGGATGTAGTAAATGATGGAATTGCCTTTATCTCCTCTTATCCCAAAACACAGCAGCCACCCATTTGTATCTCTAGAAGTCTCTCGGTTTTTCCTCTCTACAGCTCTCAATCTCTCCCGCTTAATCTCTCTCGTCTCTCTCTCTTCAATCTTTTTCCCCTCTCTACTCGCGTATACACACTTATATATCTATTTATACCGTTGGGTGTGTGTGTTCATATGGTGTGGGTATGTGCTCGAGCTGCTGGGTGTGCTTGGGGGGAGTCTGATGGTTATACCAGGCCTTCGAGGTAGTGTTTATGGTCGTGTGTGAGGTTAAAACAGTGCTGGAGGCCAAATAGGTGGTGGGTTGGTCAGTAGGCGACGGACAGACCCTTGAAGGGGTTGTTTTTCCGCGAACAGCGCCGCTAGCAATGAGCCCAGCGAGCCGGCAACTGGTATGGAGTGGTTTTGCAATTTTATTGCTGTTGTAAACAATTTGATATGATAATTGTTGATTAGGTTAGTTCCGTGTAATTGTTTTTGAATGTCTTGATATTATTTGAATAATATTAGTGTAAATTTAAATTATGTTTATTGTTAAGATTAATTTGTGTGAATTAGAGGTTGTTAACGGTGATTAGATGATTATGGTGGTAATTCGGGGATGTTTATAGTGTTATAAAAATTTTGATGGAATTTCTGAGTTTATAAGTTATAAAGGGTAAGTTAATCGATTCTCGGATTGTCGAGTAGTGAGTTAATATGAACTTGTGGTATATGAACCATTAATTGTAAGTTGTATTTAGTGTGATAATTATAATTGTGGAGAAAGATGTGAGTCCGAATATGTTCGGATTAGTATTTGTTATTTGTTAATCATTAATTGCTAATTGTTATTGCCGAATATAATATGTTAAGAATTATTTGAGTTGGCTAAGTTATAGTTACCTTGTGCTAAATATTATAAGTCAAGTCGATGTATTTGTTGAATTTCATACTTGTCAAGCTAGTGGGGGTGAAGATATAAGTGGCTAAATGATTATTAGTATTGATTATTAATTGTCGTATAATGATGGAGTTTACATGACCTTATTAATTGTAAATGGTCTATATGGGTTAAATATCGTAGTCGAGTCCTAATAATTGTTGAATGTTGTATTTGTCAGATACTTGGTGGTGAGTTATATGTGTGGTCAAGATGGTTTTAATTGGAATTGAGCGGTGACCCCGGGATAGTTCAAATTACAAAAAGGTTATTTCTAAATTTTTATAAAATATTATGAATTCATTTATTGGTTGTATGGTTTTCAAATGTGGTTTATCTGCGAGGAGTTGCAATGAGATCACAAATCTTAAATGTCAATATTTAAAGACTTGTGTAATTTTCTTCAACTAGTTCCTCGGGCTTACGAATATCCATGATTAGCTATCACGAGTATAATTAATATACTTGAGTGATGTGATCATCGATATAGCGTAAGTAATAGTTAGTGCTACGGGTTGTTCCCTAGGGCTTACGAACATCAATGATTGATTGTCACGCGTATCATTAAAATGCATGAGAAATACGATCACTGGTGTAGCGTAAGTAGTAGTGTTAATGTAAATTATTATGTGTTGTTGCTGCATGTTGAGGCAGCTTTATCTTTTGTAAAAACAGGGTTAAATTGTTTATGATTGATATTGAGGGGCTGTGCCCATAGTCCGATAAACGAATACCTCATGCCGAAATTTTCTAAAAATCCCCTGCAAATCTATTTAAAACCTATTTAACTTATTTAATTCCAATGCTTGAAGGTGTGTTATGATTACTAAGGGTTAAGTATATGTAACAGTGGTTTATGTCGAGAATATATCGTGGTTTTAAATATTAAGTGGTTGTGTTATTTTGAAATGGCTATGTGATGTGTTTACGTGACTTAGTTGATTATAGTAAGACTATTCTATGAATGTAAATGGATGTGTCTATGTGTAATATATATGTAAGAGTTATAGGACGCGCATGGGTAGATTAGAGCAAATAATAAGGTTTTGCTTGGTTTGATACTGAAATAGCATTTGACCTTGTAAAGGTACGAATAAGAGACTTGGTCAGGAACATTGCGCGGGTAGACGGAAAGATGAACAGAAGAACAAGTGTCAGTTGACGGATGTATAGACGTGGAAGGTGGTGAGATATGAAGTAGAAATGAAGGTGGGGCCAATTAAGAGGCTAGCAAGTAAAGGATAGAGTTGGATGTGAAGTGAGTCATAGATCGATGTCTACGATCGAAAACTTCGTATAACAAGGCAAGTGTTATTGCTATTCACTTATTTTTCAAGTGATGCAATTCAATTTCTTTGTTGAATAAGATAGATTGGTCAAGCATGTTTAGAAAGTGATGAACTCTTCCAGCTTGCACAATATAGTTAATTCTCCCCACCTAGAGCTCAAATATCAAATCTTTCCAAGGACCTTACTAATATTTTTCCCCAAACTATTTCATCCAAGGAATGTTAAAGCTTCCTTAGTGGAAGACTTTTCTTTTATTTTCTTGAAAATGTTAAGGGGCTCTCTAAATAGAGAGAATCCATGTTTTAAACCTCTACAAATACCTGTTAATGAAATTTCTGGTGTTAGCATAATCTCACCAGAGAACCCCTTTCTTCTTAAAATGTTTTCTTCAAAATGATTTAAAATTAATTATCCTAAAACTATCTTTTCACAAATAACCGTTTAATCTGTTTTACTCGCTTATGTGAAATCAAGCCTTATTGTGTGTTGTAAGATTTTATTTAAATCGTGGTGCTCAATTATTTCCCTGCTCTAACTTAGAATTCCAATTGATGATAATCTTGTCGCAATTTATATTTACTATTGTTGCTCTAGTCGATTATTCCTTCAATCAATGTAATGATGTTACGTTCCCATCTATTTATACTTATCTTGTCGATATTCATTCAATTGCTGTTATATATATTCTCCACCACACTTATTACCGAACTTGTCGGTATTTATTAAAGATCTTGATTATCTGGTTATTTTCCTGTATTGTATCGAACTCGTCGATACTTGTTGATGATCTTGATTATGCAGTTATTACCATTTATTGTATCGAACTTGTCGATACCCTTAGAGCTTATTATGCTTTAATTATCACCCAATTATTGTGTCGAACTTGTCGACACATGTTGATCCTGAATTCTTCATTAATTCTTGGGTTATTAGTTGTTGTTCTGGAACGTGAATTTTCCTGTTGGTTGAGGTGGTAAGGTTGTCGATTGTTCCGACACCTAGTGCATTCGATATAGAATTGGAATATTTTTGACCGTAAGGTCGGACCATATTGTGGTCGTGATAAAAATGTTTTGACCGAAAGGTCGGACCCTATTGTGGTCGTGATAAAAATATTTTTGGACCGTAAGGTCGGACCAGATTCGTGGTCGGAAGTTAATAAGGCCAATGTGTGCCGTGGATCCATTATAGGACATTGCTGTGTGCGATTATCCGGGGTTAGTGCGTGACTGATCAGCAGCCTAACCTTATTATTTTTAAAATATATTTTAAAAAAAAATCCAATTCTTATCTATACTTTGAGATTGAGATGTTCAATTCTTGACTCCTTGGAAGTCTGTTTTAATGATACTTTGATATCAGAATCCCTTGTCAGTTTTAGTTCTTGATGCACCTTGTGAATGGTGAATTATTGGCCCTCGTGGCAATCAAAAGTCGATATAACCAAACCTTTAATAGAATGAGTTGAAACTCTTTTGTTTATCAGATTTGTCTTCGTTATTGAAATTGTTATCACTATTTACACTTGCTGAGCATTGTTGGCTCACTCTTGCTTTTGCTTGTTTTCTTCAGTTGATAGAGATAATTAGTGGACCTAGTGGTCAGTTGGTATTGCTCTTCAGGCAGCGGGAAGAGGCGATCGAATTATGGATTCCGTTGACTAGTGGATGGGGAATTGTCAAGGTTGGATATATAGATAGATAGTGATTTGGTATCCTCACAAAATGTATAATATTTTATTCGAGATTGGGTTGTAATAATGTAATTGATAGTTTGTTTCATACCATAACCTGTTTGCGATCTTGGTTAAGGGGTTTTGTTATTATATAATGTTTTTATCCAGGGATTGTATAATGTGTTTGTGGTTAATGGCTCCAAATCTGTACACCGGATTTTGGGATGCTACATGTCGTGGGCTGATCACCCAGCTTAGCTCGTAGCGTCTTATCGTAGTTCCAATCTTTGATGGTTATTCCTTCTGAAAAATCATATTTTATTGTTGAGAATCAAGTGTCGAATCTTTTATTGAATTATTCTATATTAATTCGAGATTCGGATTGTCGCTGGAGCATTTGTTGCACAGTGACGGTTAAATATCGAGAATGAATTGAGATCTTCTTATTTATTCATGAACTCATTATTGTCAGGCCGGTTTGGTAGCTAAGTATGTAAGTGCTTACTCGACAGGAGTGAGATTATGAATAATTAGGAATTACTTGTATGTTGTCTCCTAGTAGCTGAAGCATCTGTCGCTCAGTTATTCAAGTTTTTATCGAAAGTCGCTATAAAATTGTTGAGATAAATATCAAAAATCCTTTTACAAAGTTGTCGAGGTGAATTTCTTATTGAATGCTGTATACCTCTTTCTTATTTAGAAAATCTTCGTTAGAAATATTTCAAAAATGGTGTCATCCACAAGTTACATTTTTAAAACCTTCAAAGTTTTTTTTTCTAAAGGTATCTTAGTATACTCTATTATATACTTGTTGAGCGCCTCTCTTGCTCAATCTTGCTTTTATTTTAAATCTTATTTTACAGAGATAAATAGTTGATGTGATCGATCTATATTAGCTCGAAGCAGGGAAGGACTTGGATCAAGATGGTTTTGGCTTAGAGCATTTTTTATTCCGAAATAGTCTACTAGATGTTTAGTTAGACTGGTATGGTATTCATATTCTTATGTTGTATTATTTGTTGTATTATAATATTGTGGCCGTTGTATACCTTATATCAAGGTGATACCAACAGCATAAGATTGTATAAGAGATTGTTGTAATAAGAGTTGTAAGTTAATAAAAGAAGTTATTATTCTGTTTTTGGACTTCTTGTTTTCTAGTCTATAACCTGAAAAGATTCTTGGTAGTTGGGGTCGGATGTCATGTTTTAGATTAAATATTGGCAGGTGATTGTTTGATTATTAAGGTTTTTTCGCAGTAGCGACCTCCCTGGCCCCGGATTTGGGGGCGTTACAAAATATGCACGAACCCTAGCCGCAATCTAAAACCCTCATCTTTATTCCAGAACACACACTATGCTAAATAAATAAATTTCTGAAAAATAGATAAATAAAAAATTGAAAATTTTAAATCAAGATAAAATTTAAATTATATAAAATAAAAGTAAGCACGGGTATTGAGCTAGTAATCTATAAACCAACTATTAATGTATAATAGCTACATGGTTTATCATTTAATTCCTATAATCTAGCATATTGTTTTATTATATTCTTATTTTGAATGTGTATATAAAGGTAAAATAGCTCCTTGTAGCTTTAGGTATGTTAATTCAATGAATAAAATATAATTGTAACCATTACTAGATCATCTAGAGTTGCTCCAAGTACATACAAGATATTGTTTGATGCCCAACTTGAATTGCTCCAAGTAGAAGTCATGCAGCATATGTATTACAACATAGTCATCAAGATTTACATCTAGTACCTTCATGACATAACGCATATTTGCATGGAAGACATAGGTCTTGCAAAGTAAAGTTGGTCATGTAAATTTAGCAAAAAAAAAAAGGTTGGTCATGTAAAGGAGGAGTTGTAAGTTCACCAACATCGCCTCCATCAGGCCCAACATCTGGTGCCCTAATCTATCTATAGGTTTCATCGGAACGCCTGAGAATTTGTAAGGAATAGAAAGCTCAGGCTTTCAAGCTCCAAGTATATGTCTTAATATATAAAAGTTTAGGCCAAGATAACATAACTCAAGTGACTTTATTCAACAGAAAGTTATGGATCCTTTTGGTGAAGATTGGAGAACTTATAAAAGAAAATTGAGCAATGAATAGAATAACACGTGTACTTACCATTGATTTTCAAATTAATATATTTTAGCCAATGCATTTTGAACTGAACATCATTAAGAAGAATGGACCAAACCTGTTTAAAGGAAAAGGTGCTACAACTTCTCATTCACATAATATTATAACTAGAAGACATGTAAGTAATAAATTTAGAAGCTTACCTGAATTTCATAACCTTTATGTTCAATTAGATATAGATCTCCACCTCGTAATTTCATTCGTGTATGAAATTTCATATCACAATTTATTCTATGGATAAAGATATGCAATTATTAATTTTACAGGAATATGCGTGCGTTCATGTAACAATTAACTCAACGAAAAAATAGAACTAACACATCTTATTATGGAATGTAATCGTATATTCCAATTAATCAATATTAACCTCATTTTAGTTTACAATCTAAAAGTTGAAACTCAACTTATTAACGGAGGTGATGCAACCTTCCTTTATGTCACATACAACACACATTTAAGCTTACAATTTGAAAATCAAGGTCAACAAGATGTCAGCTAAAAAGGGTGAATAGATTTTATTGAAGATCTTTTGATGAATTTCATAACATGTGGTACATTGATAGGCCTTGTAGCTATTTGATACAAAGAAAGTTCAGAAGGAAGAAACATACAAGTTGAAGAACAAACCATAAGTATGGCAGTGATGTTAAAAATGAGGTCAAAATAAGATAATATACAAAATCCACAGGCTAGCATTATAAAAATTAAACCACCAGAAGTGCTATACACATCTTATATAGACAATCAAAATTGTTAACACAAGTTCCAAGTAAAAGAATATAATTTCAAGAAAAACATATAGATCCGCCCAATCTAATCAGCAAAATTCACAGTAAATGTGAGGTGGAACTAGACCAAGACCAAGTACACAAGCTTTATGTTGAAAAACACGACAATTTGAATTTTCACATTATCAAAAGAAAATTTAGAAAAAAATATTGATTTGATCAGAGTAGATTAAAAAAGTGAAAATTGTGCAACAACAAGAAGAAAAAGAATTTAATCAATTATGATAGACAAAACTCCACAATATAACACAATATAACAGGTCAAATAAACCAATTTTAGCTTAGAGTTATCAATTCACAATTACCTCAGCAAAAGAAAGTAATAGGAAAAACACATATGCACACACGAAGTCGCAATAGACCCCGTGGAAGATGAAGTAAAATTTCAACCTCGGCCGTATCAATCATAGAATTGTCTGGCGACCAGGAACCACATGGGCGGGTGATCCTTTCCCTGATAGAATTGGTAATCCCGGGAACATAACTATATTGTTTGTCTAATGCTGACTCGTACATTTCTGCTTGCATAATTCTGAACCAAAAGAGTAGAACGTTTGAATGAAAGAATTATTTCAAGAGAAAGAAAGTGGAAACAAGAAATGTAATCATTTTGGAAGGCTACGGTTATCTATTATTCATAGCTAAATCGTTAACAGTATTATCTACTTATTTAAAATAGCTACCAAATCTATCATTTGTGCACATCATCAATAATCTTCACTACTTCTATCCTCTCAGCAACCTCTATTGAGGCACTCGATGATGCTGAACAAAAAGTAAAATGCTACATTTAAATCAAGAACCAACATGCATACGCAAAAATTTCAATCTAAGATGTATGCAATCAAAACATCAACATGTATTAATCCTCTTGATGTTTTGATTGCATTTTGTTAACATGTAAAACAAAATGCATAACTGACTAGGTGCATATATCCTCTCTAAATGTTCATGTATTAATCCTCTTGATGCTTTGATTGCATATAACTTAGCTTGGAATTTTTACTTATGCATGCTGGTTCTTGATTAAATATAGCATCTCACTTTTTGTTCTACATCATCGAGTGCCTCAACCGAGGTTGCTGAGAGGACAGAAGTGGTGAAGATTATTGATGATGTGCACAGATGATAGATTTGGTAGCTATTTAAATAAGTATATACTACTATTAATGATTCAGCTATGAATAACAGATACTCGTAGTTTTCCAACAAGTGATTACGTTTCTTTTTTCTACTTTCTCTCTCTTGAAATAATTCTTTAATTCACACGTTCTATTCTTTTGATTTAGAAATTGCAAGCAGAAATGTATGAGTCAACACTAGATAGGCAGTCTAGTTATGTTCCCAGGATTAGCAGTTCTATCAGGAAAAAGATCACCTACTCATGTGGTTCCTGGTTTCCAGACAATTCTATGACTGATATGGCCGAGGTTGAAATTTTACTTCATCTTCCACAGGGTCTATTGTGAATTTTTGTGTGCATATGTGTTTTTTCTATTACTTTCTTTTGCTGAGGTAATTGTGAATTGATAACTCTAAGCTAAAATTTCCATAATTGGTTTATTTGACTTGTTATATTGTGTTATATTATGGAGTTTTGTCTATCATGATTGATTAATGTCTTTTTCTTCTAGTTGTTGTACAATTATCACCTTTTTAATCTACTCTGATCAAATCATAATTTTTTTTCTAAATTTTCTCTTAACAGTGTGAAATTTCAGATTGTCGTGTGTTGCAACATAAAGCATGTGTGCTTGGCCTTGGTCCAGTTCCACCTCATATCTACTGTGAATTTCGCTTTTTAGATCGGGGCAGATCCGTATGTTTTTCTTGAAATATTCTTCTACTTGGAACTTGTGTTAACATTTTTTATGGTCGATCTATATAAGATGTGTATAGCACTCCTAGTGGTTTAATTTTTATGATGCTGGCTTGTGGATTTTGTATATATTCTTATTTTGACCTCATTTTTAACATCGCTGCCATACTTATGGTTTGTTATTCAACTTGTAAGTTTATTCCTTCTGAACTTTCTTTGTATTAGATAGCTAAAAGGCCTATCAATGTACTACATGTTCTGAAATTCATCAAAAGATATTTAATAAAATCTATTTACCCTTTCTAGTTGACATCTTTTTGACCTTGATTTTCGAATTGTGTAAGCTTAAATGTATGTTGTATATATGTGACATAAAGGAATGGTGCATCACCTCCATTAATTAGTTGAGTTCCAACTTTTAGATTGTAAACTAAAATGGGGTTAATATTGATTAATTGGAATATAGGATTACATTCCATAATAAGATGTGTTAGTTCTATTTTTTCGTTGAGTTAATTGTTACATGAACGCAGGCATAGTCTTGTAAAATTAATTATTACATATCTTTATCCATAGAAAAAATTGTGATATGAAATTTCATACACGAATGAAATTACGAGGTGGAGATCTATATCTAATTGAACATAAAGGTTATGAAATTCAGGTAAGCTTCTAAATTTATTACTTACATGTCTTCTAGTCGTAATATTATGTGAATGAGAAGTTGTAGCACCTTATCCTTTAAATAGGTTTGGTCCATTCTTCTTAATGATGTTCAGTTCAAAATGCATTGGCCAAAATATATTAATTTGTAAATCAATGGTAAGTACACGTGTTATTCTATTCATTGCTCAATTTTCTTTTATAAGTTCTCCAATCTTCACCAAAAGGATCCACAACTTTCTGTTGCATAAAGTCACTTGAGTTTTGTTATCTTGGCCTAAACTTTTATATATTAAGACATATACTTTGAGCTTGAAAGCCTGAGCTTTCTATTCCATACAAATTCTCAGGCGTTCTGATGAAACCTATAGATAGATTAGGGGCACCAGATGTTGGGCCTGATGGTGGCGATGTTGGTGAACTTACAAGTCCTCCTTTACTTGACCAACTTTTTTTTTTCTAAATTACATGACCAACTTTAGTTTGCAACACCCATGTCTTGTTGGGTTTCAATACAATTTGATTTTATGGGTTTGGGTGGTCTAATATATATATGGGTAAGATAATAATTGTATGTTTAGACAATTATTATATGTGGCATGTCTTGATCACTAAGTTGAGAAATTAGGTGCCAAGAATTGGAAGGCTTGTAGAACAAGTGTAATAAGACTTGTAGAACAAGTATGGTAAGTCTTGGTGGCTAATTTTGGATGGCTATATATACATTGTCATATTGTATTTGTTTGATAGGTGAGCACTTAAGAGATGTAGTCTTAGGTATTGTTTGTGAGATGCTTAAGCATTGTTTGGCTTATGTATCAGTTTAGGACACCGTTGAGGTTTTATTGTTTTCATGTATTATTGATAATTATTTTTATTAATAATACGAGTTGGGACGTGGGTGTTTCCACGTCAAATATTTTGTGTGTTCTTGTTTTACATTTACTTATTGATTTGACTAGATTGTATTTAACCCCTCCTTCTACAATCTAGGTTGTATTGTTGGGCCTCAACGGTGTATCAAATTTAGTGTACCACACTACCAACCAAATAGAGGCTAGTTTGCTTATAATAATATAATATAATATAGGTAGGTATATAAATTTTACTAGATTTGGTATATTAAAGTCTTTTTCTAGTAAGTTAAAGATAGTTCAGGGACCAAAAATACGAAATCTTTTGTTCATGGACCTAGATAATAAAACATGAATAGAGCAGGGACCTATTATTTAATTTTCCCTTTAAGAATTATTCAAGATTTTTTTACTCTGAAGATGTCATAAACTATTAGAATTTGTCTTGATAGTTGTATTTTATTGGATTTTATATAACTTTAAACTTCTACAATAGAGTTCAAAATTTTGCAATAGAATTACGTAAATCAACTAATTACTTATCCTGATTTTACAGTAAAATCAAAAGATTTATCGGAAATTTTGAGCAATTAAGAAACTGTAACAACTAAATTTAAAAACAAAAAAAATTATAAAGAAGTCAAGAAAATGTATTAAAAGTGTAAAGTAGAATCAAAATTTTTACATTAGAATTTATTTAATCAACAATTACTTACTTGATTATGCAATAAAATTAGAGGCATGTCTGAAATTTTGAGCAAAATATTTTCTTCTTAACAGTCATTTCGTCAAAACCTGAAACAGAATTAAAAAATTTACAAAAAATTATAATGACATCAATGTGAAAATTTGTGAACATGCTCTTAATATGATATACAAAAATGATCACATAGTATCCAAAGAAAAATATCTAAATCACGAAAATATATTAGAGACGAGAAGCGTAAATGAAAACAAAAAGATATAAAAGCCATCATAAACTGAATTTAACAAAAATTATTATGAATTTATAAAATATTATAATTTAATTGGTAAAATTGAAATTCAATAACATCTAATAGTTAGACAAAAAGATTAACCTGATGAAGATTAAATCGCAGCAACGGGATTACATAGCTGAGCTTGTTTTGAATTGGATGTCACAATCATAAATAAAATCGCCGGAAGAGATTGTCGACAGAGAGATCGTGTGATCGTGTAATCAATAGAGATTAAATCGCAGCAAGATGATTACGTAACTCAGATTGATTCGAATAAGATGCCACAAACTAAAATAAAATTGTCGAGAGAGAGATCTCGAAACCGGCTTGAATGTATAACTAACATATAAATACAACAACTAGTAGTTGTTAGAAGATATTATAATTAATAGATTTAAAGCAATTCATAGAAAAATGAGTACAAATACACAAACCTGATAAAGACTAAATGACAACGTCATTACATCGACAATTATCTTGAGTACCCAACAAAAAATGATTTTAAAAGATGTTCACACAAGAAACTTTGTTAATTTCAACTAAATTGCAGATAAAATCGATGAAAGACAGGTCGATGTATAATGAATTTGATTGAAGGAGATGAATATGTACATGACCTATAGATACAGTAGTTGTGAAACTTTTGTTTTTGCTTAAATAAAAAGAAATTATTTAACTTTCATTTATAATAACTGTTAGATTGGTTTATCGTAGTGTCCAGATTAGCCTAGAAGGTTCTTTCTTGTACTTTATATAGGAGGGTGTTTTCTAGAATTATGGCCTACTTATATAGTGGGCTGGTCCTAATCATTTAGAGGCCCCGTGTAGAAGTTTTATTGGACCCCTTTTGAAAGTATTGTTAAGATAATATAAAAGAGCTTTTTGGGCTTAGCAAAAAAAAAGAGCTTTTTGGATCAATTAGAAATATTACTAAAAAACTTTGGGACCTTATTAAAATGAATAAAACCAAAGTAAGAATGTAAAAAAAATTACAAATTTAAATTTGAAGAAAACTTGTTTGAAGAATGTTGCCCAGTAAATAACAATTGTAGAAGGGGGGTTGAATACAATTGTATAAGATTTTCGACTTAAACTGAAATAACACAAGTATGAATCAATAACAGCTTTATTAATTCTGATATAAAACTGTTACAAAACGCTCTTAAGAAATACTTATGTTCTTAAGAGCTGCTAGGTTACAGAATAACTCGTGTATACGATTACAATCATGTAAAACCTAAACTGTGTTTATATAATGTACACAGCTGCTCTATCAATTACAAGATATACCAAATCAATTACATACGACTCTTAATACATATCTTGAAAGATAGCTGCATTCCTATAATTCAGGAACCGACAAATCAATCTTCCCATAATCTCTGGACAAAAGTAAATCTGCTTGTAATCCTGATCTACTCAAATACTGACGATGTGTTACTGATGATGTCAGCATTAGTATCTGATCAGTAATGTCCAGATCCTGATCATCACTTGAATCAATATCTAACAATCTCCCCTAATTTGTTCTTTGTAAAATAAAGCACAAATTCCTTGATTCAAAGATGTCAAAAACTCAAAACAAAATACCTTCTAAAATTCATCAGGAACAGTTTCAGACATTCTTTGATAAAATAGATTCATCTTCAAGAAATCAGATATCAATTCTTCTTCCTTGCTTTCAAGAATTTGAATCAGTTTCTTTTTCAGATTTTTGAGTCCTTCGTCTTCCTCATTAATCTGATAGATAGCTGCCCTGAGATTCTGAATTGAGCTTCTTGGAAGATCTAAATCACCTAGCAACACATAAGCAATCTCCTTCCCATCTGGATTAAGAGACAGTTGTTCCATGCCTAGATACTCTTCTCTAACAGCAGTACCTTTCTTCATTTCAACCTCTATGCCTCTTAAATTTAAGTACATAGGAATATAATTGCCATCATACCTCGTTCCTCCATCCATAAATCTCTGTCTGATTGTCCTGTAAATCATGACAGACCAATTGTAATAGACTTCTCTTTCTTTAGCATTGATGCTTTTACATCTGAGCAGATACAGAACATATTTCAGCTCTTTTGCGGATTTGCACAACAACTCATGAATAACAATCTTCTTTACACTTCTGTCTTTCATGAAGTACAACATCTTTTCTACCTTCTTAGCACCAGCATGACAATCAGCAATGATAGCAACAACTACAAGTTTCCAGAGATGATTAACAGTTAACTCATCACCAATCTTGTCAACTAGAGCATACTGATCAGTTTGTACAATAAAAACAACCTGTGCATTATTATATCCAATACCTCCTCTTGTTCCAGGTTCCAATCCCTTCAAACCAGATTGCATACTTACCCACTTTGGTGGATTTTCAGCAACAAATGCAGTAGACTTTGATTTAACAATCAGTAAAGATTCATTAATCAAAGAAGATTCTGTTATCAGTCCTGCAGATTTGAAAACAATTGGTTTCCTATAATCACACTCACTCTTCTCCTTTTTCTTGCTCTTCTTCTTCTCATCTATTGGATAATACTGCTGATGTTCAGGAATAGATTTACTTTTATCATACCATAACTTCCTGTTAGATTTATGAACATTTTTCAAGTAATCTCTGGTTGCTATCCTTTCTGCTTCTCTTGCTTTAGCTCTGATTTCACTTTCTCTTTCAAATCTTCTGAAATTTTCTTGCTCATACTTCAGTGTATCTTCAATAACTTCCATATTGTGAAATTCAACCACAACCTTAAGAATCATAATCTTAATTTCTTTTAAAATTTCAGCTTCTCCAGAATCAGAGACAACATCAGGAATTGAACCAAAAACTGACTTCTTATTAGATACAGTAGATTGAACAGCAACCTTGTTCTTTCTTTTTAAAGGCAATATCTCCTCTTCAATTTCTTCAGGAGCATTGAATCTGTTGTCCGGAGTTAGTGCAAGAGATAGTGGAGTTTTCTTCTTTTCATTCTCAGAAACATCTTTTAACTTGATTCCACTAGATCTTGTTTGCCTTGTACTTGTTTGAGCAGGTATTCTTCCTCTACCTCTGTATCTTCCTCCTCTACCTCTTCCTCTTCTTGCAGCAGGAGCTTCATTTTGTCTTGCAATTTCTTCGAGAATCCTGTTCTGTTCTTCTAAGAACTCATCAGTAGTCATGTTTGGATTCTCTCCAGTAGTTAAGATAAGCGCCTTCTCAGCATGATACTGTTGAACTCTTTTGTCTTTATGAAACAATTTAAGAACACGACCATCCCTAGTGTCAAGTTCATGAAACAGATTAGCAGCATCTTCATCCTGTTCCACATACACATCATCCTCAGGAATGGTTGACAGAGTTTGACCAGGTGTCACAAACTGTTCTTCTGTCAGACTCTGAGATTGTACCATTGTTGTCACTGTCTTCTTACCAGATCTAGAAACATGAGTTGACTGCCTAGTTTGAGTATTAGATTGACTTCTCTTTGTTACTAAAGCAGCATTAGAGGTTTCAACTTTATGTGACTTAGCACCACCAACATTTCCAGAAATATCATCATCTTTTTGTACAACTGGATTAGGTGAGCATTTTGTTTTGACTATCTTCTCCCCCTTTTTGACATCAGAATCCTCATCAAGAAAGAAAGATAAGATTAGTTTGAGAGTTTCTTCAATATTATCGACCTTAGAAGACAAGATATCAACTTTAGTTTCTACAGAGTTCATCCTTGTATTAACGTCAGCAGTTAAACATTTAAGCTACGAAGCAGATGCAACTTCAGAATGATCCTTAAGAAAACGAGCATGAAACTGATCATTATTCTTTTTTACAGAAGCAATCTCATCTTTCAATCCCTTTGTCAAGATAGTAGTAGTCTTCAAATGATCCTTGAGATCAGAATTAGACAACTTGGAAGCTATATGAGTGGAATGAAAGAGAGCATTGGGAAAGTTTATAGAAGCAGTAGGCTTATCCCATTCAGTATCCCATTCATACCTCCTTAGAGCTTGAATATGATCAGGAGTAATATTGTTGTATTCACCCTTGTTACTGTAAGATTCCGGATACTTGCTTGAAGAAGCCTGAGCCTGAGTACCAGAACGTAGACTCGCTCTTACAGCAGCCTGAACATAAAGTGCTTCAACATAATCAGCATCAACAGGATCATCATCTGAATTTGAACCAGATTTGTTAGTCGGAATCTTATCATCAACATTATCATCATGATGCATAACACCTTTCATTTTCAAGTCACCAGTAGATGTAGCTGGTGAATCCTGCTGACCTACAGGTAGAATAGTAACATTTCTTAAATCTACTTCAGAAGTTAACAACTGTCAATAGTAACTGCTACCTCACTAGAAGTTAACAACTTCTCACTCTTTTCTACCTCTCCTTTTGCCAGTTCAGGAGACTGCCGCTCATCACTCTTCTTTTTCTCTAAATGTTCACTCTCATTCTCACAAGAAAGGTTTTGACTCATCAAATGCGAAGAAATAAGAGGTGGCTTAGAAGAGTGGTCTGAAGTCATACAAATAGAGGTATCCCTGGTATCAGGTCTATCTGTAATCATACTATCAGTGTTAAGAGAAGTAGAGATAGAGATGTTACCTGACGAAGTAGTTAAAGAATCCATTGGCCGTGCAGAAATTGGCTCGATAAGTAATGGAATTAGTGGATCAGTAGTACTTACATCAGGATTGACTACTGCAACTAAAGCATGACTTGCATCAATATTAACTATTGATGGTTATTGTGTAGTCTGAGGTTGTGAAGCTTCTTCAACACTTTGAGTTAAAGGTTCTTGTGTGCTTCCCTCAAATGCAGTTTCAGTGATCACTTCTTCACATTCAGTAATGTGCAAATTATGAGCAACTTTATCTGCCAGACTTTGAACTAAGTCAATTTTGAATTCAGAAGCCCCTTGAGCATTGTCAGGAAACTCCTTTATTGTTGTGACTTTGCCAGCATCTTCACTTTGAGAAGATGGTTCTTGTGGGGCAGGAATATTCTTGTCTTCACCTTCCCTTTGAGAAAGTGGTTCTTGTGGGACTATTCCTTCAGAATTGTCTGCACCCACACTTTGAGTAGGTGGTTCTTGTGTGACTGGATCTGCAAAAGCTTCTGAACTCTTTTGAAGTTCAGGTTCTTGTGGGCTTGATCCTTTCAGAGGTGACATAGTAGTCTCCTGTTTCTTCTGTCTATGAAAGACATTTGCTTCAGCAGTTTTCTTTTCAAGTGGTGAAGGTTTGAAACCCAACTGAGCAGCAATAGCATTTATTTGATCAACAGACATCTCAATAATTCTTCTCTTTGGAGATACAGGTGCTGGAGAATCAGAGATCTCAACAGTCTTCACAGGTGAATTATCAGGTGTAGAGATGTCAGGATTGACCGTAGTGTCAGGAACTGATGATCCATCTGGATTAGTAGAGACATCAGGATTGCTCTCCATAGCCTCAGTAAGATTTCGTAATTCTATAGGAACAACAAATTTGCTTTTGTTGATTAATCTTCTTCTTTTCTGTGGCTTTTTAGAGACAGCCACTTCTCTAGTATCAACAGCATCAATCTCCTTTTTCTTCATCAAAACTGATATAGGCATTGTGTCATCATCAAAATCAGAATCAGAATCAGCTCTCTGACTAACTTTCCTCTTTACTCCTGTTTCTCTATTCAGACCAGATGCACCCAGTATCCCTTGTTCACCCCCTTGTAACTTCATTTGAGAGTGAGTTGGAGTGGAGAAATCCTTTGATCCTGATTGCCTCTCAGACATATCAGATCTAGCTAATTTCTTTGATTTTACAACTGATGTCTTTTGTGAGACATCAGAGGTGGTTAACTGTTTAGAAGAGTGTTTAGGTTGTGTGCTTGTGTCAGGAATAGGATGTGTAAGGTCCTGTCCCATAGCACCAGTTGCTGGGCCATATTGAATAGGCATTCTCGGTCTTAAAAGAGACCATACTTCATCAGGAATGTATGGAGTTCCATCAAACCTATTTGCTTTATCAGAATTGATTAGACTCTTTATATTGTTTTCTGAGATTTTACATATTGGCAAAATTGTATCATTCTCAAAAACAGCATCAGGACATAAGTGAGAGAATATTAATTGGAAAAATCTAAGAAAGCAAACATAACCATATTTATCTGCTTTTCTTTCACTTAATGCCTTTAGTATAAAAGACCCATAATCAAATGAGAGATCATGAATTAGAGAATACCCAATTTTGGCTGAACCTGTGGGTAAAGCATCAAAATTTGACACTTTATTCAAGAAACATCTGCTGATAGTGTCAAAGAAGAAATTCCATTCCTTCTTAAGCTTTGTTCTGTAGAGCTCTCCAAACTTCTTTGGTGCTCCATTGTAACCCAGACTTACAACATACTCAAGGAGTCTTGTATCAGGAACTTTGAATACCGGCTTACCAATAATTGATGGTAAGTGTAGAGCTTCAGCGACAATCTCAGGAGTCACATAGTACGTAACATTATTATACTCAAAGCTCATTTGAGGCTTTTCTGATGAAAGTCCTTTCCCAAAGACACTTGTGTTCCAAACCTGCATTACAGACTGAAAAGATATCTTGGCAGGTTGGGTTAGAGCATAATTTATTGGGCTTGAGGCCAAAAAGTCCTGTATAATGTGGAAATCATTGGGCAAGTCCTGATGATCTAGAACTGCAGTGAAGTTATTTGTATTAAAAGTAACTCCATTGATTACTACCTTGCTGTTAATGAAAGATGATTTCTCCATTGAAAATTTCAAACACGAGAGTTGTGCTAATTTTGAAATTAGGGTTTGAGAGTGAGCAGAGATAGAGAGATGATGTTTTACTGATAGTTTTGAGAATAATAAATCAATTAGAAAACTAAATTGATATTTAGACAATACTAATGATTTCTCAAAAATAGGTGTCAGTAAACTATTCGTGCATACTAGACTAATGGACCAAATTACGTGAGAGAGTGGTGATTATTGCACGCGTCACGACTTACCATATGTAACTATATGTAATGATTGAGTGAAACACATGCGCTCGTATTATTTGAGAAATAAGATTGTGATTAAAATAAAACAAGGTAATTTGTTTTAAATAAAGAAATTTAAAACATCACAATTAAAAAAAAACCTGGTACTTACACCAGAAATATGAATCGTTTCATATTCTTGTTCCACCCTTCTCTATTTAATCCTAGAGACTTGTCCACTTACTTTTTAACTCTTCTCCTGCTTCTTCTCTCCTGCAAACCAAAAGCTTTTCTTGCAAAGTTTCTCAGTACAGAGATGGCAAAACTTACCATTAAAGAAAAAAATCTCCATCTCGTAGAGAAAAAAGACATCTTTAGTTATACTCATGAAGAGTTTGAAGCGTTTAACCAGGAAAGGCAGCTCGAGCCATTGTGGCTTCAGATGGATGCTTGTCTTGAAGAGATTGAGAAGGAAAAACCTGCAAAAGTGATTGACATCGATGCTGCCCTTCAAGCAACATTAGCATGGATTTCATCTAAGGCATCCTCATCCAACTCCATCAACCATTGTTAATGAATATGTCACCAAAAATAACCTTATCCCTGTCGACCTCCACCCAAACAAAGTGGCAAAGATGGGATCTGGGATGGCTACTAACAATGGAGTGGTTTGGACTTTATTTTCTGTTGAATAGATTAGTAGATAGAGAACAAAAAGATGTAATCTTTGAATGTAATCTCTTTCTTATTATCAATGAAAAATTCAGTTTCTCTATTCTATTCAATGTTTTCCTGATTTGTCATGTTATGAGCTGAGATATAATCTGAGAAATGAATATGAGGACTAATTAAAGTGATCACATTATCAGGAGTTCAATAACATTAATCATAGTTTGAATCAGGAAATTGAAATAAAACGAAGACAGTTAGATTTTGAACATAATACTGATAATCGAACCGTCGCATCAGGATTCGACGTTGACCATTGTCAGGATTGACTTTTCATCAGTATTTGCAAGTCGTCAGTATCTGATGACTTCTTTTCTCAAGAACTGCCATAGTTTATCATTCCAAGTTCATTCACCAATTTTGTAAACGTAGTCTCAGGTAGTGGCTTGGTGAATATATCAGCTAATTGTCCCTTCCAGTACTTGTTCTCTTATGAAGTGATACCTGATACTGATGTGCTTAGTGAGAGAATGTTGAACTGGATTTCCTGTCATGGCAATAGCACTTTGGTTATCACAATAAATAGGTATTTTTGAAAATGACAAACCATAGTCCATTAGCTGATTTTTCATCCACATGATCTCAGCACAACAACTTCCAGCAGCAATGTACTCAGCTTCTGCAGTTGATGTAGAGATTGACTTTTGCTTTTTACTAAACCAAGAAACTAGTCTTCCACCAAGAAACTGACAACTACCTGAAGTACTTTTCCTGTCTATTTTGCATCCTGCAAAATCAGCATCTGAGTAACCACATAAACTAAAGTCTGATTCTCTAGCATACCAAAGGCCGAGAGAAGAAGTGCCCTTAAGATATCTGAAAATCCTTTTCACTGCAATGAGATGTGGTTCCTTGGGATTTGCTTGAAATCTTGCACATAGACAGGTTGCATACATGATATCTGGTCTGCTAGCAGTTAGATATAAGAGTGAGCCAATCATCCCTCTGTAGTTGGTTACATCTACCTCTGTTCCTTGATCAGGATCAAGCTTTGTAGCTGTAGCTATAGGAGTTGAAGCTGTAGAGCTATCTTGCATGTTAAACCTTTTCAACAAATTCTTTGTGTACTTTGACTGATTGATAAAAATCCCATCATCAGTCTGTTTAACTTGCAAACCTAAAAAATAGCTCATTTCTCCCATCATGCTCATTTGATATCTAGACTGCATTAGCTTTGAAAACTTCTCACACAGCTTAGAGTTAGTTGACCCAAAAATGATATCATCAACATATATTTGAACTAACAGCAAATCCTTACCATGATTCAAATAAAACAAGGTTTTATCAATTGTACCTCTATTGAATCCACTTTCCAGTAAGAATTGAGCCAGAGTTTCATACCAGGCTCTTGGAGCTTGCTTTAGTCCATAAAGTGCTTTATCCAGTCTATAGACATGATCTGGATATTTGGGATCAATGAAGCCAGGAGATTGCTCAACATATACCTCCTCTTCCAATTCTCCATTGAGGAATGCACTTTTTACATCCATCTGGAATACTTTGAACTTCTTGTGGGCTGCATATGCCAGAAAAATTCTGATGGCCTCTAGTCTTGCAACAGGAGCAAAAGTCTCATCATAATCTATTCCTTCCTGTTGAGAATACCCCTTTGCTACTAGCCTTGATTTATTCCTCACAATTGTGCCATCTGAATCTGTCTTGTTTCTGAATACCCACTTTGTACCCACAATAGACCTACCCTTTGGCCTTGGTACTAGTTTCCAGACTTCATTTCTTTCAAACTCATTCAGTTCTTCTTGCATAGCTGTTACCTAATCAGCATCCTTAAGTGCATCTTCAACTTTCTTAGGCTCCTCCTTTGACAGAAAGTTATTATATAAACATTCATTCTGAGTTGCACTTCTTGTCTTAACACCTGCTTCAGGATTCCCAATAATTAAATCAGGAGTATGACTTTTAGTCCATTTCCTTGCTAATGGTAAGTCATTTCTTGAACTGGATGCTCCCCCTGGATTGGTGTTATCTTCAAAAGAACTAGAATTGCTAGAAGCTCCCCCTGAGATAGTGCTATCTCTTCCTGATATACTGTCAGGATTGTCACTTGAATCTGTTTCTGATGAATCTCTACTCGATGTTTGAGTTGTATCAGTACTGGTAATGTCTTGCTCTTGCTCCCCCTCAACATTTGCATTATTTGAGTCATTATCAGTATCTGACGTTCGATCGGGAATTTATTGTTCATCAGGATCTGACAGAGTATCAGTATCTGACATGACTTCATCAGAATTCTTGGTAGCTTCATTTGTAAAGATCAAACTATCATGAGAGTCTTCTTTTCTCCCTGTTATCTTTTTATCATCAAAAGATACATTAATAGACTCCATGATTGTCTTTGTTCTTAGATTGTAGACTTTAAAGGCTCTTGTTATTGGATAGCCAATAAAGATGGCCTCATCAGCTTTAGTCTCAAATTTTCCTAGCTGTTCAGGATGAGGTCTTAGAACAAAGCACTTGCAGCCAAACACATGTAAATGCTTCAAACTCGGCTTCTTTTCTTTAATCATCTGATAAGGAGTCACACCATGTCTGTTGATTAAGGTGATGTTCTGAGTGTAGCATGCTATGTTGACTGCTTCTGCCCAGAAATATGTAGGTAGTTTAGCTTCCTCCAACATAGTTCTGCCAGCTTCAATAAGAGTCCTGTTCTTTCTTTCAACTACTCCATTTTGCTGAGGTGTGCCAGGAGCAGAGAATTGTTGAACTTTTCCTTTGTATTTGCAGAACTCTTCCATTGCTGAATTCTTGAATTCAGTCCCATTATCACTTCTCAGGATCTTGACTTTGTATTTTGTACCAGTTTTAATGAGCCTCACATGATCCAGCAGTATTTCAGCAGTTTCATCTTTTCTATGCAGAAAATAAACCCATGTAAATCTAGTATATTCATCAACAATGACTAGAGTATACCTTTTCTTACTGATGGACATAATATTCACGGGTCCAAACAAGTCAAGGTGAAGCATGTGATATGGTTCATCAATTGAGGATTCAGATTTACTCTTGAATGATGTCCTTCTCTGTTTAGCCTTCTAACAAGCATCACAGAGTCCATCAGGAGTATACAGTGCCTTTGGTAATCCTCTTACCAAGTCTTTCTTAACCAACTCATTTATATTGTTGAAGTTGAGATGAGAAAGCTTCTTGTGCCAATTCCAACTTTCATCTACAGAAGCTTTGCTGATGAGGCATGTAGCTGGATTATCAGTATTGGTGTGAATGTTGGCTTCATAAATGTTACCATGTCTTTGACCAGTTAATGCAACCTTCCCTGAAGATTTGCTGATAACTTCAAAATGAGTATCATTGAAATTGACACGATAACCTCTGTCTGTGATTTGACTAACACTTAACAGATTGTGTTTGAGTCCTTTCACCAGAGCTACTTTTTCAATGATGACATTTCCAATTACAATACTGCCATATCCCAAGGTTTGTCCAATGTTGCCATCTCCATAAGACACAGTTGGGCCAGCCTTCTCCTCAAATTCTGATAGCAAGGTTTTGTCTCCAGTCATGTGCACAGAGCATCCACTATCCACGACTAACACATTTTTCTTTTTACCCTGCAATCAGAATCACAAAGAACTCAGTTAGAATTTTTAAGAACCCACACTTGTTGGGTTCTCTTTTCATGCAACTTAACATTTTTAGCAGCAGAAGATTTTCTTGTAAAAATACCTTCATCAGGATTGAGTCCATCAGAATTAGTCTTTTTCTTAACAGATGCATGCTTAGTGTTCAAGTTCTTTGTTTTTCCAAAATTTGCACTTTTATTGAACTTAGGCAAAGGCTCATAATAATTATAATACAAATTATGGTATTCTTCACATGTATAAATAGAATTCCATTCACTACCACAATGGAAACAAGGATTCTGTGGTTTATAAAATACTGATTTATTCCTAATGTCAGAATTAGGAACTACAGTAGCCTTCTTTTTACTCCTCCTGCAATCAATAGCAAGATGATTAGAGTTACCACAGTTAAAGCATACTTTCCTTGGTGCATTTGGAATATACTTATAATTATTCTCCTTGTTTATTCCAACTTTACCATTCCTGTTCCTTTTGATAGTTAGAGCTTTCTTCCTATCTATTACTTCACAGATTCTATCCCTTAATTGTTTCTTAGACAATAGACCTACATTCTTGTTTTTGACAGTTCTAGTCTCAGAATGATGTGTAGAAGTGGATCCCTTATCTGAAGTAGATTTGGAATTTTCTGGATACACATAATTAACAGGTTTTAATTTGGTTTTAGTACTGTCTGTGACATATCTGTAGGTTTTTGGATTTGTTGAGTCATCAACTATAACTCTTCCTGGATTAGATGAAACAACCTTTTCTTTGTCCTTTTTCTCATTCTCTGGCTTATAACCTAGGCACTCTTTCCAGTTTTTATCAGTAATAATTTCATGAGTTTTTGTTCCAGAATGTGTCCATGTTCTGAGTTTTTCATTTGCCTCTTTAAGTTGCATTTCAAGTTCATTACATTTAAACTCTATTTCAAGTTTCATGTGTTTAGCATTATCACATTCTGCTTGAACTTCCTGCAAGAAAATTAACTCATCTTCTAGATGATCATTTCTCTTAACAACCTCTGCCATTTCAGATTTTATTCTAGTATTTTCAAGAGATTGACTCCTAAAACTAATATGCAGAGATTTTAAAAAAGATCTTAGCTCAGAGACATTATTAGTATCAAAATCAAACAAAATTTTAGATACCTTATTTTCACCAGCAGAAGTCTCATCAGTTTTGGCAATCAAAGCATAATTCACTTTCTCTTCTTCAGAGTCAGATGATGAGTCCATCCAATCCTTGCTTGAAGAAATGAGAGCTTTGGTTTTGGTCTTCTTGCACTCATTTGCAAAGTGACCCATTCCATCACAGTTATAGCATCTGATTTTTGACTTGTCAAATTTGCTGCTTTTATCTTCTTTCTTCTTGTACCTGTCTTTGTCAGCATTGAAGGTTCTCTTCTGAAATTTCCCTTGCTTCCTAGCCTTTCTGAACTTCATCTTCTTGAGGCCTTTGACTATCATAGCAACCATTTCCATTATATCAGAATCAGTAGAGTCATCATCAGTATCAGGATCAGACTCAGTATCAGTATCTGATGATGAGTCATCAGGAATTGACTCTTCCACTCTACTCTTTCTGCTAGAAACCTCTTCAGCTTTTCCCTTTGATTTTGATTCAACATTCAAAGCAACAGATTTTGTCTTGACATTCTTCTTATTCTTTCTTTGTTGAACCTCAAGATCATAGGTTCTAAGTATCCCGTAAACTTCATCAAGAGACAGCATCTTCAAATCATATTGATGCCTTATGATTGAAGCTTGAGTATCCCACTCCTCAGTTAGAGCTCTGAGAAACTTGGTGTTTGAGTCCTCTGGATCATACTCTTTGCCAACTAGTGATAGATTGTTCAGTAATGTCAAGAATCTATCATACATATCAGTAAGGCTTTCATCAGATTTAGCATCAAACTGCTCATACTCCTGAATCAACAGAGCCCTTCTATTTCTTTTGATAGATTTAGTACCTTGGCATTGAGTTTCCAAAGTATCCCAAATTTCCTTTGCAGTCTTGCATGCTATTACCCTGTTTGACATGACATTATCAAGACTGTTATGCAAAATATTTTTTACATTTGCATCTTTGAGTACTTGAGCCTTTTCCTCTATCGTCCACTCACTCTTTGCCTTAATGACATAGTGTTCAGCAACAGTCTCTGTTCTTGCAACTAATCTTGTTGGAAGAAATGGTCCATCATTGATCCTATCAAGATAGTCTGGATCAGTTGCTTCCAGATACATCAGCATTTTCACCTTCCATGTTGGATACTCAGTTTTCTTGAGAATTGGAATTTTGATGCTTTCATACTTGCTTGTCGACATCTTAAGATCGTTTCAGATTAATATTAATCAGTTTTGCTCTGATACCAATTGTTGCCCAGTAAATAACAATTGTAGAAGGGGGGTTGAATACAATTGTATAAGATTTTCGACTTAAACTGAAATAACACAAGTATGAATCAATAACAGCTTTATTAATTCTGATATAAAACTGTTACAAAACTCTCTTAAGAAATACTTATGTTCTTAAGAGCTACTAGGTTACAACATAACTCGTGTATACGATTACAATCATGTAAAACCTAAACTGTGTTTATATAATGTACACAGCTGCTCTATCAATTACAAGATATACCAAATCAATTACATACGACTCTTAATACATATCTTGAAAGATAGCTGCATTCCTATAATTCAGGAATCGACAAATCAATCTTCCCATAATCTCTGGACAAAAGTAAATCTGCTTGTAATCCTGATCTACTCAAATACTGACGATGTGTTACTGATGATGTCAGCATCAGTATCTGATCAGTAATGTCCAGATCCTGATCATCACTTGAATCAATATCTAACAAAGAACATTATCATTAATTGAAGACCTGCTTGGAAGAGCCTCTCCCTCTTAGGACGCGCCCTAAGAGAAGTAAGTCGAAGAAATAAAATATTAAATACCTCCAGGGGTTTTCCTTGATGATTGAAGTCCCCTATGTATTGGGTTAACCTCATAAGGGATCGGTAGGTATGATTTAGTTTGTGCTCTGAGAGCCTTGTTCTTATATTCAATAGATTTTTTTCATTGGAGAACTTTGGAGTTAGTTCTGCACTTTGCACACTACACCATATATGCTCTTTAGCAACACCTAAAACCAGTGTTGGCTGTAAAATGTAGCCTTAGATGGCTTAATTTTGATGTAAGCCAACATTTTATTTTGATGTTGCAATACATTTCAATGTATGTTACCTTAAATATTTCAATGTGGTTTATTTGTTAGTGTAGCATCAAGTTCTAATTATTTGAATGTGGTCTATGTGGTCATTTAAAATTGTAATGTTTGTATTCTGAACTTAACAGAACACAGTCCCCCAATTCAAGAAGTTATATTCAATCTGGTGTTATGTTCTTATGTTATCATAACTAATAATTTGTGTAGGCTGTGTCGGCTTTGGGAAATGTTACAAATTCTATGTCTGTAGTAGGAACCTTTGGGTCTACCCTTACTAGTGCTGGTGGAACTTCCTTGCAAGTTATTTCATCTCCATTTGTGTTGCGAGGATCTTCATCAGGTTTGGTTTGTCAGTCACATACAGTTACACGTTTCTCATAATCCGTTGTTTATATGTTCATTCTGTTTTGTGAGTTACTTTATTTAGATAAAATAATTGACATAGTGCTTTTGAATCAGGAGGTTTATTTGGACAATCCAGCATTAATGTAGATAAAATATTTTCGCTTGGATCAGGTTATGGTTGTCATAGTCCATTTGCATCTAAAAACACATCTGGACAACGTTGTGATTTTTTTTCATTTCCATTTGTGCTCACTACATATTTCACTGGGCTAAACTTGATTTCATATGTGTAAATGTATCTAAACATACCTGATTGGGCATGATAGTTAATTAATTTATGTTCTATTTTGACGTGATTTTCTCTTGTCTGATGTAAGTTGTCTAAATAGTTGAAGCAACAGAGACTGATATCTATTTGTTCTCTTCAAATACTCCAACCGTGCACTTACTTGGTGACTAGACTACACATTATATCTAATAAGAAAAGTAGTAACATAGGTACTACATGTAACCCCCTGCTTCATGTTCATCAACTTCTACTTCTATCTTGCTGAGGCCAACTTTTTAATACAATTGCCATTCTCAACAGCTAACACCATTTACTGATAAAATATTGTGCTCTTCTAGTGAAGGCTCAAATTTTTCTGCCTTAACTAATTCCAAGGGCCATATGTGTCTTGTTAGTTTAGTGCATGAGAAGCTCTGAAGCAACATAGAGCCTTACATAAGCATTTTTAGACACATATGTTAGTTACATAAGCGTTTTTTTTTACATTCTCAAGCAAAAACCTTATCTTAATTATTCTTTTTTACATAGACCAACTCTATTTTCAAAAACTATATCTTGTAAATTATAATTGCCAACCTTATGGTAAATAACTAAAAAATATTTGATTATTCTTTCATAATGTTCGTGGAAACTTAACGGTGTTTTGATTCATATATAAATTCTAATAGAGATTGATCTTAATGATCTATTCCTGGTGTATGCATGAATTTGCAGGCAGTTCCACTGTATTTGTCAGAGATGGCACCTACGACAATAAGTGGTGCACTAAACATATTGTTCCTGCTAATGGTCACAATTGGTATACTTTTCGCCAATCTTGTCAACTATGGGACATCAAAGTAAGCCTACACTTGTCCCTGCAAGAAATAAATGCTGAAATTCTGCCTTATAACATTGGCATTTGATACATAACATAGCTTCTGTTCACCTCTTGTGCACACTACTTGTTCACATCTTCTGCAAGTCAGCTGGGACTTTTCCATGAAGGGAGTTTCCATTAAGATTCCTGAAATCCAATTAACATGAAATGCTATTCTATGTTGCATTTGCACAAATCTTACACATGCTTAAATAATGTTTAACGTAACTTACAGTCTGCGCAATGATGTTAGTTGTCCAAGACTTTCAGGAATTGATCCATTGAGGAAATTGTACGACAGATCTCTGCAATGCCATGTCAGACATTACATCAGTATACCAGGCAAGAAGTGAAAAACTTGAAAAATGAACAACCAATTATGACAACTAAAAAAATGTGAGAAAAATGTCAACCAAATGTCCAAATGTATAACTTTACAGAATAGGTTCATCTAATGTAAGATTTATAATATGGAATTACTTAAAAAAAGAAAGAAAAAGATTTATAAATATTTTTCCTAAAAAAATAAACGGATTGAGGTCTTACTATGTCAATATTATTCAGTTATCATCCCTGAGATTCCCTATTTTATTCTATATTATTGCTGTAAATATTGACAAATTTAAGAACTTGTAAATCTGTGATATTGATGTGTACATTAGGCTGATATAAAGTGATTTAGTAGGCGATTGGTGTTAAGGGATATTGTAGGGTGATTTAGAGGTCGTTACCAAGGGATTTTTTGGATGATTTGGAGATCTAGTTAGCTCTACTGTACAAGGCCTATAATTACAGGAACTTGTTTGTACAAAAACATTTTAAGAATTCAAAACTTTGTTTTCAATTTTTGTCGCACTATCCATTTCTTGCAACATGCTGACTTGCAGAAGATTCCGTTTTTGGTTAAGATTTATTTGTGTATGCTATTTAATGAATTTCTATTTACTCTTTAATGAAGGTTTTACCTTCTGATGCAAACGTTGTTGGTGAAAGGCAACACAAGATAATGTCTCATATTAAATCTTCTAATAGAGGTATGCACCCTGGCCTATTAATACTGGTAAGAACTTTTCAGAATTTCAGTTAAGCATATCCATCATAATTAATAAATTAGTTTTTCCTATAATTAGTTTTTTTTTAATTTATGTGTTGCATTGATCACCTTCTTATTAGTAGCTGTTTCATGAGATTGATAGATGGGCGTCTCATATAATTGAAGGTTGATCAATTTTTTGGAGGGCCTGGCAGAACGTCCAACAACAAGCACTTATCCTAGAAGGTACGTATTGTCTATATGAGTGTAGGATTTACTACTAATTTGACTAAAAATGCTAGGATTTGTAGGTATCATGATGACGAGCTTTTATCAACAGCTTAGTGATGATATTTTAACCTGTACCTATTCTTTCCGAGTATACATAAGTATGTCATCCATTAACAGGTGCTCATCATTTTATTTTATTTCCTGCTGCAGATTCATTTCGTTCTGCAGAGTGGGTACTGGACTGTCAGATGAGGAGCTTGATGCTGTTGTAACTAAATTGAAGCCTTACTTCAAGTAATTGTATGCTTGATGTCCAAATGTTAACTATTATGGATTGCTTCCATAAGGTGGTGTTCGAATATGCCCAGAGATCTTTGTTTATGGGAATGAATTGGAAAGTAAGGTTACATGTAATCTTTCTCCCTTTGTATTTGGACAAAAATACTTATCTGGCATTCTTTGTTTGACAAACTTTGTTTATAACCAATGCAGATACTTGGACTCGATGTTTGCCGCAACACCCTTGTTGAGGATGATATGATACAAGGAATATCAGGAGGCCAGAAAAGAGTCACAATAGGTATTGCCATTTTTCCATCTGAAGCATACTAGTCCGTATTTAATCAAACTGGGATTGATTCCCTGACAACCTCTTCTCATTGCAGATGGCCAGGTCCAGGATTTGGGAAAAATGGCTTGTATAACTATGCGAAGAATTGGTAATGCGGCTCGTGATTTCTTCTAAGGCTTTAAATAATGAACTTCGTTAGCAATGATAGCCAAGAGTTGATTACTCAATTGGTTCTAGGCTTTGATAGCAATGACTTTGATAGCAACTAACTTGTTATATATGACAATGTGAAATATATTTGTATTTTAATTTCTTATGTATTAATCAAAGAAAATTAAATTGTGATTTTGGTTTATGAATACGAATTTTGGTAACAAAAATTAGGATGTTTCCAATAAAGAAAAGTGTTTTTCTAATATTTATGTTTTGTAAATAAATTGAAACTATTAATTGGTTTATAAAATATGAAAAAGTGTTTAATAAAAAAAGTGTTGGAATAAGTGAAAAGATGTTGAAAATTTTTAAAAGTGTTCAACAACAAGATGTTGCCATAAAGCTGAAAAGGTGTTGCCGAAAAAAAAGGTGTAGATAAAATAGTGTTGCTGTAAGAAAAAACGATGTTGCAGTAGAGTCTATGGTAACATTGTATTTGGTGTTGCTCTAGAACGTAAAGTGTTGCCATAAATAACTAAGGCAACATATATAATGATGTATCCATAGAATTGGGCAAATTGTTGGCTTAGCACCTAAGGCTACAAGACTATATCCAACACCACAAAATTTGGAAAAAGTGTAGCCTTAGACCAATTTTTTATCTAAGGCAACATTATTCACGATTTTTTACACTTTTTTCAGGTGTTGCTAAAGACCATTTATGGTGTAGTGGCAATTGTAAAGTTGGGATCACTTATCTTATAATTTGGTGGGTTGTCCTTATCGATCGGGAGATAAGGACACGCACTATCATTTGGAATAAGTCATGGCTATACTTACACCTATATTTTCGAGAGACAACTGGTAGTGAGAAATCTGTGAAGTCCCGAGATTGTACGTAAGTGGGCATTGGGCCTTTGTGACTAGACCTCATTGTTGGGCATTCCTAAAGTGAGCTGAAGTCTTGTTGGAGTCGGTTCAAGTTTTCTTGTAGTTGGCCTCATAGTGGGAAACCTAGTCCATATAGATTTCTTGCTCCCAAGAACTATGTTGGACTTGATCCTCAATAAATAGAGATGCGTAGCGAGAGCTCTTATAGCAACCACCAATAAACCTAACCAATCTTAACCCCTAATTATTCACAAATAACATATTTTGATGGTTTTTTCGTCAAATAATCATAATCGTAGATCTTGATTTCGGTAAAAAACCAGAAATTTTGTTAAACTAAATTCCCTTTTTAACAGTCACCTTGGTGTTAATGAGATTGTAGCCTTTTTCATTATTCACGTGTTGTTGCTACACTAAGGAGGCGTAAAAGTAAAATGGAATTGACATGTGTTTGTATCTTTTTTATTTGTGAAACTAATGATTTTAAAATCAATAATTTCCATTGCGCAAGTTTATTTTGCAATTTCATGTAAATATTTCATAATTTTCAAAAAATAGATTGAGTTATGAAACAATAAATAATAAGAGAACCAACCCACCATGCAAATAAGCGTGATTTGTGGAAATCACAAAAGCATGGCTCTTGTGCTCTTTGAGCTTTACAACATTCAGCTGTTGGTTTAGTGTCCGAGACTAGAATGGTATTGTAGCACGGCATGAGTAAACCTGGTTCGCATTCCATAGCTTTGGTCACTTGTATTTCTACTACTATCATTAGAGCTATTACAATCATCAAAGTAGATACTATACTACTCCCTCCGTCCCTCTCATTTCTTTACAATTACTATTTTGGGATGTCCTTCTCATTTTTTACGTTACCATAAATAGTAAGTTTCTCCCACTATTACACCCACTACCTTCCACCACAATCTCATATTTAATAATAAAAAACACTATTACACCCACTGCTTTCCTCCACTATCTCAAATCAATTATTAAATATTGATAGGTCCCACCACTTTACCCACTTTTCATCTAAATTTAATTATTTTTTATGCATTACCTTGTCTCCGTATCCCCCTCCAATGTAAACAAATGAGGGGGACAGATGGAGTAATATTTAGTGGCCATTTTCTGTTAATCAGTGCTTATTTGTGCTTATTGTGTGTAAGGTTTCAGCTAAATATTGTATGAGTTAATTTTGAGATTGCATTCATGTGAGATCATTTATTTATGGGAAAATTAATTCTACCATCCCTAAACTATCAACATTTTTTTTCTAAGTCCCTGAACAAAAATATGAATTTCTAGGTAATCAAACTTTTGAACTTTTCCCATCGCAGCCCTTTTGTCCAAATTTGACTAACGGACGTTAGTCAATGGTGCCGTGACAGTGATGTGGCAATTGAAAATTTACGAATTGAAGTGAAATTTTGATATGTTAATCTATGAGTGATTACAAGAACACGGGTGGTGAAATTTTTAGATTTCGAGATCACTAACATATGAAAATCTGCAAATTATAGTAAGTTTTTTTTTCGTGTTCTTGAAATTAATTAAAGTGCATATTTCTATACGTTAGTGAAGTCGAAATCGAAAACTTTCACCACCCATGTTCTTGTAATCACTCCTAAATTACCATATCAAAATTTCACTTTAATCCATGAATTTTCGATTACCACATCACTGACAGGAAGGATTGCGTTTGGAAAAATTCAAAAGTTTGATTACCTAGAAATTCATATTATTTGTTCAGGGACTTTGAAATAAAAATGCTATTAGTTTAGGAACATTAAAATTAACTTTCCCTTTATTTAGAACTATGAGTGCCCTAAATACCCACTTTTATTATTTCAAACCCAAAATACCCACTTTGATTTAAATACACTCCTTCGTCTGACAAATTATTTATTACAATACACGAGTCTATTACAGTATGCAATTAAGCAATCAAAATAGATTAATTAATTTAGAAACAATCAAAGAGATGAAAGAATGCCCAAAATACCCAATTTTCCCATACCCACTGCCCAAAATACCCGTTTATGAAAATACTGCCCAAAATACCCACGGGTCACGCCGTTTGGAATGGCGCAACCCCTCCCACTGTAGCATGCCAAAAAACGCAAAATTGCTCCGGAAAAATGAGAGCTCGGTGCCGGCGACTTCGGGCGATTTCGTTACCTCCTTCGATCTCTCTCACCACAGCACCTCCACCACTTTTGAACACACCAAAACAAATAGCAAACCTTCCTCTTCCTTTTTTCCCAACTGATTTTGAAGGATATGGCCCCGCAGGGTCTCTACGAGCTCGTCGGAAAACTGGAGAAACGAATGGAGATGGATGTGGGGGTTCAAAATCTGGCAAAACAAATGGGATAAAACTGGTATAGATGTGTAGATCGTCGAAAAACGAATCGATTGGTATATAATACGCTATTGGAAGATACCTGTAACTGAGCTCGACTGGATTTTCGACGTTTCCGGTGAAATCGCCTCAAAATCGCCGGTTGGGAGAGAGACGCGTAAAATTTCAGAAAAAATGACGATGACGTCATCACGCATCTTCCAAATGAGTGACACCGCTTACGCCGTTGTGAATAGCGTATGTGCTGTTGATTTCGCCTACGTAAGAGGCATTGCATTGGCTTACGCCTGTGTGAATGGTGTATGTGCTTGGCTTACGCCTATGTGAATGGTGTATCACCACTTACGCCCATGCCAGTGGCGTATGTGGTGGGAATTTAGGGCGGTACTTCCCGAATCTGGGTATTTTATTGAGATAAACTTAAAAAGTGGGTAAAAAGGGCAATCACCCCAATCCTGATGTTGTTGCTGTTAATGCAATTAAATCATAATATTTACTTTCCTTTTTAAGGCATATCTCTTACGTTTTATTTTTGGGTATTATATATATCGAAGATATAACGTTGAGATATACATACGTTAAGGAAAACCCTTGTTCGTTCTTCTTCTCTGTTCTCTCTCGTCACAAACAGATTATTTACATAATTCTTAGGCGAACTGAAGTGTTGGTCATCGTTGATCTCTGGTGTATCTGTGAACACATTGATCGGAGCTGTTTTATCCTGGAAGTGTTATTGCAGCAACCCAACACAGCGTAAGTGGGGCAATAATCTCTTCAAGAACAACCAAGTCTTCTCGAAGGGCTTGGTGACTTAGCTGTTCTTCTCTCTCTGATCAGTATTGCTAATAGCTTCTGTGGGAGATAAGTTTGTTCTTACTTTTCTCGTTAATTACAGTGTCTAATTATATTCTTGTGTTGCCTTCGTGATTTGTTTATGTTAATTGGTTTTATGCCTGTTCTTGTTTAATATAAATCATTGCCTCATTGTTGTGTTTGGTGTAAAATACCCAACAGGATCAAAGACCGGCAGCCTAAGGAGTGTGGACACCTGGATTCCAAGTTTCTTGTCACGGAGAATTAGAAACTTTGATGGAGTTCCAATACCTGGCAAACACATCCTTACAAGGAATCCAGCTCTTCCATTCTGAAGAGGTAGCTGTTAGTTCCATCAACTACACATCTCAAGATATAGTGGTTTATCATATCCCACACTTAACCAAAAGTATGACACTTGTTTCCAAGTCAATGTTGTCACCGTATGCAATAGTTTCTGAACTTTATAGATCAAATACTACATTTGTCAGCTGTCCCTCAGGTGTTGGTCAGTCTTTTGTCACTTCTCTTGACGGACAAGCTTTCCCAGTCTACTATTTCCTGACTCCACTGTTACTAGTCAACCATCCATAGCTTCAAGTACGAAGGTTTTTTATTCTTCTCTCCCATTGTCTCTTCTTCCAACAAAACTCGCTTCGACAACTTTCATATTCAGTTGGTCAACTCCAAATTGTAAGAAATGTGAAGCTAAGGGGGAGTACCGTAAGCCGATGAAGAATAATATTACTAGTAACATGGAAACTACTAATCAAAGTACTATATGTTCATCTAGAGGTATTTTCGTTTTAACTCTGATTGGACTCTTAACTCTATGCATGCTACAAAATTTTGTTATCGTGATATTCCAATTTGCAACCCTCTTTACATATGAGTTAACTAGTGTAAATAATTTATGCCACTTTAATATGATACAGGTTGGCATCAGGGTTCAGTTAAGCCTATTGCAGGTATTATCCCAGGCGCCGCACTTATTGTGCTGGTTCTCTTAGTATTACTGTATTATATAATCAGATCATACAAGCAAAAGAAATATGACGAACTCAGAATCGAAATATTTCTGATGGATTACAAAGCCATGAAACCAACAAGATACTCCTATGCTGATATCAGGAAGGTCACCAGTCAGTTTAGTGATAAATTAGGACAGGGAGGTTATGGATCAGTCTACAAGGGCCAAATCACCGATGACATTATTGTGGCAGTTAAGGTCCTCAACAGCGATCCGAAAGCTAACAGGGAAGATTTTATCAATGAAGTGGGTACTATAGGGTGAATCTACCATGTTAACGTGGTTCGTTTTGTAGGATATTGCGCGGATGGCTGCTATCGAGCTCTTGTTTATGAGTTCCAACCAAATAGTTCTCTAGACAAGTTCACTTACTCTGGAAAAAATAACCAGAAAAAATTTCTTGGTTGGGAGAAAATGCAAGAAATCGCTCTTGGCATAGCTAAAGGAATTCAATATCTTCACCAAGGATGCACTCACCAGATCCTCCACTTCGACATCAAGCCTCATAATATCCTGTTGGACTAAAATTTTAATCCCAAAATATCTGATTTTGGTTTGGCCAAGCTATGTTCCAAGGACCAGAGCATTGTGTCTATGACTATGGCTAAGGGGACCATCGGCTATATTGCACCAGAAGTACATTCTAGGAATTTTGGTAAGGTGTCCTCCAAATTAGATGTTTATAGTTTTGGAATGTTACTGCTTGAAATGGTAGGAGCAAGGAACAATAATGCAGTGGAAAACACAAGTGAAACATACTTTCCGGAATGGATTTTCCATCGTTTGGAGGAAGGTGGAGAAGTAGCAATCCGAATAGAGAAAGAAGAAGATTCAAACATAACAAAAAAACTGACACTTGTGGGACTATGGTGCATAGGGTGGCATCCCGTGGACAGACCTTCAATGAAACAAGTAATCGGTATGCTAGAAAGACAAGAATGCCCAACAATGCCGCCTAATCCTTTCAAATCATCAAATGTAAGGCCATTTGCAAATGATCTAGAAGTCATTTCTGAGTCCGAGTAACTAAAGTTAGGTAACTTTATATAGTTTGCAATAATTAATATCTTGAAGTACAATAAATTTTATATCTTATAATTACCTATGTAATGTATTGAGGATGATGAAGATGTCATCAAGTCTTATAAAAATTATGAACAATATTTTACAAATGAAATTGAAGGGAAGCCACTCTTGTCCTACATGCCCCTTGTTTGCTGATGATTCCCGGTAAATTTTAAGTTTATGCAGAATTTTATTTCATATTCGGTACTGCATGGAGCTCTCAACTTGTTTATCGGTAGAAGCTCTTGTTCACAACTTCTCTTCAATGTAAAATCAGTATCTGGAGAGAACATAGTTTAATTTTCATCAAAATTTACGAAAATGATAAAAATTAAAGGATACATGAAATCAAAACTAATCAAGGCTAAAACTATAACATCTAGTTTCAATGTAAACTATGACCTGTGTTTAGTCAATATTTTCACACAATTGTTTCCCCTCAATGCATCACATTGTAAAGGGTACTGATGAGACTATAAAGTATTCACAAAGACGAATGCATGAAGTACGCGAGCTTCTCGAATATGAATTCCGGAAACAAATCTAGTCCCCAAATAAATTTTACCTTCTACAGCTAAGTTGAAAATAAATCAAGGTCCTGGATTGTCGGGGATCATTTATCCAACAGTTAGTTTTCTGGCTGTTAGATCATTCCAACGACTAGGATTTTTTTTAAAAAAAAAATCACCCATTCCACACAAATTTTCCGCGAAACACTATTCATTTTCATCCGCGCAAATTTTCCGCGGAAGGCTCGACCGTTCTATACTCAATTTAGACAAGAACATGGGTAATCCCTAATATAGTTTTCTGTTAAACTTGATGAAGTTTCTCAAAGTTCGTGTTTGTACATGAATAAAAAATATTAAGAACAAACATATGCTTGGTCTCTTCCATTTGTTTGTACATAGACCTCGCAATTCGAATAACCGGGTCGGTTTCGGATCGAATTAATATCGGATCAGATCAACTTTCGGTTATGATGTATTTGAACAAAATTCGGATTGGATCGGATTGGATCTGATTCGGTTTGGATCTAATTCGGATTAAAATCAGATGAAATTCGGATTAAGGTCGGATGAAATTCGGTTCGAATCAAATATGGTTCGGATCCTTTCGGATCATTTTTCATTGGTTATTTTAATTTAAAAAGTACCTTATTATTAAATATTATATTGCTATTATAAAATTATGTACTTATTCAAAAAAATTGATTAAATAATTGTGATATATTTGATATAAAATTATTTTAAATGTGCATCGTGCTTATGAATTCATAAATATTGAATGAAATGTGCGATAATGTATACAACCTTTTCGTTATAACCCGTTAAAATTATAACAACTATTTAATTTATCATTTTTAGAATTCGGATCTAAATTGGATCAAGTATTTCGAGTCATAATCGGTTCCGATAATTTTTTACTCGATTTTGGTCGATTCCTGGTCGTAATCGGGTCTAGTATTTCGGATGATTTTTTGTTCAAATATTTTTCGATCGGATCAATTTTGTTTTCGGATAATTATCACATTTTCCAATTCGGATACAAAATCGGATTCGGTTCCATGAATTTCGGTTCGGTTCTTCGGATCTAAACCCATTTTGCCAGGTCTATCTGTACACACACATATGTAAATATTAATATATGAAAATTAGTGTTCTACTCGCAGCAATGAGGAGTGCAGGACACGTGCAGGCATTTTTCTCGTTTAGGTCGGGCACATGTGTTGCACGCGTCGTGTGGAAAGTAAGGTTGTTCTGCCGACAGCTTTCCTGCAACACTACACCACCTATTTCTTTCATTTCAAATCAATTTGTTTAATGAATAGACAGCCGAATTCTTTTCTTAATCTTTTAATCAGACAGTTCCGACAACAGCTTTCTTTTGCAATTAAATCAATATCATTAGATGAAAGTATGAAACAATCCAAAAAAGTGGATATGGCTTCCACTATGAACAGACTGTTTTGCGGAAAATTTGCGCGGATGAATAATGTTCTACTAAAAATTTGTTGGGCAAATTTTTTTAAAAAATCCTAGCCGTTGGGCCAGGAAACTAATTGTTGGATAAAATGTTCCTGATAATTGTCAGGGACCTGTACCCATAAATCAAATACTATACTATTACTTACACAACACATGTAAGTAATATCGAAGACCCACCTTGTCATCTATTAAATATTTGTCACCTAAGGTGATTTCTTGTATGTTCATATCTATCTGATTTGATATTTGCCCGAATACTGATGGGTGTAAAAGTCCCAACTCATAATGTTGGAACAAAATTTCATTCCCATAATATCTGACTTTGGTTTGGACAAGTTGTGCTCTTACAACAGTTGCAATAAACTTCGTGCCAACAGTTGCAATCCCAATATTTTGAAATTTACCGAATCTCGTATTCCCGTACCGCGCACCCGCACCCGTGCTTCCTAGACTCCGTGTAATAATTGAACTTTTTTTATTTGAACATAATCACACACCCACTCTACATGTATCACACAAGATTTGATCATCAACCTCCCAAAAAAGGAGCGATGAACATACCACGAAACCAAGATGTCATGGTAACATTTGTAGAAATTTGTAAAGTGGGTGTCAACCCAAGTCCCACATCATTAAGATATTATCTTGAATATAAGCACAACCAAACAACTTCATTAGTACGAGGCCGTTTGGGAGGAGCCTAGAAACATATTCGTGAGGGCTTGGCCACGGTCCAGAGCAGACAATAGCATACTAATGGGGAGTTAATAGGTGTTGTGCGTGTTGGGTTTGATAGTGTTAGTGCCCTAGAGACAATTTAGTTGTGCTTCTAGGATAGACTATTTTGTTATTCAGTGATTATGTTATATCGATTATTCTACATTAATTTATTATGTCTTTATTTACTGCGATATAAATATTAGAACATTAAAGGTCCTTGGAATATGTAACATGTATTCTATATCTTTAAGTATGTGACTTAAAAATGAGATTATATGAATAGTGTTTATATTCCTAAATATCCCTAATCGAGCATTATTAATATGGGACAATTATAATGCATAAAGATTAGTATGTATGTTGACTGATGACCACATCTCATTGGTCATAGGTATAGTGATACTAAAGTCAAGAACATAGGTGCATGTAATATTATACATGGCACTAGATTGACTCACGGTGAGATTCTACATGTTGATAATGTCATTAGAAAGACTCACAGTGATAATGGTGTAATGATCCTTAGACTTGAGATCATTATATTTCTATACGAGGATTAATATACTTTGACTACATTAAAAGTTACCTTTGACCGGGTTATGATAGAAGTGGACATCGGGTATATTATGAGTCGTATGAGAAATATGAATGATAGATATAGGATTTAACCCTCCTATTATCAGGAGAGATATTATTGGCCTCTTGATTGAGTGAGACTATGAAAATGCATGGCCATGCTTAAATATTGATTTGTTTTAATAGTCTACTCATTGATCAAGGAAACCCGGATTAAATGTTGAAGAGGATGACTAAAAACATGCCTTTAGTTTAATCTATAATATTTGGTTAAAGGGATTATATTACATAGGAACATTAGTCACGAAAGGTTTAATCGAATCACCGATTTATTATTATTACTTGGGTAGCAATGATGTATTACTAGATGCCGCTCATTGTTTATAATTTTATATTGAATAATAAAATTATTGCCAATGTAATGATAACCTACAGGGTCACACACTAAGAATGCTTGAAGGAGAATTGATTTAAATTATGAATTTAAATTAAATATTAATTTGAATCTATTTATGATATTAATTAAGTCAGACTTAATTAATTGATTAAATAGATATTCGAATTTACTAATTATTAGAATTCGAATTATTTTAGAATATTAATTAAGTGTGACTTAATTAATTATTTAATTAAGAATTCGAATTTGAGTAAAGGCCAATATGATTGGGCCATGGAATACTAATTTATCTCTCTATATAAACATCTTAAAGTCTCAAATTAGGGTTAGACGTTTTAAAAAAAAACCCTAGCCGTTTGAGAGAGAAGATGGAGATGGAGAGAAATCAGTTTCCGGATGCTAGTACATCGCTCCTTCGAAGATCAAGCATTCGTGTGGATACCGGTAGAGCGTAGATCGTGAGAGCGGGATGTGTGGTGATTCAAGTAGCTAGGATCTCTGATGTTCATCCGTTATTAAAGCTTCTTTAAGCTAAATCATCAATCTCCGAATTAAATATCATGTTTTTGCATGGATCCTACGGTAGGGTTTCGATAATTATTGGTTTTGTTTTAATTTTTCCACTGCGTTTGATGCTCGAAACCCTTCAATGGTATCAGAGCTACTTGCAAAACGCTTTTAATTCGGTTATGTGTTTAACAGTTTTGCTGTGTGTAAGCATGTATGTGATTTGCCATGGTTTTGTGATTATACGAGATGTGTATGTATATGTTTTGAACATATGATATATTAGTGGATTGTATAATCATGGGATGATTGTATAAATTGCTGAGTGTATATGATACATGCTTGTTCTTATTTTGGAGATTGTATACGATACGATTTCCGGAAAACTGTGCAAATTTAGTGAAATTTGCATATTGTGTCCGATTCTCGCAAAAGATATGTGTTTTCTGACTGGAATCGGGCCACTGAGCAAGACTGACAAAGTCAGGTTTTCATCTGTAAGCCGTTTGACGTAGTTTACTGCCTGTAAACAGCGATTTAAGGTTTTGTGATTTAATTTGGAATTTTATGAAAATTAGATCATATTGGATATGATATGTTATGATGTGTTGATGATGATCATATAATCTGTATATATATTGATATATATATATGATTTATGTTTGTTCTTGATATGGGGATTGTATACGATACGATTTCTGTATACGCTGTTAAGATTTGGTGAAAATCTGTGTTCATTGTCCGATTTTCGCAAACGATATGTGTTTTTTGACTGGAAACGAGCGTCTGAACAAAACTGATATCAAAGCTATCATCGACCCGTCTGTAAGGCGTTTGACGCCGTTTAGTGCCTAAAAACGGCGATTTATTATTATTAGAATTTGATTCTGATTTTCTGATTTTTGCGTTATATGATTTCTTTGATTGGATCACCTAAAATATGATATGGTTACATGTTCTTAATTGTTATATGAGCATGGTGATTGGTTATGGCCCTAAGACCAATAGGATAGTGGTTTTAATTTTATGGTTTGGTTTCTAAATACGACTTGCATGTCGTTATTCCTTGTAATTAATAAATCTCGAATGTAACTCGAGTTCATCTTGTAAGTTTATTAGTGTAGCTTGTTTTTCAATTATTCAATGTAACTATTAAAGAAGACAAGAAGAACAAGGAAGCAAGGAGGCGATTCCCCACGAAGATGCAATGGTGAAGACATGTATTTAAGTTAACCACCATAGATTGACCTTGATCTTTTCATTAGCTTGAAAAAAATCACATAGGATGGGCCATAACCAAACACGTTTAATTTATGCACTTTACATATATATGAATGTATGCGATACAATGTATGTGTAGAGATAAAGATGCATGTTTAATTAGATTAATCATGTATGTATTAGATACGACACCCATGCCATGCCTGCTAAACAAGAAAAAATCTGTAACGATTCAAGATTTTAAAATTAACAAACGATCATGAGATTCTTGTGTTTATGAAATATGGATTTTTAAAACACGGAATTAAATATGGATTTTTGATATCTAAAATTGGGATTTTCTGACAAAAGCGGATATGAGTATTCGTAAGGTTAATGGGTATTAAGTGTGACCATTAGGATCCTCCATCTACCTGGGAAATGAACAATTTAAGATGTCAATTTGAAATATTTGGTTCAAGGAAAAATTGAGGATCTCTTTATGATGTGATCATGATCGTTATAAATTTTCTAAACCCCTTAACAAAATATTAAGTTTAAATCAGATGCTTTCCAATGAATGAACACTCATCGAATTCTAGATCGATAAGGGGAAGGGCTGTCAGTGGCAGGGGACTCATATCTATCGTGGTGAGATGTGACGAATATAAACGGTTATATTCGGCCGTTGTATCATTGGGTCTAACTTAACTGAGTCGTCATAATAAGGTGAAAATAAACGGTTATATTCAACTATTATGAACTTAGAAGCATAGAGTTTGGTTAAAAATCTATTAGATAGATAAGATCAATCGTTGTTCACCAAACTATCCAAGAATTATATATGATATAATTGACAATTGTTGTCTACCTAAATAATCATGTTTTAAGGACTACCAGTGGTTGACTTAGGACATGACGAAATATGGATCTTGGCTCACTAGAAAGATTTATGGGATATTCTTTCCGAATTAATAGTAAGGGCTATTAATTTGATAAAAATAGTGGAAGATATATATTCTAAATATATATGAATAATCACTTGAACATAAATTAATAATACCGTAGACTAATTATTTTATGCATTTTAACATTGTTGATATTCAAATGACAAACAACTCAAATTAACTTCTCTGTACGATCAGTCCTTGAGAAGGACAAGATGACAAAAACAAACTTCCTCGATTGGCAATGGAAAGGCAAGAAGAGGATTGGATCCAAATCTAACTAATCCAAGACAAACTCCTTAAAGGGCTTTGAAGCCTACAGGAGGTGTTGCAAAAGGTGATTGTCACTATTGCAAAAGGCCGGGTCACTGGAAGAGAAACTGTCAAGCTTATTTGGAGGATCTGAAGAAACTGAAGGCTGTTCAGATTTCTGATTCAGGTATTTATGTTATAAAAGTCAATTTATCGACTTCTACATCATGGGTATTAGATACCGGATATGGTTCTCACATTTGTATAAATATGTAGAAACAGCAACGGAGTAGGACATTGGCGTTAGGAGAAGTCGACCTACATGTTGGAAATGGAGCAAAGATTGCTTATTTAGCTGTAGAGATTTATTTATCATTGCCCTCGGGGCTTATTTCAGAAATAGAGAACTGTTATTACGTGTCTGCGATTTGCAGAAACATTATTACCGTTTCTTGTTGGGACAAGATTACTTTTTCTTTATGATTCAGAACAATTGTTGTTCATTTTCATTGAATAATGTTACCTATAAGGTTGCACGTTTGTTTAATGGTTTATATGTTCTTGATACTCCTGTCTATAATGTAAATAATAAACGTCTTAAGACAAATGACTCAAATCAAACATACCTCCTGCATTGTCGTTTAGGCCGTATAAATGAGAATCGCATTTCCAAGTTATATAAGGATGGATACTTGGATAAGTATGATTTAGAATCATACGAGAAATGTGAACCATGTCTCATTGGCAAAATGACTAAAGCTCATTTTACCAAACAAGGTGAGAGGGCCACCAAACGATTGGAATTGATACATAGTGATGTATGTGGTCCAATGCGTACGATGGCAAGAGGTGGCTTTTATTATTTCATAACCTTTACTGATGATTTTAGTAGATTCGGATATATGTATCTTTTGAAGAACAAATCCGAATCATTTGAAAAATTCAAAGAGTATAAGGCTGAAGTTGAAAAGCAATTAGGCAAAAGTATTAAAACTCTATGATCTGATCGTGGGGGAGAATACTTAAGCTTGGAATTTAAGAATTTCCTAAAGGAGTGTGGTATAGTATCACAACTCACTCCTCCTGGAACACCACAATGGAATGGGGTGTCTGAAAGGAGAAATCGTACTTTGTTGGACATGGTGCGATCGATGATGAGTCATGCGGATCTTCTAATTGTTTTCTGGGGTTATACCCTAGAAACGACTGCACAAACACTAAACCGAGTTCCTTCTAAATCGGTTCAAAAGACACCATATATGATATATGAATTGAGAAACGTCACAGCGTGTCATTTATGAAAATTTGGGGATATTAAGCGTTTGTGAAACGTCTGATCTCAGACAAGCTAGGACCAAAATCAGATTTTGTAGGATACCCAATAGAAACAAAAAAGGGTATTATTTCTATAAACCTTCAGAGAACAAAGTGTTTGTTGCTCGAACTGCTGTGTTTCTAGAGAGAGAACTGCTTTCTAGGAAAAACAGTGGGAGGACAATAGATCTTGATGAGGATCAAGAACCACAAGATAACGTTGAACCAGAGTTGGAATATGAGCAGAATGTAACTCAAAATGTTGAGAACAACACTATTCAAGAAACACAGGTTATTCGTAGATCCAGTAGGATTCGCCATGAGCCAGAGAGATATTATGGATTTCTTCTGACTCAAGGTGGCGATGTGATACTTATAGATAATGATGAGCCTCTCACCTACAAGGATGCTATGAATAGTCCAGATTCTGAGAGATGGCTGGAGGCCATGAAATCTGAGATGGATTCCATGTATGAAAACCAAGTATGGACTTTGGTTGAACCACCTTATGGGGTAAAACCCATAGAGTGTAAGTGGGTTTTCAAGAAGAAAACTGGCATGGATGGAAATTTACAGACCTACAAAGCAAGACTAGTGGTGAAAGGTTTCAAACAAATTCATGGTATTGACTATGATGAAACTTTCTCACCGGTAGCTAAGGTCAAATCCATCAGGATTTTGCTTGCGATAGCAGCTTATTATGACTATGAGATCTGGCAAATGGATGTCAAGACTGCTTTCTTAAATGGGAGCTTAGAAGAGGATGTGTACATGACACAACCTCAGGGTTTTGTCGATTCGAGGTTTGCTAGAATGATTTGTAAGTTATGACGATCCATTTATGGATTAAAGCAGGCCTTTAGAAGATGGAACATCCGTTTTGATGAAACAGTCAAAGAGTTTGGCTTCATACAAAATGAGGATGAGCCGTATGTTTACAAGAAGGTTAGTGGGAGCCAAGTGGCATTCCTAGTATTATATGTAGATGACATATTACTAATAGGGAATGACATTCCTTCTCTACAGGCTATGAAGACTTGGTTGGGAAAAAGTTTCTCAATGAAAGACTTAGGCGATGCTACCTATATATATTAGGGATCAGGATCTATAGAGATAGATCTAAAAGATTAATCGGCTTAAGTCAGAGTACATACATTGACAAGGTATTGTATCGTTTTAGGATGCAAGAGGTAAAGATGGGCTATGTCCCAATGTCTCATGGGATAGCGATCTCAAAGGTATACCGTCCTAAATCTTCAGATGATAAGGACCATATGTGTAAAGTACCATATGCTTCGGCAATTGGTTCTATAATGTATGCAATGATATGTACTCATCCTGATGTCTCGTATGCTTTGAGCATGACGAGCAGATACCAGTCTAATCCAAGTGAGGGTTACTGGACAGCTATCAAGAATATTTTAAGTACCTTAAACGGACTAAATATTCGTTCTTAATAACAGAGGAGATGAGAAGCTGGTTGTAAGAGGTTACACTGATGCTAGTTTCCAGACAGAAAGGGACGATTCTGTGTCCCAGTCTGGATTCGTGTTTTTGTCTAAATAGAAGTGTTATAAGCTGGAATAGTTCACAGTAAAGACAATAAATGATTCAACAATGGAGGCTGAGTATATTGATGCTTACGAAGCAACCAAAATGGTTGGTTGAGGATTTACTTAGGCGATATCACCTTATTAATGAGATTAATGATGAAGGAGATATACATATATGTAAAGTGCATACTAATGATGATGTTACGGACCCACTGACCAAGGCTTTGTCGTAGCAGAAGCACGAAGGTCACACTAGTTCCATGGGTATTAGATACATGTGCGATTGGCTCTAGTGCAAGCTGGAGCACTACGCCATAGATGGCCTATAGCAACCCCCAAACTGTGTTACCATAGACCCCATTTTGAAGTTACCATAGGCCAAAATAGGGCTATGGTAACACTTCAGCTGTGTTAGGTTCTCAACAGTAACTACAGGTATCTAAGGTAACATCAAAACACAGCCTAAGGTAACATAGCAAATGTGGTTACTAAAGACCTCTATAGCAACATCTTAAACACTCTACAGCAACATAGTTTGTGTGTTACAATAGAGGATATAATTTTGCACATGGACAACTGTGGGGCCCACATCTAGGTGGGGTCCACAATCTATTGTAACACCCTTTTTTACCAATTGTAACACATTGAGTGTTACATAATTAAAATCATTTATAACTAATTTTAATAACAAAAAAAATTATGACATTTAAATATTACATTTTACATTAAAAGAAATCAAGAACCAATTTAATTACATTATTTCAATAACATCATTTCAATAACATGATCTAGTACAAAACCAACCATGTTAACTCGAATAACTTGTAGAAGGGGGGGTTGAATACAAGTTATATAATCGTGTCTGATTTTTGCTTGATTATATGAACAAGAATAAACGAATGAATCAAACTTTGTTTGTATTAATAAGATCAAATACAAACTCTACCAAAGGTGTACAATACCTTTAGCAGCTGTTGACAATACAAATCTCTCTCTCTCTGTTTGTACTCTCGTATATTCACGATTACAAACCTCACGAACTTACACTTTTTACAATGACATAGAGAGAGTATTTATATGCTACCTATCAACTAATAACAGAAGGATATAATCTATACATGACAATGTTCTGTCTTCTAGTCGATAGTTTCCTTCAATAGAAAACTCTTTCCTTCATAATATCTTCTTGCTTGTTCTTCAAACAACGATCCTGTTTTATAGCACTTGCCAGTTTCTGTAGCATCCACAATGACATCATCAGTAACATGACTGATATCAGGATTTCATCTTGCATCAGTATCTGATCATCATCAGTATTAGACTTGTCATCAGGATTTGCTCTTTGTTCCTGACATTTAGTCTCCGATACACTGTTCATTCCTGACTAAACTGTACAGATAACTGTTTTACACATAAATCCTATATATAGTGCTAAATCCTTTATAAGATCAGGATTACAAGAAGTATAATGTGTAAATTCTATTCTTAACATCACAACTTATGAATTATTCCTAACAATCTCCCCCTATTTATGCTTTAAAATCTGAAGCATAAATCTAAGTTGTGGATGTCAAAACATATAACAATACAACCAGAATAGAATTTATGAATGTAGAATTATGAAGTTAAGTACCTCCTTCCCAGATGTAGACGTTTATCTAGTACTTAGAAGAAAGAATTTTAACTATTAATGCTGCTCTTCCTTAACCACTTAAGTACCTCCTTCCCAGATGTAGACGTTTATCTAGTACTTAGAAGAAAGAATTTTAACTATTAATGCTGCTCTTCTTTAACCACTTCCTAGCTGAGATTCACCACTGTCACTCCTAGTTCTTCTTTTTACTTCCCTTTGTCTGCTCTTTATCTCCCCCGGCATTATCTCCCCCAGTCTGGTATTGTTGTTGTTGTTGTCTTTGAATTGTCTTTATCTCCCCCTTTTTGACATCAGCAACATTAATTCAAAGAGATTCAGAAACAGAACAAATGATATTCATCAGAACTGCTTGATTTTCCATAATTGTGACTTGGTTATCTTCAAGTGATTGAAGTCTTGTTTGCATAGCAATTTGAGAATTCTGACTATCTTTCAAAACATCAGAATGAACTTCAATGTTGGAAGTGCTTCTAGTATCTTCAGAATCAGAATCAGAAAGAACTGTATCTTCAAGTCTTGTAGAAGAAGTTGCTTGTGTTGTATGATATTCAAGTAATAAAACCTGATTAGAAGTATCAACATCTTCATCTTCCTGATCTGGAGCTGAAACATGATCATCATCTCCTTCACCAGTATTCTATGTACTAACATCTTCAAATCCTGACTCCTCCTTAGAGTGATCAAAGACTGTAGATATCTCAATTCTAGCTGATATTGGAAGTACATACAAAGGAACACTAGGATCATTAGGAACTTCATCTGGTACATATGTATCAAGAGATTTCTTTATCCTGGCACCTCTTCTGTTAATGATTCCTGCAAGCCTCTCCTTTTGCTTCTGAGCTTTAACTTCTGGCTTTGCATTGTGATGTGCTAGGTCATTCTTCTGATACATTTTGATAAATGAATAAGTACCAGCATCCATACCAAGATTTTCAGACCAAGATTCAGGAAAAACCTGATCCCAGAAATCAAACGATGGTTTCCTAATTTTCTCTCCCTCACTATGGAGTTGATCATCCATACCCTCATTCTCACTTTGACTTACTAAAGTCAACACTCTTTCTACCTCACCTTTTGCCTGGTCAGGAGCCAACCGCTCTGATTGTGGATCTAAGTCCATCTTTTCAAGTGTATCACTCAAATTTGGATAAGTGCTCTCATGACCTACAGAAAAATAGGGTTTAGAAGAAGTTTTCATACCTGAACTCACATGGAGAGAGGGTTCCTCATATGGCAAGAAGCTTGAGGTTTTCTCCAAGGAGTGAGCTGCTATAGTCTCTGAACCCATACAATCATCTTCTTTCCTTTCAGAGACTACATGCTCCAGTATACCACTTTCAGGTTCTTTACTAGACTCTGATGTCTTCAGTAATACTTCATTAGACACCATAGTTAGTACATCACCGTCTTTAAGTGTTGTTTGCTGAGACTCACCCTCAAGGTGGATAGACTCTGACTGAACAAAATTTGTTTGATCTTCAGAAAAATCAACCAAAGTCATTCCTCCCATATCATAGGGTATCTCACTTGCATTCTCAGTCATCACAGAAGTCCTTTCAGCATCAGCTATCACAGCTCCTGAGTCATCCTTCCTCTGACTAGATGGTTCTTGTGTTGCAGTGACTGTGATCTGATCTTTCCTACTATTCACCACTGGTGCAATAGTATCTTCTGTTGACTGCTTCCCTCTATCTACTTCCTCCAGTTGTCTACCTTGAGCTGAGGCATCTTCAATAATGACATCTTTGTCAAATAAATATGCATGAAGTGATTGAAGTGCAACATGCTTCGAGAGTCCAAATTTCTTGACTAATTGTCTTCTGACAGATACATAAAAATACATCTTCATTAAGTCAAGTCTTTGATGTAGAAGTCCATATTCTTCAGGAAATGAAAGTCTAGGAACACTTTCACTTAGAAAATTTAGAACTGGCTTGGAAAATTTCACTTTTAGAGAGATAAGTCCCATAGCCATTCTGTATGACAATGTAGTTTCCCATGAAGAATCAATATCCAAATCTCTCTTGTCAAATACTGACATAGATGTAGCTTGATGTGTAGAAACCTGCATAATGTTAGTTGGACTAGACTCTGTGTGTGTAGGTGACAATTGAATCTTTCTCCTTGTTCTCCTGGTATAGTGAATAAAAGATTTATCCTGAGAAGACTCAAGAGGTGTAGACAAAGAAGTGATCTTGGGATGAGATCTTTGTTCAATAGACACAGTCTTTTGAGAGACAGTATCCAGTAACTGTTTTCCCTTTTTAAGAACTACAGCCTTTTGGGAGACTGCAGCCTGGCTGTGACTAGGTTTTTCATCTCTTTGTGCTAACAGAGAAAATTGAATTGCAGTCTTCAATTCTGCTCTCTCAGCAAGAGTTAAATCATCATCATCTTCACTAGAATTACTACTACTTGACACAACAAATCTTCTCTTCCTTACAACTGATGTCTTTTGAGAAACACCAGAGGTTGGTTTCTTTGAAACAATAGGCTGTGGATCAAAATTTGGTTCTTGAATTGTTTCAGAGACTATAATGTTTTGGGCTACTTGGGTAGACACAGGTGGGTTCTCCTCCAAATGAGATTCCTGAGCCATTTCACCACAAAAGAAAGAAGAATTGTAGAGAGTAGGAAGATGAGTTTTAAGAATTACCTGAAAATGATGTGGATAATGAATTGCAGGTATTTCATCTAGATTCTTTTCACTGTCCTTCTTTATAATGTCAGAGAAAATTCTCTTTTGCTGTACATAAGAAGAAACACAATGTTCCCTACCAAATCTAGCTTCAACATCAGGAATAAAATGGTTAATAAACATTTGCATAAATCTATGATGATAAACCATTTTCCTGTTTTGATCTCTTAACCCAAGTTTGATACACATCTGACTTAAGATAATATAACCAATGTTAACTACTCTGTCATAAAGCAAACTATAAGCAATATGTGATGTAACAGAAGTAATTTGCTGAAACGAACTACATTTACCAGTAAAACATTTAGCAATTTGATCAAAGAAGAAAGACCATTCCTTTCTAAGAAAAGACCTATTCAACTGGCTCATGTTGTCTAGAGGTCCACTATAACCTAATTCAAACAACATAGTTCTCACATTATCATCAGATGGTACATTCTCATAAATCAAACTAACAGGTAATTGAAGTACTGAATTAACAACAGATTTAGTAATATCAAATGAGTCTTGTCCTAAGTGTAGAACAATCTTACCTGCTTGACTCTGAGTAGAATCAATTACCTCAGCATTCTCCCAAGCTTGTGAAACAGCTGCTTGATTAATTTGTGGAGATGCTGTCAATGCATAACTTAATGGTCCATTCGCCAGAAAGTCCATGATTGGATGAAAATCAGTTAATACTCCTTCCTTGTTGGTGATAGCTGCTACATGATTGTTCATCATAAAATCAAAGTCACCAAACTTGAAAGCTACTGACTTAGGTAATCTTCTCTGAGTCGCCATTTTTGATCTGAAAAGAACTTGAAAAATTCTTGAAATGGATTAGTGATTTTGAAAACCCAAGAGTGTTTTTGCTTCAGAGAATGTGAAATTAGAGAAAGCAATTACACGATTAGAGTTTCAAAACAAATATATTTCACAAATCTTTCAGACCACTATCCCACGTTGACACGTAGATTGACAGGTGTCAGTCCCTGAAAAAATGCGGTTACCCACGATTTTTGGAAAATAAAATCCAAAATTGATTTTCATGAAATAAATCAGGGTATTATCAAGATAAAAATCAATACTGATCAGCTTCTTTTTCCTGTTGACCTCCCATCAAAATAGTCACAAAATACAATGTGATTTAAAAATATGATAATTCTCAAATCCTGATGGTCACACATGAAATCCTGATCAATATCATCCTGATTTCAGAGACTTAATATGGAGTTTCCACGTGGCATTTTTCTTTTATCTGAAAAAGAAATAAACAATTAATCTGAACAAAAATCAATTGGTTAGATATATTCAACATTTCTTGAAAACAAGAAATACGGTCATATGCAATAATTAGCATCTGACTTCATTAAAACTTCCAAGTGACTGTTCAGCTTCTCACGTCTTTCTTTAAAAGAAACAGACGCCTTATGCCATTCTCCATAAACCTTTCAATTTCTTTTCTTCTCAACAATGCTCCTCAAACCAAAATTCCATTCAAATCCATTCTTTAGATCTTTCACGGTCGATGAACATCCTGTTCTTGATCATCTCTTTGAAAAGATGACTCTTCTCATTGAACTAATCATGGATGGATTGGTTTCCGATAATATCCAGAGATTTCTCCTAGAACATCCATCTGTTGGATACAATCTTCCCCTAACCTCCTCAAAACTTGAGGATGAAGAATTTGGCCGAGAGTCTGAGGTTGATCTTGATGGGGATGCTATTCATTTAAGTTAGCTACTCTCATTCAAGTCGCCCAGACAAGGAATCCAAGAGCAGATGAGGCTGTTTAATCCCCTGATGGATTTCTTGAGATGCTCCTTGTCCTGTACCTCAGAATTCATTTCATTAGACAAGTATAGGATTATCAATAGAAGTTAGACAAAAAGATGTTGTATTTCATTTCCATATATGTAATGATTTCAATTAATGAAAATACAATTTCTTATTATCTACTTGTCTTTTGATTATGAATGATGTATAAATTATCAGTATGCAAATATTAAAACATGCTGGCATAGACTTAACACATCATAGAATTAGATTACTACACAAAGTAAACGTCAGGATCTGAAATAATTTTCATAATCCTGATACTGACACAATACTGATGACGTCAGCATCCTGATAACAAATCTAATCCTGATGATTATTAACAAGTCTATCATACTGAAATTTATCAAGGCAAAGTGTTATAGCTAAAGAATTTAACAATCAAATATAGATCCTGACAAGAATATCAAGTCTATAAGCTAAAAACAACATACCTTGCTATTATTGCAGATGTTAAAGATCTAAAAATTTAACATTCCTAACTCACTTACTAATCTACTGAATGTAGTCTCATCAAGTGGTTTAGTTAGAATATCTGCAAGCTGTTTATCAGTAGGAACAAAATGAAGTTCCACAGTACCATTTTCAATATGTTCTCTAATAAAATGATACCTGACATCAATGTGCTTAGTCCTTGAATGTTGAACTGGATTTTCTGCAATTTTAATAGCACTAGTATTATCACAAAACATAGGAATATTACTAAGTGTCATACCATAATCCATCAGCTGATTTCTTATCCAAAGGAGCTGTGCACAATAACTTCCTGCTGCTATGTACTCAGCTTCTGCAGTTGAGGTTGAAACAGATTGTTGCTTCTTGCTTGCCCAAGAAATCAATCTATTTCCCAAGAATTGACATGTACCTGTAGTGCTTTTCCTGTCTATTTTACACCCTGCATAATCAGAGACTGAATAGCCAATTAGAAAGAAATCAGATTCTCTAGGGTACCACAAACCAAGATTTGGAGTTCCTTTGAGATATCTAAAAATTCTCTTCACAGCAATTAAATGAGATTCCTTAGGATCACTTTGGAATCTAGCACATAAACAGGTAGAAAACATTATATCTGGCCTACTTGCAGTTAGATATAACAATGAGCCTATCATGCCTCTATAACTAGTATTATCCACACTCTTCCCCTTAGGATCAGAGTCTAGTTTAGTGGCTGTTGCCATGGGTGTTTTTGCAACTGCACAGTCTTGAAAGTCAAACCTTCTTAAGAGATCTTTGATATACTTTGACTGATTAATAAAAATACCAGTCTCAGTCTGTTTGACCTGCAAGCCTAAGAAATAATTTAATTCACCCATCATGCTCATCTGATACTTAGAATGCATAAGCTTGCTAAACTTAGCACACAACTTTTCATTAGTAGAGCCAAAAATAATATCATCAACATAAACTTGAACTAAAAGCAATTCACCTTTTATCTTTCTAAAGAATAGAGTTTTGTCAATTGTACCTCTTGTGAAGCCATTTTCAAGAAGAAATTTAGACAAAGTCTCATACCATGCTCTTGGTGCCTGCTTTAGTCCATAGAGTGCCTTGTCAAGTTTGTAGACATGATTTGGAAATTTTGGATCAACAAATCCAGGTGGCTGTTCCACATATACTTCCTCATCAAGTTTGCCATTTAGAAAAGCACTCTTAACATCCATCTGGTATACCTTGAATTTTGAATGAGCTGCAAATGCAAGAAACATTCTGATTGCTTCCAATCTTGCTACAGGTGCAAAGGTTTCATCATAATCAATGCCTTCTTCCTGAGAATAACCCTTGGCCACCAGTCTTGCTTTGTTTCTTACAATCATACCAGATTCATCTAGCTTGTTTCTGAAAACCCATCTTGCACCAACAATAGATCTATCTTTAGGTCTTGGTACCAGTTTCCAGACTTTGTTTCTCTCAAACTCATTTAACTCCTCCTGCATTGCTATTACCCAATCAGGATCCTGTAAGGCTTCTTCAACCTTCTTAGGTTCATTCTTTGAGAGAAAGCAACTATACAAGCATTCATTTTGAATTGATCTTCTACTTCGAACACCACTATTTGGATCACCAATAATCAAATCTTTAGTATGATCCTTGGTCCATTTTCTAACAGGTGGTAGATTAACTCTGCTAGTCTCTCCCCCTAAGTTAGTGGTATCTCTTGTAGAAAAATTCTCTCTGCCTTCAATAACTCTCCTTTGATCAGTAGAATCAGTAGATTCCATATTGCTGCTAGTTACTGATCTTCCTTTAGTAGACTCTGAAAGATCAGTTCCTGATGGAATAGACTCTGAAAGATCAGTTCCTGATGGAGTAGACTCTGAATAGCTAGTCTGCTCCTGATGATCACTGTGTTCTCTTTGACTTATTTGCTCCCCCTCAACAGTAGCATTCCTTTGAGAAGCAATAGAAATTCCCTCTGGAGAACCTTCATCATCACTGGAGAGTATCTCAGAATTCTTCAGATTTTCAAATTCCAATTTGTCATGACTTTCATCAGTTTGCAAAATTCCAAATTTCTTATCATCAAATGCAACATGAATTGATTCCATAACAATGTGAGTTCTGAGATTATAAACTTTGAAGGCCTTAGATGCTGAATATCCTAGAAAAATTTCTTCATCCGATTTGGCTTCAAATTTTCCAAGTTGTTCTGGATGAACTTTTAGGACATAGCATTTGCATCCAAAGATGTGAAAGTATTTCACACTTGGTTTCTTTCCTTTGATCATCTCATAGGGAGTTTTTCCATGACTATTTACCAAGGTACAGTTTTGAGTGAAACATGCAGTGTTAATAGCTTCTGCCCAAAAGTAAGTTGGAAGTTTTGCATCTGCAATCATGGTTCTTGCTGCCTCTATGAGAGTCCTGTTCTTTCTTTCCACTACACCATTCTGTTGAGGTGTACCAGGTGCAGAAAACTGTTGAGTGATTCCATTGTCTGCACAAAACCCCTCCATTGTAGAATTCTTGAATTCTGTACCATTGTCACTCCTAAGTACTTTAACTTTGTACTCAGAGTTATTCTGAATATTCTTGACAAGTTCAATGATTTGTTGAGGAGCTTCATCCTTCTTGTGTAGAAAGAACACCCATGTAAACCTTGTGAAATCATCCACTATCACTAGAGCATATCTTTTCTTGCTGATAGACATAATGTTTACTGGACCAAACAGATCAAGATGTAGCATGTGAAATGGTTCAGTAATTGAATTTTCAGTCTTGCTCTTGAAAGTGGTTCTTCTTTGCTTTCCAAGCTGACATGCATCACAAAGTCCATCTTGCACATAATTTGCCTGAGGTAGGCCTCTCACCAGATTGTGCTTAACAAGTTGATTAAGCTTCTTGAAGTTGAGATGTGAGAGCTTCTTGTGCCAATTCCAGCTTTCATCACTTGTTGCTTTGCTGTAGAGACATCTAACAATTCCTTAAAATGTATCACTTAAGCTGGCTTCATATATGTTACCATGTCTTTGACCAGTTAGAACAATGTCTCCATTCTGCATATTCAAGATTTTGCATCCTTCTTTGTCAAAGATTGATTTGTAACCTTTATCACCCAGTTGACTTATGCTTAAAAGAGTATGTTTCAAGCCTTCAACCAGTGCTACATTTTCTATGATGACATTCCCCAAAACAATTGAGCCATATCCCAGAGTTTCTCCTTTGTTGCCATCTCCAAAAGATATTACTGGGCCAGCTTTCCTCTCAAACTTTGTAAGCAGGGACTTCTTTCCAGTCATATGTCCAGAGCATCCACTGTCCAAGATAATTGAATGCTTCTTTCCTGTGCCCTGCAAACAAAAAGTAACAAGTTAGAATTTTTTAGGACCCAACTTTGATTGGATCCTTTCTTACTAGATTTAGAAACAACAGGCTTTGAGAATTTTGCTTTTACTTTACCTGTTGTAGAGTCAACTTTAGACTCTAATTTCACAAACTGTTTGTGACTAGGAGTTTCAGATTTCAAGGAATAATAGTCATAGTACAGTTCATGATATTCTCTACACATGTAAATGGAATGAAGTAAACTACCATAATGATAACAAGCTTTTTGTGGTTGGTATTGAATTTTCTGAGCCTTGGGGAATCTGGACTCAGTTTTCCAAGAAGGTTTTTGATTGCAGTTTAGGGCCAAATGATTATGATTTCCACATTTATAGTATTTTTTCCTAGGTGCATCAGGTACATTCTTGTAATTATTCTCTTTGTTAATACCTTCTTTTCCATTCCTATTTCTCTTGATCTTGCTAGACTCTGAAAGACCATCTAATCTCTGTTTCAAATGAGACTTAGATAGAAACCCTATGTTTACATTCTTAGGTTTCTCTAACACTTTCTCATCTGAATTATTATTGTTAATCCTTTTGTGTACAACAGGGGTACCTTTTGAATCAACAAATTTAACATGATTAGGTTCAGAAACAATTTTCTTACCTTCAGATTTAGATGTGCTAGCTTCTACTTTACTATCATCATTGACAATAGCTACTTTTTCTTCTTGTCTAGCCTTATCAAAACCTAAACCATTAACCTTACCACGAATTCCATTTTCGATGATTTCTTGTGTCTTTTTACCAGAAATGTTAATGGTCTTAATCACATCTCTCTCTTCCTCTAGTTCTTTTCTGACATAGTCATAAGCCTCAAGAATAACACTATAATCATGCTTAGCTTTATCAGAACTTAACTTGTATTCTTCCATTTGAATTAACTCAGATTCAAGAAAATTATTTCTATCAACTAATTTATCATTCTTAACCTTAAGTTCATCTTTTTCACAAGTAAGAATTCTAAAATTAGTCATTAGATTCTTAAACTCAGCATGGATAGATCTAATTTCATCAGAATTTAAGCTATCAAATGAATCAAGAGAGTGAAGTGATACATTAACAGAGGATGGAGAAGTTTTCTTTGGAGATCCAGGTTTGTCTGAACCATTTTCCATCAATGCAATGTTGTCATAATCCAATTCATCTTCAGAATCACTGGAATCAGCCCAATCCTTCTGTGTGACCATAAGTGCATTACCTTTTCCTGAATTCCTAGGCTTCTTATACTCACTAGCAAAGTGTCCAAGCTCGCTGCAATTAAAGCACTTGATCTTGGCCTTATCAAGCTTGACAATTGTACTTTTGCCTTTGTCACTCTTCTTCTCCTCCTTTTTTTGAAAAGGTCCTTTGCTAAATCTTCTTCTGTTGAATCTTCCTTTCTTGAAGGCTTTAGCAAACATAGCAAAGAGTTCCTGCATCTCAGATTCAGAATCATTGTTGTCAGAGTTCATATCAGTAGTCTCTGACTCAGAACTTTCTTTGCTTTTCTTCTTCTTTGAATTCTTTACAGCAATCTCTTCATGCTGTTCTTCAGGAAGCTTCTTTACTTCAGATTGAGCAGTAAGTGCAATAGTCTTCATCTTTCCTTCACTCCTGCTCTTCTTCTGCTGCTTGTCAAGTTCATAAGCTCTCAATTTTCCATATACTGCCTCTAATGAAATCTCATCCAGATCATTAGCTTCCTCAATCGCAGATATCTTCTCATTGTAGAAATCAGGCAAAGCTTTCATGAACTTTGTATTCATATCCTCCAAGTCATAATATTTACCATGCATGGCCATCTCATTGATGAGTTTTGTAAACCTATCAAAGGTATCAGTAAGTGACTCACCAGACTTGGATTCAAAGTACTCATACTGTTGTATAAGTAATGTCCTCATATTCTTCCTGACATGCTTAGTTCCTTCACAGTGAACCTTAAGATTGTCCCAAATATCCTTAGCAGTTTTACAAGAGAGAACATAGTTAGTGAGAACAGAATCAAGACTATTGAATAATATGTTTCTCACTTTAGCATCTTTAAGAACATTCTCCTTGTCCTTATCTGACCATTCAGATTTTGGCTTCTCTGCTGTATGTTCTGGAACAACCACACCATCAACAGTTGCTTGTCCAACGACCTTTGTTGGAACAAAAGGTCCATCTCTGATTCTGTCAAGATAATCAGGATCTGTTGCTTCCAGATGATGCAACATCTTTACTTCCCATAGAGTATATTCGTTTCTCTTGAGCATAGGAATCTTAGTATTCCCATCCTTGTAACCAGACATGATTGCAGATCTTTATGATTATTCGAAATCAACCTGCTCTGATACCAATTGTTAACTTGAATAACTTGTAGAATGGGGGGTTGAATACAAGTTATATAATCGTGTCTGATTTTTGCTTGATTATATGAACAAGAATAAACGAATGAATCAAACTTTGTTTGTATTAATAAGATCAAATACAAACTCTACCAAAGGTGTACAATACCTTTAGCAGCTGCTGACAATACAAATCTCTCTCTCTCTGTTTGTACTCTCGTATATTCACGATTACAAACCTCACGAACTTACACTTTTTACAATGACATAGAGAGAGTATTTATATGCTACCTATCAACTAATAACAGAAGGATATAATCTATACATGACAATGTTCTGTCTTCTAGTCGATAGTTTCCTTCAATAGAAAACTCTTTCCTTCATAATATCTTCTTGCTTGTTCTTCAAACAACGATCCTGTTTTATAGCACTTGCCAGTTTCTGTAGCATCCACAATGACATCATCAGTAACATGACTGATATCAGGATTTCATCTTGCATCAGTATCTGATCATCATCAGTATTAGACCTGTCATCAGGATTTGCTCTTTGTTCCTGACATTTAGTCTCCGATACACTGTTCATTCCTGACTAAACTGTACAGATAACTGTTTTACACATAAATCCTATATATAGTGCTAAATCCTTTATAAGATCAGGATTACAAGAAGTATAATGTGTAAATTCTATTCTTAACATCACAACTTATGAATTATTCCTAACAAACCAAATCATCCAAAAATATCTACCAACACTAGCTAATGAACAAAACTTAAAACGTACAAGTACTAGAGCTAACACCTACTAGAGCTAATAGCATTGTTTTGCATTACTCGTTGCATATTCAATCGAATTTTTGATGTTGGAAGTGAGCCATTTGAATTTCTTATCTTCTCCAACCACTCAATTGTTCTGGAACCAGCATCCTTTTCCAAAGGCTTTTTCTTTGCTCCTGCATGAAGACAAATGAAGCTACCATACTTTTAGCACAGTTTCAGAAATAACATCTATAACAGTTAACACCTGCTACTTGCCTGGTCTTTGGATCTCTGCTACCCTATTTGCACAGGCTCGATCGAACACAATAATGTCAAAGAGAGAGTTTGCACCAAGGCGATTCGCGCCATGAGTACAGATGCACAAGCTGCCTCCCCAGCAGCCATAAGTCCAGGCACTATTGCATCAGGGTCATCACCTTTAATTGTAACCACCTATGGCAACAGAGCTTAGTATACTACTCAAAACATCTACTAGTTTATTATCCAAACTTAAGAACTGAAGTAAATAACACGATTACCTCTCCATGATGATTTGTTGGAATACCACCCATGTTATAATGAACTGTAGGTAAAACAGGTATTGGTTCTTTTGTAACATCAACACCAGCAAATATTACGCTTAAACAAGAATACTTCCTGGTAATATTTATTGACTCCTGGTATGATCCATTTTACCAATTAATGCTTTAATATTTTACCAACTAATGCTTCCTGGTAAATCAAAACACTATTGATCACTTAAAAGTTCAGAACATTGATACTTGAATTTCAATTCTTATTTATCAACTTATTTAAACAAACAATTATGCTCTGTGAACCAAGGTAATAAAACATAAAAGAGCATGTAAATGTTTCGCACAACTATCTTAGCATCTAATCAACCAAATCAATTCAGCTTGAGGCTTGAGCTTGTCCAGGAACCTGCATCATGCATAAAAAAACTAAGTAATTACAGAAAACAGTAGCCTATAATTTTCCGATTAACTAACAATGAGACTTGATCTGTGCTTACTTATTTCCAAGTTAAGCATACCTGAAGGTGCGAATTTTTGCATGTTATAAGATTATGAATCAAATAGCTACATGAAGATGTTGCAGCAACATGACCATAATAGTGAAGTTAAATAATTGCAGCAACCGTGGCACTACCCACTGGCACGGTGGCGCCTTCCGAATTGCTTGAAATTTGGTATAAACTTCTACAAACAACTTTGTTAATACTTAATATGAACACATAGACATATACTGTATATGAAACAAAAGTAAAGATTGTCTAGCTTCCTTTTCAAAAATCCAGGAAGATATGTAATTGCCTATAGCTGCTAGGACAGAATATGCATTTCTCAGAACATTATATGACATTAACTCCCATTTAAATAAGCACATTGATATAATTATCAAACAGATTCAGAAAATAACAAAATCGAGATTTCAATTTATTTAATAATAGTGGCTGATATTAATACCACAGTAACAACTAACAAGATCCAACAAAAATATTGAAAGATTTAGCAAAAAAAAAATACTGAATGATAATAGAAATAACACTCCCTTAAGACTCAGAAAGTGATAATTGCATAAAAGGAACACACTGATCATTCACATATCATCAACTGTCTCGTCAATGAGTATCATCAACCTGGCTGCACAAACATTGCAAACATATATACACTCAAAAATTTCAGGGTGGGCCAAGGTGAAACTTTCATTTCCACATGGTGCCGCCCCTGATAGTACATGTATTTTGTGATACCTACCTTTATATAGTCATATTATAAGCATAAACATAATATTTTTGCACTATTGCGTCAACAAAACTTTCTTCGCAAAACATCAAGTTTATAACTATACTTTTTGTCTAAGATTGCATTCTCGCATAGAGTTTTTCCAGTTGGAAGTTATACCATATCACTTATGTCTACTAGATAGGTGGGGATATTGTAATGCATTAAAAACACTTCACTTGGAAAGAACAAAGATTATACTACATAACAAAATGGTATGACATACTAAGTTACACCTACATGGACAAATATGATTTTATCAGAAATCCCAAACATTAACACCACTAGAATTTGTCGAATAAATACTACATATAACTGAATGATGATAGGCACATTCATGATATTCATTTTTTTTCTGCAGGGTTACAAGAAGGTTGAGTTATCATAACCTGCATGCAGTCTTTTCACCAACCGTCTACCTATAAAGCCTGTCGCTCCTGTTACTGAAACTGTCATCTGAGTTTCCTACAATTAACCCCAAAAGTCAGTTCATACTAATATAGCATATTATAGGAATGGGCATGCTTATTAAGACAAGATTATATCCACAACCAAAGCCTCATCATACTTCATAGTTTTAAGTTACAGTAGAAATTGGTAGATCTCCAAATTAGATTTACAATTTAGACCTCCAAACAGATGGCAAATCTTAGGATAAACATAGGGGGACGAGACGGTGGAGTCTCGTAACCTTGCAGTTATGAGTGCGTAAATAATTGACTGGGCGTTACTACATCTCACCCTCCTCAAACCCCACTCCCTATTGAAGATATATTTGGAACATTTGCTAGAATTACAATTTCAAGCAAGAATATATTATACATATTTATGCTCTAAAACTGACTAATATTCCCTGTACTCTCAAGGCTTTTGATTACCATGGCTGTATCATATGGTTGACATTCAAAAATGAGGTTCAATGTAGAAACGGATCCCGTTCCACAAATTTGGCTATGTGTTGGTCATTCCTATTAACAAGTGTTTTACCCAATTTATTTATCCTGTCCAGTTTCTACACAAAATTCATAATCTCTTCCTACCCTGCTTTTTGTACCTTTTGGGTACAAAAACAGGATACATTGTCGTCATTATAGCAATGCTTTCCACGTATGTCACCTATATATTTCAAATCCCAGAGCTCCAATTTCTTCATGGAATGGAATCTGTAGCAGATACATACCCAACATAATTATAAACAACTTATTATTTGTGTGAAAGCAAATATATAAATATATACTTTCTCAAACCTAACATTCATACTACAATTCAAATTAGAACCAGACCTTCTTCCAGATAAGGTTTGTCATGGGAAGCATTTCATTCTCTACAAAAGTTCAAAGCTTTAGTACAAGGTTAAGTCATACCTGTCTTTCAATTACAACAGCAGATGCCTGAAGCCTTCTTCTTAACATCGACTTGTCCTGTTCACAGGTTTCCATCTCGAAATCTAGTATTTATCCGAGGGTAGCAGTTTTAAAAAGACAAAAAGTCAGCATGTATTAAATCTAATGCTAGACTAGACAATCTAGCTACATCTTAAAAAATAGAGACAATTAAACTAACCCTGCTCAAATCCTAATTGGGTCCTTCGATTAACCTAACTCGAATCTTAATTGAATCAGTTGAACCCTAATTGTATCTCGAGAGAAACGAGAGATGTCAGTGAAAGAGGTGATAGATGAGATAAGTGTTTTTGCCCCCCAATTGTTTTCCCCAACTTATGTTTGACTAATCCCATTCTAAATTTTTGTTTTGCCACTTCCTTTTTTGGTTTACCGCTGAGCGATTCATTGTACTTTTTTTAAAAAATATTACAAATTTATTTTAATTTGTTGATATAAATTATAAAATGATAGTTATTAAATTTATTATTTTCATTATTTGGAAGTAATTCACAATTATATAAAATCTTATTTTTTCTGTTAAATTTTTAAATGATTTGAATCAAAATTATATAATTTTTGGATATTACTTTATTTTAAACCTTTTTATTCAAAATTTATAAAAGAAATTTAATATTTATGAAATATAAATAATTCAAGTATTTGATGGAATATTACGTTTTAAAATGATAATTTCAATGATTTTGTTAAAATTAATTATTTTTAAAGTCAAATAATTATTAAATCATTAATTTTAAATTAAATAAAAATTTTGTTAATGAATACTCTATGGTAACACAGCTCATGGTGTTAGCCCACTGTAACACCTTTTATAACTAAAGTAACATACTTTTGTGCCTATGGTAACACCACAATCAAAAGGTTGCGATAGGTCAAAATTTTGATAGCTATGGTAACACCCATAGTGGTAACACCCACGCCAAAAGGTTGCGATAGGCCATCTATGGCGTAGTGGAGATTGATAGTGTTAGTGCCCTAGAGACAATTTAGTTATGCTTCTAGGATAGACTATTTTGTTATTCAGTGATTATGTTATATCGATTATTCTACATTAATTTATTATGTCTTTATTTACTGCGATATAAATATTAGAACAATAAAGGTCCTTGGAATATGTAACATGTATTCTATATCTTTAAGTATGTGACTTAAAAATGAGATTATATGAATAGTGTTTATATTCCTAAATATCCCTAATCGAGCATTATTAATATGGGACAATTATAATGCATAAAGATTAGTATGTTTGTTGACTGATGACCACATCTCATTGGTCATAGGTATAGTGATACTAAAGTCAAGAATATAGGTGCATGTAATATTATACATGGCACTAGATTGACCCACGGTGAGATTCTACATGTTGATAATGTCATTAGAAAGACTCACAGTGATAATGGTGTAATGATCCTTAGACTTGAGATCATTATATTTCTATACGAGGATTAATATACTTTGACTACATTAAAAGTTACCTTTGACCGGGTGATGATAAAAGTGGACATCGGGTATATTATGAGTCGTATGAGAAATATGAATGATAGATATAGGATTTAACCCTCCTATTATTAGGAAAGATATTATTGGCCTCTTGATTGAGTGAGACTATGAAAATGCATGGCCATGCTTAAATATTGATTTGTTTTAATAGTCTACTCATTGATCAAGGAAACCCGGATTAAATGTTGAAGAGGATGACTAAAAACATGCCTTTAGTTTAATCTATAATATTTGGTTAAAGGGATTATATTACATAGGAACATTAGTCACGAAAGGTTTAATCGAATCACCGATTTATTATTATTACTTGGGTAGCAATGATGTATTACTAGATGCCGCTCATTGTTTATAATTTTATATTGAATAATAAAATTATTTCCAACGTAATGATAACCTACAGGGTCACACACTAAGAATGCTTGAAGGAGAATTGATTTAAATTATTAATTTAAATTAAATATTAATTTGAATCTATTTATGATATTAATTAAGTCAGACTTAATTAATTGATTAAATAGATATTCGAATTTACTAATTATTAGAATTCGAATTATTTTAGAATATTAATTAAGTGTGACTTAATTAATTATTTAATTAAGAATTCGAATTTGAGTAAAGGCCAATATGATTGGGCCATGGAATACTAATTTATCTCTCTATATAAACATCTTAAAGTCTCAAATTAGGGTTAGACGTTTTAAAAAAAACCCTAGCCGTTTGAGAGAGAAGATGGAGATGGAGAGAAATCAGTTTCCGAATGCTAGTACATCGCTCCTTCGAAGATCAAGCATTCGTGTGGATACCGGTAGAGCGTAGATCGTGAGAGCGGGATGTGTGGTGATTCAAGTAGCTAGGATCTCTTATGTTCATCCGTTATTAAAGCTTCTTTAAGGTAAATCATCAATCTCCGAATTAAATATCATGTTTTTGCATGGATCCTGCGGTAGGGTTTCGATAATTATTGGTTTTGTTTTAATTTTTCCGCTGCGTTTGATGCTCGAAACCCTTAAGGGTTTGTGGAGTCTATTAGGTTTCAGAATTGGTTTCTGATTTAACTTGGGAATTCCAGAATTGGGTTCTAATTAGAACTAGGAATTTCAGAATTAGACTCTGAATTATTTAGACCCAGTTTCTTCTCTTATAAATACTCATGTAATTGTAACATAACACAACACAACACAATGTGAGAGATCAGTACAAAATTAGTGCGGCTTGTGGAGTAGGAATTTCCAAACCACGTAAATCTTTATCTTGTGTGATTGTCGTTTATTTTCGTATTCTTGTTTATTCGCTTTGGGTTTTGCTTTCGTTGTTGTATACTCAACAACTGGTATCAAGCGCCTAGGTTTTCAGGTGGTAAAGTAAAGATCTACGAATTTGATGGCAGAGATTTTTCGTTTTGGAAGATGCAAATTGAAGATTATTTGTATCAGAAAAAACTAACGAACCGCAGGAGGAGAAAAATCCAGATTCAATGGATGAGAAAGAATGGAATCTATTAGATAGGCAGGCTCTAGGTGTTGTCAAATTAACTTTGGAGAAGAATGTTGCTTACAATATCGTCAAGGAAACGATAACTTATGAATTGATCAAGGCGTTATCAAATATGTATGAGAAGCTGTATGCTTCGAATAAGGTATATTTGTGTCGCTTGTTGTTTGCCACGAGATTGAATGAAGGTGATTGTGTTGTTGATCATGTTAACGAATTTAACTCTATCCTATCAAGATTGACATCAGTGGATATTAAATTCGATGATGAAGTACAAGCCTTATTGTTGGTATCCTCATTACTTGACAGTTTGTCAAGATTTGTCACCGCTATTTGTAATTCATCTGGGAGCAGTAAGATGACTTTTGATGGAGTTCGAGATGCGATTCTTGGAGAAGACATTCGTAGGAGAAACTCAGGAGAGTCGTCAGGTTCCTTGTTGAGTACTGAGAGTAGAGGTAGAAAGTTCGATAGGGGGCAGAATCAGGGGCGTAGCAGATCGAAGTCATAGAAGAGAGGACAGTCCAAATATCGTAAGGAGATTATTTTTTGGAATTGTCAGAAGAAAGGTCACTTCGGAAATCAATGTACGGCTCCCGCATCTCCTAAAGGAAAGAAGAAAGAGGATAATTCAGTTAATGTAGTTGAAGAAGTGGCGGATGATGATGCTTTAATTTTTTGTGTTGAATGTTCGGTTGAATCATGGGTTATGGATTCTGGTGCATCATTCCATGCTACCCCTTGCAAGGATTTGATGTTAAATTTCAGACTTGGAAATTTTGGTAAATTCCGTCTTGCTGATGATGAGACTTTGGATATTGCGGGCATGGGAGATATTAATCTCAAGACCTCTTTGGGGACTAGCAGGATGTTGAAAGATGTAAGGTACATTCCTGGACTGAAGAAGATGTTGATATCTGTGGGTCAGTTAGATAAGGAAGGGTATCGAGTTACTTTCGGAGACGGACAGTGGAAGGTTATAAAGGGGAATCTAGTAGTTGCTCGTGGAGAAAAAGGGGACATTGTACATAGTTGAACAATCTAGCTATGAAGCAAATGCAGTTGCTGATGAGATTGGGTCTTCAACTTTGTGGCACCAAAGACTTGGTCATATGAGTGAAAAGGGTATGAAGCTGTTAACTTCGAAGGGGAAGATTCCAGAGCTGAAGAATGTGGAAGTTGGTATCTGTGAGCCATGTGTTCTTGGAAAGCAGAAACGAGTTACTTTTGCAAAATCAGGGAGGACACCCAAGGCTGAGAGGTTAGAGCTAGTTCATACAAATGTATATGGTCCAATAGCAGTTGCGTCGTTGGGAGGATCTCGCTACTATATCACTTTCATTGACGATTCCACTAGAAAGGTATAGGTTTATTTCTTGAAGAATAAATCAGATGTGTTTGCTACTTTCAAGAAGTGGAAGACTGAAGTTGAAAATTAGACCGGTTTGAAGGTTAAGAGTTTGATGTCAGATAATGGTGGTGAGTACAGTAATGATGAGTTTAAAAGTTATTGCGCAGAATATGGGATTAGAATGATAAAAACAATTCCAGAGACACCGCAACAGAATGGTGTTGCAGAGCGCATGAATAGAACCTTGAATGAGAGTGCCAAGAGCATGAGGTTGCATGCAGGGTTGCCAAAGATTTTTTGGGTAGATGCAGTTAGCACAGCAGCGTATCTTATAAATAGAGGACCATCAGTTCCTTTGGGGTTCAAGATTCCTGAAGAAGAGTGGCAAAAAAAGGAGGTAAATCTTTCACACTTGCGAGTTTTTGGTTGTGTTTCTTATGTGTGTGTTAAAGATTCTGACAGGGACAAGCTTGATCCAAAAGCAAAGAAGTGTATCTTCATTGGTTATGGCTCAGATGATATGGGTTACCGTTTCTGGGATGAACTAACGAAGAAGGTCGTTAGAAGTAGAGATGATACTTTAATGAGAATGCAGTGTATAAGGATAAGCTTGCAGTCGATTCTGAGTTTACAAAAGAAAAACCTAAGAAAGAGAAAGCAGTGCTTGAAGATATTACAGAAGAAGATCTTGCAGGAAATAGTGGGAGTTTGGGGAATGGTGATGACACAGTTCCAGTTACTCCACAGGATGAGGTAAGAAGATCTAGCAGAATTGTGAGGCCACCACAAAGATTTTCTCCTTCAGCATATTATATGTTATTGATCGAGGATGGAGAGCCTCAGTGTTATTCAGAGGCAGTTCAGGTGGATGATTCAGTTCAGTGGAAATCAGCCATGGAAGAAGAGATGAGTTCTCTTGAGAAGAATAAAACTTGGTCTTTAACAGAATTACCAGCAGGAAAGAAGGCTTTACAGAATAAGTGGGTGTTCTGGATCAAAGAAGAACATGATGGCAGCAAGAGATACAAGGCAAGGTTAGTAGTCAAGGGTTATTAACAGAAAAAGGGTATTGACTATACTGATATATTTTCTCCGGTTGTTAAGATGACTACAGTTAGAGTTGTGCTAAGTATTGTGGCTGCAGAGGAGTTACATCTAGAGCAACTAGATGTTAAGACCGCGTTCTTACATGGTAAGCTTGAGGAAGACATCTACATGGTACAACCAGAAGGATTTCAGGTAGTTGGGAAAGAAAACCTCGTTTGCAATCTTATAAAAAGCTTGTATGGTTTGAAGCAAGCACCAAGACAATGGTACTTGAAGTTTGACAGCTTCATGATGAAGAATGGGTACACTAGGAGTGCTATGGATCATTGTTGTTATTTTAAACAATTTGATTCATCTTATATCATTTTGTTGTTGTATGTTGATGACATGTTGATAGCAGGATCAAACATGAGGGAAATCAACAGGTTAAAGAGACAGATGTTTGAGGAGTTTGAGATGAAAGATATGGGTACAGAAAAACAGATACTTGGTATGAGCATCATAAGGGATAGATCTGAAGGTACTTTGAAATTATCTCTAGAGAAGTATATTGAGAAATTGTTGCAAAAATTCAGTGTCCAGGATGCGAAGACCAGAAGTATACCGTTGGCGACTCACTTTAATCTCACGAAGAAGCAGTCACCTAAAACGGATGAAGGCAAGAAAGATATGGCTAAAGTTCTGTATGCATCTGCAATTGGCAATTTGATGTATGTTATGGTGTGTACAAGGCCAGATATTGCTCATGCAGTGGGAGTTGTTAGCAGGTTCATGTCTAATCCAGGAAGAGAGCATTGGGAAGCAGTCAAGTGGTTATTGCGCTACTTGAAAGGCACATCCAAGGTTGCGTTATGTTTCAGCAAGAAAGATGTTATTGGAAGGGTTCTCTGATGCAGATTTGGGTGGATGTTTGGATACAAGAAAAAGTACTATGGCATATATTTTCACGTTGGGTGGCACAACAGTTAGTTGGATGTCTCGACTTCAAAAGAGTGTTGCTCTTTCAACCACAGAAGCAGAATATATGGCTATCTCTGAAGCTAGCAATGAGATGATTTGGTTGAAGAATTTTCTTGAGGAGTTGGGCAAGAAACAAGCGGACAGTGCTTTGTATAGCGACAGTTAGAGTGCTATTCATCTTGCGAAGAATCCTATGTTTCATGCTAGGACGAAGCATATTCAGCTGAGATATCACTTTACAAGAGAGTTGATTAGCAATGGTACTTTGTCCATGAAGAAAATCCTTGGTTCAAAGAATCCTGTAGATATGTTGACTAAGGTGGTTACTAATGAAAAGTTGAAGCTTTGCATAGCTTCAACTGGCCTTCAGAACTGATTGATGAGAAGGCGTTGCACTAGTTAGAGTTATTGATCGAAGGATTGGGTGATACTAGACTTACAAGAGTGACGTAAAGATGTGGTCTGACAAGGCTGTCGCGTGCCTATCAAATAATAATATCTAACAAATCCTTCTAACTATGTAGTAGGGTAAGTCAGAGTCGATCCCACAGAGACAAACGTGTCAATCACCAGTTGTTCTCGATTCAATTCAGCCAAGCAAGTAACACAATAAAATATCAAAGATTATTAAACTAATTTTATACTAATGCAATTAATCAATTAACTAAAACTTCCAGAATTAAGTATCCCCACTAGCATGAATTAATGCAATCGTGAATTCCCTCCCCAATCAATCGTATAATACTCAACAGGAAAGGTGCGCCCTATAAATTACCAATAACCTCTCTCGAGTATTAATGGCTTCTCTAAAATACAATCAAGCCTATTCTCATGGTATCATGCAATTTAGAGACATTAATCACAGCACCCTTACTTCCTAACAATCCGTTCTACCTATTCTCATGGAGAAGTTCATGTCCTCATTGGATAAATCACAACCATCTAAATCCAACTCTCGTTGATAAATAGACAATGGTTCAAACAATAAACATAATCACGTCTGATTTGTAATTGCTAATTAAAACAACTCAATAAGAAAGAGCAATTAAACAATCAAATTGGGGGAATTGGGAAAATCGCACATCAATCATAACTAGGGTTCTACTTAACCCTAGATTAATTATCTACTCATACATAATTAAACTAATAAAACAAGAGATATAATATGAACACATAATATTATAAAGAATAGAGAAAAACCTTTTATCTCCAAAGAAAAGTGAAAAGCTATCTCCAATCCCTCTCTGTCTATGTCTATACGTACGTATGTATGTATACGTAACTATCTATCTATAACTATCTATCTCTCGTAATAATAATAATATCTGATATTATATATGTCTCTAATAAAAAAAGTATTTTAATGCCTTGAAAAAATTACAAGTACGTTTCCTAAACTGAATAGATTTTCAAGGAAAATTCGTGGTTGACTTTTCTCCTGTAGTTCTGGGCCGCTCCAATTGTAATATGACATCTGGACCAACTTAGAATGATAGAAAATTTAATTATCTTCGCGTGGGCAGTTGAATCACCCAATTCTGATTTGTAGAACTCGAGATATGGCCAAAATAGTGAATTGCGCGTGCAGCCCAACAAATCCGAATTTCCTTCTAATAAATCTCCAAATTAAGCTCTTATTCTCCAATCCTTCCAAGTTTAGAATTTCATTGCTTCCTACAATAAAACATTAAAATCTATTAAATAAAAATCCAATTAAATGCAAAATACAATAAATATGAGGAATATAATCATATAAAATATATATAAATATACACTCTATCAAACATCCCCACACTTAGCATTTGCACGTCCTCGGGCAAATAAAGAAATAAAAATTATCCTAACTAACTAACATCACTTTCGTAGATGACACGATTGCATTGAGCATATGCAACAAGCCGTTAAACCCCTAGGCAGCCCTAGTAGGACGAGTTTTGTCTCGTGAAGGTTTATAGAAGATATACCAACAAAATCAAATATTTTCAATCACCAAGTCTTAAACATGCAACAATTCATAGTACTCCACATATGCAAACCTCAATCACACAACAATCTGAGAAGATCTGAAAGTACACCACTTGCACAAAACCATCCAAGTATGCACACGTTGTCTTGACAGACAAAAATATCATGAAATAAACATCAAAGTCTCCTTCAATAAGTAAGCATGCCGTGGATAGAAAATCTCACATTGCTCTCAATTCACACAAGTGTATAGGTGTTAGTGTTTCACTCAAGTTCAATCAAAATAGACATGTGCTACCATATTCTTGGTTGTCCACCAAATCTCCACTACTTCGTATATGTGCATGCACAAATCAAAAGGTCTTCATTAAAGGTTGTAATGGGGCTTAGGTATGGGGTGGGATATCAAAGAAATAGGCTCACAAGTGGCTAAGCTTGATAAACTAATAGAGCATAATGTTCACTTCTAATTAAAGTACCCAACATGAATAGTAGATCATGTAAAAGATAATTAAACTTTCACAAGCATTAAACCCATAAGCACATCATTATGTATAATTTTGAGTAATAAATAATAAAAAAGGGGTCTTATTTTTTGTTCATTGGTAAAATACATTTTTTAACTTTTAGGAAATAATATAAATGATAAATCTTTTATGAAAAAGAATAAAGAAATTTTTTATAGTTCTCTCAATAACTAGAGGGTTGAAGTTTATAGTTTCAATAGTTCGATTCTATTGAATTATAGAAGAGCATAACCAAAGCACTAAGGTAAATAAAACCCATACCCACTTTCACATTGCAATAAGCAATGAACAATAACTCTCATTCGATCTTCTTCAATTTTTTTTTTAATTTTTTTTTTGTTTTTTTTTTTTGATATGAAGCAACCACATTGTATAATTCCCACCAAAATATCAAACCTTAACGAAGAAATCCCCACACTTGAACATTCATCCACCCTTAAGTTGAATCACAATGCTCTACTAGTAAATCAAGATAAGAATAAATAATTAGGCTCAAAAATTATAGAGTGGTGATAATTGAAAGAAACAGATATAAGCTCAAGGGGGTTTACTAAGGATATAACTCATAAGGATAGTGTTTAGGTCAATGAGGTTAATCCTAGTGCCTTTATCATTTTCATGCACACACACAACATGTAGTCTCAACAAGGTATCAAAACAAGTTCTAGAGCAATGCTAATTGACGAACAACACACAACAAAGAAATTCGATTGATATAAAATGTATCAATCATTAATTAGGCTCAAAATCTCACAAGGTGAAAGCATGCTCGACTCACTAAATTTGACTAAGAAGCATATCAAGTTTTTAAATTTTCGAAAGCACACACAAGGAATTATCAAGCAACAAATGATTTTTATTCTATGATACAAAACTCATAATTAATCATGCAAAATTAGTCTACAAAATGTGTACTTATCCTCGCTAACATGCTTTTGAGACAAGACAATTATATACAAAATTTTTTAGTTTTTTCAAATATTTTTTTTTTAATTTTTTATAATATTTAATTTTTTTTGGATTTTTTATACATTAAGAACGTATCCCCACACTTAAATGGTTCATTGTCCTCAATGAATAATTTAATGAAAGAAAAAAAAAATCTAACAATCCTAAAAAAAAACAAAAAGAATAATAAAAAAAATTGTATAAATAAAGGTTAGAAATACTCCCCTAGTAGCCATGAAGTGCCAATGCAATTTGTAGGAGATGTCCTTCCTCCTTGCTAATTTCTGGTCCAGTCTTATGTTTATTAATAATCAAATCAGCTTTCAACACAATGAAGTGGTTGGTGGAGTGGTTGGCGCTTTGTTTTCCCACACAAGAGGTCAGGGGTTCAAACCTCAAAGGCCACCATTTTATTTTTAAGTAACACCTTAACTGCTGTGCAACAACAAGTTCTGTCCGAAGCAGCACATCAAGTAGCAGGTTTGGACGCAGCTGGCAGGTCTGGAGCGAGGTCTGGTTACAGGTTCGGTCACAGCCTAGGCTCGGATGGAAGGTCGGACTACAGTAGGTTTGGAGCATCACAAAGCAACAGCCTTGGAATTAGGTTCGGGCGCAGCACAAAAACCAACTACGCGCGCGTGTGTTACAGAAACCAGCCTTAATTGAAGATTTAAAGCTTCAATAACAGAGAAAAACGCACGGTCATCACAGAACCCGCACGTCCCACAAATTAAACCGCATCATTAGTAAAAGATACAGTAAAATTCACACGACCAACATCAAACCTCTGTCTCTTTTTCCATAATTCAAAGTCGCATGGCCGCTCCACAAATAACACCTCCAACATGCAACTTCTGTTCTTTTATTTTTTTTTTCTTTTTCAAAAATATTTTCTCTAAAATTTAAATAAAACACCAAATGTCTTAAATAAATTATTCTTGCACATACCTGAAACACTTCACACAAACTCATCAAGGCACCTTATGGGAGTAAAAAAAACAATGAAATAAAAATTATCTACCTCTAATAATAATAATAATAATAATAATAATAATAATACATAGGTACATTACTTACCTTGGGTTGCCTCCCAAGAAGCGCTTTTTTTTTAAAGGTCTTTAGCTCAACCTTCTTATCAATAACTAGATCATCAATTAGGTGAAAAAGCAAACAAATGTACATATCTCCTAATTCGAATTAATCTAATGATATGAGCACCAATTAGATAACCAAGAAGATATATAAATTGACATGTGAGACTCATGTGATGCTCAAGAATTTCCGGCATGTGAAAGTATTTAGAAAAATCATCTCCAACGTGGCTATAGTTACTTTTCTCAAATTCCTCCCAAATTGGGTCAACAAAAGGCATACACATATTTTCAATTTTAACATCATTCAAGTCAAGTTTATCAAAATTCGGTTCTATCTCATCTACCACAATTGGAATCACAATATCCTTATTCAAATTTATATCTACCACAACCATACTATCACCCTCATCAAATAGCGTGCAAAAAGAGTCATCTAAGAAATCAATCTCATTACTATCAAACGAGTTTTCACACGAGTTAATTTCTTGAGAAGCATATGGGTCAATAAGAACAAGACTATCAAAATAACCATCTTCATCATCAAAATCATCAAAAATTAACTTACTGTTACTAACCTCGTTTTGCGACTCTTTAAACTCCTTACCACTCCACAAAGTTGCATCATCAAATTGACTCATTGGTATTTTCTCCGTTTGAGAGCGCCTCTCAACGAATTCAGTTACCTCTTGAGCTAGTTGAGCAATTGAGTTTTCAATCAACTTACCTTGAGTTTTCAACTCATTAAGACTTGTCTCAACCTCTTCATTCTTGCTCAGCTGTGCAACAACAACTCCTTCCAAAAGATTTTCCAAGTTGGATTTCTGTGGTGGCTGAGGTGGATTGTCTTGGTAGGAAAAATTAGTGTAATCTTCCCAACCAGAAGTGTAAGTATCAGCATAAGGATTATATTGTGGTGGCTGGTGAGGGTGGTCATGGGTATTGTAATAAAAATTACCATCCCAAAATTGTGTTTGATTTGGGTAGTAAGGGATATTAAATTGGCAATTATTTTGAGTATGTCCCCGTATACCGCAAACATCACAAGTGGCAAACAAAGAAGAATTTCTTGACTCAATATCATCGATCTTTTGAGAAAATGCCTGCATAGTCTTAACCAATGCCTCCATGCTTTCTTCTTGCTCCTCTCTTTACTCGCTTAATTTCTTGTTATAGGAATCTGAAAATCAATTTTACAAGAAACAAGAAAAACCACAAGCAAAGATCAAACAGAACAAGAATAATAACCGAAGCAACACAACTAAACAACTTGGCCAAACTAACTCAAAAATTAACTAATCTAACACTGCTTTGTCCCCGGCAGCGGCGCCAAAAATTTGACAAGGTTGTCGCGTGCCTATCAAATAATAATATCTAACAAATCCTTCTAACTATATAGTAGGGTAAGTCAGAGTCGATCCCACAGAGACAAACGTGTCAATCACCAGTTGTTCTCGATTCAATTCAGCCAAGCAAGTAACACAATAAAATATCAAAGATTATTAAACTAATTTTATACTAATGCAATTAATCAATTAACTAAAACTTCCAGAGTTAAGTATCCCCACTAGCATGAATTAATGCAATCGTGAATTCCCTCCCCAATCAATCGTATAATACTCAACAGGAAAGGTGCGCCCTATAAATTACCAATAACCTCTCTCGAGTATTAATGGCTTCTCTAAAATACAATCAAGCCTATTCTCATGGTATCATGCAATTTAGAGACATTAATCACAGCACCCTTACTTCCTAACAATCCGTTCTACCTATTCTCATGGAGAAGTTCATGTCCTCATTGGATAAATCACAACCATCTAAATCCAACTCTCGTTGATAAATAGACAATGGTTCAAACAATATACATAATCACGTCTGATTTGTAATTGCTAATTAAAACAACTCAATAAGCAAGAGCAATTAAACAATCAAATTGGGGGAATTGGGAAAATCACACATCAATCATAACTAGGGTTCTACTTGACCCTAGATTAATTATCTACTCATACATAATTAAACTAATAAAACAAGAGATATAATATGAACACATAATATTATAAAGAATAGAGAAAAACCTTTTATCTCCAAAGAAAAGTGAAAAGCTATCTCCAATCCCTCTCTGTCTATGTCTATACGTACGTATGTATGTATACGTAACTATCTATCTATAACTATCTATCTCTCCTAATAATAATAATATCTGATATTATATATGTCTCTAATAAAAAAAGTATTTTAATGCCTTGAAAAAATTACAAGTACGTTTCCTAAACTGAATAGATTTTCAAGGAAAATTCGTGGTTGACTTTTCTCCTGTAGTTCTGGGCCGCTCCAATTGTAATATGACATCTGGACCATCTTAGAATGATAGAAAATTTAATTATCTTCGCGTGGGCAGTTGAATCACCCAATTCTGATTTGTAGAACTCGAGATATGGCCAAAATAGTGAATTGCGCGCGTGCAGCCCAACAAATCCGAATTTCCTTCTAATAAATCTCCAAATTAAGCTCTTATTCTCCAATCCTTCCAAGTTTAGAATTTCCTTGCTTCCTACAATAAAACATTAAAATCTATTAAATAAAAATCCAATTAAATGCAAAATACAATAAATATGAGGAATATAATCATATAAAATATATATAAATATACACTCTATCATGGTCAGACTCCAAGTGGGAGATTGTTGGGTTTGTGGAGTCTATTAGGTTTCAGAATTGGTTTCTGATTTGACTTGGGAATTCCAGAATTGGGTTCTAATTAGAACTAGGAATTTCAGAATTAGACTCTGATTTATTTAGACCCAGTTTCTTCTCTTATAAATACTCATGTAATTGTAACATAACACAACACAACACAATGTGAGAGATCAATACAAAATTAGTGCAGCTTGTGGAGTAGGAATTTCCGAACCACGTAAATCTTTGTCTTGTGTGATTGTCGTTTATTTTCTTGTTCTTGTTTATTCGCTTTGGGTTTTGCTTTCGTTGTTATATACTCAACAGTGCGGCCCAACAAGTACGACTCCAATCTACGATTGGAGATCTTGGACATCTTGTGTCAAAAGTCTTCCTGACACTAAGGTGGTCGGGTGGCGTGTCCCGCAAGATGAGAAGCTAAGATGAATATCGGCGGTATAAGGGTCACAAGATTGGTGATTCTTGGATTGAGGGGATATAACCTCACATTAACCACAAAAGTTCTATGTTGTGTATCGCACACAACTCTCTAACTTTTGCAATACTCCAAAACTCCCTACAAATATCAATATTTATAGGCACCACAAATATTCTAATCCTATTCTATTTTTAATTCTATTTGTGACAATTACCATCTTTTCTTATCTTGAATAAAAATCCTTCCACAATTAATATTTCTACCAAAATAAGAATTACATCAAATCATAAATTAGAATTCTGCTAATAATAGAACTCTTAACTTAATTAGGAATTCGGGGGACCCCAACATTGAAGTGTTGCTTGGAATTTAATATCGTGGTCTGTGGACCGTCCTTGTCATCAATTAAATTTTGTTAGCTACTGCTATTGACTGACTGGTGGGCTTACTGCATACTTTGAGTGATTTCTTGTGTGCTTGTAAATGTTTGATTTGATAGTCAGTCATATTACTTAGAGGTGGCAAAGTTGGTTTTGAGTAACCAAAGTACTGGTGGTTGTAGAAGTTCGGGATGGTAGTTGTTTGGATGATTGGCAAGAGTCGTGCAGCATTGTCTAGTTGCTCCAGCTGACAGTGACCGAGGCCAGAGTCTAATGTTGTGTTTGGTTGGGGAGAATGGAATGGAATGGAATGAGTAAAATTAAAGGGAAACTATAGAGATTAGAGGGAAGATTTGAAAAAAAATGAATGGGTGCAAAATTCCTATGATGAAATTTGTGAAGAAAATGGGTAGGGGGAGAATGGAGCATTCCTTCCAAAATAGGATGCTTGAGTTCTTATATATTTTGTTAGAAATGGAATGAGGAAGGAATGAAAAGTATTAAAATTTTACCATAATTTAGTTCAAAATCTCATTCGATTCCCTCCTAATTCATTCATGCCAACCAAACACAACATAAGTAAGTACCTACTAGATACTAAATGTCGAATTATAAAACAAACTTGTGATTTCCGGAATTGGTGTTTCAAAAAATATTTTCACCTCTCAATCAAGGGCTTCAAATCAGTATCGTTAGTTTATAAATCCATATATGTTTGCGATTTTGATAAGGTTTGTAGTTATGTTAGGCAAAACAGCTCTTGCAGAATACAACCAAATGATTCTCTAAAACAGTTCAAATACTTTGTTCAAAATCGAAACAATATGTTTCACTGGGAAGAACATGCAAGAAATCGCTTTCAGCATAGCTATGGGAATCAATTATCTTCACCAACACGTGTTAGGTTAAGGGACTTACACACAATTCGAGATTCACAAACACCAATACAGAGCGCGCACACACACCAATCAATAATTGACAAGATCTACCAAAGCGCAAAACAAGAACACACAAATACTTGACGTGGAAACACCCACGTCCCAAACTTGTATTATTAATCTTAACAATATCAATAATACATCAAAACAATAATACCTTAACGGTGTCCCACCCCTGATACTTGTGCCAATAATGCTCAAGCATCTCCCAAACAATACTTAAGACTACATCTCTTAAGCTTTCACCTCTATCAAACAAATACAATATGACTATGTATATATAGCCACCCAAAACTTAGCCGCCAAGACTTACCATACTTGTTCTACAAGTTTTACCATACTTGTTATACAAGTCTTCCAATTCTTGGCACCTAATTATCCAACTTAGTGATCAAGTGACATACCATATATAATAATTGTCTACACATACAATTATTACCTTACCAATATATATCTTAAAACACCCAAGTCCATAACATCATATTGGGTTGAAACCCAACAACATGCCCACCCAGATCCTCCATTTTATATCAAGCCTCATTAAATTTCTCGGACCAAATTTTAATCCCAAACAGTTTGGCGAAGTTGTTTCACAAGGACTAGAGCATTGTGTCTGTAACAAAATACTTATGCCACACATACATAGTTTAGAAACAAATACAGAAATTTATTTAAAGACGTTCATCGTACACTATAAGCTTATAAAGGCAGTTTTTGTATTAGTATATTACACTAACGTTCAAAACCCCAATATACGACAAACATTAAAAACTTGAGTAAAGCATTCATTCCTCAGCTCGCTTTAAATTGAGTGAAGAATGAATTATGTTGTCTTTCTCAGCTGGATCCTCTTGTTGTGGATAAAAAACAGGCTTAGGAGGCATGACCAATTGTTCAATATTTCCTTCTAGCATCTCAATAACTTTGTTCATTGAAGGCCGCTCACTGCGCTTCATTCCTTTACACCATAATGCTACTATTATCATTTTCTTTATTGACTTCCTTTTTTCCTCTGTTACATCTTCAATCTCAAGCTCTTTCCCTTCTCTGAATTGGTCGTATACCCATGACGGGAAGTAAATTTGGCTAACATGATCCACAAATAGATTTAAATTTTTTCTTCAGCCAGCCATTTCCATCAGCAACATTCAAAAACTATAAACATCCGCTTTGTGCGAAATTCCACCAATGTTTTTTAGAACATCTCAGGAGCCCTGTAGCTAGACATGGCAAAAAATGGATATGGGTCGGATTGGATCAATAAATTTAGGTTTGGGTTGGATCCTAACCTATAATTGTATTTGACCCATATTTAAATAAATGTGGTTTGGATTAAAATGATTTTGGGTCAAAATATGGATAACCCATTTTTATTTGCAATTTTTAATATTGTTAAAATAAAAGTTATTTTGATCCTTTTATTTTTTTTTAATCATATTTTAATTCATTTTTGCGAAGTAACATTTGTAAAACTTAAATTCGTGTAATAGTTAAAAAGTACCAAGTTAATAATTGCAAGTGCATGACAAAATACCCAAGTACAAGTGAATGATGTAAAGATAAAAAAAAATCAATAACATAACTGTTGTGCCCAAAATCTCCATGGGCTAGATTTAGGCCCATTAGCCTTAAGGATCCAATCCGTATGAGTAATATGGGTTATGATTGAGGTCCCTTAAGTTAAATGGGGCTATATAGCATGTGAAATGGATCTGGACAGGTTCAAGTTCCCGAGAGACAGCTTCCCGAAAGACAGCTTCTCGAGAGACAGGTTCCTGCAGACAGGTTCCTGAGAGACAGCTTCCTGTACGAGAACAGATTTATTCCAGTAGAATCCTAGTATGATTAAGCCTCATATTCTTTAGGAGCAAGTCATGAACACCAACTCCTTATTGGATTGTATTCCTTGGGCACAGATGATCCTTGAATGCCTCTAATAAGAGTAGAACTAGTAAAGATACTCCTAGTCGGACTAGAACTCGAGTTCTATTCGACTTAGGTCGCCTATTCGTGGCTGAATCTGGAGAAAAGGACTTCCCCATGAATTAGGAACCTAGAATATTGCTGCCTAACCAGACTTCTAGTATAAAAAGAACTACGTGAACTTGATCCCTATATATACAAGGGTACGTAGGCACCTTGAGAACATGGTTGCAAGCCTCGCAATACACCTACGAGATTCTTGAGAACACACGACACAAGCCTCAAGGGAACTCGCGAGATTCTTGTAAACGCTCTCGAGCTCAGTTCAACCCCCACAAAAAACTTCCATTCTCCATAGATTAGTTGATCGTTAGCCTTTACAACTCACCATAAACCTCTCAAAAGTTGTTACGAAATCCACTCATCAACATTGGCGCTAGAAGGAGGGGAGAGTTATCATCTTAAGAGTGGAAAGATGGCAGGCAGTTCTGATAGCGAAGCAACACAATCTGTAGAGAAAGATCAAACCCCGAAAGCGAAGAAGATTACTCCTGCTGATGTCCTAAAGCATCTAAAGTCGATTGAAGAAAGGCTTACAACCCTCGAACAAATAACACCGAAGAAGAAGAAGTCGAAGTTAGCAACTGGTAAGAAGGGTAAAAAAGCTAAGATTAATCCCAAGCAGTTAGGTGTCGATGAAGAAGATCGTGAAGAAAAGGCCGAGGAGGAGATCGAAGACCCAAAGAAAGATACTGAAGGTGAAGAAGATGGTGAACCGAAGGATAAACAACCTCCTGTTAAGGAACCTTCCATCGAGATAACTAAAGATGATTCAAGTTTAGTCGAGATCACGAACGATTCGAGCATAGCAGATTCACAGAAAGTCGATTATAAAGATAAGGAAGCAAAGGACGGTGGAGCTAGTGATTTGAATGATGAAGACCTCAAGAAGATTCTAGTGAAACTTAACGAAGAAAAGCAGTCAACAACAGGTGCAATAACCTCATCTCCATTCACTAAGAAGGTTAGAAAATCCCCGTTACCTAAATCCTATCGTATGTCAAACGAGTTTAAATTTGATGGCACTACGGATCCTGTGGAGTATCTAGGTCGTTTCAATACCGAGATGGAAGTTTATCAAGTTAAGGAGCCAACACGGTGTAGATTACTGGCTGCAACCCTTCATGGTGGAGCCCATCAATGGTTCAAGAGGTTACCATCAGATTCTATAGATTCTTGGGAGAATATGGGGAAGCTCTTCGTTACTCAATTTAGAGCTTCCGTGACTTTTGCACCCCCAACTAATACCTTGGCCAATATCAAGCAGAGAGTAGATGAGACCTTGACAGAGTACCTCAAACGTTTTAATGCAGAGGTTCCCAGAGTTAAGAAAGCTCCTGACGAGGTCATTATGAGCTTCCTGATTGCTGGAGTTAGAGCTGGTTCAGACTTCTGGAAGGAGTTACAAGTACGTGAACCTGGTACACTAGTTGATTTCTACAAACAAGCTGAACTATATAAGTGTGTGGAAGAATCCTTGTTGAATTTGAGAGAAACAGAAGATCTTGGAGATGAAGCTAGTCACAAAGGAAGCAAGCGAGAGAGGTCTCCAAGCCCGCAAGCATATGTTATTGGGGATCGAGCTTCCTCCAAAAGAAGTAAAGCAAATTTGAAGACAAAGTGCGATAGTTATACCTCTTTGGTTGCTCCAGTGGACCACATCTTCACGGTTTATGGGAAAGAAGGAATATTTGTAAAGCCTGCACCTTTACCAGTAGGAGCAAGGAAAGATCTAAAGAAATATTGTGACTTCCATGAGGATAATTGCCATGATACTTCCGAATGCAGAGCATTGAAAGACCAAATTGAGGAATTGATTAAAGCCGGGGAGCTTGCGGAATGGATAGCACGAGGTGACTAGTAGTTGAAAGTTTAAGAGCTTCCTTAAAGTAGAGTTGAGAGACCTTTATTTATATATGTATTTCCTTCTTAGAGCTGGGGGGTAGTGCATGTATACCTCCCTAGCAAGCAAACCTATTTCTTTCGAGTAGTTTTCAACGATATTATGAGTAGTTCTTTTCCTTGTATTATGTCATACATGAGCTTATATTTAGATTGTAAAACAAGGAAAGTAATTCAGTGATTGCTAGAAATACCCCACAAGTAATCTCTTTAAGTATCTCTTTTTTCTTACAATGAGTTAGCTCGCGTAAGCTTAGAGGTGCTGTATTGAGATATTTGTATTAGATATAGAGGTTCATTCCCAGCGTGTTTCGTAAGAGGTTAAAGAAGAAAAAAGAAGACATGTTAAAGCTACAAGCAGGAATGATGTGAAGAAATTATAATATATGTTCGAGCGTTAAGGAAAATTCGACGTAGTTGAAGATTTTGATGAAGAGTAGCTACAAGAATTTGATATGAGCATCTTGAAGCAAACACGCAGTACTCAACTTCATGGATGAATATTCAACGACTTATTAGAGATTATCGAAGAATTGTGAAGCTTGCCGGAGTTAGTTCTTCATTAAAGACAAGCCTCCCTGAAGAACTGGGGGGTAGTATGATTACTATTGGACGTGGTACTTTGAAAATTGAGGATTTCAAAATTTTGAGAATTCAGATCATGAACCTCACCATCAGGTCCAGGAAGCTCGTGATTTGATTCAGGAACCTCACGGCTAGGATGCAGTTTAGAAACCTCATAGCTCGTATTTGGTTCAAGAACCTTGAGGATTGATTTGGTCTAGTATCTTGAAGAGCAGCATGCTTGCATCAGGAACACGTCAATGAGTTTTCAAATCTTAACGGAGGCTTCCACTTGACATCTGATCAGTCTACAAAAAGATCCAGGTGATTCCTCTCCTTTTATGCTTAGATATTCGTAGAAAACCTCCCAGGTACGCTCAGCAAACTCTTACTATACCTAAAGCATGCTTAAACATCTATGATATTGTGGTCGTATATATGATAAAGTTATGATTATGTATTGATTATGTTTCTAGATGTTAGAATGCACATGTACCTAACAGGTTACAGGTTCCTTGATATTTACCTACATCTCGTAGGTTCCTTATTATTTATCTGCAGCTTGTACTTTCCTTGATATTTACCTGCAGCTTATAGGTTCCATGTATTTACCTTTAGTTAACAGGTTCCGTGTTTCTCACCTGAATCTCATAGGTAGTAGCTTTCAGGTCTAGTTGTATTTATATGTGTCTAGTAGATTACTCGTTATTCTCTTGTAATTAACGTCTTGAAAGTTCATTGATATATACCTGAAGCTGGTATGTAACAGCTTCCAAGTTCATTGACATTTGTTAGAAGCCAATTGTTAGTTTCTGATTAGCAGCTTCCTTCTTGAAGTTCCCAGCCAGCCGATACCTGAATAGAAGAAAGTGTACTTATAGCAAGAATTCCATGCCTTTAAAAGATTAATCTAGTGCCCTTTTGGATTCTCTTTGTGCTCCATTCAAGGATTCACTTGGAGCCCAGAAGGATTCACTAGGTTCCCTAAGAATTTTCATATATTCACCCAGTGCCCTTATGGATTCTCTATGTACCCGTATAGGTTCACTTAGAGCCCAAAAGGATTCACTTGGTGCTTCATGCATCCACGCGCATTTGTTTGGTATCTTAATGGATTCTCTTTGTACCCTTTTAGGGATTCATTTGGTGCCCGATTGGTTACGGTTTTGTCCTAAGCAGAGGTTCACATAAAGAACCAGTTGGATTCACCTTATGCCCTTACAAGGATTTGCATAGAGCCCAGAAAGATTCACTTTGAAAGCCCTGTCAGCTACAGGCACTCGATAGATAGAAAAGACTTGCAAGCACGAGAGATTCACATCGAAAAGCCCTATAAATCGTAGGCACAATTCAAAAGTCCCATAAGCATACGGGCACCTAGTTAACGGTTTTGGGAACCTAATCATGTGTAACCTAACCTAGAGTTTGATTGTACCTGAAAAGCCTTTAAAGGGATTCACCTTGTGCCCATACGGATTCACTTGGTGCCCCTAGAGTTTGAAATGATTCATCATGTGCCCTATAGATTCTCTTTGTGCCCTCTGCAGGATTCACTTAGAGCCAATAAGGATTCACTTGATGCCACAAAGGAATTCACTTAGTGCCTATCCGGATTCTCTTCGTGCTCTTGCCATGATTCACCTAGAGCCTGGATGGATTCACTTCGTGCTCCCTAAAGCCAAAAGGATTCACTTAGCGCCCAATTGAATTATCTAAGTGCCCTTCCCAGGATTCACCTAGAGCTCAATTGGATTCGCCTTGTGCCCTCATCAAAGTGATATATAGATGAATACTCCCACTTATAAAGCTTGTATATGATCGAAACAGTTTATAGCTACAGCTTCCAAGTTCAGTGATATTCAGCCGAAACAAGCAGCTTTCAGTCAACCGCTTCAACAAGCTATAGGAGGTTCACGCATCATGACGGCTCGGGGGGTAGCTCAATTCCCCTACGTTTGCACAGAGAAGAGCTTCCATCTTCCAGGTTCAGTAACGGAACCTCAATCCAAACCGGCACAATGAAGCACAGATAAGTTCTACTTTCATGCCTTTATATTCTTAACTATCATGCAAATTTTATGTCAATGCGAGCTTATATTCTGTCATGCTTAGATACATATTGCTTCTAAATGCGCATATTCCATGATCTTTAGAAATGAAATTTATGTGAACTTGTACTTAGGATGTTGTCATGCCCTATAGGTTTGCAGTTTACGTAACATATATGCTTAGTTTATGATCTCAAACGTGTTAGTTGAATCAGTCAAGTAGATAATTGATATGCCACTTGAGAAGGTAGCAACATATATAATGTAGATAATCGTTCATACTTGCATACATGCATCACTTATATGTGAGCTCTTCAACTCGTATTACTAACCTATTTTTTCTAGTTTTCTTAGTGTTGTGCCCAAAATCACCATGGGCTAGATTTATACCAATTAAGTCATAGGTTCCGATCAACAAGTATTGTATGAGCCACGAGACAGATTGTTTCCAGTATCATATATGAAGACGAAACGCAGAGAAATGAGCACTAGCTGAGAAGATAGTCAACAGATTATGAGTATCAAGACGTTCTTGAAGAACCAGAAGCTGAGTAGATTATAAGAAGACCATGTTCCTCCCCGAGAAGAGCCCAAGTCAGCCTAGCAGCAGCAATGAGGACATCAAGAAGTACATGGGAACTACAGTAAAGGCTCCCCAGACTAACAAATTTGTTATTTGTACAGGTACAGCTTCCTGTAGAGAGGTTCCTGAGAACCAGATTTCGAGACATAGGTTCCTGAGCACCAGGTTCCTGAGCATAGACAACAGAGAGATCAAGAAGCCAGCTAGAGAGATGCAGAATCATTATTGGAAAGTACTCCTAGGATGCAGCTAATCCTAGAGTACCTCTGATAGATAAACATTGGATAGTCAAACAAAACATCAGCTTAGAAGATGGAGCAGCCTCTCGAGCAATTAAGTTATGATTTTCAAGGTTAACCTCGTGCCCTTTTAAGGATTCATCTAGTGCTCTATTGGATTCGTTTTGTGCCCTCAGCATAGGTTCACATAACGCCCAATGTTCACCTGATGCCCTTATTTGGATTCATGTGGTTCCCTTGACAATCTTAAGATTCACCTTGTCCCATTTAAGGATTCATCTAGTGCCCTATTGGATTCGTTTTGTGCCCTCAGCATAGGTTCACATAACGCCCAATTAGGTTCACTTTATGCCCTTATTTGGATTCACGTGGTTCCCTTGACATTCTTAAGGTTCACTTAGTGCCTAATTAGATTCGCTTTGTGCCCTTGTCAAAGGATTCACTCAGCGCCTAATTGGATTCACTTTGTGCCCTTGTCATGATTCAAACAAGAAGACAAAGACCCGCATGGTTCACTCAGAAGAAACATGGGAGCACTGAAGGGATTGGACCTTAAAATATCAAGCTATTTAGGTTCCTCTCGCATCCTATGACTTCGAGGAACCGGGGGGTACTTGTTGTGCCCAAAATCTCCATGGGCTAGATTTAGGCCCATTAGCCTTAAGGATCCAATCCGTATGAGTAATATGGGTTATGATTGAGGTCCCTTAAGTTAAATGGGGCTAAATAGCATGTGAAATGGATCTGGACAGGTTCAAGTTCCCGAGAGACAGCTTCCCGAAAGACAGCTTCGTGCACACAGCTTCCCGAGAGACAGGTTCCTGCAGACAGGTTCCTGAGAGACAGCTTCCTGTACGAAAACAGATTTATTCCAGTAGAATCCTAGTATGATTAAGCCTCCTATTCTTTAGGAGCAAGTCATGAACACCATCTCCTTATTGGATTGTATTCCTTGGGCATAGATGATCCTTGAATGCCTCTAATAAGAGTAGAACTAGTAAAGATACTCCTAGTCGGACTAGAACTCGAGTTCTATTCGACTTAGGTCGCCTATTCGTGGCTGAATCTGGAGAAAAGGACTTCCCCACGAATTAGGAACCTAGAATATTGCTGCCTAACCAGACTTCTAGTCTAAAAAGAACTACGTGAACTTGATCCCTATATATACAAGGGTACGTAGGCACCTTGAGAACTACGTGAACCATGCTTACCATGCTTTGCTTGGTAAACGGAACAAGGACAACATGTCTGTAAAAAATAATTTTCATTGGACATTAATTAAAAGATTTTATGTCTTTAGCTTCTTCTGCTTGGCAAGCTCTTTCCTCACCAGACTAGCTTTCTACATATGATCCAGTACCACCTAAAGCTGCATCTGCATTCTGCACATAAAACAAAATGGTATTAAAGTTCATCCAATACAAAAGAGAAACCTCTTGATTATAATTTAATACATCTTACATGTGTTAAGCAAAGATATTAAACAAAGCAAGTAACCTTAAGGCTAAGAACAAAGTGCTCAACATCACCCATGAAATTTTCACTTCCATCCTCTTCATCTCCGGTAACTACATTTCAGAATATTAAAGAGAATGTGCTTTCCAATTACCATCCACAAAATGAGCTGAAGAGACAAATATCCATCCATAACTGATGAAAACCACAAATCAGATGTAAGACATACTTTTAAGTTCAATGTGTTAAAGGATCTGGAAACAATTTATTTGTTTTTCAACCTGGTTGTATCGACATTCGGGGGTTTGTGCCGTTGTTTTGTTATGAGTTGGTTTGATCCAACAATATAATTCTATGCATTTCGTCAAAAACAAAAACAAAAACCGGAATACTCACTTTTCAAAATCTCGGTTATAGAACTTAGGACATGGCCTATGCCTACATGAAAAACTCAATTAGTAAGTACATTTTTTGTAAACTAACCAAATAAGCATGTCTTAGACATTAAGAGTAACATGAAAGACCAGGAGAAAAAAAAGGTTGAAAGTCACATACTTATAGCCTTGATTTCTAAAATGCTTAATGCAATTGAATCTTGGATTCATAAGTAACTGAAAGGGCTAAGTTTTGTACTCACATGAAACTGAAAGATGATACGAGCTTAGATGGAAAGGGTTGCTATCTTGTGTGCTATGGGGTCTGCATGCCAAACAACGATGATCCAGTTCAAAAGTATCGCAATAGCCCCTTCCTGCAGTGATAGCTGCATCACATTTTAAGCAGTAAAAGTATTTCCAAGGAAGTTCAAATCCATAAACCATTGCACTGTGAATTTCAGAAAAATTATCGAAGGCCTTAGTTAAAGGGAACTGGAGTGAAACCCAAGCCACCTTGCTAATCCTGCAATTGTCCTCCAGTTCTGATTTCTGATATGTCTAGAGATCCAGCTACTATATAGGCATAAGAATATACTAAATGCTTTCCGAACACTAAAGCGAACACTAAAGCAAAGGAAGGAGGATTTGAATGTTAACTTAATATCCAGTTAGGTACAGAGCAAAATATAGTGTGTTAGAATACCCTGTCTTATTGTGTATAAAATCTTTTCAAAAATATGATTTTGAGGCTAAGTCAACAAGTTCTTCATTGCTGTCTAGAACATTGTAGTCGCATCAAAGAATAATTCGAACAGTAAATTTATAAATTAATTGGTCAGTTCGAATTCACGACTTCACTTATGTCTTCCCTAGTTATCCCCAAGTTATTATACCAGAAGGACCTAATAATTTCTTATCAAATGGGTGCAATAACAATAAAAATACAATCATGTTTCAAGTCTTAAGCATTTGAGGACAAGCTAATCCATGAACATCCTAGTATCTGTTCATTTCGCTGCGGTAATACTAGTGCTTGCAGTAAAAGCTAGGAATTGTAGCAGCAGACACAGAAGCTGCAGGTGAGGAGTGCAGGATCGCTATATGCTCCCATCATGGCCCAGGAATTCGGTTCCCATTTCGGGTCAAAGACCGTCAGCCTGAGCACTGTGGCCACCCTGGATTCCAAGTTTCTTGTCAAAGAGAAAAAACATTTCTGGAGTTTCAATACCTGGCAAACACATCCCTACATGGAATCCAGCTCTATCTTTCTGAACAGGTAGCTGTTCGTTCCATCAACTACACATCTAAGAGATAGTGCTAGATCCTTCCCAGTACTTAACCAAAAATCAGACACTTGTTTCCATGTCAATGTTGTCTCCGTTTGCAATAGTTCCTGATAGTTTTGAAGGAAGAAGCCTTTATGAATCCAATACTACATTTCTTAGCTGTCCCTCAGGTGTTATTGGCGAGTCTACATTTGTCACATCTCTTGGCGGACAAGCTTTCCCAGTCCACTATTTCCAGGACACGGGCACTGGTAAGCCTTCCATAGCTTCATGTACAAAGGTTTTTAATTCTTCTCTCCCATTTTCTCTTCTTGCAAAACTCGGGTGAACTTCCATATTCACTTGGTCAACTCCAAATTGTGGGAAGTGTGAAGCCAAGGGGAAGTACTGCAAGCTGATGAAGAATAGTACCAGTAGTAACATTAATGAAACTGCTAATCACAGTACTATATGTTATCTAGAGGTATTTTTATTATAACTCAGATTGGACTTTATATGTTAGTCATATTTTTATTCCTGCTTGGTGGGGTATTATGCTGATGGCTGCAATTGAGCTCTTGTTTACAGGTTTCAACCAATTATTTCTCTAGAAAAGTTCACATACTCTGGTAAAAACCACCAAAAAAAAATTCCTTGGTTGGGTGAAGATGCAAGAAATCGCTTTAGGCATAGCTAAAGGAATTGAATATCTTCACGAAGGGTGCGCCAACCAGATTCTCCATCTTGACATCAAGCCTCATAATATCTTGTTAGACCAAAATTTCAATCCCAAAATATCTGATTTTGGTCTGGCCAAATTGTGTTCCAAGGACCAGAGCATTGTGTCTATGACTATGGCTAGGGGGACCATTGGCTATATTGCACCAGTCGTATTTTCTAGGAATGTTGGGAAAGTTTCTTCCAAGTCAGATGTTTACAGTTTTGGAATGTTATTGCTTGAAATGGTGGGAGCAAGGGACAATAATGCAGTGGAAAATACAAGTGAAACATACTTTTTGGAATGGATTTTCCATCGTTTGGAGGAAGGTGGAGAAGTAGCAATCCAAATAGAGAAAGAAGAAGATTCAAACATTGCAAAAAAGCTGACAATTGTGGGACTATGGTGCATCGGGTGGCATCCGGTGGACAGACCATCAACGAAACATGTTATTCGAATGCTAGAAAGAGAAGAATGCCCGACAATGCCACCTAATCTTTTCATATCATCAAATTTAATGCCAGTTACAAATGATCTAGAAGTTATTTCTGAATTTGAATGATAAAAATAATGTAGTTATGGATAATTTGTAACAAAAATGGGGACTGGATACAGAAGACACTTTCTAGTTGTTAAGGAACTTTGCTTGTTAGGCCAAGTGACCACTTTTTCTTGTTTGTTAAACCAAAATTGCTTAACTCATGCTCTTCATATTGTTCTATGTTATTTCTGAAACTCCAGTACTCTATATGTTAATTATGCAAGGTGAAATTTGATCACATAAGCACTTTCTACAGCTATATCGACAGCTACTTACTACACTATAACCTTTAATTTGTTTTTGTTTTCGATCAATCCTGCAACATTTGCAAAGGGAATTCGAAATTAATCACCAAGTGTAATGTCAGGAGGACCGGTTCCGGAATTGGCTGTCAGAAAGACATGTTATTTTTGCTGTATCAAATTTTCAATCTTTTGGGCACCTCAAGCTAACATCGCTGCAGAAACTGAACAGCATGCAGCTCGAGTATCTAGAAGCACAAATTATCACAAGAGATGAATGTACTTTCACTCGAGGGCATTTGGTCTAGTGGTATGATTCTTGCTTTGGGTGCAAGAGGTCCCGAGTTCGATTCTCGGAATGCCCCTGTTTTTTTGTTGAGCACCTGAACAGCATGACAAACAAAAATCAAAGCAAAATCCTGTTATTATCATTTTGCAACCAAAGTGGTGAAATTTTATTACTATCATTTTGGTTGTAGAAGTGAGCAAATAGAATAATGAGAACTAACAGCATTCAAACTTCACAATGAAAATTCGGACTTGCAGAGAGACAGAGACAATAGTGCACCACTACACCTCAGTGGTAGAATTTCAGCAGGGTTGGTTTTGTAGTTATAGTTCTCATACATTCGAATCTCATAAAAATTTTAGAACTTTTATTAGACTCTTACAAAATCTATTTATAACACAACTTCCTAAAATGTTCCATGTACTTGAATCAATTTTTAACTGAACTCAAATGTTATATAATTAAAAAAAAAATATTAACTTAACAAATTCATTAAATAAATACATGTTGATAAAACAAACCATATAGTTTTATAGGTCCTGCAAAGGACGATTTAAGCTTTGTTTCAGTGTCACGTCAAACAATGAAGGGCTTAGATAAATAAAAATACGTAATAAACTTGATAAAGCCCGGTCTCAAGGGTTACTTCAAAAACATTGAACTCTTAATTTCAGATTACGGCTAAAATATATATTTTGGTTTTTCAACAATAGAGGTTAGAAACATTAACTACATATAAGAAAAACCAGGAACATTCATATCTAATCACTCGGGTGGCTGTAAAACATAAAAACCGCATGTACGATAAAATCTTAATTCTTTAACTGTAACCAAACCAAACATACCCAGTATATCCCGCTCAATTAATTCTTTAACTGTAATAACACAAATTCAAAATAAGACATGGTAGCAAATTCTTATGTGAATTTAAAGAACTTTAAAAGTATCAACTCAACCAAACAACAGTACGCTGCAGCAGACAAAACATCAATGCTGCTTAAATACAAAGTTAAGAAGCTGGAGGCATAATAAGAAGGAACTAGGGTCAAGCCAAAATGCTTTCTACATCTTTGTTTTCTCCAAACAATAACTCTTCAGATCTTGTAATTTACTATCGACATCCCCAGTACGAAAGTCAATTGCATGGACTTCATTCTTTGAAAGTCGGATCTGTTCAATATAGTTTAGATGGCTCACCAGCCAATATATGTTGAATCCCCATCTCTGCAAATCAGCAAATACATCTTTGTACTCAGTAATAATATCAGTGCATAAATCAGTCATCGGGGTTATAAGAAAATCATTCACTGAGGTGCACAGCACAATCAGCTTCATTGTATAGAACGTTTCACTTTTGGCTTTAAAGTGCTCAAAGGTCTCTGGATAATTCTTCACGATAAGATCAAGTAGGCCTACAAACTCTGAGTCAATCTGAGGGCCCTGCCATAACCAAAAATTACTATTTCCTCTAGAAGAGCTCGCCTGATCGATGCCTTTCCTTGCAACTGGGACACCAGCATGTCTCACCCTATCAGCATCAACAACAGAATTCTCCACAAAATGCTCTACTTGCACCCTATCAACACAAACCTTTTTATGTATATCTTGGGAATCAACCAGCTCCTCAGTTGGAGTTGTCCTTTCGACATCCCCAGTACGAAAGTCAATTTCATGGACCTCATTCTGTGAAAGTCGGATCTGTTCAACATAGTTTAGATGGCTCACCAGCCAATATACGTTGAATCCCCATCTCTGTAAATCAGCAAATACATCTTTGTACTCGGTAATAATATCAGTGGATAACTCAGTCATTGGGGTTATAAGAAACTTGTTCACTGAGGTGCACAGCACATTCAGCTTCATTGTATAGAATGTCTCACTTTTGGCTTTAAAGTGCTCAAACGTCTCTGGATACTTCTTCACGATGTGATCAAGTAGGCCTACAAACTCTGAGTTAATCTCAAGGCCCTGCCATAACCAAAAATTACTATTTCCTCTAGAAGAGCTCGCTTGATCGATGCCTTTCCTTGCAACTGGAGCACCAGTATGTTTCATCCTATCAGCATCTACAAAAGAATTTTCCACCAAATGTGCTACTTGCACCCTATCAACACAAACCTTTTCTTGTATATCTTGAGGATCAACCAGCTCCTTATTTGGAGTCATCAAGGGTTCGTCTAGCGCCTTTTGGGATGTTGAAGAGACATGCACCACTTGATAATTTTCTTCGTTCTACAAGAAACCAAGTTTCTAGGGTCATATATACACTGCTGGCATGAAGAGAACATCTCTAAATATGTTTATCATATTTAGTTTCTAACAAAAATCAGGACAAGAAATTAATAGTTCACCAGAAGATATGTCTTCAGCAAGATCATCATAAATTTTCCTGACCTAATTATTTCAAGGCATGATGAATTTCCAAATCAAACAAAACATGAGAGCATCTGACTGTCTGATTCTGACATACATGCAGCTATTAATCAACTAAAAAATATAGGAAACAAAGAAGATCATACTACGTGATGTCATGTTTCTGCTAATATCCTTTAAAAATTTACTGGAGACTGGAGTGGACACTAAAAAAATTAGAAGCTGAAAAAGAAGTAGACAGGTAAATTAAACAAAGTGCTCCAAATATGATTAGAAAAATGTTACAATTATATGCAGGATGGTGGACAAGCCATGCTCCAAACTTATTCCAACATCCTAAATGCTTTTGGTGTTTCCTATTGTCGTTAAGTATCAATAATTCATGTCTGACATACTACATATAAAATGACAATTAAAGACATTCCTTTTATATGTTAAAGTTCCTGAGAATCTGAACCACTCTCCCTAGTCCCTTCTACAGCTTTTGTTGGGTACGAGTGTACGACCAACTTTTCTTCCATACTCATTTTGGTTTTATCAAGTTCATCGACCAGGTTTTGTTTCACCAGAGCCATCAATTCCAAATATTGTCTTTCAAATTCTTTGGTTTATCTCCATACCCTCAAAGTTTCATGGAAAAGTTAGAGAATTTGCCAGTTTTGCACAAGTTTAATGATCTTGACATTAATATATTCTATCACTGTCACGATCCTAGCAATTGGCCACCTTTAACTTTATTTTCATACAGAAATTCTCTTATGCATTCTAATGGAAGCTAAATCATGTCACTACGCTCCTGGATGTTGATCTTGTCATCAGAATAACATACTCGATGGGTGATGATGTCCTGGACTCCTGAATAAGAGAATTAGGCACTTCTTGAGATTTGAATTTTAAGATGTTAATACGTAATTTGAATGGGATCTTAGGTTGTCTAGGTTTCAAACATCTTTTAAGCAGCCATGTATCTATTACTGTTGATTATTCAAAAGCATTAATCTGCAAACATAATGAAATCTAGTGCACTGAAAGCTCCTATGATCTAGAAAATCAGCCAGCTGATTTGACACTATAAACATATTCTTTAAGGGAATTTTGCCAGCACAAATAATTATAATTTGCAATACAACAGGAATTCATCAGTCAGTAACCGTAAATGCATTGATTTATATTCGCATCATAATGAAAACAAAAATTGAACGAGATATATTCTGGTTTTACTACTAGATGCTGCATGCATGCATTTCTGTCTAGAAGAGTGAGACAAAGAATGCATCAATTTTTGTACAAAGAGAACAAATTCCATGCATACCTGAGGCAATACTGTGACAATGGTGGCTCTTGGAGTACAACCAAGTAAGAACTTTCTCATGGTAGTAGATATACTAGATTCTTTGTATCCTTTTGGCAGCTTCACATACTTCAAGTTGTAAAATGGAGAAGCTACATCTTCGACAAAGTTGGTAAATGCAGAAAGTACCTAGGACATACATTAAATTACAATATAGCATATAAAAAAGTGAATCCCGATTTAGGACTAAATTTCAGCACACAATAAATAAAGATAACAGATCAGTTCTGTATCAGTTTTCTTTCAGCTATACATGATTTTTGCGGAAGCCATATCACTTGAAAAGCCAAACAGAAGTAATATTAAACAGACGAATAGAAACTACATAATAAGTGTTGGAAACAACAAATATTGATTGCAGCATCACAAAACTCAAATACTCGGTTACCTCAAAAGTCGATGAGTCAATAGTGAGAATCTTAGCACTACCAAGTTGCCAAAACATACGTCTTAAGCGATGATAGAATACTTTCTTTCTTGAAAGTGTCAAATTGTGAAACTCAGTTGTATCCAATACCTTTACATTTGCATTCTTCAATTCATTAACTAACAATCTTACCTGAAAGATACCAACACAACAAATGTCGCAGAGCTTCGGTGCCCAAACCTGAATTTTACGGGTAGGAGTAATACAGGTACTCGTACTGGTACTAATTTTGAGTTTCACTAACTGCGAACAATATATAAAGTACTTCTGTACAAACTTTTTTGGAAAAGTTATTGTAAGATTGCGTAAACTGACAAGTGCAGAGAACAATTCATTCATATTGTGAGGAAAGAGCACGTCATCCAGTTCTAGAGTTAAGAGAGCTGGAAAATCCCAAATTATTCGCGGCAATTTGCATCTTGCCATAGTGAGAGTGGTTAAACCAGGCAAAATCATTGGTACCAATTCCGAAAACTCACACCGCTCAAGGTGCAGAGTTGTTAACGCAGGCAAGCAGATCAAACATGATAGAGGTACCTTGTACTTTGACTTGAAAATGGGGCATACCAAGTGTAGAGTTCCTAAAACAGGTAGATCCCAACAACCACCTGGCTCCCATAATTTACTAAAATCAAGACGCACCCCCAATCTGAGTTTTTGTATGGAATTAGAACTAAATGCAGACAGCTTGAACGAATGATGGCGATGAAATTGCAAGTCAAAGTCTAGATCATGAACACTGTGAGAAATTGAGTATTCGATAACATTTTCCATTAAACTTCGAGGAACCGGATATAGAGCAAAGAACTTGAAAGAGGATATATTAAATTGATGGTTCCGATTTGACAAAACATGGTTCATGAACTTGATAATGCCAGAATGGGTAAAGGGGAGAAGTTGGTCGTACCCATCAAAAGTGATAAAAGGTAGAGTAGTCCAGATATGTTTCCATCTTTTTGATAAAACGCTTGTTTGAACAGCGAGGCGAATACCTAAAAATGAGAGAATTAGATGAATTACATCGTCGGACAAACTGCTGAGCCGATCTTCTCCTTCAACTTGGCTTCCAATTCTCAACTTCTTCATTTTTTTCCCCAATAATTTACTAAAATTCCAGGCTTGCGGCAGAGTTGTGCTTATTCAATATTATATAAGATTTTAGGGTTTTTCAGGATTGATGGGGGCAATTTCGGGTATAAATTTTTTGTGAAGAGAGTTTTAGTGGTTACCGACAATAACCATAATGCAAACAAACTAATTTTCTTTTTATCTGCACATTTATTTTTGTCATAAGAACAATGGAGAAGAATAAATTTAGCTATAATAATAACCACGAGTAAGTAAAATATTTTTCCGGTACCGACATGGGCCAATAAGATAAGGTAATATATTTGCTAAATTAATAAGATAATAATTATTTTTTTTAAATCTTAGGGAATGTAAAGTAATATTTATTCCATTTTGTATACATATATATAATAAAATATTAATTTCTTAGTAAGATATGAATTTATGTTCTCTTTTTTTTTTCACTTCCCACCAAATTCAAAATAAACCTCATTCTTACTTTTTTGTAAAGTATACACAACTCTTGTCTCCTAATATGTATTGTTCGCGTTATAGCAAACAATTGGTTATGGTATTTATTGTGTTATATGTTTGTTTGATCACACATTTAGACGATGTAACTCTAATCTAGCTCATGATCATTAGTTTTGAGTAATTTTTTCTTTCAAGTAAATCCATAACTGCATTATTCTCACTATGATATATCTAACTCATATCTATAGTTAGCGCTTAATAAATAATATATCACTTCTTTGGTATATATATGATAAATTATGCATATAAAATTTTCTAAAATAATATTTTTTTTACTTTATCGATAAAGTAATATTTTATTATTTACATCAAAAATTTCTACCATTGATAAAAAAAAATATGATAAATTATACAAACACAAATTTCTAAAAAAAACAATATTCATCAACCAAGTTGCAATAAATTACATTCTTCAAAATTTACAATACAATTTCACATTTCTTTTCTTTATATATATTGTTTTTGATATATGGCCTAATACGCAAAGAAACTAGAGAATATAAAAGGACTTCATGGCGAAGCACAAGGAGCTATCTACGGTCAATCTAGAAATGATTGAAGATAATAGCAAAGCACGCTCACGACAAGCAACCGGCAACAATACAAGGCATTAAAAACTACTCCAAGCTTCATACAAGGATTATTACATATAAGTTTGGACTTTGGACAACCACAATGAAGAATACAGCATTGATTGAATATAAGGTCTATTACATAAAAGGTCTAATAAATATGCATTTATATTGAGATCTTGCATTGCATGAATTTTGTTAGAATGGTTCAAATTTTTTCATATCCTTTCACTCTACATAGGCCCTTAAAATTTCAATTTAAATAGAGGAAAAGGGAAAATTTGTTGAATTTTTCTTTAGTCGGGAAAAGAAAAGTGGGAAGAAAATATCAACTTCTGAAAATAAAAATTGGTTATGATATAAGAAACAATAAATTTGTACAATCAAGGCGTTAAAGAGGCAAGAGGCCACACGGTGAGTAGTGGAGTTGGCGGAGGGTGAAAAAATGAGTGGAGATAGTTAACGGAATGAGTTACGCACAAGAGCCAGAATTTGGCATATAAGATAACTTTTGGGATGATAAAACCTAAAAAATACATATATAACAAATAAGCAGGTGTGCTTAAGATTAGGTCATACATTAACAAACGTGTTTTTCAAGAACGGGGCTTCAAGGACTAGTAGCTCAAACAAAAATTTGAGTACCGAACTGTTATGGAGGAGATTAAATTTACGGACAGTTGCATTACCACTAGGTTAACCCTCAAGCTCAAAAAACCTTTGTGGTTTAATGTAATAACTCAATACTGAATTTCTTCTCGATTTCTTACTATTCCCGTGGATTGTTCATAACCCAACAATTGGTGCTAAAAGAAATGCATCCTTTTTTAGGTTTTGGTAGACTATTCACAAGTTTTCAAACCAAAGATATTCATTGTGTCACCTCACACCAAGAAAGAACGCTTAAAATCATTTTAGAAACATAATAAAATAGCCAAACTGGAATGAGTGAAAAGGAAGCCTCCTGTGCACAACTAAATGATGCCCGTTTTGAGAAAACCCGCACTCATTTTTTGAGTACATCCCAAAAGGTCTTATGGAAGCTTCAGGACCAAGCTATTTCACAAAAACAAATAAAGTCGGATACTCCAACGCTATTCCTTAACACTATTTTCTCATTAAAGCTTCAGGACCCAAACGACTACGTTTTCTCTCAGAGACCATTCCCAATTAAATCCATCTTGTGATACAGATGATCCCAGGGAATAAAACAATGCTTTTGTGAATCTCAAGACAACATTAAAAAAAGAGATCACGATCGAACATGCACATAGCTAGAGTGACCTCTTAGCTATGGAAACTTAGAAGATAACATCAGAACTCATACAAGAGTTTCTTGAAAGTCCAGTGCTCTGCTTGATAAAATGCGAGAATCCAAAGTAGTCATTCCCAAATGATCCGCAATACCATTAAACGATTCAATTCGGATAGAACACCATTATTATTGGAACGACAATATACCACACGGGGAAGGCACCAAACAATGGTGGTCCAGAAAATTACCACCGCAGTCACTTATATCCGGCTCAAGAACAGGTTATGCTAAGGTTTTCTAGTAATCAAAAGAACAAAATAAGTCGCGACAAAGGAATTCCCAAACATTTTTCTAAAGAAGGGGAAGAAACATCTCGACACATTCTCAAAAAGGCACAGACAGTCGGTACTCATCAAACTATCGGGGACAACGCAAGGCAAGTAGTGACTCAGATTTCACAAAGTAAAATACTACAAGGTCTAAGATCATCAAAACCTACCAAACTAAATGTCTTTATCAACGATTCCTAGTCAACTTCCGAACAACAGCAAATTCCGGAAATATCACAAAGATACGGATCACATTACAAAAGAATGTTACTATATTCAGAAACCTAATCACGACAAAATTTAAATCACATAACTCAACCAAATGTCGACAATTCACATTTAAATACTTTGCAAAAGGTTCCAACCCCTTAATAATACTCCAGTATCCCAAAATACTAGGATGTTTGACTTTTTGCACGTATTTTAAGGTGCAAAAAAATGATAGCAAATTTTTTTCCCAACACAAAAAGAATATTCAAAAAGTAATACATGGAGCTATGTTTTTTATGCAACTTAAAATACGTGCATAGCACCCGTATTTTGGGACGGGGGAGTAAATCAAAGGTATACCCACGATCAACCCACCTTAGTCCAATAAATTAGAAGCACTAGAAATTGACAAAATTTTGAGAAAGAAATCGTTCATACACACACCATGAAACATCTAAATGCACTAACAAATTAAGGGGACAAACAGAGCAAATAAAACAAATATAATCAAATAGAAATCAGAAGAATAGTACCTATAAAGTAGATGAAACTAGGGAGGTTGCCGGAAATATCTACCGCCGCTGGCAGCGTCCGTACGTCGGACATCTCTGGTTCGGAAGTATGAAGTGTGTGTACTTCAGTTCAAGGTAATGAAGAAGCGTTTGATTTGCAAACAATGCTCGAAATAATGCCCAAAAACACACAATTTGAGTGTTAACGAAGTTGTTTGGCATTGCCTAAAATAAGTTATTTTTTACTCAATGAAGTTGTTTTTTAACTTAAAGGATGCATATTATAATGCCTGGAGATCGGAAAGTTACCAGAAGCGTTCAAGGTATTTTTCTTGAATTTTCATTTTTTTATTTCTTTATTAAAATTATTTTCTTACATTAAATACCTCTTAATGACATATTAATTAATCATTAATTATACCTAATAAATGTGTATTAAATTTATTTTATTTTATTTATTTACAAAATTACAAAACTTTATTTGAGCATTATAATTATTATTTCAATAAAAAATATTAATTACATATATAATTAAGTTTATTTTTAGGTAAACGACGACTAAAAATTGTTTACATTGCGTCCTTTTTTATTCCCTATCGAATACTGCTCCGATTTCTTTTCGGACAATTGCAGTGCATACGATCCTTAGCTTCTCAATCAATTTTTTATGATTAGTGATTATGGAAATCGAAATAAAATAGAGAAGTATATAAATCTTCGCTAAACACCTGTAATAAAAATAATACAAATAGTTTTTTATTTTTACACATGAAAAAATTACATGTGTTATGACCAAACCGATTAAATTAAAAAAAATCCAGTTTTATCGGTAGAATAAATCGATAAAAAAGTTGTACACCCGTAATTCATTATATTATATCGAAATAAATTAATATTCTAATTAAATAAATTCTTACAATACAACTGAACATGTATGTTAAGAGAGGGGCGTCGGCTTTAAAAAGTGTTATTATATATAATATTTATAAATTTTGATCGCAAAGACTACATTTTTATTATAATTACTACTTTTTATGTTTATGATATTTTTGAGATTATGAAAAATTCAGATATATAAAGAGAGCATCTTCAAACTTATAATTTATGTAAATTGTTTTGAATCAATTTTTTAAAAAATTCTTAAGAGACCAATCAATTTTTAAAAATAATAAAAAGTAATTTATTTATTTTCAATATTTTAAAATAAAAATTTATGAACTGCGCGGAGCGCGGATAAGTTGCCTAGTTTTTAACTTAAAGGAGAAAGAAAAGTTGAATGAATGTGTTTGAGTAATTTTACTTAAAGTTAAATGGGGATTTAGTAATTTTGACTTAAAGTGAAATTTGATTTAAAAAAAATTTAAATTCCTAATATTTAAACTTTACAAGAATCGTGAAAAAAAAAAAAAAAAAAACTAGATAAGTCATAAGTCAAAAGTACCTAAATGGAACTTATGACTTAAAGCAGTTTTTTAACTTAAAGCCGGCTTTAAGTCGGTGTACCCAAACAGAGCAAAAGCTCCGGAAAGTAAAAAACTCCTTAAATGAGGTGTTGCCAAACGGGCTAAATGTCCAAAATGGCACTCCCTACTAGCACTTTCCTAACTTAAATATACATACGTTTTCTTTTTTTTTTCTTTTTTTCTGAAATAACATTTTAATACTTTAACTAATAAAATTTTAAATTTATATATTTTTTATTTTTTTAATTAATTTTTTTTAATTTTATTTGTTTTACCTTAAGGGTTCAACAGTTAACTTTTGGGGTTCAACAATTCCATTTTGCGTTTAGATTTATTCCGAACGACGAATAAACCATATACGAACTTAGGGTTTAGCAACCCTATACCCTAAACCCTAACTTATCCTGATTTTTAAACGCGTTAGCGTTTAAAAATCAGGCCGCCGGATTCAATTTTTTATTAAAATTTTTAAATTTTATCTGTATTGCTTTGGGATTTCAACAGTTAACCTTTAGGGTTCAATAATTCCATTTTGTGTTTTAGAAATATTCCAAACAACGAATAAATCGTATGCGAACTTAGGGTTTAGGGTTTGGGGTTTAGGGTTGTAAACAACCCTAGACCCTAAACCCTAACTTATCCTGATTTTTAAACGCGTTAGCGTTTAAAAATCAGGCCGCCGGATTCAATTTTTTTAATTAAAATTTTTAACTTGGGGTTTCAACTATAAATTTTTTAATAGTATTTCCAAATACATATTTACCAAAAAAAAAAAAAGATGACACCATTTAAAGTAGGCTTTTGTGTAAAAAAATAACAAATCTGGCGTTTGGCTGAAAAAGCACATCAAACTTGCGTTATATACCAAAACGTAATCTGGAGTGGCGTTATACATCCAAAATGCAATCTTTACTTGCGTTTTACCCCCAAAACGCATGATTTAAATGCGTTTTACAGCTATAACGGATCTTGCTGATGCGTTTTTCCAGAACGCACATTGTAGCTGCGTGCAGAATGTGCTAGTGGAGGGTAGTGTTTTCAGGGAGTGCTATTTATACGGATATGTGTATCTTTTGAAGAACAAATCCGAATCATTTGAAAATTTCAAAGAGTATAAGGCTGAGGTTGAAAAGCAATTAAACGAAAGTATTAAAACTCTACGATCTGATCGTGAGGGAGAATACTTAAGCTTGGAATTCAAGAATTTCCTAAAGGAGTGTGGTATCGTATCACAACTCACTCCTCCTGGAACACCACAAAGGAATGGGGTGTCTAAAAGGAGAAATCGTACCTTATTGGACATGGTACAGTCAATGATGAGTCATGCGGATCTTCCAATCAGTTTCTGGGGTTATGCCCTAGAGACGGCTGCAGAAACACTAAACCGAGTTCCTTCAAATCGGTTCAAAAGACACCATATGTGATATGGAATGATAAACGTAATAGCGTGTCATTTATGAAAGTTTGGGGATGTGAAGCGTTTGTGAAACGCTTGGTCTCTGATAAGCTAGGACCGAAATCAGATAAATGTAATTTTGTAGGATACCCATTAGAAACTAAAGGGTATTATTTCTATAAACCTTCTGAGAACAAAGTGTTTGTTGCTCGAATGGCTGTGTTTCTAGAGAAAGAACTACTTTCTAAGGAAAATAGTGGGAGGGCAATAGATCTCGATGAGGATCGAGAACTACAAAATAATGTTGAACCAGAGTTGGAACATGAGTAGAATGAGACTCAAGATGTTGAGAACAATACTGCTCAAGAAACATAGGTCGTTCGTAGATCTAGTAGGATTCGCCATGAGCCAGAGAGATATTATGGATTTCTCCTGACTTAAAGTGGCGATGTGATGCTTGTAGATAATGATGAGCCTCTCACCTACAAGGATGCTATGAATAGTCCAGATTCTGAGAGATGGCTGGAGGCCATGAAATCTGAGATGGATTCCATGTATGAAAACCAAGTATGGACTTTGGTTGAACCACCTGATGGGGTAAAACCCATAGAGTGTAAGTGGGTTTTCAAGAAGAAAACTGACATGGATGGAAATTTACAGACCTACAAAGAAAAAATAGTGGCGAAAGGTTTCAAGCAAATTCATGGTATTGACTATGATGAAACTTTCTCACCAGTAGCTATGGTCAAATCCATTAGGATTTTGCTTGCGATAGTAGCTTATTATGACTATGAGATCTGGCAAATGGATGTCAAGATCGTTTTCTTAAATGAGAGCTTAGAAGAGGATGTGTACATGACACAACCTCAGTGTTTTGTCGATTCGAGGTTTGCTAGAATGGTTTGTAAGTTGCGACGATCCATTCATGGATTAAAGCAGGCCTCTAGAAGATGGAACATCCATTTTGATGAAATAGTCAAAGAGTTTGGCTTCATACAAAATGAGGATGAGCCATGTGTTTACAAAAAGGTTAGTGGGAGCCATGTGGCATTCCTAGTATTATATGTAGATGACATATTACTAATAGGGAATGACATTCCTTCTTTACAGGCTGTGAAGACTTGGTTGGGAAAAAGTTTTTCGATGAAAGACTTAGGCGATGCTACCTACATCTTAGGGATCAGGATCTATAGAGATAGATCTAAAAGATTAATCGGCTTAAGTCATAGTACATACATTGACAAAGTATTGCATCGTTTTGGGATGCAAGAGGCAAAGAGGGGCTATGTCCCAATGTCTCATGGGATAGCGATCTCAAAGGAAAACTGTCCTATATCATCAGATGATAAGGACTATATGAGTAAAGTACAAAATGCTTCGGCAATTGGTTCTGTAATGTATGCAATGATATGTACTTGTCCAGATGTCTCGTATGCTTTAAGCATGACGAGAGATACCAGTCTAATCCAGGTGAGGGTCACTGGACAGCTGTCAAGAATATTCTTAAGTACCTTAAACGGACTAAAGATTCGTTCTTGATATACGGAGGAGATGAGAAGCTGGTTGTAAGAGGTAACACAGATGCTAGTTTCCAGACAGATAGGGATGATTCTGTGTCCCAGTCTAAATTCGTGTTTTGTCTAAATGGAGGTACTGTAAGCTAAAAAAGTTCTAAGCAAGAGACAGTAGCTGATTCTACAATGAAAGCTGAGTATATTCCTGCCAATGAAGCAACCAAATAGGCTGTTTGGATTTGGAAGTTTATTACAGGACTTAGTGTGATTCCATCGATCGCAGATCCAGTTGATCTGTATTGCGATAACAATGGAGCCATTGCGTAGCCTAAGGAACCAAGGTCCCATTCCAAGGCAAAGCATATACTTAGAAGATATCACCTTCTTCGAGAGATTAACGATATAGGAGATAACATATATGTAAAGTGCATACTAATGATAATGTTGCGGACCCACTGACTAAGGCTTTGTCGCAGTAGAAGCACCCCATGTCACACTAGTTCCATGGGTATTAGATACATGGGCGATTGGCTCTAGTGCAAGTGGGAGATTGATATGTTAGTGCCCTAGAGACAATGTAGTTGTGCTTCTAGGAAAGACTATTTTTTTATTTAATGATTATGTTTTACTGATTATTCTACATTAATTTATTATGTCTTAATTTACTGCGATATAAATGTTAGAGTAATAAATGTCCTTGGAATATAGAACATGTATTCTATATCTTTAAGTATGTGACTTAAAAATGAGATTATATGAATAGTGTTTATATTCCTAAATATCCCTAATCGAGCATTATTAATATGGGACAATTATAATGCATAAAGATTAGTATGTTTGTTGACGGATGACCACATCTCATTGGTCATAGGTATAGTGATACTAAATTCAAGAACATAGGTGCATGTAATTTTATACATGGCACTGGATTAACCCACGGTGAGATTCTACATGTTGATAATGTCAATAGAAAGACTCACAGTGATAATGGTGTAATGATCCTTAGACTTGAGATCATTATATTTCTATACGAGGATTAATATACTTTGACTACATTAAAAGTTACCTTTGACCGGGTGATGATAAAAGTGTACATCGGGTATATTATGAGTCGTATGAGAAATATGAATGATAGATAAAGGATTTAACCCTCCTATTATTAGGAGAGATATTATTGGCCTCTTGATTGAGTGAGACTATGAAAATGCATGGTCATGCTCAAATATTGATTTGTTTTAATAGTCTACTCATTGATCAAGGAAACCTGGATTAAACGTTGAAGAGGATGACTAATAACATGCCTCGAGTTTAATCTATAATATTTGGTTAAAGGGATTATATTACACGGAAACATTAATCACAAAAGGTTTAATTGGATCACCAATTATTATTATTACTTGGGTAGCAATGATGTATTACTAGATGCCGCTCATTGTTTATAATTTTATTATTGGATATTAAAATTATTGCCAGCGTAATAATAACCTAAAGGGTTACACAATAAGAACGTTTAAAAGGAGTTTTAATTTAAATTACGAATTTAAATTAAATTGTTAAATTCGAAATTGGATATTTAATTAATTGTGCTGGTCTTAATTATAATTAAATAGAATTCGAATTTAATATTAAAACTAAATCAGAATGGGTTTGGAGAAGCCCAATTCGATTTAGGGTTTAGCCCAATCTTTCTTCCCTATAAATACATTATGAGGTATTGTTTAAAAAAAGACCTTTGCAATTCGTTTTTAGAGAAAAACGTTTGAGAGGCTAAAGAGAGAGAGAGAGAGAGGCAGGTTCTTCGGTTAGTACCGGCTCCGGTGATCGTTGGACGATCAAGCATTCGTGTGGACTACTTTGGCAACGTAGATCTTGAAGAGGGCTTTGTGGTGATTGTTTTGGACCTCCATCTCTCATCAATTTGTAAAGTTTCTTTAAGGTAATCATCTAACTCCGAATTAAATATCATGCTTTTGCATAGATCCTATGGTAGGGTTTCGATTTTTATTCTTTTTCGCGTTTAATTCCTCTACGTTTGATACTCAAAACCCTTCACAAAAACCATTCATAGCTAAAAGATGTATAAACACTAGTATTTTTGCCCGCTTCGCTATGGCTTTACCAAAATTTTATTTTTTATGTATTTGAATAATTTACTTTCTTAATTACATTTAATCCTAAATTTTTAGTTTTAGTGAAAGTCAATTCAATAAAAAATATGCTATTAAATTAGTTCCTATATTTTGTACAATTTTTAAATTTTTTTTATTAAAACATAGATCCTATATTTTTCTACAAAACAAAAAAAAACATATTATTTTATAATCAACCGAGCACATTGAAATGGGTGTAAAAAGAAGTGTCTCATACTTTTTGGGATGGAGGGAGTGTTAATTTTAAAATATATAAATATAATAAAATAATATAATTGGATTGATACATTGAATTTTGAATCCTAAAAGAACATTGATACTCGAAATTCATGGAATTTTAAAATATTGAAAATTCATCTTTTTGAATTATAGTTCAATAACAATCAACACAACAGTTTTATATACATTTAAACTTTAGTTACAATACTTCTCGGCATCGCCTCCGGCGATACCTCGATTTTTAATATTAAATATTATATACTAACAGTTGTGTAAATTCACTTTAAAAAGTCATAATATGAATTAAAATTAGAAAATTATTTATAAGTACCTCAATCGAGAACATTCCAAAGTCGTAGTGAAAAACCATTATTGTACATATGCAACATCTGAAATAGGTCAAACTTGATGTTCGAAATTAAAGCTTAACAGCAACGCCGGGCATATCTAAACCTCGGCAAATTAGTTTTAAAATAAATTAATTTAATATTGAGTACTAACTAAAAAATATTAAATCCGATAATTAAACCTATATGTATACATGATACACAAATATCTTATGAAGTGTAATATATAAAATTTCAAATAAACGATTCTTTTTTTTAAAAAAAAATATTTCACTAACATATTATTAAAATTCACATTTTACATATTTTGAGTAAATTGCATAAAACCTAAGCGTTAAGTTTTGTGTTCTATGATACATTAGAACCTCGATAAATGAACGTTCGATAAACAAATAACCTAATCAAATAAATAATTTTTCCGGTCCCGACATAATAGAGACAGTATATTTTTGACCTCGATAAATGGATAATCTCGATTAATGAATAAAATTTTCTGGTCCCGAGCGTATTCATTTATCAAGGTTTAACTGTACCTCCATAACCCGTGCGAACAACCACATATCAGCATACATATTTTTTTTATCTAATATATTAGCTTCATAATTTACTTTATTTTATTTTTAGGTTAAAATGTTCTTATATTTTAAGTTTAATTACCCAAGTTAAATGAAGACTGCCAATTTTAACATCATTGTTAAATTTATTGTTAAACTGCCAATTTTAACATTATTTCAAAATTTATTGTTACTCCGTGTTTTGAGATTTAATGAGTTTCTAAAATACCGCCTTTTTCCTGACAAAAAAAAGTATATAAAAAAAATTAAATGCTACCTTTTTTACAGGTTTAAATGCTTTTTTTTTACCTAAAATAATAATCTTGGCCCCATTACTATTGTTTGTTTTCTAATGGAACCTGGTAATGATATTTCTATTTACATTTATTATATTTATTATGAGAGTTTATTTCTATCAATGTCGTTATCAGCAGTGATTAAACTTCTACACATGTTTATATGACTTGTATCTAATTTATACAATTTATCATGTAATAAAATTAAAAACTATAAAACAAAAAATGACTATTTGAATAGTAAATCACATATGCACCAAAACTCCAAACCTCTCATTCCTCTCGTTTAACTTGTAGCAAAATTATATAACAAAACTAGCGTAAAAGCCCGTGCGAGGCACGGGCACGGGCATTAATTAAGATAATTTTATAAAAAAAATACGATAACTGATAAGATTTCGATTTTGTCTCATATTCTTATAGTTATTTTGTAATATTGTATACAAAATTTAAGTACCAAATATTTTATAATTTGATTAAATTTCATAAAATTCAGATAAATATCAATACGATAGTAATCACATATTTACTATTCTTGCTGAAATATTAACTTAGTGTTTAAAATGGCGTGAAATCAGATTTATCAAATTGAATATTTGAGCATAATATAAATAATTATATTAGTAAAATTGTCCATAAATAACATAGAGGTATGTAATTCATGTGATTTTAACGTAGACATAAACATATTACAAAATCTTTTGTAAAAGTCATCTTTGTGGTTCATATATGTACATACAAATTTGTACACTTTCAAATTCAAGTTTTGTTTTTAGTCTAATGCTTATTATACAAGGGATGATTCAGGTGAGAAGAATTTATATGTGAAAACAGTGAGAACATTGTTCTATATTCTTTTAAAAAGTGTAGAACAATTTTTTTTTTGATAATCCAGTGCCCGGGCCAAGTTTCACATAGCTCGACTAATCCGGAGAATTGCTAGCACACTCGTACTCACCAAACATGGCAATCCACTTACTTCCGTGCCTCCCAGTAGGATCGAACCTATGACCTTAGGGTGGTAAGCCTCTAAGTCACGGTACCAACCAACTGAGACACCCGTGGTGGGTAAAAGTGAAGAACAATTGTTCTGCTTATTTTTCACATTTTTATTGTTGTGTTATTATGCTGTAGAATAGAGTTCTCATTGTTCTCATACTAACATGTGTTCTTAGCAGAGCGTGAGCATATTATACAATATCGATTTTTTTTTTAAATTTAAGTAATTTGAAAAAAAATTATATTATAATTTTGAATTATTTTTTAAACTTTATTTTAGTTTTTTTTTCAAATATTTAAATTGAAATAAAATATGATTAAATGACCTTAATGACTTGTACATCCATATGATATCTGAGATCAACTTTTTTGATTACATCTAAAGTAATATAAATAAATGTTACAACTCTACCACTATAAATTATATTTATGAATTTATTTTATTATATGAAACTTCATATAACCATCCTTTAAAGTCGAGTTATAATCTAATCGGTCATTTTTTATAATTATAGCAGTTTTGTACTCCCTCCGTCCCATTGAATAATTAACATTTGCGGACCAATTTTCGACACGGATTTTAAGGAGCATTTTAAGGATAGTTCTATAACTTATTTTTGATATTTTCTTTTTTTGTATAAAAATAGGATTGTTCTATTTTTTATACAAAAAAAATATCAAAAATAAGTTATAGAACTATCCTTAAAATGCACCTTAAAATGCGTGCCAGATACGCAGTTTTTTATGTAAAGAAATGGGTGGGACATAGGGAGTAACATTTATGATTCAAAAATCCTATCTTCTTTCATTCAATATTGAGAATGAGTTACATTATTTTTCATATATATAACATATATTTATTTTTAGAGTTCTCATCTTTTTAACACAAATTCATTTATTTTTCATATTTTTTTAAATATTCATGTTTTAACACCAATCATATATTTAAATTGCTGAAAGTCCAAATAGTAGATCAACCAAAAATCTCTAATACTACTCACATATTTAAAATTTTATATACCTAAAAAATTTGTGATGCAATTATTTATTATGTTTGATTTGATAAATAAGATTTGCATATTTTTTGAAACCATATTTTATTTTTTATTTTAATAATGTAATATCTACTTGGATACGAATGTAAATAAATACATTTTTTTCCCAAACTCGATTATATTTTGTATAATCTAAAATTTAATCTTAAAATTTTATTTTTACTTTCAATCATTTAAGATGGCAAAAGAGAATCGTAGAATACCTCCAATAGATTAAAAAAATTGTAATTACATTGTTAGCAATATTCTAAAAATAAAAATAGAAAAAATGGGACGAAAGACGAATATATGGTTTATCTATATAATAAGATTTTTAAAACATATTTAAAACTAAGTACAGTATAATGGTTATGACATGAGTTTGAGAGTGGAAGGTCAGGATTCGATCTTCAAGGGTAACATAATTATATCTAATTTTTAAATAAATTTTAAAAGGGTGGCGTTTTTGTTATTTTTCAACAAATAAGGCTAAAATAGTAATTTTACAACCATTAAAATGGTACTTTTTACCTTTGTGTTGAAAAGTGTGAATATTAGGTCAACCAAAAATCTCTAATATGACTCACATATTTAAAATTTTATATTACTAAAAATTATGTGATGCAATTATTAATTATATTTGATTTGATAGATAAGATTTACATATTTTTTTAAATTATATTTTATTTTTTATTTTAATAACTTAATATCTATTTGGAGGCGAATGTAAATAAATATATTTTTTCCCGAACTCGATTATATTTTTTTAATCTAAAATCTCATCTGAAAATTTTATTTTTAATTTCAATCATTTAAAATGGCAAAAAAAGAATGGTGGAGTATACTCAATAGATTAAAATATTTTTCGTAATTATAATCTTGATAATATTCTAAAAATAACAAAAACCAATGAGTTATTTAGTCAAAATTAAAATAGAAGAAATGGGACAAAAGGAGAAGATGTGACTTATCTACTAACATTTTTAAAACATACTCAAAATTGAATATTACATAATGGTTATGACATTACTTTGAGAATGGAAGATCAGGGGTTCGATCCTCAAGAGTAACATAATTATATTCAACTTTTACATAAATTTTGAAAGGGTGGTGTTTTTGTTATTTTTCAACAAATAAGGGTAAAATAGTAATTTCACAGCCATTAAAATGACACTTTTTACCCTTGTGTTGAAGTATAATATATAGTAATGGCGTTTTTGTTATTTTTCAACAAATAAGGCTAAAATAGTAATTTTACAACCATTAAAATGGTACTTTTTACCTTTGTGTTGAAAAGTGTGAATATCAGGTCAACCAAAAATCTCTAATATGACTCACATATTTAAAATTTTATATTACTAAAAATTATGTGATGCAATTATTAATTATATTTGATTTGATAGATAAGATTTACATATTTTTTTAAATCATATTTTATTTTTTATTTTAATAACTTAATATCTATTTGGAGGCGAATGTAAATAAATATATTTTTTCCCGAACTCGATTATATTTTTTTAATCTAAAATTTCATCTGAAAATTTTATTTTTAATTTCAATCATTTAAAATGGCAAAAAAGAATGGTGGAGTATACTCAATAGATTAAAATATTTTTCGTAATTATAATCTTAATAATATTCTAAAAATAACAAAAACCAATGAGTTATTTAGTCAAAATTAAAATAGAAGAAATGGGACAAAAGGAGAAGATGTGACTTATCTAGTAACATTTTTAAAACATACTCAAAATTGAATATGGCATAATGGTTATGACATGACTTTGAGAATGGAAGATCAGGGGTTCGATCCACAAGAGTAACATAATTATATTCAACTTTTACATAAATTTTGAAAGGGTGATGTTTTTGTTATTTTTCAACAAATAAGGGTAAAACAGTAATTTCACAGCCATTAAAATGGAACTTTTTACCCTTGTGTTGAAGTATAATATATAGTAATAGATGGTTGAGGTAAAAGAAACAATAAAATATGTTTTAGACTTTTTTTACGATAATTTGGACTTTTAATAGTTGATCACCACCAACTACTATGTAGCATTTACTCAGCTAAGATAAAGAAAGCCTCACTTCCAATCCAAGGTTGGTTCTAACAAATCTGGCATATGAAGAGAACCTCATAATGTCATGCAACTTTTATTAAAACTAAACTTGTTCCTTATAAATTATAGAGACCACTGAAGGTGAAAAGACATGGAAAAATATTGACTCTCTTGCTAGTGCATGAGCATAACCATATTTGCATATATCATCTAAAATATCAAACAACAGTGTGTAGAACTTCTGCATTGTGAATACATAAGCGCATTTCTATCAATAACTCATTTTCAGATATGCTCTTTGTCATCTTGCCCACTTGTCCAGATATCCAAGCTCTTGTTTAAGGCATTGAGCCTGAGACACCATCTAATTGATCAGATGCATCACACCAACCAGCAAAGAGCAGTTCAATTTCACTTGTCACACTTGCTAATTTTCTCTACCTGCGAGCTTTTCACATAATAAATAAAATTAAAAAGAATTCGATGTAGAATGAAAGCTAAAAAAAATTTAAACTTATTGTAATTAGTTTACACCAAGCACAGTTGTATCCGCTCTGCTGCATTATCACATGTTGCGTTCAAGTCCCCCCTCCCACTACAAACATATTACAAATTTAAACTTCATTCTAACTGCTAAAGTTAAATTTTAAACATATTGTAGATGCTCGTAATATTATCCATCAACTTAAGCCCATAGTGTCATTAATTTATATATATTAAACATATTTGTTGGACCAATGTAGAGTGAAATTTGCCTACAACATTCTAAAATAAAGAGCGAATAGTATAGTCTGTGAAATCAAGAATCATACCGACATCTATCATACATAATTAACACGATGAAATTTAACAGAATTACTCAATCACAAAGCTAATACGTCAGCAAGTAAAGTCGGTCCAATTAAATCAGAGCAAATATCCAAGGTTGACAATCAAAAAGCCTAGTGACAGAAGAAAAATAAACAAAAAATAATAATAATTTCAGAAAGCTTGATTACAAATTTGTATAAACAAAAAGATAAACAAACAAAATGTTTAAATGATACTATGTTATTTATACACTTACTCTTCCAATATAATGAGATTTTGCAATAATTACAGATGGGATAGCCTGATATAACACGAAAAGCTTGGTTCCAAAAATCGCTTCCAGAAAATTAACAACAAAATCCCGAGGCACTCGAAATGTACAGAATGTTTCAAATGTCATGCGTGCATAAGGAACTTACATATAATCATGGTATATATACAGAATGTTATTCAGTATCTCCTAATGATTTATGATCGTAATTTATGTATTGAAAAATTTGTTCCAAATCTCATGCATTCCTGAGTGAGGGATTCTGAAAATTTGAAATTCAATGTCTCCTACTTATATATAATCATAGTATACATACAGAATACTTGTATGTCGGTTTCAGATTTTAGCTGATCAGGGTAGATTTTAATGTGAAACTGTATAATGCCAAATTATTGTGCTTAATAATTTTTTTAAGCATAATTTGGCAATTTAGGCTATTTATTTATGTTTCATATTTCAATACTTCATTAATTAGCCAGAAAAGAACTTATACCAAAAACCAATAATTGTAGTTGAATCACTCTATACCATAAATATAAATTGTGCATGAACACATGAGATGAGAGACTACTTTCATAACTTGAAATACAACATGTATAAGATGGTGACATATGGATGGGAAGGAAGAAGGAAAGAGCTTTCTTAAATATGGAGATTCTCAATTGTCAGAGCTCATGTCCCTGAATTGTCAGATGCCTCTAAACTCGTTCATTTGTGCATTTTATCAAACATTCAATTGGTAATAAACGGGTATCAATGCAAAACCTATCTCATAGCCTGGCTTTTAAAAATGTGATACATAGCATTAATCTACAATACAAACTCATTCACTTGAACATTTTATCAAACAGTCAATGGGATATGTATCAAAATCAAACACAAAAGAAAGAATAGGCATCACTCTTCATTAAAATCAAAAAAGATATCATAAAAGTAGAATTGATAAAATCATATCACATAAAACTGACAAATTTTAAAATGTCATACATTCACACCATCATAAACCCTAAATCATATCAAGATTTGTAGCAATTTTGAATAGGTACCATTAAGTTTCCTCTGATTAATTAGAAAATTTTTTATAATCACACCATCCATATATCTGCAAAAAGAAAAGGAAACATAAGCAAATTGAAAAGAAATGTAACAGTAGAGAGGTGATGAGTAATTAAGAAATTTAAATTGAAATAAGGGGAAGAAAAAAGCTGAAGCAAAACATGATTAATCCTAGTAACAGTGAAACAACATTACAAAACTTTACTATGATTACTCATTTTGTGAAAATCAGGCACTGAATAAAGGACTACGCAACAATTCAGACCATTTTCCGGACTTTGCATTTGACCTCGAATAACCAAAAAATGCAAAATTTTCAAAATAATGCCTAGCATGAAACATGAACAATGCAGAATATCTATATTAGACCCTTCAATCCAAGTCTAAGCAACACACAACTAAAAAACTAACAACTAAAGTAAATAGATAATCATTCCTTCAAGCCTTCACCTTTTCTGATACACTGCTTTTATGTAATCAAACACTTCGATTACAAAATTAATTTTCGAGAAACAGGAAGAAACACGAACAAAATACCATCAACAATTTTTAACCACCCAAAACTTGATACACTGCTTTAATCAAACAATAAATCACAGTTATGATAATCAACATAATAAATATGTTTACCAACCTTGATAATCACAACTGAAAATTAACTAATTTCAGCAACCCAAACAATTAAAAACTCTCTTACGACTTTGATCAAGCACTTGATCTGCACCTCAGTCATTCTCTCATGACAATGATAAAACACTTGATATGTATCTCGATCATTAAAGTTTTGATAAACCATATAGAAAACATTACTCACATTATGAAAATCATAAACTTGAAACATTATATCAACAAACCTGCAAAAATACTTTCCATTGGGTAAGAAACCTGCAAAAAAAAAAATCAAAATAAGCACATAAATGTTAACAAACCAGATTGGAACAAATCAAATCTTGTTCATACTACACTATAACCAAACTTAAATCAAAATCCAACACAAAGGCACAAAATTTACCAAAATCGGAACGGAGTGAAGTAAAACTATCAAGTTGAAGATGGTTGTAATTAGCCTGCAAAAATCTTGTTAGGTCGAATACACAATAAGCAATCAAATACTGTATTAGTAACTTAACAAGAACACACTGTTTAACAATTAAAAACTGTTTGGAATTAATAATTCCTCTCTCGGTGATGTAAATATCACAGAGAGCTGCTTAGGTTACAATCAATGAATTTCTCAATGTTCGATTACCCTTCTAGGGTTAACCTAACTGTATTTATAGAACATACAGCTTCGTACAATCAGTAACTGATTCTCCTAAAATCAAGCTATACAATTGATATCAATCACGATTGCTTCAGTCTTCCAAGTCAACTCAATCTCTTTGACAGCTTTCCAATCTTCAAAGATATTGCTTCCATATTCATCTTGAAATAATCTACAAACACTGTTGACTCTTCAGACAATACCGCTACAGAGTTTAACAACCTCTGTTGCGCTTCCAGTCAGTGTTTAACTAAACTCTGACTGCTTCCAGCTAAACTCTGTTTTCTGACTTTAGCTTCCAAACACTGTTCTCATCAATCATTTCTAACAATCTCCCCCAACTTGTCCATTAGCAAAAATGTACAAGTTTACAGTAAATGATGATGTCAAAACAAATACAAAGTTTTACAGTGTTTAACATACAAACAGAGTTTAAGCTATTACTTAACAAATTCTACAGAAAATAAGAAAATCCTTACAGACTTTAATTTCTAATCTCTTGCAGATCAGGCATTGTTCTGAGATAGTCTATAAGCAACCTTCTTTCAGCATTTTCAAGCTCTATCTGCATAGCTTCTTTGATTTCTCTCAACTGAGGATCATTCTCATCAGTTTGATAGATAGCAGCTCTAAGATCGTAGATTTTGTTTCTTCTCATTTCATTTCCCAGCCTTATGTATTTCACTTCCTCAGATTTCACATTAAAATCTAGAACAGTGATTCCAAGATCAGTCTTCAGTTTTGTAGTTCCCTTCTCCATTTCAATCAGATTGCCATTCCAATCTCTGTATTTAGGAACATACTTGCTGTTGAATTTCATTTGCCTTCTTGCAAGGTTTTGAATCATTCTTTGTCTAAGCACATTTGCAACTGACTGAGCTCTTTGATTTCTCACTCTGAAAATATACAAAACATATTCAAGTTCCTCCCAGTATTTTAATTCGATATCCTTTTCAGAGACTTTAAATACTGTTCCATCAGCCATGAAATATAGCAAGAAATCCTTTTCTAGACTCTTCTGATATACAAGCTGTACTGACTCCAGTTTGTCCAAACTCTCTTGAGTGACACCACGACCTGGAACAGACAGTGAAGAAGGATCTCTAGGACCAACATATTGCCTTTTATCTCTGTGTGAGCCTATGCCTCCTTTGTTGTATCCAACTTTACCAGATAAAGCTCTACCATCAGTAAAATCCATTGGAATAGTAGCTTCTAGTCTTGAATCATGAGGAGCACCCTTCTTAAATGTTGATTTCAACTGAGAAGACAATAATGGTGTGGTCACAACTTGTGCAGCAACAGAGGTTGTGTCTTCATTTTTCTGTACAACATGTGTATCAACAGAGGTTGTAACTATACTTTTCAGCTTTTGCTTGGCTTCTGCATCTGTTGGTTTTCTGAATACTTGCATTCTTTGATTTGTACCAACAGGTTCTTTGATTTGAATGCCTTTAAGAACAGGCTTTGCAGCTTTAGCAACTTTCACATTCTTCTTTGCTTTTTCAGACTTTAGAGCTTTCAGATGCTTTTCTTGTAAACTCTTCTCTTCAGCTTTAGCATCTTCTAAAGTAACTCCTTCTGCATTCTCTTCCATAAAAAGCTTAACAGCTAACTCCTCATCAGTCTTTGGATTTGATATTAATTCCAAACTCTTGGTCTTTGAAGTACCTTGAGTTTCAGTGTTTATTCCAACAGACTGTGATTTAAAAGATTTGCCAGATCTCAGAGTTTGCTTTTCAGAGTTTAAGACCTTGCTCTTATCACTTGCCCCTCCATCTCCAGCATCATCCTTTTGAGTCAGAGTTTGAGAAACTTTGCATTTAGACTTAGCCACTCTCTCCCCCTTTTTGACATCATCAGGTATAAGTATTGATGTAATGAGCTCTAAAGAGTTAGCAATGGAATCCACCTTAGAAAACAAAGCAGTCTGATTTTCTTCAACTTTTCCTAGCCTGGCAAAGAGAGTGTCTTGAACTTTAGACAGCTGAACAGCTTTTATTTTAGACTCTCTATCCATCTTCAATTCTCTTGACTGTATCTCAGTCTTTAAAGAAGCAATCTCTTGTTTTGTTTCAGCAAAATTGCCTTCCAGAGTCTTGACTTGCACCACAGTTGCCTTTAAACAGGATAAGATCTCTGGATTTGAAATTTGCTTTGCAGTTTGCTTAACAAACTCAGATGCTCTTCCTTTTGGAAAAATGCAATCTTGTTTATACCAATTTTCAGCAGATTTAGCAAGATGCTCTACTTCAACTGCATGAGATGAACAAGGCTGATCAAAAGGTGTATGCTTATTATCTGTCTGTGCTGGTGCACTCACAAAGGAATCAGAGTTTGCACTACTGTCAGAAACATCTTCAGCACTTGCATCTTTAACTTGAGTATCTTTTAAAGAACCACTGTGCTGAGCAGTGTCAGCCACAGTTTCTGCAACAACTTCTGCAACCTTTTCAACAGTCTCCTCATGTTGCACAGGCTCTGCAACAGAGTTTGCCTTTGTAGCTTCAACAGGCATGGATTCAGAAATTATCTTTGTTGCCTGATCAACTTCATCATCTTTGTCTTGAATTGGAGAAGATACCAGCTCTGTGTGTGATGCTTCAGCTTCAGGAACTTTTACTGCAAGCTCATCAGCTACACCAGGAGCTTCAGTATGAACAATAGGTGAGATAGGATCAGAGAATGGTTCAAATGAGTCAAAAATATTATCCATTGGTGAAAAGCCATCTCTGTTATCCTCTTCTACAGGCATTTTATCCTCTGTAGGCATTTGAACATTAACATTATCCTCTGCAGGCATTTCAACCTCTGCATGTATTTCAACTTTGTCAGTGATAATATCCTCTACAGGCATTTCAACCTCTGCAGGTATAGCAACATTCACTGTAATCTCAACAGTAGGTGTTTGCTGTGAAACCACCTCTGGAGTTTCAACAAGATTCTCTTCATCTGAATCAGAAAGAATTAATCTTCTTTTCTTGATTGGAGGCACCACATTCTCCTCTTCATCTTCACTTGAGCTCTCTCTTGGTGGTGAAAAGGAAGGTCTGTTTGCTTTCTGTTTCTTCCTTCTTGTATAAACAGCTCCAGGTATTGTTTGTTTAGCCTTTGAGTGTTTAGTGTTTTGGGCAGTGTGTTTCTTTCTTTTTGGCTTGGTTTTGGGTTGTTCAGTAGGTGCTGGTTCAGAGTTTAAGGTTTCAGTGTTTAAGATTTCAGTGTTTGAGGTTTCAGTGTTTAATGGTGGAGAGTTTATTGTTGGAGAGTTTATTGTTTCTGGTTGTGGTTGATGAGATGTAGTAGGTACAGTGGGTGTGGGTGTTGTATGTGTTGGTTCAGAGTTTATGGTGTCTACTGGTTCAGGCATTTGTTGTGGTGATTGAGGGTCTTGTGGTTGGTTTACATAGTTTTGTAGGGCTAAAGGCATAAACATATCTGGTATTTGCTGTTTAGTGACATCTTTGTTTGTCAAATCAGAAAACATTCTTTTAGCAACTTGAAAGGGCTGAATCACATCAGCTTCATCAATTGGAATGTTAGGCACACAGGCAGTAAATAGCAATTGACAAAAACGAGCAAAATAAACAGTAGTAGATTCAGACAAATGCTCTCCCAAATTCATTAGCACTAGTCTACCAAAATCGAAGTTACCTCCATATAGTAGAGCATGACCAATTTGGAGAGTATCAAGAGGAAGTGCATCCCAGTTTGTTGTCTTCTTTCCAAACGCTCTTGTAATGCAATCGAAAAAGAAACTCCATTCCTTTCTCAAACTTGGCCGTCTCAAAGACCCTATCTTATTCAAGTTTCCTGTACATCCAATTTGCTCCAACATTGTCCTCAAACGATCATGACCAACAACACTGTAAGAAGTGTGTGTCTCAAAATCCAGAGCATCCCTAACAGTAGTTGGAGTAATAATATACTCTGATTCATCATGAGTGAAAATGATTGTTGGAGTGCCAGACTCTCCTCCATCATCATATTCAGAGTTTGTCCAGAAAGTAGCAATTTGTGAAGCAGATAGTGTAGGTGGTGCTGTTAGAGCCTTCCCTATTTCAGAGTCTTTCAAGAAATTTTGGAACACATGAAACGCCTCTGGAGCATTTACAGTCTCCAACGGTGCTGCATAGTTACTAGGGAGAAAAACTAACCCTGCTGCATCAAACGCTTTAGTTGCCATTAGTAAAAAGTGATACGAAGATATTCAGAGAAAAGATGTGTATGCACTGTAAGTGTTTATCAAAATGTGAAGGAGAGTATATGAGAAGTGTGAAAGTGAATGAGTATGCAAGTAACTGTGAGTGGGTGAATGTGAATCGATATAGAGTAAGAGACTAAAGACGATTTGAGTAAAATTAAAACTCAATCGTTTATTTAGTAAAAGCGCGCAACTGTTGTAGAGTAGTGTGTGAGTGGGACATTAACATGGGACACGTGTCAAACAACCAATGGATCACTTAATAATTACCGCTGTCATTCCTATAATCACGACAATTACACTAATTAACAGTTGTCAACTACCCCAATTACTGCAAAATAGTCAAATCATCTCAATGAGATTTTACCTCAGAGTACTTAACACAACTCAACAGTGTTTATCAATTATCCAACTTTATCACTAAAACCCTTTCAAAAATTGCACAGTTGTGAATTAAGTGTGTGTGAAGCAGAGTTTACTGAAATCAATTTTTAGAGCATCTAATATTTCATAAAATCCATAACAAAAATCAATAACCACTGAATGCACAAACTCTCATATTAAACACTGATTGTTTGATGAATGCTAAACTCTGTAGTTACTGTAATACAGAAATCTGAAAACTTCCATTCCCTTTGATGTCCATGATTATCCAAGTAAGCACACAGTCTTTAAAGACAAAAATATCAAGAGATTGAAATCAGAGCATCATTCAGTGAATAATAGTCATGAACTGGATATTCTCACAAACTCTCAAACACACAAGTGTTTAGGTAAAGTGTTTACACTCACATTCAATCAGACATAGCAGAATCTACCATATGCTTGAATGTCCACCAATTCTACACTACTTTGCGTACATGTATTCACAAATCAAAAGGACTTTATTCAGGGTTTAAATAGAGTAAGATCAAATCAGATGAAAAGAGATGTTTTATTCATGAGTGACTTCAAGCTGAACATCTTAATAGAACAAAGTGTTCAGTCACAATGTTAGTATATATATTTGTACAAGATCAGTATATATGCTCTTTTTCTTGTTTTTTTTTTTTATTTTGTTTAGCATATATACTGAGTAATCTATTTCTTTTCTTGAGAAACACTCATCTGCTTGAGAAAAAAAATTAACTGCTCTTAATACATCAGAGTATAAGAAAAATGAGCAGTTAATAAGGCTCAAAAGGGTTTACTAAGGATGGAAATTATGAACAGTGTTTATACAGTGTTTGAACAAAGTTCAAAAGAATTTTGAACAGTGTTTGAAGAAATGGTGAATCCTATTGCCTTTATCATTTTCATGCACACACATATCATGTAGTCTCAAAATGGTCTAATACAAGTTCTAGAGAAACATACTACCTGATGAATATCACACAACAATAAATACTGATTGATAGAAAATGTATCAATCACTGATTTGGCTCAAACTCTCACAGGGTGTAGACATGAATCTGAACTCACCAAACTATTCAATGACACATCTCAAGTTTTATGGTTTTCACAAGTACAAACAAGAAATCATCATGAACCATACCTTTTGGAAACAGAATGTCACTTATCAGAGTTTAGAGTTCATCAATAACCAAAATTATTTATGAGAGGCAATGCACACAGTATTCATAGAATCAGAGTTTAGGACTGAATAAACTAAGAGATGCTATAAATATGAAACAGTATCATGCTGTGTTGATTTACTGCACAAAGTCTGATTAGATTACAGTGACTCAGAAAAAATCATGATTTATTTACTGAGAATCATGCTTCATACATTTTTTCTTCATTGGTGTTTTCATTCAGACAATAATCAATTCTGAATTCACTGAGTGTATCTAACATGTTAACAGTGTTTAACAGACAGACATGCTGACAGAGTTTAAAAAGTTTTAAACATAAGCATGCATAACAGAATTTAATACTAAGGTTCACATAGCACTTAACAATTTGCAGAAACATGAGTAACATATTTTAGAAATAAGTTTTTGAGTCTAACCAACATCTCTAGTCAAAACTAGAGACCATTCCTAGTTCATTGACCAGTCTTGTAAATGTAGCTTCACTCAATGGCTTGGTGAAGATATCTGCAAGTTGTTGTTCTGTAGACACAAAGTGAAGCTCAATGTTGCCTTCCTCTACATGCTCTCTGATGAAGTGATACCTTATGCTGATGTGCTTTGTCATTGAATGTTGCACTGGATTACCTGTCATTGCAATAGCACTTTGATTATCACAGTAAATAGGTATCTTGGTATACCTTAATCCATAATCCAGCAGTTGATTCTTCATCCATAAAATCTGTGCACAGCAGCTACCAGCAGCAATATACTCTGCTTCAGCTGTAGATGTAGATATTGACTTCTGTTTCTTGCTGTACCAGGAAACAAGTCTGTCACCCAGAAATTGACAACTTCCACTGGTGCTTTTTCTGTCTATCTTACATCCAGCAAAGTCTGCATCAGAGTAACCAAGAAGTTTAAACTCTGATTCTCTTGGATACCAAAGCCCCAAAGTCATAGTGCCCTTGAGGTACTTGAATATCCTCTTTACTGCTGTTAAATGTGGTTCTCTTGGATCTGCCTGGAACCTTGCACACAAACAAGTTGCATACATGATATCAGGTCTGCTAGCTGTCAAATAGAGTAAAGAACCAATCATTCCTCTGTAACTTGTCATGTCTACTGATGAACCTGTATCTTTGTCCAATTTTGTTGCAGTTGCCATGGGAGTTGTTGCAGATGAACAATCGAGCATACCAAATTTCTTGAGAAGGTTTCTGGTATATTTTGCTTGATTTATAAAAATTCCATCATCTGTTTGCTTCACCTGTAGGCCTAGAAAATAACTAAGCTCTCCCATCATACTCGTTTGATATCTTGACTGCATGAGTTTGGCAAACTTCTTACAGAGTTTATCATTAGTAGACCCAAAAATAATGTCATCCACATATATCTGAACTAAAAGCAAGTCACTACCATTTTGGAAGTAAAACAGAGTTTTGTCAATAGTACCTCTGTGAAATCCACTTTCTAGTAGAAATTTGGCAAGGGTTTCATACCATGCCCTTGGTGCCTGCTTAAGTCCATAGAGTGCCTTGTCTAACCTGTAGACATAATCTGGATATTTTGGATCTACAAACCCTGGTGGTTGTTCCACAAACACTTCTTCTTCAAGTTTTCCATTCAAAAATGCACTTTTTACATCCATCTGAAACACTTTGAATTTCATATGAGAGGCATATGCTAGAAAAATTCTAATTGCCTCCAATCTAGCCACTGGAGCAAATGTTTCATCATAGTCTATTCCTTCCTGTTGTGAGTAGCCTTTTGCAACCAGTCTTGCCTTGTTCCTTGTGATAACACCCTCACTGTCAGTTTTATTCCTGAAAACCCATTTAGTACCAACAATGGATCTGTTCTTGGGCCTTGGTACAAGTGTCCACACTTCATTTCTTTCAAATTCATTTAGCTCTTCTTGCATTGCTGTTATCCAGTCAGCATCTTTAAGAGCTTCTTCCACTTTCTTTGGCTCAGTTTGTGACAAGAATGCATGAAACAGACATTCATTTGTTGTTGCACTTCTTGTCCTTACTTTTGCATCTGGATCACCAATAATCAAATCAGGTGTGTGAGATTTAGTCCATTTTCTTGCAGAAGGCAGATTGCTTCTGTCATCATGTGATCCTCCCCCTTGATCCATGCTCTCCTGATTTTCTTGGTGTCTTTCCTCATTTTCTGATGCTCCCCCTGAATGTGACTTCTCAGAATTATCAACAGAGTTTGAATCAACAGAGTTTGATTCAGAATCATCAATTGAGTCACTTTCAGTGTTTGAATTATTACTTTGATGTGATTCTTCATGCTCCCCCTCAACTGGTTCTTCCCTTGTTTCTGATTGAAGAGTTTCTTCAGTATTTACCAGTAGAGGTTCAGAGTTTAGATCAACAGAGTTTGTTAAATCAGTCTGATCAGAGTTTACTTTTTCAGAGAATAAATCTTCATTTTCAAAGTGCAGTTGATCATGTTCATTGACATCTTCAAGTCCAGTTATTTTCTTGTCATCAAATGACACATGAATTGATTCCATGATCACTCTAGTTCTCAGATTATAAACTCTGAATGCCTTTGTTGACAGTGGATAGCCAACAAAAACTCCTTCATCTTCCTTTAGGTCAAACTTGGTCAACTGTTCAGGATGAGTCTTCAACACAAAGCATTTGCATCCAAAAATATGAAAATATTTTAGATTTGGCTTTTTCTTCTTCACCATTTCATATGGTGTTTTACCATGCTTGTTGATCAGTGTTGCATTTTGAGTAAAACAAGCAGTTTGAACTGCTTCTGCCCAGAAATATGTTGGCAACTTTGCTTCATCTAGCATGGTTCTGGCAGCTTCTATCAAGGTTCTGTTCTTCCTCTCCACTACACCATTTTGTTGTGGAGTGCCAGGTGCAGAAAACTCTTGTTTTATCCCTTTACTCTTGCAAAATTCTTCCATTGATGAATTCCTGAACTCAGTTCCATTGTCACTTCTGATTATCTTCACTTGATTTTCTGACCCTTTTTTCAGTTGTAATATATGTTCTGTCAGTGTTAATGCAGTTTCATCCTTCTTTGCAAGAAAATATACCCATGTGTACCTGGTATACTCATCAACAATGACAAGAGCATATTTCTTCTTTCCAAGAGACATCACATTCACTGGACCAAAAAGATCAACATGTAGTAGATGATAAGGATCAACAATTGAAGACTCAGTTTTGCTTTTGAAGGTGGCTTTTCTCTGTTTGGCCTTTTGACAAGAATCACACAGTCATTCTACATTCAATAAAGACTTTGGTAGACCTCTTACAAGATCATTCTTGATTAGCTCATTGATGTTGTTCAGGTTCAAATGAGAGAGTTTCTTGTGCCATTTCCAACTCTCTTCACTGGACATCCTTGTAGACAGACACACTGCTTTGCCATCAGTGTTTGTTGACAATTTAATTTCATAGATGTTATTGTGTCTGTTTCCAACTAGAGCAACTTTCCCTGTAGATTTACTGATCACTTGACAATATTCAGGCTGAAAATCCACATGATATCCTCTGTCACAGATTTGACTCACAGATAGCAGATCATGCTTGAGTCCTGGAACCAGAGCTACATTTGTGATGATGACATTTCCAAGATTAATATTGCCATATCCCAGTGTATGTCCTATGTTGCCATCTCCATAGGAAACTTCTGGGCCAGCCTTCTCCTCAAACTCTGATAGCAGGGCTTTATTTCCTGTCATGTGTCCTGAACATCCACTGTCCACGACTAGGGTACTGACCCTTGTGCCCTGCAATCACAAACAATTACTGATTATTAGTTTTAAGGATCCAGACTTGCTTGGATCCTTTGGCTTTCTTAAATCTGTTAGCTTTTGCAGCGGAATTCAAATTAACAGAGTTTAAGCTAACTTTTTCAGATTTTACATTTGCAGAGTTTACTTTAACCCATTTCAAATTTGGTTTGGGTTCATAGTAATTATAATAAATAGCATGATAATCTCTGCAAGTGTAAATAGAATGCCAAGTACTTCCACAGTGTTTGCATAAAGTCTGTGGTCTAGTTCTCACATAATCACTCTTTACTGCAGTTTTAGAAGGCAAAGAATTAATGTTCTTATTCTTACTGCAGAAACTAGCAAGATGATTAGTGCTACCACAATTAAAGCATGTTTTTCTAGGAGCTAATGAAGCCAGCATTGGCTTAATTCCTGATGTGATGCCTACTTTTCCATTTTTGTTTTTCTTAGGCAATCTCTGTTTGTTGACAGATTTTATCTCCTTAAGCTTATGCTTGAGTTGTTTATCTGTCATTAAACCAATGTTAGCCTCTTTAACAAAAGTTTTAGCATATGACTCTCTAACAGCCTTTTTCTGTGCTTCAGTCTTAGGTCCACCTGTTCCCATGACATTACCTTCAGATGAACAATGTGGTCTAACTTTTACCTGATTTTCAAATCTAAGTTCATCACCTACAGAGTAACCTAGACCTACTGTATCTGACTGAAACACTTCTTGAGTGTCTTTACCAGAGTGTGTCCAAGTTTTAATGATGTGTTTAGTATCCTCCAATTCAGTTTCTAGTTGCTTATACTTACCTAGCAACTCCTGTTCAATAAACACTGCATCATCTCTCTCTCTTTGAATTTTATTCATGTTCTCTAGCTGTTCCTCAACAAATTTATTTCTTTCTTTGAGTTGAGAGCACTCAGACTTTATCCTCTCATTTTCTAAAGTCTGATCCCTATAACTGATATGCAATGCCTCAAGATAAATTCTCAATTCAGTTATGTTATCAGTGTTATAAGCATAGGTAGTTGGAGGTACCTTGAGATCATCATTTTCAGTCTGAGTAGTAGCCATGAGAGCATAGTTGACTTCCTCATCTGAATCTGAAGTGTCTGCCCAATCTCTGCCTTTGGTGTAGAGTGCCTTTTCAGTTTTACCCTTCTTGCACTCAGGAGCATAGTGTCCCATCTCCTTACACTTGTAGCATTGAATTTCAGACTTATCTTTCTTACCAGATTTGAAGTCCTTTCCCTCAGATTTCTTGAAATTCTTCTTGTCAGACTTTGAGTAGTCCCTGGAGAATCTCTTTCCCTTCTTGAAGTTCTTGTATCCCATCTTCTTGAAGGTCTTTACCATCAATGCAGCCATTTGCATCATCTCTTCATCATCTTCAGAATCAGATGATCCATCAGTGTTTGAGTCAACATCAGTGTTTGATGACTCATTCTCTGAATGTATGACTAAGGCTTTCCCTTTTGCTTTTCTCCTTGATGCCTCCTTCTTTGATGGTTTCTCCTCAACCTTAAGAGCAACAGACTTTGACTTTCTACTAGATCTTTTGTTTCTCTGCTCCAATTCCAATTCATGAGTTTTGAGCAGCCCATAAATTTCATCAATCTCTGTTTCACCAAGTTCATAATTATCTCTTATAGTGGTTGTTTTCACATCCCACTTTTCAGGTAGAGAAAGAAGAAACTTGAGATTTGAGTCTTCTAAATCATACTCTTTGTTAACTAATGACAAATCATTGAGCAATTTACAGAATCTGTCAAATGTTTCTGTCATGGTTTCATCAGACTTTGCCTCAAAGTGCTCATACTCCTGAGTGAGTATGTTTCTTCTGTTTTTCTTGATTGCAGGAGTTCCTTGACACCTAACCTCAAGTGCATCCCATATTTCCTTTGCAGTGGTGCAGTTAATCACTTTATTAGACATAACATTGTCTAATGCACTGTGAAGTAAATGTCTTACTTTTGCATCCTTTGCAATAGATGAAAGATCCTCAGCAGTTAGATCTTTCTTTTCCTTTGGAATGACCTTTGATTCCTCACCAGCAGCAGCAGCAGATAATTTTGTTGGTTTGTGAGGACCTTCATAAATTCTATCAAGGTATTCTGGATCTGTAGCCTCCAGAAACATGGTCATTTTCACCTTCCAAATTGCATACTCTGATGGCCTAAGTATAGGAACCCTTATTGTTTCATACCTACTAACAGTAGTAGGGGCTTTCTCAGTTGGTGGAGGTATCTCTGCCATTGATTACTATTGTGTTTGGATCTTTAACTGTAATAAAGTAACAGATTAGGCTCTGATACCACTTGTTAGGTCGAATACACAATAAGCAATCAAATACTGTATTAGTAACTTAACAAGAACACACTGTTTAACAATTAAAAACTGTTTGGAATTAATAATTCCTCTCTCGGTGATGTAAATATCACAGAGAGCTGCTTAGGTTACAATCAATGAATTTCTCAATGTTCGATTACCCTTCTAGGGTTAACCTAACTGTATTTATAGAACATACAGCTTCGTACAATCAGTAACTGATTCTCCTAAAATCAAGCTATACAATTGATATCAATCACGATTGCTTCAGTCTTCCAAGTCAACTCAATCTCTTTGACAGCTTTCCAATCTTCAAAGATATTGCTTCCATATTCATCTTGAAATAATCTACAAACACTGTTGACTCTTCAGACAATACCGCTACAGAGTTTAACAACCTCTGTTGCGCTTCCAGTCAGTGTTTAACTAAACTCTGACTGCTTCCAGCTAAACTCTGTTTTCTGACTTTAGCTTCCAAACACTGTTCTCATCAATCATTTCTAACAAATCTTATCAGCGTTTGGATAATTAACAAATCAAAGGTTTGTTTTCATATCAGATTCACCATCACCTCCTTCATTTCAAAGCGTGTGAAGATTGGAAGAGGAAGCTACGAGTGGGTTTGGTAAAGGAGGAGAAAGCTTTGCCTCAAATTCCTTCACGCCTTGAAAATTCATTCACCTCCTTCAAAGCTTAGAAGAGTTTGAGATTAGAAGAGATTTGAAGCTTCTAAAGAAAGCTTCCGTAATGTATCTGCGCGTTTAGGGTTAGAAAGGGGAAAAGTGAGTTGTTTTGAGAGAAAGAGGCACTGAGATTTGAATTGTGAAGTGCTGTGTGTAATGTGCATCCACGTGATTTTAGGGTTAGAAGTGGGTGTGTGAATTTACAATTTTAGTGTTGTATGAAGAAGTAGGAGGGATGGTATTATTGTAATTATATGTGAAGTTTTGGGGTATGGGGTGTAATTTTGCATTATTTGGATCAAGGAATTATAATATAAATAGATATGTAATATACTGTTATGTAGATTTATATAAAATAACATTTACGATTTAGTAGAAATTTTTTAAAATTAAAAACCATGTGATATACGAAGTTATTAAATCAAGATATTATTATATTTAAATTTAATTTAATCTCGATTAGTAAATTAGAATAAATATGGTTAATAATAAAAAATTTGTACATGATTGATTGATTTAAAGTTTAGAAGTAGACTCCAACTAACATCATGCAGGTCTCTACAAATGAAGTTACAATCAAGTCAGCAAATGACAATAGAAATCTTGATATTGATTCTTCATGGGAAACTACATTATCATACAGACTGGTTATTTCTATTAAAGTAAAGCTGTCAAGGCCTATTCTAGATTTTCTAGTTAAAAGAGTACCAAAACTTTTATTTCCTGAAGAATATGGACTTTTACATCAAAGACTTGACTTAATGAAGATGTGTTTCTATGTATCTGTCAGAAGACAATTAGTCAAGAAATTTGGACTCTCAAAACATGTTGCACTTCAATCATTTCATGCATATTTATTTGACAAGGAAGTCATTATTGAAGATGCTTCAGCTCAAGGTGAACAACAGGAGGAAGTAGATAGAGGAATGCAGTCAACAGAAGGTACTATTGCACCAGTGGTGGATAGTAGGACAGATCAGATCACAGTCACTGCAACACAAGAACCATCTAGTCAGAGGTTGGATGACTAAGGAGCTGTGATAGCTGATGCTGAAAGGTCTTCTGTGATGACTGAAATTGCAACTGAGAAACCCTATGATATGGAAGGAATGGCTTTGATTGATTTTTCTGAAGATCAAATAAACATTGTTCAGTCAGAGTCTATCCACCTTGAGGGTGAGTCTCAGCAATCAACACTTAAAGACGATGACATACTAACTATGGTGTCTAATGAAGTATTACTGAAGACATCAGAGTCTAGTAGAGAACCTGAAAGTGGTATACTGGAGCCTATAGTCTCTGAAAGGAAAGAAGATGCTTGTGAGGGTTCAGAGACTATGGTAGCTCACTCCTTGGAGAAAACCTCGAGCCCCTTGCCAGATGAGGAACCCTCTCTCCATGTGAGTTCAGGTATAAAAACTTTTTCTAAACCCTATTTTTCTGTAGGTCATGAGAGCACTTATCCAAATTTGAGTGATATACTTGAAAAGATGGATATTGATCCACAATCTGAGAGGCTGGCTCCTGACCAGGCAGAAGGAGAGGTAGAAAGAGTGTTGACTTTAGATAGTCAAAGTGAGAATGAGGGTATGGATGATCAACTCCATAGTGAGGGAGAGAAAATTAGGAAACCACCATCGTTTGATTTCTGGGATCAGGTTTTTCCTGAATCTTGGTCTGACAATCTTGGTATGGATGCTGGTACTTATTCTTTTATTAAGATGTATGAGAAGAATGACTTAGCAAAGTACAATGCAAAGCTAGAAGTTAAAGCTTAGAAGCAAAAAGAAAGGCTTGTAGGAATTATCAACAGAAGAGGTGAAAGGCTAAGACAAACTTCTACACTACTTGTACCAGAAGAAATTCCTAATGATCCTAGTATTCCTTTGTATGTACTTCCAATATCAGCCAGAATTGAGACATCAATAGTATCTGATCACTCTAAGGAGGAGTCAGGATTTGTAGATGTTCGTACACAGAATAATGGTGAAGGACAGAATAATTATACTTCAGTTTCAGATCAGAAAGATGAAGATTTTTGTAACTCTACTCGAGTATTATTACTTGAATATCATTCTACACAGGCAACTTCTTCTACAAGACTTGAATCTGAAGAAGTTCCAAACACTTCCAACATTGAAGTCAATTCTGAAGTTTTGCACAACATTCAGAAATCTCAAGTTGAAATTCAATCAATACTTCAAACACTTGAAGATAACCAAGTCACTATTATGGAAAATCAAGCAGTTTTGATGAATCTCATTTGTTCTGTTATTGAGTCTCTTGGAATCAATGTTGTTGATGTCAAAAAGGGGGAGATAAAAATAATTCAAAGGCAACAGACTGGGGGAGATAAACAGACTGGGAAAGATACAAGAAGAACTAAGGATGATAGAGGTGAATCTTATCAGGGAAGTGGTAAAGGAAAAGAAGCATCGAACTATTACGGAAAATCAAACAGTTTTGATGAATCTCATTTGTTCTGTTACTGAGTCTCTTGGAATCAATGTTGTTGATGTCAAAAAGGGGGAGATAAAAACAATTCAAAGGCAACAGACTGGGGGAGATAAACAGACTGGGAAAGATACAAGAAGAACTAAGGATGATAGAGGTGAATCTTATCAGGGAAGTGGTAAAGGAAAAGAAGCATCGAATAGTTGAATTCTTTCTTCTAAGTACTAGATACTGATTGTACTGTTATATGTTTTGACATCAACAACTCAGATTTATGCTTCAGATCTTAAAGCACAAATAGTGGGAGATTGTTAAGAATAATTCATGAGTTGCGATGTTAAGAATAGAATTTTACTTATACTTCTTGTATATCCTGATTTTATAAAGGATTTAGCACTTTGTATAGGATATATGTGTTAGACAGTAATCTGTAGGAATAAGTCAGGAATAGTGCATCATGTACTACATGTGAGAAACTGAGATCGAATCCTGATAGAGCAAGTCAAGTACTGATGGGATGGTCAGATCCTGATGCAAGATGGAATCCTGATATCAGTCATGTTACTGATGATGTCATTAAGGATGCTATAGAAACTGGAAAGTGCTATAAAACAGGATCTTTGTTTGAAGAACAAGCAAGAAGATATCCTGAAGGAAAGAATTTTCTATTGATGGAAACTATCAACTGGACGGCAAAACCTTGTCATGTATAGATTAACTTTCTGTTATTAGTTGATAGGCAGCATTATAAATAGTCTCTCTATATCATTGTAAAAAGTGTCGAGTCGAACGATTTGTGAGTCGATAGCATAAGGTTTGTATTCGAGAGTTCGAAACAAACAGAGAGAGATTTGTATTGTCAGCAGCTGCTAAAGGTATTTGTACACCTTTAGTAGAGTTTGCATTTGATCTTATTAATACAAACAGTTTGGTTTATTCGTTTGTTCTTGTTTTATTTATTCGAGCAAAAATCAGACACGATTATATAACTTGTATTCAACCCCCCCCCCCTTCTACAAGTTATTCAAGTTAACAAGTGATAATATCATGAGTTTTCTTTCCAGAGTGTGTCCAGGTTCTGAGTTTTTCTTTAGCATCCTCAAGTTCTTTTTCAAGTTCAGTACATTTAAACTCCATCTCTAGTTTCATGTGTTTAGCATTATCACATTCTGCTTGTACCTCATGCAAGAAAAGTAACTCAGATTCTAGATGATCATTTCTCTTAGCCACCTCTGCCATTTCATATTTTATTCTAGCATTTTTAAGAGACTGACTCCTAAAACTAATATGCAGAGATTTTAGAAATGATCTTAACTCAGAGACACTATTAGTATCAAAATCAAACAAAGTTTCAGATACCTTATTTTCAGTAGCAGCAGTCTCATCAGTATTAGCCATCAAAGCATAATTCACTTTCTGTTCTTCAGAGTCAGATGATGAGTCCATCCAATCCTTGCTTGATGAGATGAGAGCTTTAGATTTGGTCTTCTTGCACTCAGTTGCAAAGTGACCCATTCTATCGCAGTTGTAGCATCTAACTTTTGACTTGTCAAATTTGCTACTTTTGTCTTCTTTCTTCTTGTACCTGTCTTTGTCAGCATTGAAGGTTTTCTTCTGGAACTTCCCTTGCTTCCTAGCCTTTCTTAACTTCATCTTCTTGAAGCCTTTAACTATCATAGCAACCATCTCCATCATGTCAGAATTAGTGGAGTCATCATCAGTATCAGAATCAGACTTAGCATCAGTATCTGATGATGAGTCATCAGGAATTGACTCTTCAACTCTACTCTTTCTGCTAGAAACCTCCTCAGCTTTTCTCTTTGATTTTGATTCCACATTCAAAGCAACAGATTTTGCCTTGACATTCTTCTTATTCTTTCTTTGTTGAACCTCAAGATCATAGGTTCTTAGCATCCCATAAACTTCATCAAGAGACATCATCTTCAGATCATACTGATGCCTTATGATTGAAGCTTGAGTATCCCACTCCTCAGTCAGAGCTCTTAGAAACTTGGTATTCGAATCCTCTGGATCATACTCTTTGCCAACTAGAGATAGATTGTTCAGTAGTGTCAGAAATCTATCATACATATCAGTGAGGCTTTCATCAGATTTAGCGTCAAACTGCTCATACTCCTGAATCAACAGAGCCCTTCTGTTTCTTTTGATAGATTCAGTGCCTTGGCATTGAGTTTCCAAGGTATTCCAAATTTCCTTTGTAGTCTTGCATGCTATTACCCTATTTCACATGACATTATCAAGACTGTTATGCAAAATATTCTTTACCTTTGCATCTTTGAGCACTTGAGCCTTTTCTTCTGGAGTCCATTCACTCTTTGCCTTGATGACATAGTGTTCAGCAACAGTCTCTGTTCTTGCAACTAATCTTGTTGGAAGAAATGGTCCATCATTAATTCTGTCGAGATAGTCTGGATCAGTTGCTTCCAGATACATCAACATTTTCACCTTCCATGTTGGATACTCAATTTTCTTGAGAATGGGAATCTTGATACTTTCATACTTGCTTGTCGACATCTTCAGATCGTTTTTGATTAAAATTAATCAGTTTGCTCTGATACCAATTGTTGCCCAGTAATTAACAATTGTAGAAGGGGGTTGAATACAATTTTATAAGATTTTTGACTTAAACAGAAATAACACTAAGTATGAATCAATAACAGCTTTATTAACTCTGATATAAAACTGTTACAAACTCTCTTAAGAAATCCTTATGTTCTTAAGAGCTTCTAGGTTACAAGATAACTCGTGTAAGCGATTACTATTATGTAAAACCTAAACTGTGTTTATATAACATATACAGCTACACTATCAATTACAAGATATTCTAAATCAATTACATATTACTCTGAATGCATATCTTGTATGATAGCCGCCTTCCTACAATTTAGGAACCGACATATCATTCTTCCTTGATCTCTGGTCTGATGAGAATCTTCACATAATTCTGACCAGCTTCTAATCCTGATAACAACTTCCTACTTACGTTGTATTACTGATGACGTCAGCATCAGTATCTGATCAGTAACAGTCCAGATCCTGATATTACTTGAATCAATATCTAACACTATTGAATTAGGTATAGAAAGTGAGGAACTTGAGTCACCCTTACTAAGGCCAAAGAAGAAAAAGAAATCTAAAACCACCTCTTCAGTCACACAAATGGCTGAAGTTGTAAAATCAGGGGCAAACAGTTCACTAGATGTATCCTCTCAACAGGGTGCATCTATAGAATCAAGCATCCTCACCAATGCACCTATTTGTAAAGAGTCAGTACCTGGGAGTGATAAGGCTGGCACAACACTGAGTGGAGAGCACATCACATTTGAAACTCCCTCTATTTCTCAGGGGGAGTTGCCAAAATCCATTCTAAAAGACACTTCTCTTCCAGAATCTACATCTCAAATTTCTTTGGAGCCCGTAATTCAAGAAATTGAAGAGCAAGGCATTGATCACCAACTCACCAAGAATTCTTTTCTCTTGGTGAGCCAATGGACTCAAGTGACTTAGTGCATGACACTTTACTCACCACCCAGAAACCACATTCCGATGGTGAGGGAATGCTAGCTGGGGCATATCCTGATGACACCATCACAAACACAGAGGATTCACTAGTTTTTACTAGAGACTCTGTGCCTGTGTCAACTACTGTTGTAACTCATCCCACTCATGTGGAGACAACAGTAGTAGAGTCATTCCATCCGGTTGTAGAAGTTGCATCTATAACTGAGGAGTCTAACTTGCCTAGCTCTAGCACTAACTTGGCTCAGGCCACCTTGTTACAATGGCTGAGGCCTGTGCAACATGACAGTGTCTCAGGATCATCAACTGTTCCACCACTATTGATGGATGAAGGACTTCAGTGCTTAAATGTGGAACAGCTTGATGAGATCTCTAAAATAGCCCAACATCTCCTCACAGCAAATCTGCCAAATACCAACTATGAAGCTATTTTGCTCTGTCACAAAGAAGATGTTGAAAATCAACAAGATAAAATAGCAGATGAGGCTGAGAGAGATGGAAATATAGATGCATGGATGAGCACCACCAAAGAATGCACCCTGGCTGAGGCTCTGCAGTACTTGAGAGAAGAATATATAACTACTCTTGGCTCAAATGCTCGAACTCTCTCACCTACTGATGTCTATGAAGCTATGAATGAATCATACAAGGGAAGTCTAAAAGCTATTCACTATCTTACAAAAGGAATGAAAACTGAACTTGCCAATATCTGCAGAGATACAACCAAGGAAGTGAGTGAGCTCAAAAGTAAATTCACAACTGAATTCCCTCCCCTGGCATCCACACTCAGAGAGATAAGGGAATGTAAAAAGACTTGCACCTCTGTGGACCATGAGCTACCTTCCTTGAAAGACAGCCTCATAAAGCTCACAAGTGAAATGGCCACTCTATCATCTCAACTCAGGATGCCAATGCCCTACTCAAGGTTATGTGGCAGAATCAATATGGTGACAAAGTCATCTCTGAGGTACCTGTGCCCAACATGAGCAAGTATGAAGTGGAAAGGCTCCAGAAACAATCACTCTCCTCTTTCAGAGCTGAACATCTCAAGGAATTAGTGGAGAAATTGGAAAAAGAAGTGTTTGACCTAAAAGTTTTCAATGCTGAGCTGAAAGAATCTGTCAATCTTCTGAATGAGAAGTTGAACACTCAAGCTACTGCTCATGCTGAGGTTCTTCTCAATCAACAACAGATGTTTTCTGCAATGATGAAGCACATGGGTCTCCCTCTACTTGAAGAATTTTCAACCCCAAAGGTCACTACTACAGCCTCTGTGCCTAATAACAAGCCTAAGGGGGAGAAGAGGACCTTAAGAAACTCAAATACAAAGGGGGAGGAACCTAAGGAGAAAGGCATCAAAATAACTGAAGGTGGTCAACCGACAAGAACTTCCAAATCCACATCCCATATTCTAGGCAAAGGGAAAGCCAAGGTTGATGAACCTCCATCCTCTCTGCCAGTGGTCACTCTACCACTTGTGCACATCACTACTCCAAGTGGCCAAAAGCAAACTGTCACTACTACAGTGGTGGCAGGTTCCATGCCAAGTGATCTAGTCCAAGTCACCAGATATGAAGATGATCCAATGGAAGTTAATGTGATTATAGAGGTCAAGCTGATAGAAGTAGAAAATTCAGAGATTTATCATGATGCTGCATTCTTGAAGTTTCTGCAAGCCTCAAAGGCAAAGGTTGGAGGAGATACTTTGCTATACAGAAGAAGCCTTAAAGATCAAATCAAATATCTAACAGTTATTCCAAGAAAGCTAAATCAAATCTTTCTCAAGGAAATTATGATGGTGACCAATGGCAAGATATGGCACCTATCTATTGACACCTTGAAAGCTCTAAAATTCACTGAGATTGATGCTATCTTGGAACTAATTGAGCAAAAAGGGGAGAACAACATCAAGAGTCTGTATACTGAACTGAGAAATGGTCAACAAGTTAGATTTCCTGAAGTATGCATCAAACAGAGAACCATTTTCTATCAGTCTGGTACCAAAATTCAAGATGTTAATCAGTTGATTATCCCCAGTGATCTCACCCCTCGAAATCACAGACTCATCATTGTTGTCACTGATAAGCTACAAAAGAAGGATAGAGTCAGAACTGCTGAAGAGTTGGAAGCACTACACATCCTCAGAACATTCATTGCAACTGGTGCAGTTCCAGAAATGGCCAGAATCAGGAGGGATAAGGATGATAAAGATGAAGACAAGAGTGATGGAAGGAGAAGTCATCACAGGAGTAGTAAGGGTGATGAAGATAAGAAGAAGAAGAAGAAGGATAGCAAGGATAAGAAAGATGGTGATGACCAAGGTAAAGTCTATGAGAGGAAAATTGGAAAATAGCAAGCCTTAGGCATTGCTAGCAGTAAACTCACCACAACACAAGACTCTAAGTCTAGGGTGAATACTGTTAGTAATGACATACCAAAATCTGATTCAATGGCTTTTGCAACTGTTTTGCCACCTTAAGAAAAGAAGAGGATTCAAATCAAGAAACCAGTTGTATGTTTCCAGAAGCAAACTGCTAATGGAGTACTATAATGGTCTACAAGCAAAGGTCACAAGTTTCTGCCAAGCCACCAAGTATAAAGAGTCAAATTCAAACAGGCTGCAAGAAGGGTGAAACTATCCAAGTCTAAGGCACTGACAATTATCCCAGGCTTAAACCTACCACCACTAGATGAAGACTTTGATGAAGACCAACTACAATTTCTATGGGCTCAAAGAATCTACCATGTTGCCATTGTTGATGATTGTCTTGAATTTAAATACAATGATGGGAGACAGAAGAAATTCAGGCAAGGGACATGTCAGCATTGGGGCAAGCTATATGATATAGAAAGGATTATTGCAATGTTGGATTCTGAAGATAGAGTGGAAAGGGTATGGAAGCTGGAGTTAATTGACTATGTCAAAATGAAGAGAGATCAGCAGGCAGAACAGAAAAAGAACAGTGAAGAGCTGATAGAGTGTATTTTATATATATTTTATAGGATTTTATTCCCACATTTACGGTGCTTTTGTGAATAATCGTGTAGATTTAATTAGTTTTTGATGAATTTGTTTGAAGTGTTTCAGGAAATAAATATTTTTGTTGGCACAAATTATAAAGAAAAAAAATGATGAACAGAGACATTATGCTGGCCGTGCAATTTGAGGAGAAGCCGTGTGAATTTTGTCAAGGAAAGAATTTTGGAACAGGAATAAAATGTTGCCCATGCGGACATTTTGAGGACCATGCACATGTTTCTGTTTGTGCGCTTTTTATATGTGGGGCGTGCAAAATATGTGTTGCCCGTGTGTCTATTTCTGGCCATAAACTACAATTCAAAAGCTGTTTTATTGCTTTCCTTAGTTTCCACGCGCGCGGCTGGAGTTGCTTCTCACGCACAGGCTGTTGTAATATTATATCTGGCGCGTGTCACGCACGTGCAAGCCAGGAGAGTGGGGTTGTTGACAGCTTCTTCACACGCGGGCTCTCCAGAAAATAGCTGCTATATTATTTTTTTCTCATGCGCGAATGTGCTGCTGTGGCCCACACCTGCTGTCCTTGTCTCCGTTTTTTATTCTAATTGTAAAACAGCTGGGCCTCTAATTTAATTAAGCCAATTATTTTAGCCCTGTAACACTATATAAACACATCTAGGGATACATTATTTGGGCTCTCTTTTATCTCTTTTACATACGTTATTGAATATTTATAAAAGCTAGGTTTTATTTTCTCTTCATCTTTGCAAGTTCAATTTAATTCTTGGATTTAATTATTCTTCGTTATTCAAAGGTTTAAGGTATTTCTTATCTCCTTTTTATTATTACATGTTTATTATGGCTTCTTTCATTATTATTATTATTGTTAGTTTTTATTCTACCATGAGTGAGTAGTTTAATTCTAGGGTATTAAGGGGAGCCATGTTTGCACCATGATTTGGGTTTAATTTGATTAGTAGATTGATGGGTAAAGAGTAATTCTGATTGATATGTTCTAATTCTTAATTTGTGTAATTGCGCAATATCACGGATTAATTGATTGCAATAGGAGTAATATATCGAAAGATTTTACTACTAGAGGCTTACATACAATTAGCGGAATTGAAGGTGAGTGTGAAAACATCATTAGATATTCTGAGAGTGTTAATGCTTGAAAAAGATTAACCATTGCTTTAATTACTTTATCCTATTAAAAAACTATACTTTTGTGATTTGTTTGGTGTAAACATGGCGAACCTGAATTGCCCTAGATCCCTTAATTAATTGATTTAAAACTTTGTTAAATTTGTTTTAGTAGTTAATAAAATTCTCAAACAATCGTTGTGACTAGAAACAATTGATAGCAATTGAATTGAAACTGAAACTGTCTCCTTGAGGATTCGACCCGTATTTGCTAATATCTACTACAATAGATACCGTGCGCTTGCGGTTAGACGTAATTTAACATATCAAGTTTTTGGCGCCGCTGCCGGGGAGACGCCTAGTTTCTATAATTTTAGTTTGATTGTTTTAGATTGTTTCTCTTGTCTCTTTGGAACTCTTGTTCCAACTGAGACCGATCTTACTGCTTTTCCTTGTTTAGTTGTTGATGCCCAAGACCAGGTCTCAAACGAAAGAAGATCAAGCGAAAGAGGATACAACTCCTCTTAGTCCAGATTCTGGAATTACTTGTCAACAATACATAGATCAACAAAGGAAAGAGAAGCAGCAAAGGATATCTGAACCAAAGATTAAAATGGCGGACCTTCCTCCCAAATCTTTGAAGAACTACTCACAGCCCTCTTCGAGTGGGGTACCTACTGGCCTTGCTATGCCAGCAATTCAAGCAGCAAATTTTGAGCTCAAGCCTGCTTTGCTCACTATGATCCAACAGAATCAATTTGCTGGGCTTGCCTCTGAAGACCCTACAAATCATCTGCAACGGTTTCAACAGCTCTGTTCTACAATTAAACATCAGGGAGTCACTCCAGACCAGTTGAAAGTCATGTTGTTCGGTTTCTCTCTTTGTGACAAAGCTCAAAAGTGGTTGAACGATATTGACTTGACCAAGTGGGATGAGATTGCTCAAGCCTTCTTAACTGAGTTCTTCCCTCCTAACAGAACCGACGATTTGATCGACAAGATGATGGGTTTTAAGCAAGATTATGGTGAATCTCTACGGGATGCTTGGGACAGATTCAAGGATTATCAACGTGCATGCCCTCACCATGGTCTTGAGAAGTGGTTTCTGCTTAAACGCTTCTACAATGGTCTTGATCCTGAAACAAAAGGGATGGTTGATAACGCCGCAGGTGGCGTGTTTTTAGACAAAGGAGTTGATGATGCACATGCTTTTCTTTCAAATTTGGCTGCCAATCACTTCAGTAATCCGAGAGCAACCAAGAAAGGGGGTAAACTTGAAGTGGATGCTTACTCTCTATTATCATCTCAACTCGCTGCATTAACTCAGGAGATCCACTCATTGAAGACATCTCAGCCCTCTACTCAACCTATGAGTATCAATGCATTGTCATCCATGGCTCCTATGAATAATCCACTTTGTGAAGTCTGTGGCATCCAAGGCCACTATGGTAATGATTGCCAATACAATGCTCAAAATTCATAAAATTTTTAGATGGAGCAAGCAAATGTTTTCCAACAGAGGCAGCAGTACAATCCATACTCCAACACTTATAATCCTGGTTGGAAAGATCATCCAAACTTCTCATATAGGAACAATAATGCTCAGAATTCAAATGTTCCTAATCAGCAGCAATATCAGCAGTCGTATCAGCCTCCTCCACAGCAGCAGTATAGGCCTCCGCAAGGACCTATGAATCCCCCTGGATTCCAAAGGCCTCCTCAGAATTATGCTCCTCAAGCAAATCAAGCTGCACAGGCTGATAATCAAGGTGATATGATGAAGATATTGTTACAAATGCAAACAAAGATGAACCAGATGGAGATACATAATAAGATGCTGGAAACTCAGATTGCTCAAATGGCCAGTTCTTCATCTACAAGGCAACAAGGCTCTCTACCAGCACAATCAACTCAGCCAAAGGAAAATGTGAATGCCATTGCTCTTAGGAGTGGTCGTACATATGATGCTCCTCCAATGCCTACTGACGATGTTCCTACTGAGAAAGAAGAAGAGAATTCTGAGGAAGACAAGGTAGAGAAAGTTGTGGAAGATACAAACGAAGATGAAACTGAGGAAAGCAAGAAAAAGGAAAAAGAGAAGACTGCAGTTACTCCTCCACCATTTGTGCCAAAGCTCCCATTCCCTAGCAGGATGAACAGAACTAAGGTGGACCAGCAGTTTGGTAAGTTCATGACACTTGTCAAGAACCTTGAGGTAATAGTTCCTTTCACTGATTTAATTTCTCAAGTTCCATCATATGCAAAGTTTCTTAAGGATATTCTCACTAAGAAAAGATCTTTTGGTGAGGTGGAGACAGTAGCTTTTACTGAAGAGTGTAGTGCTGTTTTACAGAATAAGTCTCCACCTAAGCTTAAAGATCCTGGTAGTTTTTCGATCCCATGTCATTTAGGTTCATTGTTCATTGATAAAGCTTTATGTGATTTAGGCGCTAGCGTCTCAGTCATGCCTCTCTCGGTTTTTCAAAAACTAAATATGGGAGAATTAAAATGTACACAGATGACTTTGCAAATGGCAGACCGTTCGATAAAATATCCCCTTGGAATTTTAGAGGATGTGCCTGTTAGGGTTGGAAAATTCTATATTCCTGTAGACTTTGTAGTCCTAGATATGGAAGAGGATAGCCAGATACCTATTATTTTAGGTAGACCATTTCTCTGTACTGCAGGTGCTGTTATTGATGTTAAAAGTGGGACTCTCACATTGAGCGTTGGTGATGATAAAATTACTTTTACTCTAACCTCTGCTCTTAAATCCCCTTTGCTTGAGAATACTTGTTGCAGGATTGATGTTATAGATGGAATTGTCCGAGATGAGACGCCTCAGATTCTATTGAATGATGCATTAGAAGCAGTGCTCATGCTTGAAGCTTCAGAAGGAGAAGGACATGCTGAGGTCGATTCATTGATTCTTGAGTTGGATGGTGCAGCTGATCCGAATTGTGAGGTAACCAACACTATCACTTCTTGTGGTCAACCTCAGGTAAACAAGTTAGAGTTAAAGTCTTTGCCATCTAATCTTAAATATGTGTTTCTTGATGATGAAAAGACTTGTCCTGTGATTGTTAGCTCTAGTCTTGATGATAACCAGGTTTTTAAGCTTCTTACTGTTTTGCGTGCGCATAGAAAAGCTATTGGGTATAGTATCGATGATCTCACGGGGATTAGCCCAGACTTTTGCATGCATAGAATTCACTTAGATGATGACCATAAGCCTTGCATACAGGGACAACGTCGCTTGAACCCTAACATGCAAGAGGTTGTTAAAAAAGAAGTTTTGAAATTGTTAGATGCGGGCATCATTTACCCGATTTCTGATTCTAAATGGGTAGTCCCAGTTCAGGTAGTCCCTAAGAAAGGAGGAACAACGATAATTAAAAATGATAAAGATGAATTAATTCCCACTCGAATTGTCACCGGTTGGCGAATGTGCATAGATTACCGTAAGTTAAACACCGCTACTAGAAAAGACCATTACCCTCTCCCTTTCATTGATCAGATGCTAGAAAGACTTGCTAAACATAAGTACTTTTGCTATTTAGACGGATATTCAGGGTTCTTTCAGATCCCTATACATCCTGATGACCAAGAAAAGACTACATTTACTTGCCCATATGGTACTTTTACATATCGTAGAGTGCCTTTTGGTTTGTGCAATGCCCCTGCTACTTTTCAGCATTGCATGACTGCCATATTTTCTGATTTCATAGAGTCTATCATGGAAGTATTTATGGATGATTTCAGTGTTTATGGGTCTGATTTTGATGTATGTCTGCATAATCTTTCTAAAGTGCTTAAACGTTGTGAAGAGGTGAATTTGGTTTTGAATTGGGAAAAGTGCCACTTCATGGTCAATGAAGGAGTGGTACTTGGTCATTTGATTTCTGAACGTGGCATCCAGGTTGACAAAGCAAAAATTGAGGTGATTGAGAAGCTTCCTCCTCCTGTTAATGTCAAGGGAGTGAGGAGTTTCCTTGGTCATGCGGGTTTTTATCGTCGTTTTATAAAAGATTTTTCAAAAATTGCAAAACCCCTCACTCAATTGTTGCTTAAGGATGCCACCTTTGTGTTTACTAACGCTTGTTTGTAGTCTTTTAACAGGATTAAGGAAGCTTTGATAAGTGCACCAATCATTCAATCTCCAGATTGGAATCTTCCATTTGAAATCATGTGTGATGCAAGTGATTATGCAGTTGGAGCAGTTCTCGGTCAAAGGAAAGACAAGGTATTGCATGCCATCTACTATGCAAGTAAAACCTTGGATGAAGCTCAAGTTAATTATGCTATGACTGAGAAGGAACTTCTAGCTGTGGTCTACGCTCTTGACAAATTCCGAGCCTATCTCATTGGCTCCAAAGTCATTGTTCACACTGATCATTCGGCACTTAAGTATCTGTTGGCGAAGAAAGAAGCAAAGCCGAGGCTTATTCGTTGGATTCTGTTACTCCAAGAATTTGACTTGGAAATCAAAGACAAGAAGGGATCTGAGAATGTGGTTGCGGATCATCTTTCACGGTTGCGTTTCAAATCTGATATTGCGTCAAGTACTCCTATTGACGATTCTTTTCCAGATGATCACTTGTTTTCGGTTGCTACTCAAACTCCATGGTATGCAGATTTTGCAAATTTCTGTGTTAGTGGATCTCACCCTCCAGAATTGACTTATCAGCAAAGAAAGAGGTTTTATCATGATGCTAAACAATATTTTTGGAATGACCCTTTCTTGTATCGCAAGTGTGCTGATGGAATCTTTCGTAGATGTGTCCCTGAGTTCGAAGTACATGACATTCTCAAGCATTGTCATTCTCTCGCATGTGGAGGCCACCATGGTCCTTCAAAAACTGCTGCTAAGGTACTACAATCCGGTTTCTTTTGGCCATCTCTATTTAAGGATGCTCGTGCTTTCTGTTTGGCGTGTGATGCATGTCAAAGGACGGGTAATATTTCTAAACGCCATGAGATGCCTCAAACTGGTATTCTTGAAGTCGAGATATTTGACGTATGGGGTGTTGATTTTATGGGACCCTTCCCAAGTTCTTGTGGGATGAGATACATCTTAGTTGCTGTCGATTATGTGTCCAAGTGGGTTGAAGCAGTTGGAACAGTAACCAATGATTCCAAGGTCGTTATGAAGCTTTTCAAGAATATTATCTTCCCACGTTTTGGCGTTCCTAGAACAGTGATAAGTGATGGTGGTTCTCATTTTCGCCATCGACAGTTTGAAACTTTGTTGAAGAAATATGGCGTTACTCACAAGGTCGCTCTTGCATATCACCCTCAAACAAGCGGCCAAGTGGAGGTTTCTAACTGCCAAATCAAAATCATTTTGGAGAAAATGGTTGTAAAGTCAAGGAAAGATTGGTATTTGAAGCTAGATGATGCTTTGTGGGCTTATCGGACGGCATACAAAACACCTATTGGAACCACTCCTTATCGGTTGGTTTATGGTAAAGCATGTCACTTGCCAGTGGAATTGGAACATCGCGCCTTTTGGGCTATCAAAGAACTCAACATGGATTTGAAAGCTGCGGGGCAAGCGAGACTTCTTCAACTTAATGAGTTAGATGAGCTTCGTTTTGATGCTTATGACAACTCTCGGCTTTACAAGGAGAGAACGAAGAAGATGCATGACAAGATGATTCAGAGAAGAGATTTTCAGGTTGGTGACAAGGTGTTGTTGTTGAATTCCAGACTTCGACTTTTTCCGGGGAAGCTCAAATCAAGATGGTCCGGACCTTTTACTGTCACCGATGTCAAATTTTATGGTGCTATTGAAGTTATGGGACGAGATGGAACAAAATTTAAGGTCAATGGTCAACGCCTTAAATTGTATGTGGATGGTGCATTCGTAGGGAAGATGGAAGTGATTTATCTTGATAACCCCTCCACGGAGATCTGAACCAGCTGAGTCGAGCCAACGACGTTAAACAAAAGCGCTTCTTGGGAGGCAACCCATGGATCATGCTTCTGCAAAGGGGAGTTCTTCTTTCCTTCTATTTTATATATTGTAGATTTCTTTGTTTAGTTAATGAGTCATTGAGGACATTGACTCGCTTAAGTGTGGGGAGATGTTCTCGGTGTTCTCAACGTAGTGTATATTAAAAAAAAAAAATTCCAAAAAAATTTTAAAAATTGAAAAATACCAAAAATAATTCTAGCCATGCAATTTGATTAGTTGTTGTATTTGCTTGATACACCCATGCATTCGTAAGAATCTTGTGTTTATTGACGCTTTTGATTGAGAAGTGTTATGTGATGTTCTTATGCACACACGTACACTAGCAAGTAGAAACTAGTAGACTTATTGAATGTGCTAAGTGATTAGAATGACATGAATATGTGCAAGGTAATTTGGTCTATATGCTTTGAGTACAAGTAGGTGCGTTAGAGAGACTGTTATTTGGGATTGATTATGTTTTGTCACACCAAGCGAGTTTTGAGCCTATATGCATATCTTTTGCATGATTTTTCGTTTGCTTGAGTGTCCACTTGTCGTTTGCATTGCTAGCACTTGCTTGAGGTCTTTCTTAAGATGCATGACATTAATTGATGATAACATGATAAAGGCAGTTAGGTATAACCTCATATTTTCTATATATCCAAACCATTTATACATGATCCATTAGTTAACCCTTTGAGCCTAATCTTATTCTTTCGGTGACACACCAAGTTACTTGCCATTATCCTTTTTATTCTATTGGCCTTACATTAAATTTGAACCCAATTGTCAAAGGCTAGTATTATTCGTAAGGGAGTGATAAGGTGTGCAAAAAAAGGGGGGGGTTTTATTGATGATCATAACTTTGGGGGAATATTTGGGGTTTGGTTCATAGCTTGATAGTCGAAGTTTGAAATCATATTTATGGGATCGTTGTTCTTGCTATTATTTTGCTCTCTTGAAAAAAAAATAGAAAACAAAAAAGAAAAAAATAAATATGAGAGCATTTTTATCTTTTGTGATCCTACTTTGATTCGACTAGTCAAGTTGTTTATAAATAAAAGTTCAAGTGTGGGGATGAAAGTATGGGAGTTGTTTGAATTTTATTGTCAGGTACTAGCTTTTGACTTAACCTTCTTTGGCTTTCTTGACATACCTTGTCCCTAGCCCCGTTACAACCTTAACAAAGACCTTTTGATTGTCATTGATGATGTATGTTGCGTTAAAGGTTAGATTGATAACAAGGACGAAGCATGTTTATGATATTGTTGGAGTTGAGTGAAACACTTACCAATTGTTTTGAGTGAATATTTTTGTGAGTGAACGGTGAGTTGTTGCTTTTGCATAGGATATCCCAGGTTGTGTCTCAAAGATGTGATTTTGTGTGCTTAGCATGTTTACCAACCTATTCTTACACTTGACATGAATTTCTATGATCTTATGCATCTTCTTTTAGTAGACTATGTGGATACTTGCACTTTAGACACCAAGGCATTGCATTTTCATTTTGATTCTTAAGCTGATGTGGCATGAGAGGACTTGTGTGTGTGGTGTTGTGTTGGCATTAATCTTTTGCATGGTTGGATGAATTTTGAGGGTATATTCACTATAAACCCTCACGAGACGTTACTCGTCCACTAGGACTACCTAGGGGTTTAAAGGGCTTGTTGCATATGCCAAATGCAACCGTGATCACCTACGGAAGTGGTACTAATTAGTTAGTATAATTATTATGTTAGTTTGCATGAGGACGCGCAAAGTGCAAAGTGTGGGGATATTTGATAGAGTGTATTATATATATATTTTATAGGATTTTATTCCCACATTTACGGTGCTTTTGTGAATAATCGTGTAGATTTAATTAGTTTTTGATGAATTTGTTTGAAGTTTTTCATGAAATAAATATTTTTGTTGGCACAAATTATAAAGAAAAAAAATGATGAACAGAGACATTATGCTGGCCGTGCAATTTGAGGAGAAGCCGTGTGAATTTTGTCAAGGAAAGAATTTTGGAACAGGAATAAAATGTTGCCCATGCGGACATTTTGAGGACCATGCACATGTTTCTGTTTGTGCGCTTTTTATATGTGGGGCGTGCAAAATATGTGTTGCCCGTGTGTCTATTTCTGGCCATAAACTACAATTCAAAAGCTGTTTTATTGCTTTCCTTAGTTTCCACGCGCGCGGCTGGAGTTTCTTCTCACGCACAGGCTGTTGTAATATTATATCTGGCGCGTGTCACGCACGCGGAAGCCAGGAGAGTGGGGTTGTTGACAGCTTCTTCACACGCGGGCTCTCCAGAAAATAGCTGCTGCTATATTATTTTTTTCTCATGCGCGAATGTGCTGCTGTGGCCCACACCTGCTGTCCTTGTCTCCGTTTTTGATTCTAATTGTAAAATAGCTGGGCCTCTAATTTAATTAAGCCAATTATTTTAGCCCTGTAACACTATATAAACACATCTAGGGATACATTATTTGGGCTCTCTTTTATCTCTTTTACATATGTTATTGAATATTTATAAAAGCTAGGTTTTATTTTCTCTTCATCTTTGCAAGTTCAATTTAATTCTTGGATTTAATTATTCTTCGTTATTCAAAGGTTTAAGGTATTTTTTATCTCCTTTTTATTATTACATGTTTATTATGGCTTCTTTCATTATTATTATTATTGTTAGTTTTTATTCTACCATGAGTGAGTAGTTTAATTCTAGGGTATTAAGGGGAGCCATGTTTGCACCATGATTTGGGTTTAATTTGATTAGTAGATTGATGGGTAAGAGTAATTCTGATTGATATGTTCTAATTCTTAATTTGTGTAATTGCGCAATATCACGGATTAATTGATTGCAATAGGAGTAATAGATCGAAAGATTTTACTACTAGAAGCTTACATACAATTAGCGGAATTGAAGGTGAGTGTGAAAACATCATTAGATATTCTAAGAGTGTTAATGCTTGAAAAAGATTAACCATTGCTTTAATTACTTTATCCTATTAAAAAACTATACTTTTGTGATTTGTTTGGTGTAAACATGGTGAACCTGAATTGCCCTAGATCCCTTAATTAATTGATTTAAAACTTTGTTAAATTTGTTTTAGTAGTTAATAAAATTCTCAAACAATCGTTGTGACTAGAAACAATTGATAGCAATTGAATTGAAACTGAAACTGTCTCCTTGAGGATTCGACCCGTATTTGCTAATATCTACTACAATAGATACCGTGCGCTTGCGGTTAGACGTAATTTAACACATCAAGAGCTACTAAAGAAAATGGAGGAGGAGTTTGCTGCAATGGAAGCTAAGGCTGATGAATTGAGGGCTACGGGTTTGTGTAGATTCAAGTTTAATCCTTACATCATTGAATACAAGAAATATGGTAGAAATGTAAAGATTAGAATGGACTACATCAGTTCCTACTCTGAGAAACAGCTGAATGAAGTACTCAAGGATTTGTCAGGCTCCCCTCAAATTGAAGAACTCTCTGCAATGGAAGACATTATTCTTGCATGGAAGAAAATGCAAAGAAGAAAGCTAAAGAAGCTGAGGAAAAGATGAAAAATGAGAATCTGCAAGCCAAAGGTCAAGAGATGAATCCAAAAGGATATGTGGCTAATAGTTCCTCATAACTTGTAAGAATACTTCTATGTATTTTCTTCAATCAATCTACATACCTGTACTTTTCAAGTTCTATCTTTATGTATGTTAGGCTTGTTATCAGACATGAAATTGTGACTAAGGGTCTTACTCACAATTTGGGGGAGATTATTAGTCACAGAGGCATGCCTGTATACAGCTAATAACAAGCCTAATTGGTTGTTATGCTTTGCATTACTTACATGACCTCTTAACTGAGGGAACCTCTAGTTGTAGAGTTTCTATTTGTTTTGTACTTGGAATAGGCATCAAATCCTAGTTGTGTAACTGTACTTATGTAGTCAAGAATAATGCTTGAAAGAAGTTCCAAGGTTCATGCCTCAAGCAAGAAGATAAAGACTGTTAAATAATCACAGTTGGGATTTGAAGAAATGAAGAATTTGCCTAAGTAACAATTCGAGAAGTACATTTGTCTATTCGAGAAGTCTAGCGTTCGAGAAATCAGAGATTCGATATCTGAGAAGACACTGTTCGATATCTCTGAATGAACTATTCGATATCTCATTCGATATCTCAGAGATTCGACATGTCTAAATACTCTATTCGAGAACTCAAGAAGTCAACAAGTCAAAGTGGTATTCGAGTTCTCAAAGAGTCAACAAGTCAAAGTTCCATTCGATATCTCAAGGACTTAGAAAAGCTATTCGATATCTCAGGGATTCGACAAGTCAAGTGTTCTATTCGACAACTCAAGGAACCCTGGAGAAAAGTGTTATTCGAGAAGTGATTCGATATGTCAATCATACAGTATTCGAGAACTCAGAGTTATCTAATCCTAGTTCTTTAATCAATCACTTAGCCACTTCTCGAATACATTCTTGGAGACAAAATATTGAAGAAATTGTACAAGTCAGAAACCTGCAACAAGCCAATGCAATTTATGGACCACAATCTGTAACGTGCTCTGGAAAGCCTACAAGGAAGCTTGGAGAGATATAGAAGAGACAAAGAGCTAAAGAAGTGGATCTGAATTCTGAACAGAACTTTGCAAAGTCAAATCTATAGCTGTTTGGATGCTTACTCAAAAAGGATAGACATACAAGAAAGTAATTTATCCTGTAACCTTATTTGTAGTAACTGATTTGTATTCATGTTCTATAAGAATACAATCTCACTTCTTTAGTTGAACAAGTTTTTCATACACTTTGTAAGATATATCTCTCTAAGAAAAATGAAGCTGAGAATGCTACCATTTGTATTCACATATTGTAGCAACCTTTATCTAATAATATATTAGATTAAAGTGATATTGTGTCTTGTGTTGTTCTTTATCCGCACCTACACATTTGCACACACAAACACTTATCTTGCTACACAGATTCAAGAACAAGAAAAGTTCAAGAATCATTCACCCCCCCTCTGTATTCTTTTGTTGTATTCAGTACTCAACATATGCACATGTATAATGTAGCGAGTTAGCATTTCTTAATGCGTTAGGTAGGTTTTGAAGTTGGTCAACTTTCCGATTTGTGCTATTTAAGGCATTATAGCTTCAAATTGTTTCACAAACGGCCAACGCCACAAGTTGGGGAACTTTTCAATATGTGCTATTTAATACATCAATATTTTTTTTAACTATAGGCTAACAATTCCTATAAATAACCATATCATAGCATTACAATTATTTCATTTTATCAGGCAGAATGATCACTAAAGTCTTTTTTTTGCTAATTAATCACTAAAGTCTTCACAAGATAGATGCAATCTTCTACTCTAAATAGATGTTTCCTAAATGGATAAACTTTGTTGACTATAAATAGGGTAAAAGGTCACTTTCCCTACTGTATTATAGTGAAATTTCCGTATAGCCTATTGTACAATCGAAGGCAACACTGCACTTTCCTTTTTTTCTCTTTTTCTCATCGCCATCTGTTAAAAAAGTTGACGTCCATTTGACTAACAGACGGCTATTTGACTAACGGATGGCTGACTTGGCTACTCAGTCACCACTCCACGTAGATGGACACATCAGCAACACAAAACCCCAAAATAAACCCTCAATTAAACCCCAAAATAAACATCAATTAAACCCCAAAATAAAACCTAACCCAATTAAAACCCACCCCCGCCTTTCGATCTCCCAAAAATTACTTACAATTTCACTTGCGTACACACGCCCATTCGAGCATTTTCAGACAACGGTTCTGTTCTCCATTTTCATTCTTTGACTACATACCATGGTTCTTCTGAAAGTGACACTCTTTAACCTTTACTAGCTTTTCTTCATTTACTAGTTTGTCATTTACTAGTTTTATTTTGGGGTTTAATTGAGGGTTTATTTTGGGGTTTTGTGTTGCTGATGTGTCCATCTACGTGGAGTGGTGACTGAGCAGCCAAGTCAGCCGTCCGTTAGTCAAATGGATGGAAGCTTTTTTTACCAGACAGCGATGGGGAAAAGAGAAAAGAAGGAAAGTGCAGTGATGCCTTCGATAGTACAGTAGGCTATACGGAAATTTCACTATAGTACACTAGGGAAAGTGACCTTTTACCCACTATAAATATAAAACAACACTCTTGCTTAAGGTAGCCAGAGCCTATGGTATGCTGAATTTTCCCGTCTCTAACCATGCAGTTTCCTCTTCCCTTTTTTGAAAAAGAGACAACTTTGCTACTTTATTATCGACGTTACTAATTTACTATGAGAACCTCATACTATGCTTAGTATAAAATATCACTAAAGAAAATCGCATAACTTTTCCATACAACCAATTGCACAAGTATATTTCAATACATAGACAAGATTAAGGTAAATTCTTGCTCCCTCGCCAACTTAAGCATAAGCAATCATAAATCTCAGAAAGCGAATTTGAAGGCTAGATTTATAATCTAGTTATTCCTGCTTATTTCAATGCTGCTATCTTTTATTGTAGGAAAAAGTAAAATCTCATATGAACCTTCCAAATTTATTGTTTCAAGATGTTTAAAATAAAATAAAATAAACTATATAAAGGTAGAAAGATGACATATTAAATTTTGAACTTAGACCAAAAAGATTTGGTACCTTTGGCTGCTCGTGCTTCTTTTGTCATTTCAGAAACTAATCCTTTGTGAGAGACCTGCGTCACAAACAACCCACAAGGAAGTTCAGATAAACATCTATCTAATTACTTTTAGGTTGAATTAGAAATACTAACTGATGATAGACTCCTGAATACAACAATCTACACTCTCTTATCACAATAAATCGGTTCAGCACTTTGTTCAGTAATAGATGGGTCCTTCGCTTTAAACCTTCAATCATAGATAAATACTTAATAGGCTCGCTTACAATATATTTGTAAAAGAATGTGTAAGCTCTTTCGTAACCTTCATGTTAGGTAACGACATATGTTTGTATGTTGCTAGATGTAGAGACTAGCAAGGCGACTCAATTTAGATTAAACTTGTCAGAAGTTAATAAAACACATATAATAAGAACAAACATATCTTATAAATGTTAATCAGATCGTATTCTTCTAAATGTCCAGCATTATCTAAACTATTTCCCTCCATAACTTGTTATACTAAACCAGAATAAAGTAAACCATACTACGATAGTTCTCAGTTAACAGTGTTACACCGAGTGATATTGTTTTCCCAAAAGACAAATATTCATAGTTCTCAGCTTGAAAACAAATGATTAAACTTGATGACTTCTCCTAATCTTTTTGTCTTGTCTACTCTGCTACCCCTCAATGAGTGGTAGCTCTGTTGCTGCCCCTGGCATGTTTACTGGCGGTAAAACCTGAAAACAAGTAGCAAAATGAGCAAGTTAAAAATGCAAAGAGTGCAGAAACTTTAATTTTTACAAGAGTAATTAGCACTTCACATTCCTTTAGTTAAGTAAATTTTGCGATTTCATTTCGTATAAAATACTAAGCATAGTATGAGGTTCTCACAATATGATATTTTATCCTTATGAAACGGATACTTAGTCACAACGCATGTTGCATACCCAATGCAGATACGATTGACACAGATGCCTCTAATTAAGTCATTATGCACCAGTAACGGAACTGAAAGATTTTGCCATACTGAATTGGGGGAACGAGACCGAACCAATGGCTTCGTTGAAGTACCTCCATTTGTTGAGCTAGAAATGCGTTGATAATTTGTTGCCGCAAACCTCTGAAGATATCGACCGAGTAACACCCTCGCTGCATCCATGGAAAACACGGCACGAAAATATTTTTTAAAATTGTACACACAACATCATTGTTTGTTAAATATTATTATTTGAAAGTTGATATGATAAATTAAAAATTGTGTGAAATGTAATTAAACTTGAATGTTTGAAAATTAAAGAGAAAAGACTTAGGTGAAAAAAACGTGTTTCGGTTAAACTCTTGAATATTAATAATAATACTTTCAAATATATTGGCGACACTTATTTTGTCGCATAAAAAATGCTTTTGAAATCCAATATTGACAGACATTTACAAAGTATGACATTGAAAATGTAAAAATAACATTTATGAATTTTTTATTGTCGATGACATTATGAAAGACGTGATTGCTTAATTTGTTACTCCCTCCATTCCTAAATGTTTTTCCTGTTTGCTTTATCACGTTTGCCAAAGCACACTTTTGATCATTAATATTTTCAATTTCGTGTTAGTATCAAATATAAAAACTTCACTGTATTAAAGTACTCACAAATACGAATCAAACAAGATCACTTATGAATATATTTTATTGTATAAATTATCCGTAAATTAGTAGTCAAGCGCTTACAATGAACAGGAACAAAAGTCAAAACAGGAAATGTCAATTGAAACGGAGGGAGTAGTAAATTTGATTTTATGATGAAAAGAAGTAGAATGTAAATGTGATGAGAGGTGTGATTGACTTCAATTGTCGATATATTTGGTTTTATGACGAAAAAAGCAGAATTCAAATGCATATTATAAGTCATGCTTCATGTTTTTTGGAGTGATCCGACACCCTTATCTCTACATTTAATTAATTTTTCTGAGCATTTTATATGAACTTTTTTATTTGTAATATTAAAATTAAATTCATGGATTGTTTGTACCACGTTTTTCTTTTTCTCAGAAATTGGTGCCACGTTGGATTGTTGTAAGAACTTTCTACGACAACAAACGGATTTGAAGGTTCAACATGTTCGAAGACAAGAAAATAGTGTAGCTCATGGTTTGGGAAAACTGCCTGTTTGTTAGGAATGAACTCATTTGTTTTTCCTCCTCCCTGTGTGTTTTTGATTAATGAAATCTCTATTCTCAAAAATTAAATTCATGGACACACGTTCAAAGTGATACTCACATATTCTAATACTCTTTTATTAAATATTATAATAAATATGTACATATAATTGTTTTCAAAGCCGATGCCCATTTTATAACACCCTTACTCAATGCTCAGAAAGTGAGAATTTGTTTAAAATAGCAAAAATCAACTCCTTAAAGACCTCTTACTTTTTTCCATACCAAACTACAATGTTAACATAATTCTCATAATAAAAAATTATAAGTATTAAATATAACTAATTAACGTTCTTAAACACTGTGTCCCGTCTCATAACATACATGCACGGTTAATTGATTAGTAATAGTATAAGAATGGGTAATTTTTTTATTGATTCAATCGACGAAAAAAGGGTCGACTTGATTCAATTTAATCGAGTTGGTCACACACCGTGTGTAATTTGTTCATGTACGATATTACTTTTATTTAAATTTCGGATGTTAATCGAAAAATATTTATACTTATGTATCTTATCATGATTCTCACAATCATTGATTACAGATTTATGAGTTATTAGTCAAAAAATCCAACCAACTTTCTAGTTTTTTACAATTAACCAATGAATTTATTTTTTCTCATAAAAACCCAACAAACTTTATTAAATTGTAAAAATAAATTAACTATAGTTAGTCATTGTTGATGTGTATTAACTACTGTTCAACCACATCTTTATTAAATAAACAATAAATTATTAATCAAAAAATTCATTCAATTTTTTTTTTTGCTAAGCAAAAATTCATTCAAATTATTACTTCATTGTAGTATATTATCTTTATATCTAAAATAATATTATGAAATATAAAACTTGATTAAAATATAATATAACAATAATAATTTTAATTACAAATCTTTCAATTGCATTGTTACTTTATGTATTTTATATTTTATAAATTTTATTTTAAGTATTTGTACCCTTTCTTATTTTTATTATTTTTATGACAAAAAAATAAGATCTAATTTATCATAATTAAAATTATTTTTTGAATTTAATAAATTTGAAAAATAGGTATGTAAGATGGACAAAAATCAAATAAAAGACAAAGGCGTGCATGACTTTTGCTAAGTTTGTCCGGTAATTTTTTTTAAAATTAATAGTTGCGTAGAATTTCATGATTTTATTATAATATTGATAATAACTAATATAAAAAATGAAATTTATGCGGATTCATTACGTTGATCAAATTTAGTAGGAAAAAAGACAGATATAATCAATTTTGGGGGAAAAAGCAAATAGAAGTTTTATAATGAAATTAATTGTCTGACTATACACCAAAATGGTCTGCAAGTATGTAAAAAAATTATTTGTATATTAAAAAATTAAACATCAAATAATAATAATAATTAACCATGGTGAAATTTATGACAAATTTTTTCAATTTAGCAAAGTTTGTTGAGGTTTTTTGTGAAAAAAATAATTGATTGGTTAAATGGCAAAAAAAGTATACAATTGGTTGGTTTTTTTGGCTAATTGCTCCAGATTTATCGAAAAGTTAAAATCGTCTATTAATTGTTGCCAAAAAAATTGCAATGATTTTGAATAAGAATTAGAAATAACACGATAAAATTAATTTTATTTTATTGTTTTACCTTAAAATAATGGTAGTTTACCTTAAAATAATGGTACTTTTATATAAATCATTAAAATTTTATAAGAAAATAATAATAAAAATGTTCCAAAAAAACTGTTAGACTTTTATATTAAATATGAAATAAAGTGTATTTAATATATATTTAATGTATAATTAATGATTAATTAAATGCAAGAAATTTTTTTTAATAAAGAGATTAAAATGTGAAAATTCAAGAAAAGTATTTTGAAACTTGTTAGTGCAAGTCTCTCCGGGCTCCTGCTATTATAATATTGCAATGATTTTGAATAAGGATAATAAATGACACGATAAAAATAATTTTATTTATTATTTTATCTTAAAATAATGGTAGTTTTACCTTAAAATAATGGTACATTTATATAAATCATTAATATTTTATAACAAAATAATAATAATAATGTTCAAATAAAGTTGTTAAACTTTTATATTAAATATGAAATAAAGTGTATATAATATATATTTAATAGGTATAATTAATGATTAATTAAATGAAAGAAAATTGTTTTAATAAAAAGATCAAAATGTGAAAATTCAAGAAAAGTATTTTGAAGATTGTGGATTGAAAAATAATATATGGATTATGCACATGTTGTCTAAAATTTATATAATTTTTTGTTCAAATAGAATAATTTGGATTTTCTATTTTTTTTCTTGAAAATATTCATTGCCCAGATGTAACCATTTTTGTGTACTTTTCATGTGTACCTAATGACCGTAAGAGCATCTCCAATGGTGTTAGCTAAAAGTAATTGGATAAATTACATAAAATATTGATTATCTAAAATTTGTCGAACCTGTAAGACATTGTGTTCCGAGGGTATTAGGTATAATGATTGGCTATATTTTAAAAATGGTATGTTATTAATATTTCAAGTTGTTATTAATGGAATATATAATTTTAATATAGAAATAAGTGATGTGGCAATTCACTACAGGTCTCTAGAGGTTCGACAAATATAGCCAACATCAAGAGATTATCTATAATTATAGATAACAGTTTTGTCCCATTGGAATGTAATTTTTTTTACACATTCTTTATAATTTTTATTTATGGTAATTAAATTTAAAATTTACCTAAGGGGTCTCTCCCATTGGAGATGCTCTAAGAGCATCTTCAACGGGAATAGCTAAAATTGGTTGGCTAAATTGGACCTGTAGGACATTATGTAAAATGTGTTGAATCTGCAAGACATTTTACTTCAATGGTATTAGCTATATTGGTTGGCTATATTTTAAAAATAGTATGTTATTAATAATTTATGTTGTTATAAATAGAATATATCACTTCAATATGGTAATGAATGATGTGGAATCTTCTTACAGATTTCTTACAGCTATATAGCCAACCAGTAGAAATTATCTAAAATTATAGCTAACAACCCATTGGAGTTCAAGTTTTTTTTAGATAATCTCTATAATTTTTATTTATGGTATCTTTTATCTAATTTTAGCTAAGGATTTCTTGTGGTTGGAGATGCTCTAACAAAAATAAAATGATCAGATGTGTAATTATCCATAATCTATAGCATTAGACATTTAATAAACTATTGTTCTTCATTGCGTGCTACTTTACTTAACTAAAATAATCAATTGTGAAAATAAACAATTGTGAAATTATGTTTGTTAGTATTAGCTAGTCATTTAATCAACTATTTCTTTCTTTGTGTTCTTGGTAATTTATTTCAGTGACAAACTTTTCGAATGAATGTGATCGTCTTTTACACCATCAAGATTAATTCTCGCATTCCGTGATCAATTAGAGTTCCACAACAAACCCGCTTTTGGTTTTACAAACAATTTATTTCTAGAATGTGGTCCAGTAAAGTGATATTCTCCATTCCACCAGAACCTTCACAAATCATGATCCTATCCAATACCTATAATTGCCACGACAGTGCCATTTTAGTACTTGTTCAGTCATCAAGAAATTTCTATATCAGGGAATGAAGACATTACATATTGTAACCACCTTTTGTTGATCAATCTGGTTCTACCTTTATAATAGTATAATTACAGGAACTGATCATCAATGTCGAATACACTGGTTGAAGGTTATGTATGATCAAAATTTTCTGGTGCATAATGCAATAGAATTTCGTGTTGTCATCGTAACACCAGGTACCTTTAATTCTTTAATTTGATCTGATGGATAGGTTTATGTAGCAAGTCATTTGTCAAGTTTCGTATACTTAACCATCACAAACAATGTGAATTCACATGACTACCTGACTATCTGCAATGTGATCATAATCTTATACAGCGTTGAAGAATCTAGACTTGTCAATGCACCATTTGATTAAGTTTATGGTTGTAATAACTTGCAAGTTTATGGTAGCTGTAATTATCCAGTACGTCTTACTCGTCACGACAATCCTAGCCATTGTTCCATGTGGAAAATAATGTAATATATCACAACATAATTCTGAGAGTCAACTTCGCTACCTGCTAATTGAGTTTCAGGTAAATACTTCAAAATGGTATCCCCAGTTGTTTTAAATGACATTTACATTTTGGGATAAATAATTTTGTTATTGCCAATTGATTTTGAGCAAGATGCTTCAACATCAATAAAGGTTTTAAAAGCAATTATGGAAAATATGCTAGGACCAAGGGAATGGCATATTCTGTTTTGTGGATTACAATTCTGCAGTACTGATATTTATGGTTATCGATGATGACAATATGCTAGTGCAGTATAACGAGACACCAGCCAAGTTTTGGTACTAATAATGCAGCGATATTTTGAATGATAAAAGAGTAAATTACAAAGAGGTGGCTAAAGTTTGCACCGATTTTCAAAATGTTGGCCACTATTTCAAATTCTCAAAAAAGTGGCCAACTTTACATGTCTGATTTTCAAAAGAGTGGTTGCCGTCAACTTCCGTTAAATTTTCACCGTTAACTAATATATTTAAACAGTAAATTACAGAATGGTGCCCATACTTTACAATGATTTTCAAAATAGTGGCCAAAATTTTATATTTTTAAAATGTAGAAGGAGACTGTAGTGGCCACTATTTTGAAAATCATTATAAAGTATGGCCACCATTCTGTAATTTACTCTTAAATATATTAGTTAACGGTGAAATTTTAACGGAAGTTGACGGTAGCCACTCTTTTGAAAATCGAACATGTAAAGTTGGCCACTTTTTTGAAAATTTGAAATAGTGGCCAACATTTTGAAAATCGGTGCAAACTTTAGCCACCTCTTTGTACTTTACTCATGATAAAATGATCCAGCCATATATTATGGTGATGTGATGAATCATGGAACAGAGTTTACACAAAATGCTGTTTCTCTGGATTTGTTGTCCAATATGTTTTAGCCAAAGCTGCCCTGAGGCCAAACTACTTACGCTCTCGAATGGGAACACCGCAAAAAATGAAATTTTAGGGGCACATTTTTCGTTTTTCATTAAAGAGTAAACTAAAAAAATTACAATATGTAAGGGCACAAGAAAAATTAGGGCACAAATATATGAAAGACTTATGAAATGATCTTGTTAGCAAAGTTATTATTTTTCAAAAATAATAAAATACATATGTTTAATTTGTATATTTGTTAGGGAACAAAATTTTGAATCGCTTGTGCTTGCAATTTCTCAGGGCCGGCCCTGGTTTTAGCTAAACCAACTCTTATCCTAGGCAACTGACCAAGCTTACTGAGACATTTGATGCATATTACCTATTAGATTGGGCAATATGTCACTAGATTTTGGCTTCATAGAGAGCTGGAGAATCTAAGAAATATTAGATTAAAAAAAACATCATAATTTTAGTAAAAAATGATAATTCTGCAAAAAATATTATTTAAGTAAGTATTATTGTAACAAGGGAATTTGTACGAGACAATTTCATAAACTCCACCGTTTAAAAAAGAAATGTCCTCAATTACTCATGATCTATAATACATATGTTAAGGATTAGTTGAAGATATTGAAAGCAACTTCATCCGAAATTTGATCACTTAAAAATTACAATATCAAACCTTTGATTTTTAACTAGGATATCTAAATCTTAAGATGTTAGAGGAGCTCCATTACTCTATAAAATACGATTCTGCAAAATAATAACAAAACCGGGCAAAACCTACTACCACCAGCTGCTGGCTATCCCACCACAAGAGCAGTAAGATACACAAAAACTATCATTGAAGCCTGATCGTTTATTCCTTAATGGTCAATTCTGTCATTATATCCGATTACCACTATTGCTCAGATAAATTTTTTCTATAAAACTTCTAATACGGGATCAACACATATCCAGTGTGGCACTACCATAACCGAAAGATATCAGTCGGTTTATGCAACAGTGAAAATCAACCAATGAGAGGTCACGTATTTTATCCGACTTTTATGCATAACCGACTAATTCTGAAAACAATCTTCTACAACGTTCTTTAGAATTCTGTTCTGGTTTACTATGTTGTAATTTGTATTCTTCTCTATACATCATTCTCAACTAGAAGGTTCTGGTCATTAGAGCACCGACAGAAGCACGGTTGGCTGAAGATCGCTGATCCAGCCATTGGTGGTTACTGTGTGTATTATGTCATGGGACCATCTGTCTTGGATGGTTAGAAATTTTTGTGCACTCATGGCAGTGCCTTGCAATCAGGGGCATTTCCATTTGTACCAAGTTGAGCATATGAATAATTGCTCTTATGCTATATTTGCCGCTTGATGCTTACCCTTCACGTGAGTCAGAAGCATTCTTATCAAGTGACTAGACATAACTGCAGCCTAAATTTTCATGTATTGAGGTAAATCAAGTTATCCTTTACTAACAGTGCTACATTTTATATTACAAGCCAAAGGGATAAGAAGAATGAAACACCAGTTCTTTTAAACACTTGGTATACACCTTTATTTGATAATTTGTCCATTTATTCGTGCCCTGAAAAATTTCAGATAGGCAGCATGACTTAATGAAACTAACTGGTTTTATAATTAGATAAATGCAGAAAAATACATAAATATGCAGTACTATAAATGGTGATAGTAGAAAAAAATATATATATATTTTCTGTAAATCAATTAGGAAACCCAAACATGGGATCCTATTACATAATGTATTATTTTGTAATTCTAATGGTATTTTCTGCTATTTTAACACTTCATGTCTTTGTACTTTTCGAAATCTAGCGGGGAGTCCATGCAGAGGGACTGGAAATGGACAGTACTGAATCGCGTTGTTGAATTCAACCACCTCCCACCTGCAAGTCCAAGGTCATCAAAACGATTTTGTTAAATTATTTGCCATGCTTAGACGTTTATGCTTGGATCGCATTCCTATTGTATGCACTTTAATATCATCATCTTACCTATATTTGGTAACCAGATGGTGGATCAAAATAAGTATCTCTAGCTTAGCAAGTTCATTCCCTGGACAAGCATGCACTCCATTCCCAAATGGCAGATAAGTATTGGGTTTTGGAGCAACCTGTGTCATGAAGGTGAATATCGAACTTATTTTAAAATCAATATATCGCTAATTAAGAAAGATACTAACAGATGCATGGTACAAACTTTCAGAGTCCTACATTGAATCTGGTTGAATCGAACTTTAGAGGATCAGCAAAGAACTCCGGATTATGGTGGATGTTTCTAAATAATGGCATCACCTTCCAGCCTTTAGGTATAAGGTATCCTGTTAAGATGTTTAATAAATGTATCAGTCTCAATGGTTATACAATAAACTAGATTTTATCAGTCCAGCAAAGATTTTGTTTTAATTTTTTTCGGCTTAATTAGTATGGCTCTTTAATTAATCATTTACCATTGTATTCGACATCAACGACTGCTTCCCTAAAGGTGTAAGATATGACGCTTGCCATCCTCAAGCTCTCTAATATGACCTGATCATTTATTTATATATACAAAAAATGTTAACAAATCTTCTTAAATATGTTTATTTTGTAAATAAAAATATCACCTAGCTAGTATGAACAAGTACTAACCCCAAATGTTATTGGCATGTTTCGACTCTGAGCCCAAGTCAATGGCAGCATACCTCCATTATTTGATTCAAATATTGTCCTTTGTTCTTCCTGCAACACGTATTTAAATTATTGAGATGTACTTCCTATAGTAATACAACAATGATACTTTACGCCGACCTAAATGTACATAAAGTAGACGTAAAGTAGTACTCCCTCCGTCTCTAAATATGTTGCCAGTTTCCTCTGGACATGTTTGCCAATGCACATTTTTAATCATTAATATCTTCAATTTCGTATTAGTTTTAAATATAAAAACTTCACTGTTTTAAAGTACTCATAAATACGAATCCAACAAGATCACTCATGACTATATTTGGTCTTATAGATTATGCGTAAATTAGTAATTTATCTCATGTTATGAACAATCCCGACATATCAAATGAGCAACTTAAAAAGAGACGGAGGGAGTATATAGTTGGAACCGGGAAGGACCATCTGGGACCAGAAAGTAGTGGTTACCTTGACAGCTTCTAGAAGTTTACGGTCATCATGCAGGTACTTTAGAATCCATGTTATGACACTGGCTGTTGTGTCTCGGGCAGCAAAAAGTACTCCGATGATGTTATCAGCAATTTGGTCCTCGGTTAATGTCTGCCCATTGTCATCCTTATAGTTGAGTAGATGACCCAAGAGATCCTTCTCCAACAATTTTTTTTCCTTTCTCTCAATGATAATCTCACTCACAATTTGAGTAATTCTTTCCCGTGCCTTCACGAAATCATAACAATTTTGGAAGAGTCAGGAGTCGAAAAATCTGGAAGGTATACCGCGCATCATCTGTTTAAGAGTTATATAGAACCTTACCCTTATAGCCTTTTGATAAGCTGATCCTGGCAAGTTTGTTGGAAAAGAATTGTACCCCTTGTCTACAATGCAGTAGTTTTTTTTCAACTCAGTTTTGTAACTGCTGCTTAATTGACTAAATATAGAGAGAATGCCCACCTCAAATGAGAACTGCATATATGACAATTGATTTAATCAATATAAGTAAACTCATGTGGCGGACCCAATTAATCTACTTACAAATCTAATGGACCACATGTAATTAATAACTCAAGATGAAGACAAAAAAGCATGGATCATGAATGGTGGGGATTATGTGACAAAATCTCTGACATAGCATGTGTTTAAATGCTTAGTCGGTAAGTAATTAAGGGCCAAAGAGAGTTCTAGAAAATACTATCAAATGTTCAAAGCACACAAACCTTCTTCATCTCTTCGAAGGTGTTAGTGACTCGTTGCTTGGCGCATAATTCTAAAGTACAAATGGCTGTGGCCTCAATATCAGGAATTAGTTTTCGAATTGCTTCCGGAGATAAAGAATTCTGAACCAGCTTCCTCAAGTGAGTGTGGTAATTTCCTTGGTGAAAGAACAGTGCAGAAGGACCAATCAACTTCTCCTTGCTTTTGGGGTATGTAGGCTTAAACAAGTTAGCATGAGTCACTAGAACAAACCGAGCTGCCTCGGGGCTTGCTAGCATTACACAAGGGCAACCAAGGATGTGTGTTTTGAATATATCCCCGTACCTGCAGCATAATACCATCATAAAAGAACAAATCAAACTTCTTTCCTTAAACATGTATTCTCCAATATCATGCAAAAGAAAACATGCAGCAGCAATTTGCAATAAGGTGGTGACAGTAACCTTTTTTGTTTTGTTGCGAATAGAACATTTGGGTCTTCAGAGTAGAAATGAAGAGTCTCTCCAAAATATGGTAATCCCATTGTACCAGGAGGAAGCTTAACTTTTTGCTTTTGTTCTAGTTTCGCTTTTTTCGTCAAGCAATATAGTAGAAGAGTTGAGAGAAAGAATGTTATGTATGTAGCAGTAGACAAGAACTCCATAAACGGGAGTTTCCTCTTTGTCGCGTGTAAATAAATATTAATATTTGTGATTTCTGGTGTTGCAGTGGCACAGATGTTTTAGTTGAAGTGGTGTGAATATTATGAATGATGCAGGTTGTGAAGATGAATTCTGTGGGAGGAAATAATGAAGTGGTGTTGGTTTATATAGAGGCTGAGGATCAGAGGAGTGGATAGGGACAACTTTGTAATCAAAGGGGAAAACTTACCAAATATTAGTGTTGTGGAATAAAAACCAGGTTGTTAAATTGCGGCTAGGGTTTGTATGTAATTAATACCAGGGTTCGTGAGCTTCGTGCTTTAATGGATGCTTTCGTGTTCGTGGTTGAATCTGCCTTCACAAGATGCCTACGTACCTTGATGAATATCAAGAATCAAGCCAAAAACGTAGTTCTGAGAATGAGGGGTCAGGCCCTTATATTGGCTGAGAAGCCTTAGAATTAAGGTAGGATTCGGATACTTGGTGGGCAAGCCACCGCCTTGGGGAAGGTTCTAGACTCCTTCCTTGTAAAAGTCTGTTTCCTTATAGAATTGGATGCCTTAGAGGCTAAGTCAGGTAGGAGTAATATCCTTTTTTGACTCTTATTGATGAGTTGTTTATTACCCCTAATATTAATTACGAAATTAATATTAAATTAGGGCTTTTGACCTCATTAATGGGCCCCACGTTTGGACCATGCTGGGTCTAATTAATGCGACATTAAATGTGTCTTTAGGGCTTACTTTTATCCCATATCATTTGCCCCCAAACTTCTAAGAAAACTGATCAGGTTTTTCTCGAAGTTTTAACGGCCTATTTCGAGACTCGGGTCAGGATTCATCTTTATACACTAGTGTTTTACGAGTATTGTCTAGATTTAAAGCGTGGAGCGACCGACGCATTTACGACAATGTTAATTTGATGTTAATCGGTACTAATCAGCCTTAAACGATGTTTAAACAGTGTTAAACGACACTAAACGGCGTTAAACGGTGCTAAACGACACTAAACTGTGCTAAATAGCCTTAAACGACGTTTAAACAGTGTTAAACGACGCTAAACGGTGTTAAATGGTGCTAAACGGCACTAAACGACATTAAACGGTGCTAAATAGCCTTAAACGACGTTTAAACAGTGTTAAACGACGCTAAACGACTTTAAACGGTAATAAACGGCACTAAACGGTGCTAAACGGCACTAAACGGTGCTAAATAGCCTAAAACGACGTTTAAACAGTGTTAAACGATGCTAAACGGCTTTAAACAGTGTTAAACGGTGCTAGACGACACTGAACGGCTGACGTTTTCCAAAACGGCGACTGAGGAAGGGTAGGAGGTCGGCCAGAGCCCTCCTAGAGCAGGTGGTCGGCCAAGGGGTGGTCGGCCATGCCTTCCTTTGGCATTAAATGGTGCAAAACGGCACTAAACGGTGCAAAACGGCACTAAACGGCACTAAAGGGCTGACGTTTTACAAAACGACGACCGAGGAAGGGTTGGAGGTCGGCCAGAGACCTCCTAGAGAAGCTGGTCGGCCAAGGGGTGGTCGGCCATGCCTTCCCTTGGCATTAAATGGTGCAAAACGGCACTAAACGGTGCAAAACGGTGTAAAACGACACTAAACGGCACTAAACGGCTGACATTTTCCAAAACGGTGACCGAGGAAGGGTTGGAGGTCGCCAGAGCCCTCCTAGAGCAGGTGGTCGGCCAAGGGGTGGTCGGCCATGCCTTCCCTTGGCTTTAAATGGTGCAAAACGGTACTAAACGGTGCAAAACGGCACTAAACGGCACTAAACGACACTAACCGGCGCTAACCGGCGCTAAAACCACCTTTTGGTTCAACTCAATTTCCATATTCGAAACGACGTCGGAATCAGTATTCAACATCGAAGCGGAATAAAAATCTCCATGTTCCTTACGGAACCCGGTCGGCCGAAGCCTCCCGGGTGCGCCGGTCGGTAACCACCGGTCGGCCAAGCCCCGGTCGGCCGAAGCCTTCCGGTTGCCCCGGTCGGCTGGCTCTCGGTCGGCCAAGCCCCGGTCGGCCGGCTTTCATTTTTTTTTTTTTTGAAACCCTTGGCTTCAACTCCCATCTTGAATAGCAACCTCTCATATTGGCCATGGAACATGAGCATTCATATTGACAATGGAATATGAGCTTTCATATCGACACTCGATCATCGATATGGAAAACCAACAATATGGTCATTCATGGTTTTTGTTTAAGACTTTTCTAATTTTCGATTAGCGCTGCTAATCCCCAGACTTTGCACTAACCTCTTGATTAGGCTTCCTTAATCACAATCAGCTTCCATCTTGAATACCAACCTTTCATATCGATAATAGAACATCAATGTCAACACTTGAACATCACTTTAACCTTTGGATCTTAATTGGAGGTCCATGACCCCCTCGAGTTTGGCCTTCATAGCTAATCTTGACCTTCACGGCTAATATCTCGTATTTCTCATCCTAAGATTCGAGGCCGACTTTCGACATCAAAACGATGTCGGGGCCTTCAACATCGAAACGAAGGCCTAAGATTCAGTGGCTCATTCTTGAACTTGTTCTTGAATCACTTGATCCAAGGTTGGCTCTAGTAGCTTCGTTGGTCTTTAATGGCTTCAGCTTAGTTTTCATTTTTGAAACGACATCGGATCGACTTTCGACATCAAAACGGAGACCAGTCGGCCGAACCTTCCCGGGTGCCCCGGTCGGCTGGCCTCCGGTCGGCTGGAGCGAAAGCTCGGTCGGTCGTTGCTTGGTTCTTAAACCTCAACGTCAGTATATGAACGTCGATATTTGGACTTCAACATCAGTATTCGAATGTCGATATTTGGACCTCAATGTCTATATTCAAACGTCGATATTTGGACCTCAATGTCAGTATTCAAACGTCGATGACCAAACAGACATCCTTTAATTCAAATAGGCTTTCGTGACCTTCTGGGCTTTAACTCGCTTGTTGAATTCTTGGTTTTAAACCTTGAATCCGTTCATGGTTGTTGGTTATAACCAACCTTTCATTCTCGATCTAAGATGTGGAACTTGTGATGAAGCTTTTTAGTTCTTGCCCCCCTTGCTTTATATGGTGGAGGTCTTGCTTCTCGGTTGATCGTTCAAGAAGTTTCCTTGCCACTCAGCACTTGACTACAAGTCTGGTGTGTCTTAGCTGGTTGTCAACCCTTTATCTTGATTCTAGGTTTCCAACCTTGCTTTGGTTTGAATTCGATTGACGGCTCTTGATTCAAGTCCTTAAACTCAAACGACAAACTCGATTGGAGGCAGACAACCCTTTTGGCCATCTCGATTGGAGGCAGACAGCCTTATTGGCCATCAAGGCTAAACTTTTTTATCGGAATTTGAGATTCCAAATTTTAAGTAAGGAATGACAAAGGACCTCTTATCTCAACACTCTCATTAACAGTTTCTAACTTTCTGTGCCTTCAAGGCATTATCAGGGAGCCAACTAGTCTCAAGATGAGCTTTAAGAGGGTCTATCCTTCAGCTTACATCAACTGGTGCTACAAATTTTGAATTAATGGAGGGGTCTTCAGGATCTGGAAGTAAAAACTCTCCGCATAATTCTCTATCTCATAAGAGGCGAACTTTGAGAGGGCATCGACCTTAACATTTTCTTCCCTCGGAATGTGCTCCACATAGCACTCATCAAACTAGGTCATAACGGCCTTTACGACTCTCAAGTATTTGGCCATAGTTTCATCCTTGGCTTCAAAGTCACCATTCACTTACGAGACTACCAATCTTGAATCTCCACAAACCTTGAGATTCTTGACCTTCATGATTCTAGCCAAGCCCAATTCGGCTATCAGGGCTTCATACTCAGCTTCGTTGTTGGTTGTCGGGAAATCCAACTTCTAGGTATACTCAACTGTGAACCCATCGGGGCTTTTCAAGACTAATCCTGCACCACTAGATTTTGTTTTTGATGCTCCATCAAAATAGAGTACCCAATATTTCTTCTGATCAGGTATAAGCTCCTCAACTTTATCCTCTCTTCCAGGGGTGGTTAATCCTCATCTTTATTCTCTCTTCCAGGGATAGTTACTATCTCCTGCCCCCCGACTTCTTGGTTGTTAATTGTGCATTCAACCACGAAGTCAGCTAATGCCTGAGCCTTGATGGCTGTCCGGGGCTTATACGTGATATCAAATTCTCTAAGCTCGATTTCCCATTTGATCAGCCTTCCACCGGCCTTTGGACTATGCAATATGTTCCTCAACTGCTGGTCCATCAGGACTTCAATCTTGTGTCCCTAGAAGTACGGTCGTTGCTTCTTCGAGGTAGTCATCAATGCCAAAGCAAACTTCTCAATGGTTGAGTACGGTGGGCGCCCATTTTTATTCTGAAGTTCACTTCCTGCTTGGGGTACTATCTCTTGCCCCCCGATTTCTTGGTTGCCAATGGTACATTCAACCATGAAGTCAGTTGATGCCTTAGCCTTAATGCTTGTTCGAGGCTTATGTGTGATCTCCTCTACTGGCCTTTCTTGGTGTTCCTTATCACTGCGGACATTCATGTCTTCAATCGGAAGGACCTGTCCCCCGACTCCATCAGGCCTTAACGAGGCTACATTACAGCTTCGTGCCATCTTTTGATCACCTTTATGTTCTCCAACACCATTCCTGGTCGGGAACTTGATTTTCATATGATAAGTTGAGGCGACAGCCTTGAATGCATGAAGTCCAGTCCTTCCGAGGATAGCGTTGTACGTTGAAACCGCCTTGATTACCAGGAAGTTCAACATCTGAGTGGCCTCCTTGGGCTCATGTCCAATAGTTACAGGCAACTGAATAGTCCCTTCAACTTTGGATTCCACTCCATTAAATCCATATATAGGCATGTTATTGGGGGTAAACTGAGAATCATTGTACCCCATCTTCACAAATAAATCATGAAATAGAATGTCAACGGAAGCTCCATTGTCTATCAAGACTCGCTTCACCTCTGAGTTTACAATCACATAAGTTATGACCAACGGGTCGTCATGGGGGAACTTCACCCCTTCCAAGTCTGAGTCATCAAAACCAACCATTACTTCAGTTTTTGCACGCTTCGGGGCCTCTCCCATGATGTGCATCACTTCTCTACCATAAGCCTTCCGAGAATTCCTTGTTGTGCCGGTCGGGCCTCCTGAGATCATGTTGATTACTGGCCCTCAGGGCTGTGGGTTGCGATCTTGATCGTCATCCCTCCTATCATACTCTCTTCTCTGATTACCACGGTCTTCACCCTTAGTGAAGTGGCTCAGTTTCCCTCTACGAATCAGAAACTCGATCTCATCTTTGAGTTGCTTGCAATCATCAGTGTCATGCCCCACATCTCTATGGAATCTGCAATACTGATTCTTGTTTCTCTTTGCGGGATCACCCTTGAGTGGCTTCGGCCATCGAAAATCCTTATCCTTCTCAATGTCCAACAAGATTCGACTCCTAGGAGTATTCAACCTTGCATACTCAGTGAACCTTGGTCCTTGGTTCTTCTTAGGGACATAGTCGGAGTCCTCGCTAGTTCGGGGATACTTGTCCCTAGCATCATACTCCTGGTCTTGCTTTCGCTTCTTGGAGTCGTTGTTACCTCCTCTTCCACTTACTGTGGCTTCTTTCTTCATGCTATCTTCAGCTTTAATGTACTTATCAGCCCTTCGTTGGAGCTCAGCCATGTTCTCAGGGGGATGCTTCGCTAATGACCTTTTAAAGAAGAGGTCAGTGGTTCCGTGCTCAAGGGCTACCATGGCCACCTTATTTTCCAAGTCAGTGATATTCAGTGTCTCCTAAGTGAATCGCTTGAGGTAATCCCTCAAATTTTCGTTCTTTCCTTGCACCACATACATAAGAGATGAAGAGCTTTTCTCATGAACTCTTCCACTAATGAATTGGCTGACAAAAGCAGCGCTCAATTCCTTAAAATACCCAATCGAATTTGCAGGTAAGCGGCTATACCACCTTTGAGCCATGCCCAACAGGGTTTGAGGGAATGTCCTACACTTCAGGGCATCACTTGTAGGTTGCAATAGCAGTGCATTTGAAAACGTCCTAGCGTGATTTGTGGGGTCTCCCGTTCCATCATAAGCCTTGATCGTCGACATCTTGAACTTCTTTGAGATACGAGCATTCATCACCTCCTCAGTAAACGGAGGTGTGGGATCATCAGGATCCCCAAGTGGCATCAGATCCTTGGGGTTGCTTCTAGGGGTTTCTACCCTTGTTGTCCTTCCAGTTGGGGCGTCAGCCCTTCTCTGCCTCCTTGAAGGCCTTTCCAAATCGACAAAGGAAATCCCTCCTGAGGTTGGAGAAGGTCGACTCTGGTTCAATCTTGCTTGCTCCCTTGCCATCTCGTCCTTTAATTTTAAGATCTCGGCCTCAAGAGCCCTGATCCTCTCAGCAGTTGTCAAAGGGTGTCCGTCATGGATAGTTTGAGTCCTCCTTCAAGGTTCTCTGCTAGCATGTCACCTCCTCGGGGCTTCATCGCGATCATCATCATCAGATGATGATGAATCGTCAGTATAAGGACCAGAGTAATCATCATACTCTCGATCTCGGATCTGTAAGGCGTGACAGCATGGTCCGGGGTCCCTCTGTTGAGGAGGATAGTTTGGTAGCACATACATCGGGTTGGTACTCAAAGGGAGCACAGAGGTGGAGGTATAACCTTCCAAGAGTGGACGATTGGTCAAAGGAGAGATCACCATCTGAAGAGGGTTGGTCTCTTGATTTAGGGGAACATCCGCATGTAACGTTCTCTCAACATGGGGATTCGTCCCTGGAGGTTGAGAAACTTGAGGTTGGATGATCGCCCCTGTTGTTGGGGGTATTGGTTCAGTGGCAGGCGGAGCAGAGCTGAGAGGTAGAGCCTCGGTAGTAACTGGTGTTTTTCGTGTATTAACCATGGTTGATGTCTTGTTCCCACAGACGGCGCCAAATGTTGTGGAATAAAAACTAGGTTGTTAAATTGCGGCTAGGGTTTGTATGTAATTAATACCAGGGTTCGTGAGCTTCGTGCTTTAATGGCTGCTCTCGTGTTCGTGGCTGAATCTGCCTTCACAAGATGCCTACGTACCTTGATGAATATCAAGAATCAAGCCAAAAATGTAGTTCTGAGAATGAGGGGTCAGGCCCTTATATTGGCTGAGAAGCCTTAGAATTATGGTAGGATTCGGATACTTGGTGGGCAAGCCACCGCCTTGGGGAAGGTTCTAGACTCCTTCCTTGTAGGAGTCTGTTTCCTTATTGAATTGGATGCCTTAGAGGCTAAGTCAGGCAGGAGTAATATCCTTTTTTGACTCTTATTGATGAGCTTTTTATTACCCCTAATATTAATTACGAAATTAATATTAAATTAGGGCTTTTGACCTCATTAATGGGCCCCACGTTTGGACCATGCTGGGTCTAATTAATGCGACATTAAATGTGTCTTTAGGGCTTACTTTTATCCCATATCAATTAGTTACAAGTTTTCTGTACAAATATGTTGCTTGATTGATCCATTTGATTGAAAGACAGACCAAAATGAAGGTATATTATGTTTTCTATAAGTATTTTCAATATGAAAAATGCTAGGTAATCAAATAAAAGTTTCCAAAAAATTTCTCAATTGCCACATGTCGTTCAGCAATTGGTTGATAAAATAAATAATGAAATAGACTCCGCATGCATTAATATGAGTCCACCAATTAAAACTCCCCATCGTGTCAACTCAAGACTGCCAAGTGCCAACTCATTTTGGAGAATTTTTTGGACACTTTTTTTGGTTCCCTAGCATTACTCTTTCAATATTCCTAGTATCTTACACCTAGCCCTCACATACTAAGCTGTGTAACTATACTTGTGAGATTACCTATAATCAAGGTTGTAATACACGAAAATCGGTTTTAGTTGGTCACGTCCTCAAAATCCGAGTAATCGACCAATTTTCTAAGTGCTTGTTTTTAGGATCTGAGTACACTGCCAAATACTCGCTTAAATCTGAATCGGTTGACCTCCAATTTTCGAGTACTCGACCAAATCAACTAATTTTTACAACACTGCCTATAATATTTGAATTTAATTCGCAAATTCTGGGTGAGCAGCCATCCTCTTCCTCTTGCGAAACTAGGATTTGACTCTTTCTTCAATCGTAAATATATGGGTGGTGGAACACTGCTTATAATATTTCAAATTAAATCACAAATTCTGGGTCAGCAACTATCCTTTTCCTCTTGCGAAACTAGGATTTGACTCTTCCTTCAATCGTAAATATAAGGGTGGTGGTTCGATTTTGATACTGATTTTAGAAACCCCAATATTTTATTACGGTTTGGTTTTAGGTTAGAACTGCATTAACCAAACCGCATTACACTTATCCCTATGCGTGATTCTTTGAAAATGTAGCATTACTAGTGAGGTTACCTAATAATTTATAATTTAAGTATGGAATTTGGGCTAGCGATCATCTTGGTCTTTTCACAAAAATTTGACCCTTCCTAGAGAATTAAATATTAGTAAGGGAGAGAGCGCGATAAGATAACTCAATGTTAAGTTACCAGTTTTTTTTGTTTCAAAAAAAAAAAGTTACCAGTTTTTGGCCCTAGCGTCCGGTTCGTCGTTTTTCAATACTAGGTGGGGATCTCGTCCCTTTTTGGGCCCACCATAACACACAATTTCAATATTTCAATAAATGAGAATATTGGGGAGTGGAAGGGACTCGAACCTGAGACCTCCCACAACCAGAGCTCTGATATCATGTTAAGTTATCAGTTTTCCTAAAACCTCAAGGTGTTAGTGAAGCGGCTTACCAGGATCATATATTATTTTAACACTCAAGTAAGTGGTTAGAGCTTATCTTTTATCATTTTTGGTCTTGGATTCAATTCTCGCTCATTTAAAAATTTATTGAAAAAATATATTTAAGCCTACTTATTCAAAAAAATATTAGTGAGAGAGTATTTGTCGTTCTTTGTGTGTTTGTTCCTAAGAGCACTTAATGGTTGCTCAATTTCAATCATAAATATATGGGTGATGGCTCGTGATACGTGACTCTTCGAAGACTTAGCATCGATGGTTGTTTCTTGGATCATTTATCGAACTGGTACTTTATCTGGATCATCACAAGAAACCTAAATTAGATCAGTAGTGTTGATATTCTTCGTCATAGTTCTGTTTCCAATTAAGTTTAACTAATATATATCTAGAATAATGTAGACTTGCAACAGGTTTAATTAATTAAAATCTGTTAAAGTTATAATCTATTTGGATACTGCTACAATTTACTACACTTCTGATCTAATAGCAAGCAGAAATGAAGAACAAAAAAACTGATACTTTGATTAAAATAGAAATGATTGATATTTCCCACACAATTCGAGAGGTGGGGAAAAACCTTACAAAATTCTCATAATCCCCATTCTGCAGCTCCTGTTCTCTTTTAACACCCAACCTTTACTTATTTTCTGCAATTACTCATGTGCCCCTGGACTTGAACTTATATTACCCTTCTGCCCTGTTGCTTTGTTTCTATATTTTTGTCTGCTGTATGTGATTAACTTGGTTGGTCCCATGTCTACCTTAGCATTACCCCCGGCCAGTAGTTTCACCTTGTCCTCAAGGTGAAAGGATGAAAAAAACTGGGTAATGTTCTCAAACTGTTCCCAGGTGGCATCAGCATTGGTCATGCCCTCCCATTGAATTAAGACCTCCAAATCAGTGGGTTGTCCCGAGGTTGCATTACGAATGCCTAGTACTTGTTCAGGCTTACTTTCCAAAACCATGGAATCAGATAGACTTGGTGGAATGTTTGGCGAGATAGAGGTGTCCCCAACCACTTTCTTTAACTGGGAAACATGAAATACCGGATGAATCCGAGATTCTGGAGGTAAGTCAAGCTTATATGCCACCGATCCTACGCGCTGTAAAATCATAAACGGACCATAATACCTTGCACTTAGCTTCTCAAAAGGCCATTTGGCAAGAGATTGCTGACGATAAGGCTGAAGCTTTAAATATACTTTCTCCCCAACGTGAAACTCCACGTCCCTGCGATGGTGGTCTTTCTGAAGCTTCATTCGATGTTGTGCCCGCACCAGATTAGCCTTTAAGTCATCCAAGATGGCGTCTCGTTCACGTAACTGATCCTCAAGGGATGAGACAGAAGTACTACCCGGCAGAAATTTCAATAATTGTGGGGGTTCACGACCATAAAGGGCATGGAGTATAGCCAGTTGACGTATGGCTAGACGTGTTATACCAATATTCCGCCCAGGGCAGCCATCTCGCCCAAGATTTTGGTTGGCCAGCAACAAAACAGCGTAAATAAGTTTCAACACACTTGTTTACCACCTCGGTCTGCCCATCCGACTGGGGGTGGTAGGCAGTACTTCGACACAATTTGGTCCTTTGAATCTTGAACATTTCCCCCCAAAACAATGACATAAATACCTTATCTCGGTCTGAGACTATAGTTGCCGGAAAACCATGGAGCTTCACCACCTCACGTATGAACAACTGAGCTACCAATTGGGCAGTAAATGGATGCTTCAAAGCAGAAAATGCCCATACTTTGTAAGCCTATCAACTACAACTAAAATGGTGTCTATGCCCAACGATTTAGGTAACCCTTCGACAAAATCCATGGTTATATCTTCCCACACTTTTTCAGGAATTGCCAATGGTTGTAGCAGGCCAGCGGGGCTTAAACTAGATGTTTTTGACTGTTGACACACCTGGCAAGCTGCCACATATGCAGCCACATGTTTACGCATCCCTGGCCAGTACCAATTCGTTGCCAATCACTGGTAAGTCTTAAATTCCCCCGAGTGGCCGCCGATAGGTGAGTCATGATAATCTTGTAATAACAGTTTGACCAATGTTGAGTTTCCAGGCAGTACAACTCTCCCTTTGAATTTCAATACCTCATTTTCCAGCTGGTAGCCCTTTGGCACTTGCTTACCAGTAGCTAAATCTTCAGTTAAAGCCTTGATGAACAGATCATGGGCCAATTGTGGTTGTATGTCTGCCCAGCTAGGCCCTCCCTCCATCACCATCATACCCAACTCAATTGGTCCAGGAAACTCCCTAGATAGAGCATCCGCTACTTTGTTAGTTACTCCAGTCCGTTAGTGAATTTCAAAGTCGTAACCCATTAATTTACTCACCCAACGCTGGTATTCACTGCCTATTTCTCGCTGTTCAAGAAGGTATTTTAGGCTCTGTTGATTAGTCCGTATAATAAATTTTCTTCCCAAAAGATAGTGGCGCCACCGTAATACCGCCAAGACAATAGCCATCAGCTTTTTCTCGTAAATGGATTTGAGTCTCGCCCGACCTCCCAAAACCTTGCTATAAAATGCAATCGGGTGTCCCTCCTGGGATAGGACTGCTCCTAAACTAAACCCCGAGGCGTCAGTTTCTACCATAAATGGTTTATGGAAGTTAGGCATGGCTAATATAGGGGCCTGTGTCATAGCCTTTTTTAAGCATTCAAGTGCAATTGTGGCCTCAAGAGACCACCCAAAATTATCCTTACGAGTCTGATCCGTCAGTGGGTGTGCAATGTGAGCAAACCCAGCAATAAATTTACGATAATAGCTTGACAACCCCAAAAAACCTTTTAACTCCTTGATGTTTCGTGGCCTAGGCCACTCCTCTATAGCTCGAACTTTTTCCGGATCCACTACTACCCCAGATGCAGAAATAATGTGCCCAAGATAAGCGAGTTTTGACTACCCGAACTCGCTTTTTTTTCATTGGCATACAACTGATGGCAGGAAAGAGTATCTAAAACCCTTGAGAAATGTTTGGCATGGTCTTCATGGGAGGGGCTGTAGACGAGGATATCGTCAAAAAACACGAGCACAAATTTCCTTAAGAATGGTTTAAAAACCATATTCATTAACGCTTGAAACGTTGTCGGGGCATTCATTAACCCAAACGGTATTACAAGAAATTCATAGTGTCCTTCATGTGATCGAAAAGCCGTTTTTGGAATGTCCTCACTGCGTATGCGGATCTGATGATACCCTGATTTCAAGTCCAACTTAGAAAAAACCGAGGCCCCATGGAGTTCATCTAGTAACTCGTCAATCACCGGTATCGGAAATTTATCGGGGACCGTGGCTTTGTTAAGGTTCCGGTAATCAACACAAAATCGCCAAGATCCATCTTTTTTTTTAACTAGCAGCACTGGACTCAAGTAGGGACTAGTTGATTCTTGAATAATTCCAGCTTGCAACATATCCCGAATTAAAGCTTCGATTTCGTCCTTTTGGGATTGTGGGTATCGATATGGACGGACACTAATAGGGTTCGTCCCATCTTTGAGATTTATACAGTGCTCATATCCCCTAGATGGTGGCAGACCTGTGGGCATTCAAAAGACATTTGAGTGTTGCTTTAGGACCTGCTGCAAATATAGTAGAACTGAAGGTTGTCGCTGGTTGTGCTCTTACACTCCCTTTTCTGCAGCTAAGTGATTACATTCGACCAAAAACCCTTCACCTCCTTTTTGCAAAGTCTTAATCATTGACTTCAATGAGATCAACGACCGCCCCAATGACGAATCCCCTTTAAGCGTCACACTCTGTCCAGCTAACTGGAATTTTAGTGTTTGAGACTTCCAATTCGTTGATACCGTACCTAATTTCTCAAGCCATTGCACCCCAAGTATCATATCGGAGTTGCCAAGTTGTAAAGGAAGATAATTCTCAATTATGGTGACCCATTGCACCTGTAAAACTACCGACTTGCACTCTCCCTTTCCCTGAACACCATCCCCAGTTCCTAATGACACGTCAAATTGCTTGGACGAAGAAACCGGAATGCCAAGTTTTTGCACGGTCTCAAGGGACACAAAATTGTGCGTGGCTCCAGGGTCTATCATCACCACCACACGCTGACCCAACACCTTTCCTACCATTTTCATAGTCTTTGGACTCGTGATCCCAACCATTGAATTTAGAGAGATTTCCGGGCGTGTAGGCTCTGTATCGGGCCTAACAGGCTCTAGTTCCGCAGTTTCTACCTCATTAGCATATTCCTCATCATCTTCCCCATGCATAAGAAGCACACTAAGCTCCTTTTTTTTTACAATGATGCCCTACAGACCACTTCTCATCACAACGAAAACATTCGCCTTTCTCACGTTTACTACGCAACTCTTTCTCTAACAATTTTTTAATTTCACCCAGTGGCTTAGCAACTGGATACGACCCCTGATTTCTTACAGAAGCAATACTAGGTGTAGTAGAATTATACGAATAAACTGAGGAAGACCTCATAGAGGGACTAACAGTGCTAGTTTGGCTCCTAAATGATGAAGAATTAGAGTTACCTAAGAATGATAAACTAGTGGCTGCCTTGCTAAAATAAAAGCCCTGCCTAAGCTTTTCTTCCACCTTCATTGAGAGTTCCATAGCGTGATCCAAACTCCTAGGCCCAAGCAACCGAACCTCAGCCCTCACATCCTCCTTTAATCCTGTGAGATACTGCCTCTTAGCTATTTCCTCTAGTACTCCCACCAGCGGGGCCATCAACTCAATGAATTTACGAAGGTACTCAACTACGTCTGCTATTTGCTTATGATTTAACCATTGTTCATAAAGAGTACCAGAAGCTGTAGGTCGGAATTGATGAAGCAACATGCCCTTAAGTTCTTCCCATCCCTTAACTGGCTGGCGACCGTGTTCCCACTGGTACCATAATAACGCATCACCATCCAAGGACACAACAGCTGCCTCCAACTTCTCATCATCGGTAAGCTTATAAAAACTGAAATAACGCTCCGCACGTAAAATCCAACCATCCGGGTTTTCACCCTCAAAAGTGGGTAAATCGAGTTTCTTGAACCTCCAATTTCCCCCAGAAGAACCATGATGATAATTCCCTGATATGTTAAATTATACCTAATCGCAAGCGCACGGTGTCTATTGCTAGTACAAATGGCAAGCGGGTCGAATCCACAAGGAGACAGGTTCTACTAATTCCTTTTCAGTTATCGCTAATTGTTTCAAGGGTCATACGAATATGTGAAATTATTAATTAACTAATTAAACTAAATTAACACTAATTAAACAGATGATAAACAAATTATTTAAAACCTAGGGCAATCAGGTCCACCATGCTTACACAATTGGCTCTTAAGCTAAAGCAATCAATGTGATCCTATAACTAGAGTATGTTAATCTCTTTCAAGCATTAACACTCTCAAAACATTCAAAACAATTAACCACTTTTAGTAATTCAATCAATCAGGTAATTAGAGTCAAGTTAATCTCTTCCAAGAATTAACGCTCTCAGAAATCCAATGATGCTTCCGCACTCAAATTTAATTCTGCTAATCGTATGTGTGCCTCTAGTAAGTAAATCTCTCGATCCATACCCCTATTTGCATATAATTAATCCATGATATCGGCCAATTACACAAATTAATGATTAAAACATATCAATCAGAATTAACCATAACCAATCAAACCACTATGAAAATCATGCTAATATTAGTGCAAACATGGCTTCCCTTTAAGCCCTAGAAATAACTACTCGCTAATAATTAAACAAGTAAAACAACTAGTAAAACAAGAAAACATAATTAAACTAATAAGAACAAAGAAAAGATTAAGAGAACAAAACCTTCAAACTTCAATGTTGTCACCCAAAAGAAGAGTCATGGTGTTTCTCTACATCTTCAACTAATAATAATACTAATCTACTCTAAACTATATTATCTGATCTAATATTACCTCCTCTTCTTTTCTCTCTCTAAAATAATACCCTAGATGTGTTTATATAGGCTCTAAAAGTCTTGCCCAATAAAAGTATTTTAATACTCTAAATAAATTACAAGTAGGATTCCATAACTGAATATGATTCCTTAATTAAAATTCGTAACTTCTTTTTCTCCTCTGTTTCTGGGCTCTTCCAGTTGGATTTTGCTTACTGGACCACCTCTGAATTAAAGAAAATTCCACAAGCTTCGCGTGGACAGTAAGATCGTCAAATTCTGACTTCTGGAACTCAAGATATGGCCCAAACAGTGTAGAACAGCCCGTGTAGCCCAATAATACGAATGTTCTCCTATTTTATCTCCAAAATAGCTCTTTTTGCTCCAAATCCTTCCAAGTCATGAATTCTTTATTTCCTACAATAAAACAATAAAATCTATTAAATAAAAATCCAAATCAATGCAAAACACAATAAATATGAGAATAAAATCATCTAGAATATATATAAAAATATACTCTATCATTCCCCCTGTCTCACCACACCCTTGACCTGACCCAAATTCTCCTATGCGACCCGACCCGACACCAGAAACTTCGGGTCGACCCGACCAGACACCATCTCCACTACCCACACCAGTACCGCCTTTACTGAGCCAAAACTCCGATGGTGATTTCATTGTGTCGCCTTTAAGAGACGTTAGAGTAGAGCAAACCTCATCTTAAAACTTCTCTTGTTCACCCTTCAAAATATTCATAAAACCCTCATGTTGCTCTCTCGACCTTGCAATTCGTTCCTCTAACCTCAGAGATATCTGTTCGAGAGACTTAGTGAGTTGCTCGATTAGAGTTTTTTTACATCTCTTGCATTGTGGTGTGAACAGAGGTGGCAATCTGCTCAGCCATGGTGGCACGAAGATTACCCATCCCTTGTTCTAACATCTCTATTCGACACAAATTTGTTGGTGGCGCTCCCATGAATACCGAAAGTGAATCGACAGGCTCTGATACCACTTGCTACAATTTACTACACTTCTGATCTAATAGCAAGCAGAAATGAAGAACAAACAAACTGATACTTTGATTAAAATAGAAATGATTGATATTTCCCACACAATTCGAGAGGTGGGGAGCTCTCCCAGTACTATGACAAAACCCTTACAAAATTCTCATAATCCCCATTCTTCAGCTTCTGTTCTCTTTTAACACCCAACCTTTACTTGTTTTCTGCAATTACTCATGTGCCCCTGGACTTGAACTTATATTCCCCTTCTGCCCTGTTGCTTTGTTTCTATATTTTTGTCTGCTATATGTGATTAACTTGGTTGGTCCCATGTCTACCTTAGCAGATACCGCTACTTAGATAAGCACTCGTGTTAGACTACGTATAAAGTTCCGAGTACGTCTATCAATAGACCGGAACTCTTTTCCTTGATTTTTCGGATTCCGTAGTTTGCATATTGTAGTGTATGAGTGCTTGTTTATGTAAAAAGACCTCTTGCTGTAATTCTTTTCTTTCAACTATTTATTGGCCAAAGTCTAGGATTGACATAAGAGGTTGCTGGTTAGAGAAGTATTCCCGAATTAGTTAGTGAGCATATTAGAGAATCCCCACCGGTTAAAAATTAACTATTTTTCTATTTTTATGCAACAATACCAATCAAAATAGTTAATACGTTCAACAAATCAATGAATTGATGTATACTTTTATCAATGCAATGGAATGAAGGAGTTCAATTTTATTAATAAATCAGTAAAACACTGTTGCATTACTAAACTTCGTCAATTCGTTGATCCGTCTAACGAATTAATTTTTCTTTTTGAAAGACGTCTAATGAATGAACTAACTTTTACCCCTAATTTACTAACTAAACTTCGTCAATTCCATTGATCCGTCAATGGAATGAAGGAGTTCAATTTTTGAAACACTGTTGCAATGTAACTTTTTTTTATAATTTTTTTTTATTTTTTTGTTGAATAGAGCCAATAATTTTAAACGTTTTTTGTATTGGGGTACCCCTAATTTGGTCATTAGATTAGCTTGAAATATTTAATTTAGGTTTAGTTTCTAGTTTCTATTCTAGGTTAGTTTCTATTAGAAAAAGACCCTTGATATGGGCTAAAAGTAAGTCCTAAAGACACATTTAATGTGGCATTCAATGGACCCAATATGGTCAAAACGTGGGGCCCACCAGATGGGCCCAAACCCTATTTACAATATTAATTTCGTAATTAATATTAGGGGCAATAAACAGCTCAGCAAATAAGAGTCAAACAAGGATATAACTCTTACCTGACTTAGCCTCCAAGATACATATCTCAACATGGAAACTGATTCCTAAAAGGAATAGATCCAGAACCTTCCTTGAGGCGGTGGCTTGCCCACCAAGTCTCCTATTCCTACCATAATTCTAAGGCTTCTCAGCCTATATAAGGGTCTGACCCCTCATTCTCAGAACTACGTTGGGCAGAGCTCCATACGTCACCCACCACGTTTTGGCTTAATCCTCGAATAAGGACATGCAAGCCACTGCGTCCTAGGTGAGCTCTCGCCGCCCATAGCCTCGAGGGCACCATCACCTAGAACTACGTCTTGGCTTGATTCTCAATACGAGATACGTACGCACTCTGTGATGACCGATTAGTCTCGAGCACGGAAACAACCATTAAAGCTCGAAGCTCACCTAACCCTAGCATTAATTACAAATCGTGACCTAGTTTTTATTCCACAACATTTGGCGCCGTCTGTGGGAAGAAGACATCAACCATGGTTCAAACACGAAGGACACCAACAATTACCGAGCCTCTGCCACTCAGTTCTGCACCGCCCACCACGGATCCGGTGCCCCCAACGACCGGGACGATCGTTCAACATCAAGTTTCTCAACCTCTAGGGACGACTTCCCATGTTGAGAGTACGATACCTCCAATCGTCCACACAAATCCAGGGACTAATCCCCTTGAGATGGTGGTTTCTCCCTTGGTTGTCGATCCTAACAACCCCCCACATGGGGTCCAGATCCATATTACGGATCTCCCCGTGAACACCAACCCAATGTATGGGCTGCCAAACTACCCTCCTACTCAAGGAGCTGGACCTAGTGGCCACGCCTTGCAGATCCGAGATCGAGAGTATGTTGATTACACTAGCCCCTATACTGATGATTCATCGTCTGATGAGGATGATCGTGATGAAGCCCCGAGGAGGCAACGTGCTAGCAGAGAATCAAGAAGAAGAACACAAACCGTCCATGACGGACCTCCTTTGACAGCCGCTGAGAGGATCAGGGCTCATGAGGCCGAGATCTTAAGGTTGAAGGACGATATTGCAAGAGAACAAGCTAGGTTAAATCAGACTCAACCTCCTCCAACATCAGGACCGATTCCCTTTATAGATCTGGAGAGGTCTTCAAGAAGGCAAAGAAGGGTTGATGCCCCAAATGGAAGAACAACGAGGGTGGAAACCCCCAAGAGCAATCCCAAGGATCTGATGCCACTTGGGGATCCTGATGATCCCACACCCCCGTTTACTGAGGAGGTGATGAATGCTCGTATCTCAAAGAAGTTTAAGATGCCGACAATTAAAGCTTTTGATGGAACGGGTGATCCCGCAAACCACGTTAGGACATTCTCAAACGCACTGTTGTTGCAGCCTGCAAGTGACGCTTTGAAGTGCAGGGCATTCCCTCAAACTTTGTCGGGCATGGCTCAAAGATGGTATAGCCGCCTACCTGCGAATTCGATTGGCTCTTTTAAGGAGTTGAGCACCGCTTTTGTTAGCCAATTCATTAGCGGGAGAGTTCATGAGAAAAGTTCTGCATCCCTCATGTATGTAGTGCAAGGGAAGAACGTAAATCTGAGAGATTACCTCAAGAGGTTCACTAAGGAGACATTGAATATCACTGATTTGGAGAATAAGATGGCCATGGTAGCCTTAGAACACGGAACCACTGATCTATTCTTTAAAATGTCATTAGCAAAGCATCCTCCTGAAAACATGGCCGAGCTCCAGCGAAGGGCTGACAAGTATATCAAGGCTGAGGATAGCATGAAGAAGGAAGCTAGAGGAGGCAATGACAAAGGATTGCAGGTTCCACCGAGATTTTCTGATTATGTAAGGTTGAATGCTCCTAGGAGTCAAATCTTGTTGGACATTGAGAAGGGATAATGATCGTGATCGTAACATACAGCCCCGAGGGTCAGTTATCAACATGATTTGGGGAGGCCCGACAGCGGCCGGTACAACTCAAAACTCTCGAAAGGCATATGTCAGGGAGGTGATGCACATCGTGGGAGAGGCCTCGAAGCGTGCTAGAACTGAAATCGTAATTGGTTTTGATGATTCTGATCTTGAAGGGGTGAAGTTCCCCCATGATGACCCGTTGGTTATAACCCCTGTGATTGGGAACTCAGAAGTGAAGCGAGTCTTGATAGACAATGGAGCTTCTGTTGATATTCTATTTCATGATGCATTTGTAAAGATGGGATACACCGACTCTCAGCTTACCCCAACCAATATGCCAATCTACGGATTTAATGGGGTAGAGTCCAAGGTTGAAGGAACTATTCAGTTACCCATGACTATTGGGCAAGAACCTAAGGAGGCTACCCAGATGCTGAACTTTCTGGTGATTAAGGCAGCATCGACCTACAATGCAATCCTGGGAAGGACTGGACTTCATGCGTTCAAGGCTGTTGCCTCCACTTTCCATATGAAGATTATGTATCTGCATTGAGAGCTGATGGAGTTGGGGGGCAGGTACTCCCAATTGAAGACATGGATGTCTGTGGTGACGATGAACATCGAGGAAAGCCAGCAGAGGATCTGATCCCTATTCCTCTAGAGCTGGGCGACCCTGAGAATGTTACCTATATAGGAGCTTCCCTACAGGAACCTCTTAAGGGAGAGTTGATAGCATTCTTACAGGAGAATAATGATGTGTTTGCTTGGACAGCTGTCGACATGCCAGGGATTGATCCCCAACTCATAACTCATAAACAGAATGTTGATCCCAAACGGAAGACAATAAAGCAGAAAAGGAGGAACTTTGCTCCTGAGAGGCAGGAGGCCATTAAGCAAGAAGTTGACAAGCTTTTGGAAGCTGGTTTTATTGAAGAGATTCAGTTCCCCGAATGGTTGGCTAATCCCGTCATGGTCAAGAAAGCAAATGGAAAATGGAGAATGTGTATCGACTTCACTGATTTAAATGACGCATGCCCAAAGGATTGCTTCCCTCTGCCAAGGATTGACACCTTGATAGATGCCACAGCCGGGAATGAGATGTTAAGTTTCATGGATGGTTTCAGTGGTCATAATCAGATTAAGATGCACAAGGATGACATCCCAAAGGTATCTTTCGTAACTGACTTTGGTGTTTTCTGTTATCTTGTTATGGCTTTTGGTCTAAAGAATGCAGGAGCTACCTACCAACGATTGGTGAATAAGATATTCGCCCATCTGATTGGAAAAACCATGGAGGTCTATCTTGATGACATGTTAGTCAAGAGCCCACTCAAGGCTGACAATATCAAGCACCTCAGAGAGGCATTCAAAGTGCTGAGGCACCACAAGATGATGTTGAATCCAGCCAAGTGTGCTTTTGGTGTTGGATCGGGAAAATTTTTGGGATTGATGGTTTCCAAGAGAGGCATAGAAGCCAACCCGGACAAGATCAAGGCAATTCTGGATATGGAGCCACCCCGCTCTATACGGGATGTACAGAAGCTAACTGGCCGAGTTGCGACCCTAGGGAGATTCATCTCCAAGTCTGGTGATAAGTGTTTGCCTTTCTTTCAGGCATTGAAGAAGGTGAAAAATTTTAAGTGGACCACAGAGAGCCAAGAGGCCTTTGAACAGTTGAAGAAATACATGGCTGAAGCCCCGTTGTTGGCCAAACTTAGTCCTGGGGAGACTCTTTATCTATACCTGGCGGTATCTGAACAAGCATTGAGTGTTGTTCTTGTTCGAGAAGAGAAAAAGGTTCAAAGACCTATCTACTATGTAAGCAAGGTGCTCCACGGAGCCGAATTAAACTACTCATCCATCGAGAAATTTGCTTTGGCTTTGGTAACGGCCTCGAGGAAGCTACGACCATACTTCCAGTCGCACAAAATTGAAGTCCTAACGGACCAGCAGTTAAGAAACATATTGCATAGCCCAAGGGCCAGCGGAAGGCTAATCAAATGGGCCATAGAGCTTGGAGAGTTTGATATCAAGTATAAGCCTCGAACAGCCATCAAGGCTCAGGCATTGGCTGACTTCGTGGTTGAATGCACCATTAACAACCAAGAAGTCGGGGGGCAGGAGATGATAACCACCCCTGAGAATGGAGATAAAGATGAAGAACTGGTATCTGATCAGAAGGAATATTGGGTGCTCTATTTTGATGGAGCATCAAAAACAAAATCTAGTGGTGCAGGTTTGGTCTTACAAAGCCCTGATGGGTTCACAGTTGAGTACGCTTTGAAATTGGACTTTCCAACAACCAACAACGAAGCTGAATATGAAGCCTTGATAGCCGGATTGGGCTTGGCCAGAATCATGAGGGTCAAGAATCTCAAAGTTTGTGGGGATTCAAGACTAGTAGTATCGCAAGTGAATGGTGAATTTGAGGCCAAGCATGAAACTATGGCAAAGTATTTGCGAGTTGTGAAGGCGGTTATGACTCAGTATGATGAACGATATGAGGAGCACATTCCAAGAAAGGAGAACATTAAGGCCGATGCCCTATTTAAGTTCGCCTCTTTTGAGATAGAAAATTATGCGGAGAGTTTTTTCCAGGTCCTGAAGACCCCACCCTCGATTCGAAATTGGTAGCACCAGTTGATGTAAGCTGAAGGATAGACCCTCTCAAAGCTCATCTTGAGACTGGTTGACTCCCTGATAATGCCTTGAAAACACAGAAACTATTAGTGAGAATGTTGAGATAAGAGGTCCTTTGTCATTCCATACTTAAAATCTTGAATCTCAAAAACCGACACAAAATTTAAGCCTTGATGGCCAACAAGGTTGTCTGCCTCCAATCGAGCTTGTCGTTTGAGTTTAAGGACTCGAATCAAGAGTCGCCAGTCAAGTTAAGACCTAAGAAAGGTTATATGAGCATAAGAACAAGGTTGGAAACCTAGAATCAAGCTAAAGGGTTGAAAACCAATAAAGGCACACTAGGCCTAAGGTCAAGCGCTAAGGAGCAAGTGAACTACCTGAATGATCAACGGAGAAGGAAGACCTCCCCCATGAGAAACAAGGAGGAGGCAAGAACTAAAGAACTTCATCACAAGGATGAGAGTCAGGGGTTAATGATAACTTTAAGACCAAGGATTCAGCAAACAAGTTAAAGCCCGGAAGGTCACGATGATTAAGAAACAAGTCATTTGAGTTCAAGGTTCACGAAACCCTTCAAGGCATAGCAAACACCTCCATCAACATACCAAGACTGATTTTCAATCCTAAGCCAAGGCACGAACGAAGCCGAAATTAAAATTTAGCACCGCTAGCACCGTTTAGTGCCGTTAGCGTCGACTAGTGCCGTTTAGTGCCTTTCAGCGCTGTTTAGTGCTGTTAGTGCCACTAGAACCATTTACTGCCGTTTAGCGCCGATTAGCGCCGTTTGAACACGGATGATTTTAGGTCCGAGATCCAAAATTCTAAGATCATGGATGATTTTAGATCCTAGATCCATGAAAGTAACATGAGATCAAGATCAAGATTCTTGATCCTCAAGACCACGGAGGGTTTTCACTCCCGGCCGACCACGGCGCACGGGGCACCACGGCCGACCACCTTGGAGCCGACCACCTTAGATCCGACCACCTTGGAGCCGACCACCTCCTCCGGAGGAGCTCCGGCCGATCACCTCCTGGCCGATCACCTCGGATCAAGGCCCTTCGGCCGATCAGGTGCTAGCCGACCACGAGCTAGCCCTTGATCCGGCCGATCACGGGTTAGTTCAGCGGACCTCGGATAGTTTTCAGACCTAGATCTCGACTTTTTCAGCGAATCTCGTATGATTTTCAGTGCTAAAAAGAAGTCGAGATTAGCACCGTGTAGTGCTGTTTAAGCACCGATTAGTGCCTGTTAGCACAGTTTAGTGCCGATTAGCACCGTGTAGTGCTGTTTAAGCACCGATTAGTGCCTGTTAGCACAGTTTAGTGCCGATTAGCACCGTGTAGTGCTGTTTAAGCACCGATTAGTGCCTGTTATCACAGTTTAGTGCCGATTAGCACCGTGTAGTGCTGTTTAAGCACCGATTAGTGCCTGTTAGCACAGTTTAGTGCCGATTAGCACCGTGTAGTGCTGTTTAAGCACCAATTAGCACCGTTTAGCACCAATTAGTGCCGTTAGTGCCGTTTTGTGCCATTTAACATTGTTTAACACTGTTTAAACGTTGTTTAAGGCTGTTTAGCGCTGTGTAGTGACGTTTAACACCGTTTAGTGTCGTTCAAACATCGTCGTAAATGCATCGGTCGCTCCACGCTTTACATTAAGATGATATTGTTGAAAGTACTCACATAAGAGCAATAAACCCTGACCCAAGTCTCGAAAAGGTCGTTAAAACTTCAAGAAAAACCTGATCAGTTTTCCTAGAAGTTGGGGGGCAAATGATATGGGCTAAAAGTAAGCCCTAAAGACACATTTAATGTGGCATTCAATGGACCCAATATGGTCAAAACGTGGGGCCCACCAGATGGGCCCAAACCCTATTTACAATATTAATTTCGTAATTAATATTAGGGGCAATAAATAGCTCAGCAAATAAGAGTCAAACAAGGATATAACTCTTACCTGACTTAGCCTCCAAGATACATATCTCAACATGGAAACTGATTCCTAAAAGGAATAGATCCAGAACCTTCCTTGAGGCGGTGGCTTGCCCACCAAGTCTCCTATTCCTACCATAATTCTAAGGCTTCTCAGCCTATATAAGGGTCTGACCCCTCATTCTCAGAACTACGTTGGGCAGAGCTCCATACGTCACCCACCACGTTTTGGCTTAATCCTCGAATAAGGACATGCAAGCCACTGCGTCCTAGGTGAGCTCTCGCCGCCCATAGCCTCGAGGGCACCATCACCTAGAACTACGTCTTGGCTTGATTCTCAATACGAGATACGTAGGCACTCTGTGAGGACCGATTAGTCTCGAGCACGGAAACAGCCATTAAAGCTCGAAGCTCACCTAACCCTAGCATTAATTACAAATCGTGACCTAGTTTTTATTCCACAACAACCCTATATATATATATATAGGTTTTTGCTCAAATACAAAAACTTAGCTTACTCAGTTATAATACCACTCAAAGTGGTGTCTGAGGAGGGTAGTTGTACGCAGACCATGCCCCTATACAATAGGGAGGCTGTTTCCGAAGGACCCCCGGCCAAATACAAATACAAATACAAATACAAATACAAAGAAAGGAAACTAATACATACTAAACTCACACACATCCAGGGATCGAACCCTTGACCTCCTACAAAGGAGACAAGGGTTCAACCCACTGCACCAACATGTTGTTGGCTGCTCAAATACAAACCAATCCTTAAATACAAACTACAAACTAACATAAAATATTTTATATTTCATTTATTCTAATGGCCCCGCCAGGGGCACCTTTACAAAAAAATGTCTAAAATTATTGGCTCCATTCAGAAAAAAAACAAAATAATATTCACTGCTGACGTCACTGCCACGTTAGCAGTGAACAGTATTTTTTTTTTTTTTGCTGGATGGTGGCAAGAAATTTAGTCATCTTTAGTGTTTAGTTTTTAGTTTGTAGTTAATTTTAGTTTGTAGTGGAGTAGGATTCTATATATATATTTTTTAATGGAGTAATAATATTAAAAATATTTATAAGATTTATATTTTTAAAAAGTTTGTATTCTTCCGCAAAGGTTTTTGAAGTCGCACTCTCAGCTTAAGTTAGAGAGGAATTTTTTTTTTTTTTTTTTGAAACTAGTTAGAGAGGATTGGGTACATATCTTCGACCGAATCTCTTGGTCTGATTATAAAGGGGGGCCTTTTCAATGGTGGGTTAACTTTTAAAATATTAATTGTGTCTTTTTACTTTGATAAATTATGTTAACGACAAGTTTGGTTTACTATGGGGTATTTGGGAGAACTTTTTTCTAAAATAAGTCAACTTATTTTAAGACAAAGTTAGAGATTCCTAATATTCCAACTTATTTTCCAACTTATTTTTGCAACTTATTGAATCTTAAATATACATAAAATACTTATATAAAAAAATTATCAAAATATAAAATTTTTATCCAAAATAAGTCCATAAATCCTTACAAAAAATTTTGTGCTTTGACACATTTCTAGTACTTCCAACTTCTACGCAGGTTGAGAAGCTTCTTTTGACTTAAAGTCGGAAAAGAATCTAAACGGATCCTGGGATTTGAAACTAAAAAGAAAGAACAGTTGTATTGTACTCCCCCCGTTTCTTTGATTTTTTATCATTTGCTTTTTGCATGAAAACCAAAATAGTGGATGTAATATTGTTAAAATAAATGTAGTAGTGAATGTAATAGTAATTTTATTGTTAAAATAAATGAAGTAGTGGGTGTAATAGTGTAAATGGTTGAAAAGTTGGAGTTAGGTAGTAGATGTAATAGTGTATTTTATTGTTAAAAGTTACTATTTTTAGTAAAGTAAATAAATGGAAGGGACGACCCAAAATAGAAAGTGTAAAGAAATGAAATGGACGGAAGGAGTAGTCTTTACCAAATCTCGAAATTAGAAAAATTGAAAATCATGTTTTGGCTTTAAAATTATTAGTTATATAATGATTATTTAAAAGTTTGTTGAACTGTAAGATATTTTACTCCAATGGTATTACTTATTAGCTATAATGAATAACTATTTTTTAAAAATAGTATTTTATTATTATTTTTTAATTATATATATATATATATATAAGATCGATGATGTATCACGATATAAGTGGAGATAATGAATTATAGATATAATCTATATATTATAGATGTCCTCCAAATATAGAGGATGTCAAGATGATTATCTAAAAATTTACCTAACAGCAACTATGGTTGGAGAAGAAAAGATATATATATTATCAAAAAATTGTGATGTCACCAAATTTAGCTAATGTGGGTGATGTGTAGCAGATGCTCACTCTACTACTCTATTTACTTGTACGACAATACTTCAAAATTGTTGGTATTATCTAGCTAATTGCTAATATGGTAAAATGGAACTTGGAAACATATATGAATTGGGTTATAAATTAATTCTGTGTATAAGATTATTGTGTACAGAATAAAGATCTTGAGATTTATATATTTCCTGAAATTTTGTACAAAAGTAATTATAATCATTTATTGTTAAATATTCACTTATATTTTATATATAAATTAGGAAAATAAATAATTAAATATTAAAATTTAATATAATACACTCAAATCAATTATAACATCAGGAAATTTTTCCTAAAATCTACCTCAGGATCATTATGTGTATCACAAAATGTACATTTGTTTTAAGCAAGATTTAGGATAACATACATGATTAGTTTTGTTTGTTAAGTTTTTTTTATCGCTATGGTTATCTATATTATATTATTTTTTTAGGAACTGTATTATTATATTATATTCTTATATTATAAGCGCAAGACAAATTTTATCAAAAGTTTGGTCCTTCAAAACTTTGGTTATTATATCATATATAAAAAAAAAATTATTGTCTAAATTATTATATCATATCCTCATATTATAAGCGCAAACTTTGGTTCTCAATACTGTCAAAACAATTTCAACCATTAGATCTAATTTCTTTAAAATTGATGATCAAGATTTTATCATATAAAAAATTATTATTATCTAAAAAGGATATAATTTAGAAGAAGTTATAATAGAATTCGATTTTCTAAAATTAAAACGTCTATTTATTTGTTAACTAAAAAGAGGTTTTTGATAATTTAACTCAAATATAAAGAAATATCCTAAATCAAATAGAATTCTTAACATAAAAGTTCGTTACTTTCTTTTCTCTTAAGTTTATGGGTAGTTTTAATTGAAAATGAAAATTGTTCATTATCACTGAACTAAAAATTATTTTGTGAGTTTTATGTTGACTGTAAAATCGTCCAAATCTGAATTGTAGAACTCAAAATAGAACAAAAATGGAAAGATCAATTTGACTAATATTAAAATAATTAAAACAAAGTAGTTATTAAATTTGCTCATTATTATTTCAATTTTAAAATAATCTCAATTATTTATCAATGTATTTCACTATTTTGCCATTTTTTTGTTGTATAAAAAAAATATAACACGTATAAAATATAAACTAGCATGATAGCCCGTGCAAAGCACGGGCCACATTTTAATTCGTATAAATTTTTCCAAACGTTGCCATAGAGTCTTTCATTTTTTTATCTATTTCACGTGTCTTGGTCTATCAGTAATAAGTGGTTGATCGCCGTTCTAATTTCAAAATATTAGTATATTCTAAATCCTAAATACCATATGTATATTATATAGCGTTGTTTGTTCAATGTGTGAACGATGACCGATAAATCCGGTAAATAAAAGTTAATCATTAGCTGTCGCGTATTACAACAATAATAGTGTGCCCTATAGTCTGTTTTTATGACAACCCGGCTCAAACCCGAGCCTTTTTCCAAAATCGGGTCAATTCCCGTTTCCGAATTCGAAAACAATTGAAGTACACTGGTACAAATGTAACATCTTGGATAATCTACAAGTCCACCACAGGCCCCTAAAAAAATCATGATTTGTTGGTACAATTGGTAGTAGTACTTTGCCTTATATAGTCAACTAAAGTCTCCATCCTCCTCGATGTTGGAATGTTACAAAACTTATAAACAAGATTTACAATGTAACAATATTTTTACCGAATCTAGCACAAAATTTCAAACTAAGTACAATTTTATTTTAAATTTAACAATGAAACATTTTCCATGATAATCCTGTATACTCCTTTAGTAGGATAAAAATACAATATTTTTTTAAGTGTTAACTATGTTGAATTCCTTAAGTACAAGAAAGATTTTAAAATTGTTACATAATTAACTCATATTTAACAAAATTTAGAGACTAAATAGGTGCTCTCTTTGTAATTGAGGTTGCTTTGAAAAGAATTATCCTTTAATTTATAAAGTATATTATGATAGTTTGCATTATATTACACTCATAGAGTTTGTCATTTAAAAAGTTTATATCTGAACACAGTATCATATATCTATATTATTTATACTATTATATTAAACACGAATTTAAGATAATCCATTGATCAATACAATAAATTCAACTATTTTGAATCGTAGGCACAATAATTTTAATAGATCAATTATCACTTGTACCCATCTTCCCACCTCATATATACTACAACTTATTCCCTTCTCATCCCTCTGACCACGTTGGCATTCATCTTCCCCCGACCACCTCTCTTTTATTTTTGACGACCTTAAATTTGTTCATTTTTCCTTCGTCCGACCATCTCTAATTCATATTTAGTAACTTCTCTTCAAATTGTATTTCCAACATTCCTCAAATTTGACTGATTTCGGAGAGTGATGATTATCACAATGATGGTGAATACAACATTATTTTCTTCAAATATGAATTATTATTTTTTTTCTTTTAAAATTTTAGTTTTTTCTGGTGTAGTTACATATTGCACTCTAATCTAATTACATATTTTATCTAATTATTTTAAAATTTGATTTTTTCAGCCTGCTCGTATATTTTAATGAATGTCAATCAAAATATCTTGTTTAATGTATATGTAGTTAATATGAAATATTATATAAATATTAACGAAATCTATGTTTTTCACTTTTTTTTTCGTATAAATCGAATCATAATATTCAATGGTTGTAGGTGTGAGTATAAATTCTTGTGCACAATGGGGTCATGGGTTCAATTCCCATGAAAAACAAATTTTTTAACATTATTATAATTTCAAGGGCATAAAGGTAAATTACTAAATAGGATGAAAAACCATGTTCCACTATAATAGATATAATGGAATGGATGGATTGATATGAATTATTATTTTATTTTCTTTTAAAATTTTAATTTTTTCCGGTGTAATTACATATTGCACTCTAATCTAATTACATATTTTATCTAGTTATTTTAAAATTTTATTTTCTCGGCCTACTCATATATTTTAATGGATGTCAATCAAAATATCTTATTTAATGTATATGTAGTTAATATGAAATATTATATAAATATTAACAAAATCTATGTTATTCACTTTATTTTATTTTTTTCGTATAAATCGAACCATAAATATTTTATTTGATTTTATTTTAAAATAGAGATAGTGAGAAGGTTATTCATGAATGTGGTTAATGATTTGAAGATATGTAACAAAAGTAAGTTGAGTTGATTCAATGGTTGTGGGTGTGAGTATAAACTCTTGTGCACAATGGGGTCATAGGTTCAATTCCCATGAAAAGCAAATTTTTTAACATTAATATAATTTGAGGGGCATAAAGGTAAATTACTAAATAGGATGAAAAGCCATTTATAGAGATGAAATCTCAAATATGAATTATTATTTTATTTTCTTTTAAAATTTTAATTTTTTTCCGGTGTAGTTACATATTTCACTCTAATCTAATTACATATTTTATCTAATTATTTCAAAATTTTATTTTCTCGGCCTACTCATATATTTTAATGGATGTAAATCAAAATATCTTGTTTAATGTATATGTAGTTATGTGAAATATTATATAAATATTAACAAAATCTATGTTATTCACTTTATTTTTTTCGTATAAATTGAACCATAAATATTTTATTTGATTTTATTTTAAAATAGAGATTGTGAGGAGGTTATTTATGAATGTGATTAATGATTTGAATATATGTATCAAAAGTTGAGCTAGTTTAATGGTTGTGGATGTGAATAAATTTTAAAATAGATATAGTGAGAAGGTTATTCATAAATGTGATTTATGATTTAAAAATATGTATCTAATTATTTCAAAATTTTATTTTCTCGGCCTACTCATATATTTTAATGGATGTCAATCAAAATATCTTGTTTAATGTATATGTAGTTATGTGAAATATTATATAAATATTAACAAAATCTATGTTATTCACTTTATTTTTTTTCGTATAAATTGAACCATAAATATTTTATTTGATTTTATTTTAAAATAGAGATAGTGAGGAGGTTATTTATGAATGTGATTAATGATTTGAAGATATGTATCAAAAGTTGAGTTAGTTTAATGGTTGTGGGTGTGAATAAATTTTAAAATAGATATAGTGAGAAGGTTATTCATAAATGTGATTTATGATTTAAAAATATTTATCAAAAGTTGAGTTGGTGCAATGGTTGTGTGGGTGAGTATAAACTATTGTGAACAATGGGGTCATGGGTTCAATTCCCATTGAAAACAAATTTTTTAACATTATTATAATTTGAAGGGCATAAAAGTAAATTACTAAATAGGATGAAAATGCATGTTCCCCTATAATAGATATAATGGATATATTCCGGATAATATAATTGGTGCAATGATGACAACAATATATATGCATATCACAAGTATCGGTGACGTTCATCCATATTTTATACAGAACTTTGATCAACAGAGTACAATATTACAAAAAAAAAAAGGAATTTGATAAATATACTAGGTTTTTAATTTGTTATTGCAAAAATACTATCTTTATAATTAAATTGCAATTATACTGTCTTTTAAAAAGAAGGTTAATTTATTTGCAAAAATACCATTTTATTTATAATGGATGCGTTGCATTCAGTTGCATATGAGCTTGTATATGCACCTGATTGCAAAGTTAAATTTTCATAATATAAGGATTGCGCAGCAGCAAAAAATGAATATTCAACTTTCAGTTTTCAGTTGCATATGCAAACTATGCAACTGAATGCAACTGAAAATTGAAAGTTGAATTTTCATTTTTTACCAACTTCCAGTTGTATATAAGGGTTGCGCAACCAATAAAAAATGAAAATTCAACTTTTAGTTTTAAGTTGTATCCAGTTGCATATGCAATCTATGCAACTGAATGCAACTGAAAGTTAAATTTTCATTTTTTGTTGCTGCTTATATGCAACTGGAAGTTGGTAAAAATAATGAAAATTTAATTTACAATTTTCAGTTGCATTCAGTTGAATATGCAACTGAATGCAACCTGCTGCGTAGCCATTATAAATAAGATGGTATTTTTGCAAATAAGATAGTCTTTTGAAAATTATTTTTAAAAATATATATATATATATATATATATATATATATATATATATATATATATATTGCAAAAAAGTTTTTAGACAAGCATATTTATGAAAAAAGCCCAAAAAAAAACTGTTATATCTTAAAATAAATAGATGAAATTCGTTAAATCTAATATATAAAAATATTTACATTTAACAGATAGATTAATTCTTCATAAATTTAAAGTTCGAACCCTATTAAAAATGTATTTAAAACAAATGTTTGCATTATTAGCCTTAAAAAAATTAACAAAGTTTAAAGAGAAAATGACCAAAAACACCTCTTTTTCACTACCCCATGGTCCAAAATACCCATTTTCGGAAGGTCTGGCCCTCACTACCCACGCCATACGCTACTGCCTGTAGTTGTCCCAACTACTATAGCAGCATCTCTGTTCTCTCTTCTCTCCACGTCTCTCTCAAGCTCTCTCCTCCGCCTCTCTCGATGTCACTTGCTCCATCGCCATCTCGCAACCATTTCTCTCTGAACATAAGAACATGACCAGCACATCTCCCTCTCCCTTTTAACATATTTGTTACGATGTTTCAGGCCCCGAAGAGGGTGGGTGGAGCTTTGTCGGAGTAAGGGTTTCGATTTGGGGTCTGATTTGGGTGTTTGATTTCAGGCATTAGGAATGGATTAAAAAGAGTATAGGCTTGTAGAGGGTGAAAAACCAAATCGAACGGTGTATAATATGTGGATGGAGAAGTGTGAGATGGTCGAGAACGGACCGTGGCCGAAAAAAGGTCAGCAATCGCCAAAAAATCGCCACTGGGGGAGAAGGTCGCGTAATCCTGAGAAAAGTGACGATGACGTCATCAGGCATATCACATATGCGTAACACTGGATGCGGATGCGCCGTTAGAGAATGTGTATCATGTATCAGGGGTACAGACACTACTTACCCACTAGCGTGTCTTATTGTTGCTCCTTACCCACTAGCGTGTCTACTCTTCACTAGTAGCGTATCTCTATGTCGCCCCACCACCAGTAGCGTATCCCGTGGATATTTAGGGCCGTCCAAATTGGCGGTAGGTATTTTGGTCATAGGTATTTAATTTGTGGGTATTCTAGGCCTTCGCCATAACATATAAATATTCAAAAATAGCAAAATATAATTATAATATTGAAAAAAGAACCGTGAGTTGCACGAGTTATAAGCTAGTATTACTTAATACAGAATGTTAAAATTTATTGGTCGCTATTTTGAGCTGTTTTTTTTATTATAATCACAAAATTTAGTATCTCAGATAAATTTAAAAATTAAATTTAACACAATCTGGTATAAAATATTATATTTATTTATAACAATGAAATTTGTATATAATCATGTAGTATTTTATTTTAATTTTTTATTAAATATTAATTTTTCATAAAAAAAAATTAAAATAAAAATTAGAATATTATTGAAATCTTATATAAGATTTTTGTGATAATATTTTTTTCTCTATATAAGAGCGTTTTTCTTTTAACACAATGACCTACATAAATAGTTTTTGTATGATTAATTTTAGACCTGGCAATTTGGTACACGACACGTGAACACGACACGAAACGACACGAAAAAATACGGATATGGGTTTTGATTTTTAGTACACGAAACACGAAAGTACACGAACACGAAATTACACGATAGATTTAGTGTCGGATATGGGTTTTCATTTTAGGTACACGAAAGTACACGAAATAAAGATGTTAATAATTTACTACTTATAGATTTTATGTATATATTAATATTTTTTTATAAGGATATATATTTTACACAAAAATATACATATTTACAAGTTTTTATAGAGTTGTATTTATATTTATATATGGAAATGTAAAATATTTAATGTATATTTCATATGAATATAATATTTATTAATAAATTTTAACTAAATTTTATTTTTATTTTTATATAATATATACACGAAACACGACATGAAAGTACACGAATTCATTTCGGGTGGATACGGATTTCATATTCAAGTACACGAATCCTGTTTCGGGTGGATACGGGTTTCACCTTCAAGTACACGAAACACGAAAGTACACGACACGAAAGTACACGAAACGATCCGATTGCCCGCTCTAATTAATTTGTATATTTTTTGACAAGATTAATTTGTAGATTTAAATGTTGTCCAACAGATTCTAAATAAATTCAGTATATCTATGTAGGGGGTATCATTAATCTTTTAGGTTGATGATGTCAATTTGGATTCAATTGCCCTCCATCTCAGGGGTGCTTTCATTATATAGAAATATCAGATACATACAAGAGGTATTCAAGGCTGATTATCAGCGATTACAATCACTAATATCTAGGCTGATTTCTAGTATACAGAAAATACATCATATATACAACTATGCTATTAATGACTATATATTTACATGAGTGCTTGATATATGCCTTGTTATTTGCTGTTAATATTTGAGCCTTAACATAAGTTGTCAACCCCCCTCAAATTGATGCTGGTCTGTCATGAAGCATCAATTTACCCACAAGGAACTTATGACGTTGGTGTGTCATAGTTTTAGTGAAAATATCAGCTACATGAAGCTTGGTAGAAACATGAGGAAGAGATATTGTATGAGTGTCAAAGGCTTCACGAATAGAATGACAATCCACTTCGATATGCTTAGTACGCTCATGATAAACTGGATTAGCAGCGATTTGAATCGCACTAGTATTATCAGCATAAAGTGGAGTGGGGTTAGATTGAGTGAAACCAAGCTCAGCTAGGAGGCCACGAAGCCAAACAATCTCTGAACAAGCAACAGACATAGCACGATATTCAGATTCAGTAGAAGATTTTGAAACACGCGCTTGCTTTTTACTCTTCCAAGAAATCAAGGAGCTGCCAAGAAACATGCACCAGCCTGTGACAGATCGTCGAGTGTCGGGGCAACCAGCCCAATCAGCATCACTATATGCAACAAGATTAAGAGGATTACCAGCTGAAAAGAACAATCCACGCCCAGGTGTTCCACGAAGATACTGAAGGATACGACGAACAGCAGATAAATGCAAATGACGGGGCTTTTGCATGAATTGACTTACTTGCTGAACAGCGAAAGAAATATCTGGACGTGTAATGGTCAAGTAGTTCAAACTACCTACCAACTGGCGATATAGAGTAGGATCAAACGTTTCCTTAGCTAGTATTGATGTAAATCACAAGGGTGCAGTATGGCATAAACGTTTAGGCCATCCAAATAATGTTGTTTTATCTAATATAATAAATTCTGGGTTGTTGGGCAATAAAAATAATCTTTCGTCGCATCTTTCATTTGATTGTTCAGCTTGTAAATTAGGCAAAAGCAAGTCTCTACCTTTTCCTTCTCATGGTAGTCGTGCTGAAAAGTGTTTTGATGTCATTCATAGTGATGTGTGGGGTATTACTCCTATCGTATCTCATGCATATTATAAATATTGTCACATTTATTGATGATTACAGCAAGTATACCTGGGTTTATTTCCTTCGTTCCAAATCTGAAGTATTTACTGTGTTTAAAACCTTTGTAGCTTATATCGACAATTGGTATCAGAGCTAGGTCGCGGGTTCAAATCCCATTAGGCGCAGTGTTAGCACAGAAGGCATTTGTGCTTTCACGGGGTAGTGGCGGGCAGATGCTGGGGGGGATTGTGTGGCATGGCCAGCATCTCCCTAAATCGGACCGTGGCGCTAGGCACACTAGTTAAGGTTAAAGGAAATAAGGTTACGCCTTGCTACAAGCACTGGGGCTTTTAGCGCAGTGGTAAGCGCCTGATCCTAAATGTTTATAGAGTATTTAAAGAAGGTTTATAATCAGGACAATTCAGCCAAACATTTTCAGTTGGAATATGAGATTGCCAAGTTTTCTCAAGGTGATCTTTCCGTTCAGGATTTTTTTTTCTGGGTTTCAGAACATATGGGCAGAATATGTTGACATAATTTATGCTGAAGTACCGAAAGAATCGTTGGCTGCTGTTCAAAAAGTTCATGAGCAGAGTAAACGAGATCAGTTTTTTATGAAATTGCGTCCTGAGTACGAGGCAGCCCGCTCAAATCTGATGAATCGTGATCCTCCTCCTTCTTTGGATGTTTGCTTTGGAGAATTATTACAGGAAGAGCAACGTCTTGCCACACAAGTTGTTTTTCAGCAACACAAAGTCCACGAGAATGCAGTCGCTTATGCTACAAATCATGGGAAAGTAAAGGGAGAAACTTGAGGCAAGTTCAATGCTATAGCTGCAAAGAATATGGACATATCGCTGCTGATTGTGCAAAGAAATCTTGCACATACTGTAAGAAGCCAGGGCATATTATCAAGGAATGTCCGATCCGACCTCCGCATCGCCAAGCTAAGCAGACTGCTACTGCTAATCAGGCTATTGCTGGTTCAACATATGGTAAACCAGTAGTAACTCCAGAAATGGTTCAGTAGATGATTATTACAGCTTTTTCAACCTTAGGGCTTCAAGGTAAGCAAACTCTTTCCTCTTTATCATGGCTTGTTGATTCTGGTGCATCCAATCACATGACAAATTCATGTAGCACTCTTAGCAATGTTAAAAAATATGAAGGAGATATTCAGGTTGCAAACGGTAGTAAGTTGCCCATTCATGCTATTGGGGACGTTAATTCTTCAATTAAAAATGTTCTTGTGTCTTCTGAGCTCTCAGCTAATCTTATTTCAGTAGGATAATTAGTTGATAATAATTGTCATGTTCGATTTTCCCATGATGGTTATGTTGTGCAGGATCAGGTGTCGGGGAGGATACTAGCGAAGGGGCCTAAAGTTGGACGTCTATTTCCTTTTCATCTTCCTATTCCTAATTTTGTTTCGTTAGCTAGTATTGATATAAATCACAAGGGTGCAGTATGGCATAAACGTTTAGACCATCCAAATAATGTTGTTTTATCTCATATAATAAATTCTGGGTTGTTGGGCAATAAAAATAATCTTTCGTCGCATCTTTCATTTGATTGTTCAGCTTGTAAATTAGGCAAAAGCAAGTCTCTACCTTTTCCTTCTCATGGTAGTCGTGCTGAAAAGTGTTTTGATGTCATTCATAGTGATGTGTGGGGTATTACTCCTATCGTATCTCATGCACATTATAAATATTTTGTCACATTTATTGATGATTACAGCAAGTATACCTGGGTTTATTTCCTTCGTTCCAAATCTGAGGTATTTACTGTGTTTAAAACCTTTGTAGCTTATATCGACAATCAATTTTCTGGTAAAATCAAAGTGCTCAGATCTGATTCGGGGGGGAGTATATGTCTCATGCATTTCATGAATTTCTAAAACAAAACGGAATTGTTTCCCAACGTTCTTGTCCTTATACGCCTCAGCAAAATGGGGTTGCTGAGCGTAAGAATCGCCATTTGTTAGATGTTGTTCGCACATTATTACTTGAATCTTCTGTTCCTTCCAAATTTTGGGTTGAAGCCTTAAGCACATCAGTTTATCTAATTAATCGGCTGCCTTCTCAAGTATTGAACTGGGAATCTCCGTATTTTCGTCTTTATCATGAGCATCCCAACTATATTGATCTGCATACTTTTGGATGTGTTTGCTTTGTTCATTTGCCACCTCATAAACGTCATAAACTTTCTGCTCAATCTGTTAAATGTGCTTTTATGGGTTATAATGTTTCACACAAAGGTTATGTTTGTTATGATCCTTGTTCGAACAGATTTCGGATATCTCGTAATGTTGTTTTCTTTGAAAATCAATTTTTCTTTTCTACTCAAATTGAGTCTTCAGCAATCTCTTCAGGGTCACCAGAGCCACTTTTTCTTCCTCATTTTGATGAAATAACTAATACTTCTAAAAGATTCAAGTCTGGTTTTGTATATACTCGACGCCACCCAACTTTGGAGCCTCAAGAGCTTGATCCAGAGACATCTGAGCCTGTTCAAACTTCATCTACTGCAAATCAGCCCTCAAACAGCCTGCGACGCTCTTCTAGAGCCACCCGTCCACCTAAACGGTATGGATTTTCTCATAAATCTCTGCATACTACTTCGGCTGATGTTCTAATTCCTACATGTTATTCAGAAGCTGTTAAACACGAATGTTGGCGTAATGCTATGAAAGAAGAACTTCGAGCTCTTGAGGATAACCACACATGGGATATTGTTCCTCGTCCATTTAATGCTAAAACAATTGGTTGTAAATGGGTCTACTCTATCAAACTTCGTTCAGATGGAACTCTGGATCGCTACAAGGCAAGGCTGGTTGCCCTTGGCAACAAACAAAAATATGGGATTAATTACATAGAGACGTTTGCTCCAGTTGCCAAAATGACTACAGTTCGTTTGATTCTTTCTCTTGCAGCTTCACAAGGCTGGTCACTTCATCAGATGGACGTTAAAAATGCATTTCTTCATGGTGATATCAAAGAGGAGATTTACATGACTTTACCTCCTGGTTTATCATCCTCTTCTTCAGGCGTATGTAAGTTAAAACGATCAATCTATGGATTGAGGCAATCTTCTAGAACTTGGTTTGATAAATTTCGAACCACATTACTCCAGTTCTCATTTAAGCAAAGCCAATATGACCCATCCTTATTTCTTTGCAAGACACCTGCTGGCATTGTTGTTCTTCTTGTTTATGTTGACGACATTGTTATTACAGGGACAGATTCTACGTTAATTTCTCGTCTACAACATCATCTTCATGCCTCCTTTCACATGAAAGATCTTGGTCCCCTAACTTATTTTTTGGGTTTGGAAATTAACACTGATGCTTCTGGCTAAAAGCCCCGGTGCTTGTATCAAGGCGCAACCTTATTTCCTTTAACCTTAGCCAGTGTGCCTAGCGCCACGATCCGATTTAGGGAGATGCTGGCCATGCCACACAATCCCCCAGCATCTGCCCGCCACGATTTAGGGAGATGCTGGCCATGCCACACAATCCCCCCCAGCATCTGCCCGCCACTACCCCGTGACAGCACAAATGCCTTCTGCGCTAACACTGCGCCTAATGGGATTCGAACCCGCGACCTAGCTCTGATACCATGTCAATTTGGATTCAATTGCCCTCCATCTCAGGGGTGCTTTCATTATATAGAAATATCAGATACATACAAGAGGTATTCAAGGCTGATTATCAGCGATTACAATCACTAATATCTAGGCTGATTTCTAGTATACAGAAGATACATCATATATACAACTATGCTATTAATGACTATATATTTACATGAGTGCTTGATATATGCCTTGTTATTTGCTGTTAATATTTGAGCCTTAACATAAGTTGTCAGATGATAAGCCTTATCTACTATTTTTCTTTTAATTTTTATTTGTTATTTAATAAATCTCTCTCATCCTAAGAGTAGTTCTACACTTGTACCCAATAGTTGGGTTCGCTTGTCTCTTTTTGTGAGAATATAGTTTGTTTGTCTTCTTGTTCTTGTGAGAGTTTGGTTTTGTTTTATGTATGAAATGGTAGATTTAAGTTGTTAGATTGTTCCTCTAAGAAAGCTATATATTTCAACGATATGAGCGGGAATGCTCCACAATGCAAGATCTACTCGACGATAATAATTATAACGAATTTTTTTATTTGATTTTTAGTTTATATTTGTTAAGTCATGATTATTTTTATAAAAGCCGTGAGACTTATTTTTCATGAATTTTTTTTCTTTCAAAAAGAAAAGGTACTGTCGTCCAACTTAATTTTAATTTATTTTTTCTGACAAGAATTTTATATTTTAATTTTACTAATTAAGCACACCCGGCACTACAGGATACCGCTAGTGCTCGACCAATAACACAAAGGAAAGTAAATGCAAATAGTAGCCATATATGTGTGATACTTTGAGGTGTATAAATGTAAAATTAGGGACCAATGTACGCTAAAGATTATCAAGAATGTTGACATAAGAAGCAATAAAACACCACCAGAAAACTTGAAGAGTAGATCAGGTGGTAGTCGCGATCGGAGCCAGCCAATAAATTCATGGTGGAAGAATGATTTCACAAAAAAAAAATCTAGATAATTCTTAAATCTCATTAAATCAAATAGCAAAAATAAGTTACCTGTTATTTTTGGTCGGTGTATCCACTGTCCAATTCCATCAGGCAGAAGCCATCCGCCTTTGCTTTTCTTGTCTTCGGGTCCTTCATGTATTCTGACCCTTTGTTGTGTCATTTTTAACTTTTAATTTTTAAATGATATTTAATAACATGATATTTATGTATCAAATTTTCTCGGGAGGGTGATGTGATATTCTAATAATTGAGTACTTTATCATGTTAAAAAAAAGGTATTCTATCATGTTATACTATACTAGAGGATAACCCGTGCGAAGCACGGGCTCGGAAATTTATATTAATTAATTGTTACTTTTTGATTCAATTAAATATTTATAAAAAAATTATAAAATTATAAAAAGAACTATGTTATTTGCATAAAAAATTTATACGATTAACATACTATAAACTTAGATTGTTTAATAGAAGTGCATGAAAGCACGTTTCAGTTGTTTTCATTGAAAAATATTTAAGATAATTGATCGTAATCTTTTTTTATTCTAAAGTTATAATAAAAAAAATTACGATTAACAAACTATAAACTTAGATTGTTTAATAGAAGTGCATGGAAACACGTTTCAGTTGTTTTCATTGAAAAATATTTAAGATAATTGATCGTAATATTTTTTTTATCTAAACTTATAATAAAAAAATTGCTAATACAATATAAGAATTATAATAATAATAAGATTTCAATTTTATTATGTTTTTTTATAAAAATAACATATAATCGCAGGAAAAAATGTTCTAGAGTATTGTATAGAAACATGTTCTAGTTGTTCTCCTTGAAAAATCTTTCGGAGAATTGATCGTATTATTTTTTTATTCAAATTATGATAAAAAAATTGTATTATAATAATAATAGGATTTCAATTTTATTATTTTCTTTAAAAAAAATAACATAGAATATAAGGGAAATATGATTCTAGGGGTGAAACTAATTTTTTTATTTAAAGTTGTAATAAAAGAATTATAATTATAATAAGATTTCTATTTTATTAAAAAAACAACATAGAAACAGAATTATAGTAGAAATAGGATTGTAGGGGTGAAACCAAAATATAGTGCGAACCAAAAAGGGTGAAACCAAAATATAGTACGAACCAAAAAGGGTGAAACCAAAATATAGTGCAAACCAAAAAGTGATACCCTTAAAAGGGTGTTTTGCTTATTAATAAAGGTTATAGATTATAAAAACATTAAAAGTTTTGGTAATTTGGTATCATGGTATTATATCATGTTTAGCAAAAAAAAAAAAGTACTTTGTCATATTTGACTTTAGTATAAGGTGTAATTAGAATTGAAATAAGGCTTAAACTCGATTTGAGATCTATTTTAGTATAAGCGATAATTGGAATTGAAGTCAAGCTTAAACTCGATTTGAGATTTATTCGATAAAATGAGTTTGGCTCGACCCAAATTCGATTTAGAGTTTGAATTCGATCAAACAATTGAGCTTGATAAGGAATTAGAGTCAATTCGAATTTCTAACGAGCTCGATCAGGACATGACTTGTTTGACTTACACTCGATAATATATAATATTAGTGTAAGTAAATGGATTGGACTTGATAATATGGGTTTGTCAGGACGACTTATCTAACAATCGGTTTCTAAATCGTTGGATTGCTGATCCAACGGCCCCTTGGATTACAAAAAAAATTTACTGTCCGCTATAATTTTCCGCGGATAGGCATATTGCCTGTCCACGGAAATTTTCCGCGATTGTCTATCCGCGGAAAATTATAGCGGACAGTAATTTTTTTTTTTTTAATCTCAGCCGTTGGATCAACGATCCAACGATTGTGAAACCGATTGTTAAATAATCGATCCCTGACAAACGATTATCAGGGAACATGACCATGATAATATTGTGTTACACTTGTTTTAGTACAATTACTTTAATATTGGGTTAAGTATCAAAGTGGTCACTGAAGTGAAAGCCAAATATCAATTTGTTCACCAATCTTTACGGGGTATCATTTGAGTCATTAAAGTCATAATAAATATCAAACAAATACCTGTATATATGTACTCGGGATGTAAAATTAATTTTTCATTGAGTTCTACACATTTTTCTTAAATGCTACTATAATCAAATGAAAGATTATGAATTCCAGTATTTTTGATAATATATTTAGAATTTAAAAAGTTTATTTACTATTTATTTTTAATTAAATCAAGGAAAATGACAATAAAATTAAAAAAAATAGTAAATGAATTTTTAAAAATCTAAATATATTATCAGAAATACTAGAATTATTAACCTTTCGTTTGGTTATGGAAGCATTCAAGAAAAATGTGTAGAACTCAATGAAAAATTATTTTTGCTTTTCGAGTATATTTTAAAGATATCCATTTGATATTTATTATGACTTTAATGATTCAAATGATACCCCGTAAAGATCGGTGAACGAATTGATATATGGCTTCTACTTCAGTGACCACTTTGATACTTAACCCCTTTAATATTTCAAATATTTCGGACTCGAGCTGGACCCGGGCTCAAAAACTCCTTTAGAACCTCGAATTCGACTCGGTTTAGACACGAGTCAGATTGAACATATATAATTTATAGACTCGATAAATTTTAAGTACGATTTGAAGCGATTAAAAAAATTGAACTTAATTGAAAACTAAAAACTTAACTTGACTCGATTCGATTAACAATTTAGTAATTTAATACAACTTTACGATTGCACAATACTCCCTCCGTCTCTTTATTCTTTTCCCGTTTGACTAAAAACACGGGTTTTAAGACAATTGGTAATGAATATTGTTTTTTTATGGAGTAGTGGGCATAGAATATTGTTTTTAAGAAGTAATGGGTATTGAATATTGTTTTTAAGGAGTAGTGAGTGGAGTAGTGGGTATTGAATATAGTTTTTAAAGAGTAGTGGGTGGATAGTGGGTATTGAATATTATTTTTTAAGAAGTAGTGGGTGGAGTAGTGGATATTGAATATTGTTTTTAAGGAGTAGTGGGTGAAGTAGTGGGTATTGAATATTGTTTTTAAGGAGTAGTGGGTATTGAATATTATTGTTTATGGCTTAAAATAGAAAGGGGAAGAGTATTTTGATAGTCCCGATTTAGTAAACAGGAAATGTTTTAAGAGACAGAGGGAGTACAACTTTACGATTGCAACAATATACAGCTAGAGTAACCAAAATTTTAATTGAAATTCTTTCTTAGAAAAAATGAAAAATAATTTGATTTCAGTTGTATTTGATTGAATATTATTAAAAAGGTAAGAGTAAGAAATAAATTTCAAAGATTTAATATTTTTGCTAGTTTCTCTGATTTTTATTTTAATGCTAAAAATGGTAGACAGCCTGATTGCGCTACAAAGCTGCACGGATTGCAAAACAAGCACATCCATAAAATTTTCCACCATTATTTATTAAATGTAAAAGAGGCTCATTGCATGAGTCCTAAACTAGAAATGTTCCCGGTCACTGGTAAACATTTGTCAGTGAACTGTTACACAACATATGGTGTCCCAGTCGTTGGATCAACGATCCAACGGCTGAGGTTTAAAAAAAAAGTTACACCGTATCGCAGAAACTTTCCGCGGTACGGGGTAATTACAAAAATGCCCCTTGTTTTCACATCAAAAATCTACTGTTCACCGTACCGCAGAAACTTTCTGCGGTACGTGAACAGTGAAGGCATTTTTGTAATTACTTCGTACCGCGAAAAGTTTCTGCAGTACGGTGTAATTTTTTTTTTAAATCAGGACCGTTGGATCAACAATCTAACGGTCCCAAAGCTATATGTTGGGAAACAGTTTCCTAGCAAATGTTTGCTAGGGAAAGGACCCCAACTAGAAATTTGTAGTACTTGACTAAAAATATTTGAAACAAAGATGTAGGAGATAGCAATGGAACAAAACTCGCTTGTTATTTTGTATACAATATTATAACCATTATTGTTTAGTAGATACAAATAAAAAACTGAAACTCTTGAATAAATTGAAGAAGACTTCTCAAGTTTTTCTAACGTGAGAAGAGAGCTTATATACAAATTTAGATAAGTGATTACAATATGATAAGTATCAAGCAAGCTTAAAGGATAACCATTTGTCTTGAGATTGAATATCAATACAGCCCAATATACTCTACATGTATCTCCTTAATTTTTGCTACAAATCGTCTGTACGTACTAGTTGCATCCTTATCGCTCCACAGTTGATCCTTATCACTCCTAGCTGTAGTTGCACGTTGACATTGGAAGGATAATACGGAGATATGTTAAATAGATACAAGATATGAATAAACAGGGAGTGTGTGAGAATATTATGTTAGATTTGATAAAAGATTGACAAGCCTAAGAACCACACAACATGTATGGACTATGGGCACACAATGCTTAGCATATATTTCTGGAGACAAGATAGAGAGTCACAAATTATACACTTGCAACAGTTGCCCAGTAGCTTTCCGTCATTCCTGATGAATGCACGGCGATTAAGTGCTTGTGATACTAAAATTGCAGACTTGCACACAGGGGCGGAACCAAGGGGGGCTAGCCCCGGCGCCAGTCCGGGTCGGGAAAAAAAAAACAAGTAAATTTTTTTTTTTAGCCCGGGGTCAAATTTAAAAATGGTTATATATAATTTTTTAGCCTTGGTTGAAATATTAAATAGAGGTATAAGTTTGGTTTTTAATTGTGTGTATATCCATTTGTTGTATGATTTAGTGAAAAATATCCGATTTTTGTATGATTTAGTGAAAAATATCCAATTTTTGCATGATTTAGTGGAAAAAAAATTCGCGCTTCGCGCGGCTTACCCTGAAATTTCCCCCACCGCGAAATATAGAGCTAGATTAGCCCGGGATCCAAAAACATCCTGGTTCCGCCACTACTTGCACACACATTCTATTTACCGATATACTAACATATAGCAATGTCTCTATAATGTATCCCTTTAATGATTAAATGGCGTTATAGGTATATCGGTACATGAAATGTGTACAAATCCCTATAGTTTCGGTTTGATATCTAAGGAAGCAATGATAAAATTGCATTATAGGGGTCTGGTTTTCTCTTCCCTAAATATGGGATTGAGTTTTCTCTCCTCTAAAAATTATAGGGGACGCGGAGGATGGTTGGAGTGAAACATTTCAATCTCAATCCTCTCCGATCTCAATCCTTACCTAGACAGAATTGTGCATCGGAAAGGATTGACAAACTTATTTGACAGCCCACCATTTGATTAGGTGGTATTAAAAAAGTAGTGTGGCAGGGAAGTTGGGCTCCCTCAACTTGCTCTTATATTTTCCGTTTTTTTTTTTCTGCACGTCAGTATGTCACTAGACTTGGACATGATACTTTTACGATATATGTTCGTACTAATCGTAAATGCAATACTAATCTCAACTCTCAAGATATCAAAATGCTGACACCTAAAAATGGGAAAAAAAAATAGTTGCATATTTAAAGGGGAGCACGCTTCTTCTTTTGGATTTGTTGTGTACTTGTGTTAGGCTTCACGAAGCATAATATGTCATCTCGTACCCAAACACAAATGAGTATGTAATTTTTCACCATTCGATTCATTTAAAGTTTGATGTGCTTTTGACTTTCTCCCTATCTCCACAGTCCACACACAAACAATCAAATATACTCAAAATCTATTTATATTATGAAGATCTTGCTATTTCTGCACTTTTAAACTAGACAACTTGTAGACAAGTTACAAGCAGTAAATTGGTTCAGTAAAACTATAGCATTAGTCGTAATAGCTGCAACGTTTCAGTAATAATTATTATTTAATTATAGTTTTGTTCATATGTTTTGGATTTTATAACTATAGTTTTGTTCATAATTTGTAATTGTATCCTACTATTTATACGATTCTTTTAAAAGATTAGTAATCAGATCAAGATTAGCAATGCTGATCTCATTTCTCTATGCTGGAGTTTGCAAAAGAAGAACTTTACCAGTGATAGTTGAGCCTTCAGTTTCCAATTGGAATGATAACGGATTAATTAAAGATATAAGATGTGATTAACATTATTTCAGAACATAATGGTGTACGATAATGGCGTAATCTGCATAACAGGATATGATGTTTTTGTCATAATGCCTTAATGCACTCACTTATCGAAACCTCCTTGTAAAGAGATGTCTAGAAGGGCATTCCTGAGATTGAAGAGTCGAACACTTTCATGCAGAAACATGGAAATTAAGTTCCTCAAGTACCAAATATATTGGATTAATTATAGTAGGATATTTTTTTAGTAAGTGAACATGATGATATACACAGTACACTACAGAAAATAAATTACTACTTGAACACTTTTAACTTAGATAATTAGATTGAATGCCTCATATATGTTGATCTCTTTTCTCTGTATTGAAACAAGAAATTAAGATTATTCAGTGTTGCCTTGGTAGAGACACTTACAATTCTGAACTCTTTTTTCCCTCTTATCTGAAGAAAAGTAGAAACATTAAAGGTTCTGCCACAGGGTGCATGCACTTGTAACCTTAAGTAGCCCAGTTTCAATCTTGATGTTTATAGACGAGCCTAAATTCAAATGCCACAGTTCTGATAATCCAAACTTCTTAAAACAATTTAATTATCTGTTTCATCGAGCAAAGCATAATGCTTTAAGTTTTCAAGTCCGTATAAATGATGTTTTGCTTGACTGTGACTCTGTGAGACGGAGTTCTCCTGATCGGTACTTGTCTGCCAGTCGGGCTAGCTCATCTGTGTCAACAGCTTAAACGCGTATTACCGGGCGGGGCGGGCTCAACGTGAAGGTCTAAAAATCCCTCTTGTTTGTAGTTGGACATCCAGAGAGTCTCACATCCGACTATTCTTTTGTTTTCAAAGTTATTTGCGTTTCGCGCATCCCTCTAACTGGGAACTCAACACTTATAAGTTATAACACATAAAACATCGACTTGTAACTCATGCTCAACAATTTAACAAACTAAGAAATGATAAGTTGGATTATAATATCAAGCTGCTCAAAGAACTATTATGGAGTATCAAATAGCATACTTAGCTAATACAAACTTGCAAGTACTACAAATACTAAATTCAGCTGAAACTTAGACAATCACAACTTCCATCAAGTACAAGTGCCCAAGGTAATAGTCATGTAATTAAAATAGCAGAACCGTCATCCAAGGACTCAAATAACTACAAGAAACTGTTAGATCTAAATAAATAACCACGGATCATCTTATGTGATATTATCAAGGTTACACAATAAAACTGTAGTGCGAAAGCGTACCTGATTCCATGACGTTAGATTAAGTATACGGATTCGGGACTTGATCTTGATTCGCCTCTAACCGTATCTCGCTCTTAAAGAGGAATAGAGGAGTAGAGGTTGTGAATAGTCTTGGTACTCTAATTAGACCCCATTAACTCTAATCAGATTACTATTGGATATTACACATTACAAAACTCATACCGAATAAAATATTATTGGACCATTTATTCTAGACCACTTAATTAGTCCAAATAGAATAAACATTAAATATAATTGTATTTAATTTGTAAGCCCATAAATTATTATTAGATTATAAAAGAATAATCTAACAATCTCCCACTTGGGCTACAAATTATTCCAAACAACAATTACATTCAATAACCATAAGTGCGCACAAAATTGTTTATTCTTTAGAAAACATCTTCCTTAGTCAATCTGGTCCATCTTATATATAAACATGGAACAAAAGCGACCTTCGTCACATTGTCGTAACTGGATCCTCAATGATCACCATATAAATATATTCAGTGACATAGATCAAGTATGGATGTGTAACTGGAAATTACATGCAATGTGATCTCAATCATGCCTATTTCCAATTGGTCCTTAATACCTTAGTGAGATCAATCTTTATTCTTTCAAACTTTATGTCAAAACCACAATTGAAAGAGACAGCTCACGTAGAGCAATAGAGAGAAATAAATAAAATAACTTTATTCTGCAGAATACTCAAAAACACAAATATCACCATAGTGTCAATAAAAGATGAGTACCGAATATAAAAACAAAACAAAAAACTCCCACTAAAACTGAATATTCTCCAATGAGACAACACCCATATGAGTAGTATGCCCAAGAAAGACCTTAGGTGTCAAAGCTTTAGTAAGTGTTTCTGCTAGCATAAAATTTGTTCCTATATGCTCAATAGACACTATCTGATTTTGCACTCTCTCTATGAAAACTAGATATTTAATATCAATATGTCTAGAAGCTGCGGAGCTTCCATTATTATTTGAAAACTCAGTTGCTGAACGATCGTCACAGTAAACTTTCAATGGTCAACAAAATTTCGCAACCATATAGCATGATTTTTTGCCTCATAACATGCTATAAACTCTGCTTCCATGGTAGATTGAGCTATAAGTGTCTGTTTAGCACTTCTCCAAGATATAGCTCCTCCAACTAACATTAAAACATAATCAGAAGTAGATTTTCTTGTATCTACACAACCAGCAAGATCAGAATCAGAATACCCAATGATCTCCAAATTTTCCGACTTCCGATAAACGAGCATGTAATCATTTGTTCTTTGCAAGTACCTCATAACCCGTTTAATTGCAATCCAATGATCCATTCCAGGATTACTCGAATATCTGCTTAACATACCCACAATGAATGCCAAAACCAGCAGGGTACTAAACTTTACCATACATAAAACTCCCACTGAACTTATGACATAGCCACAAGTGTCATTAACCACAAGTGCCATTATTGTCTCTACTGGATCTACTAAGTGGCACTTCCTCTTGAGTTTGTTGAGTTTGCTCTTCTTGAGCATCATCTTGATTTTGAGTAGGAAACTGTACACGTATATCCATATTGTTATCTTGAACTACATGAGGCAAATAAACTGATTCTTCCTCAAAGACAACATCCTTGGCTTTATCTTCCCCTTCAAACTCAACATCCTCAATAAATCTAGAGCAAGATGCTTTTCAAGCTCATCAAGGAAATCTTTAACAGATATCTCATCGGAGTCATTAGACATACCGCCCTTGAATGCTTCAGGAATGCTACGTCTTATCATATATCACTAGACTTAAGCAATTAGAATGCTCCCACTTCTCAAAGTTCAATTTATCAGTATTAGAACTTTCATCCGTAAGAGAAACAGGTTGTTCTTTCCTTATAGCACAGTCTAAATCCATGCAACCGAGAACTAATAGAACGTTCTCCTTCCAGCTCTTAAAGTTTGTGCCGTTAAGCACATGAATGGAGTTCATGTTGCCAGTTATATAAGCAGCAGATGTATTAACTAGCAATTTGGAACCAAAAAAAATTTATAAGCTCGCATAATGGAAATTCATGTCATATGCATACATAATAGCACACAAAAAAAATACATGAATTTAATTACTATAGTGTGTGTGGGCCCATTCAAACAAGATACCTAGCACAACATTAATATTTAGTCTTTGGACAGAAATATTAACTTGCAAGTGGTACTCTCCACGCAGAAATCAAATATTAACAATAAATTCGGTCAAGCAATAACCTTCCTTTGGGCCGGTTTATTACTCACATAAAAAATTTATAATTATTACATATTTATTCCCACACGTATATCCATTATTTGGCCATTACATAATCTTTCTTTGGGCCGATTATTATAACGCATAAATAATAAACATACACATCCTAATATTTCAAAATAAATAAATCTACATATAAATATCATTTTGGCAATATTTTGCTTCAACTCATTTATTCGCGAAATAAAAGGAAAATAAAAAAAATCTTTCTTTACAAAAAATGTGCCCAAATCCGTATTAGTGTAAAAATATTAAAAAACACTCACCAAATATTTTAATATATTTACAACTAAATGAACTAAAAAACATACTTCATAATGACATAATTATTAAAAAAAAATTGTCCGATCATAATATAATAACAATCATGTAGCACATATTAAACAAATAACATGATTATTTTATGATTACGTGCATAACCAAAAAAAATGGATCATGGCAGTCCGCAGTCCTAATACATAAACTCGCATGATCCCAAACCAAAACCATATCATATCCTGATTCCAGTTGGCCAAGGTAAAAAAATTTACAAGACAGTTACTGGACATCAGGTGTGTATCATGCTATTTAAAAAAACACCACATATATAACATATACATGTGCATGACCTTATTCACATGCCATGATCAAACAATCAGAAACAATGTTATGCCATTATACATGAATCAGTAAGATAATTAACTTATGCATGATTGCATACAATATTCTCAACTCGAATCTCAATTTACGAGGAAGAAAAATCATATCCAAAACGTAAATAAAATTCTGATTCCATACACGTACATAACCTCGAAACAAAAAATTTATGGGTTAAGAACGATATCAACAATCATATGAAAAATATGATCAATCCTAATAACTCGACATAAGATAGGCTCGGATACCAATTGTTATTAGAATATAAAAATAATCTAACAGAAACCATTCAAAATTTTCGACTATATATATAGGTCATTGTTCCATGAATAACACTCTTTATAACAATAAAACAATACCATAGAATCTTACATAAAATCGTATTTAAATTCTAATTTTCACATTAAAAATGATGTTTTATGAATAAATATAGATTCTAACAAAAAATTAGGATCAAATATAATATGATTACACATAATTTCATTGTTACAAAACTATATTGAAGATTCTATATTGAATTCTATTTACATTTGATTTTTAAACTTAGATTTTAGATTAAGCTTAATTGTTGTTATAATTTGTGATTTTATCCTAACAAATCATTATTTATTAAAAATAAAGTATTATGATGGTGTTCTTTATGGTTCTTTATGTAAAATTGTTCATCCTAGAATGCAACTATATATATATAGGAATTGATTAGGCGGAATATTTAGTGGGTATAATTAAGAGCAATTAGGGAGATTTAATTGTATAAAATTAGTTGTCTTATTCTTGTGGATCTTCCTTGACTTATGTGTGGTTGATGATGAGATTTTTCATATGTATTTTATTTTTAATTTGTTATTGATGATGATTGATTGTTATATTTAATTTTCAGTTATAAATATTTTGATTGTTAATTGATAGTGATCAATTAGTGGTCAATTTGGGATTTTAATGTGGTCTAATTTAACTATTTTAGCTGTGTAGTTTATATGTTGTAATATTTTTATATTGTTTTTTAAATAGTGACATTTATTATTAGCATTTTTTGATTGTATTCGTAATAATGATGTTTGTTTGCTGATGCTTAAGCCTTGTGGTTTGTTTTGTTGAGTAATTAATGTGCATCTATTATAATTGATTGATATTTCACTACACCATAAACAGCCTACGGTAACATAAAAAAAATGCTACAGCAGGTACATTATATGTTACCTTAGGCCCATAAAGTAGATATGGTAACATTTTTCTGATGATAGCTCTCAGCATGTTGCCTTAGGTGTCTAAGGTAACATTTTTGATCCCTAAGGTAACATGCAATTTTATGTTACCATAGCTTGCTATAGCAACAAAAGTGAGAGCTATGGCAACTTAATATATATGTTACCTTAAAGGCCTAGATTTTTTTTAAAAAAACAGTGGAGCCCACAATGGAGACCACTGTGGGGACCACTGTTTGAGCCACTTTTGTTGGCTAAGGTAACATTTCTATTAGCTAATGTAACATCTTTTCCGGAAAAAAAATTTGAAAAAAATTGCACATACATATTATGCATCTCAAATTAAATATCCTATTCATTCAAAATTGGTAATCTTCCAATATCATAAGTATCACCCCTATATCATCACATTTGACAAAAATAAATATTTTCTAATACAAAAAAGATGGTAAATAAAAATCCTAATGGTCATTTCTTCTTTACACCCTTGGCGACATCTCCAGACTTACCTTGTATAGACACAAAAACGTGTTCAAACATTAGCTAAGATACATTAAAGATAGGACCCAATTATGTCCAAGTTTAGAAAAACTTACCTAATTGGAAGTGATCTCATGACTGTACCACTATAGTTCAGCGCTGCAATAGCACTCTCAGCCTACAAAGGAAAAAAATCAAATTACTATAGCTTATTGAAATGACAAATGGGTTACACCATATACCCCCACCCACACATTCGGGTAAGAATATAGTCAGAAACATTCTACCAGAAACAACACATTGACAAATGGGTTACACCATATACCCCCACCCACACGATGACGGATCCAGACATTCAAATAATGGGTGTCCAAAATATTTTAATATAATAAATATTTACAAAGAAATTTTATGATAATTGTATAAAAAATTAATAATTAATAATTATTAGATATTTATATTTGTAAAAAATATTGTGTCATCAAGTGAAATATTGTCCTCGGATATAAAATTTAAATTATTCTCATAATATAGCATATAAAACCAAATAACTAAAAAATAATAGCAAATTCTGTAACATTACTAAAATAAATACTTAAATACAAACACAAAGATAAGGGGTTATTAGAAAATGCCCCCATTTGCATACACTGAATCTGTTCATGGAAGCAGAAGAGCCTGCATCATTTAAAATTCTTGTGTCTTAGATATTTAGTTATATGCCACATTATCATATCATAAAATCCTAAAACATTTAAAGTGAACTACCGCAAATCACAATGAGATCACTGCACATACTAAACTTTGACAAGTAATAAAATACATATAAATTTTACCACAATTATATTCATGCAGGACAAAATAGACTCCGCGCTTCCAGTAGATTTCTGCATATTAGCCTCTTCAAAGATTTCTTTGACATATTCTTTGTTAAACAACATATATGAACATTTCATTGAGAGAGTGCTTAAAAACTCATAGAGTCTATGCTTTTCACCAAGGATCTTTAGTACATCCTCCTGCGGCAAATTAATGTTTTGGGATCATTACAGAACTATATTATGCACCGACAGTCATCCCTCACAAAGATGAAAAAAATTACGCACATATTCATATCCTTACCCGAGAACGACAAGCTTGTAGACATGTAGTATTTGGATCAAGTAGAGTAATCAATATCTTCCAAACATTAGCATCTTTTAATTGATCAAGTATTAGAAAGTTCTCCTCTGCTTTTCCTGGATCTATAAAACTACGAGACATAATTCGGAAGCAAACCAGAACCTTTTTCCGGAACTCTGGACCATCATTGTCCTACACGTATCAAGAATGGCACTGTGAATTTAATGTTCTCTCTCTTTTTTTTTAATGTAGCCCAATTCCCACTAATTCAAGTAAGTTTCCACATTATCACATGGTACACCTATCATTTTTGAAGAGTACCAAGCAGAGAAGTAATATAACATTTTAGGATCTCGCTCTTCCCTTATGTGACAGTAAGAATATTTTTTCTGTTCTGTTGAAAAGAGCATTCAAAAAGAATACCTGATGCATCTGCCTTAAGGAAAGATACCTAAGCATCTCTTGGTGTACCCTAAAAACCAAAGTAGAAAAATCACCAAATATATTAATAAAAAGATAGATGAACAATAAACTGTAAAATAGTTTTATACTTGTATATATAACAAACCTTTGCTTCTGCTCCATTCAAGAGCCCTTATCTCAACTTTGTCAAATTTTGAAAAAACTTTATCCCAGTTTCTAACCCTATCTTTGACAGAAAACTCACTGGGAAACAATGATGAGCATAGAATAGGTTCGACAGCATCTGACCTGTGGAGTTAGATTAAGTGTTCAAATTAAGATAAGCCGTCATGCTAGTAGGAACAATGATTGTCATCCAGGTTGCACACTGCCTGTAAGAGTAAAATGTTAATCTTATATGTATTCAATTATTGGGAATATGAAAGATTAAGCAAACTAAAAGACACAAAGCTCATTAGTTCGAACAGAATGCGAACTGTTTAAAAATCTAGAATATTACTCCCTCTGTCCCTCTCATTTCTTTACAGTTACTATTTTGGGGTGTCCCTCTCATTTCTTTACATTCCAAAAATAGTAAGTTTCTCCCACTATTACACCCACTATCTCATATATTTAACAATAAAAAACACTATTACACCCACTACTTTCCTCCACTATCTCAAATCTATAATTAAATATTAATAGGTCCCACCACTTTACCGACTTTTCATCTAACTTTACTCATTTTTTACACATTTTCTTGGTCTCCGTGTCCATCCCTCATGTAAACAACCATGAGGGACGGAGGGAGTACATATTAGTTATCCAATATCACAAATTCAAATTAACTATTATACATGTAAATATCTTTTATATTTCTTTACTTTCAAAATTCGAGTCAAGACACAAAGTTGTGTCATAGCAGCGGAACTAACCTTACAGTAAATGAAACCCCATATGACAAACAATAACACCTGAGATAAACTTGGGAAAAAAATTGTTAGCAAAACAGAGGTTTAAAATCTTGCATCAGCATACATGGCAGCATCACAAATTTAGGGTCCTTGGATGGATACCTTAAGTCTCCAAAGTAAAATTGGAGACGGCATCATAGCCACACTAGAAAGTGGTGTCGACACACCCTTCATCTCAACTGATTCTACTGACTGCAAGAAATTTTCTTCTGCACTACTTCCCAGGTCACCAACACCTGAAAATATTTCAGATTATTAGAATATTAAATGATCACCACCAAATAGGGTAACAATGCATAAACTCAAAGAAAAGAGGATATCTACGAAGGAATTAATGACGATGTACATCAGCTAGATTTACAAGTTTTAAGTCATATATAAAATATTAAGTACACTAATAAGAATAATATATATTATAGAATCTAACCCATTAGAATGGTCAATCAACAATAAACAGTTTAACATGTCAAGCAAAAAAAAAAAAGAAGCAACAAGTCATATTCAGACATATTCATGCCCAGAAAAATAAACCAAAAGGCGTAAATTTATACGCAAATGTATAATGAGAAACATATATAACTCTATTATATGTTAAACATGGGCAAATTGATGGTGTAAATTTAATTTCAGTGTGGAGAACCTTGGCAATAAGCATCCAAGATCATGTGATACTAGAGACAGAGTCATTCTCTTACGAAATAGGCATAACTTAATCTAAAAGTTCTAACAAATCATCATTTAAGGGTTGTCTAGTGCAGAAATTAAGTGTCTCTGAGTGTCTAGAGAAGATGTGGAGCTTAGAATATATAGACATTTTACATAAGAAGGTTGCAAATTACATGACCCTTAGATAGTATGTAGAAAAGTGAAAACCAATCACTCAGGTACTCTGTAAGAAAATTAACCACTGGAAATTGTCATAAATCACGAGGCGTAATACCAGTGTGCATTCATATCGAAATGGCGTAATACCTTCAAATTGAAACTCGAAATCCACCGAACGATCTCCAAATCCAGAGCCCAAACCGATGAAGCCCTGAAATCGAAAAGAAAGATTAATTAGCTGAAGTTTGACTAAAGAAATTGAATGGATTGAACTCACAATGAAGAATCCCCAATTGAAAAAGCCCTAATCTGTAGAAGCCCCAATTTGAAGAAGTCAAAACCTCAAACCGAAACCCTAATCAATTGAATTGAGAAGCCAAATACGTACAAAGAGTTTAACCGAAGAAAATTAACAAAAAATGAGAGAGATTTACGAGAGAGAGAACGCGCTGAGAGAGCGAGAGAGTGTAGAGTAGAATGAGAGGTAGATAGTATAATTTGTTTTAAGTGTAAGGTGAGAGGCGGGATATTTGGCCGCTAAAAAAATTCACTGGGAATCGTGCCATTCTCAATTTTCTGTTTTTATAATTATTTTTTTGTTTTATTGATTTTGTTTTTTAAAATATCTATTTTATATTTAATAAATAAATGGAGCCTAAAAATAATAATAGTTAAATACCTTAATATATAAAAATAAAACTCATTCAATTGGTAAACTCTTAATTTTTAAAAAACAAATATTATAAAGATAAATGTGATTTTTAAATAATTAAATAATTTTTTGGTTAAAAAATTCAAAATTGAGTTTATTAATGATCTAAGGTAACATATCATGTATGTTGCTAACATCCAACACTTTAAGGCTAAGGTAACATCATTTTTGTGGCTAAGGTAACACAAAAAAAAAATGTTATATTAGGTCCAAAGTAACATGCTAAGGTAACATATTCTAGTACACTACTACAAATTTGAACTTAGGAGTTACCACTTGCATAGCGTTTTTCCAGAAGTGCTATGTAAGTGGACATCTTAAATAGCGCTTTCACTAAAAACGTTATGCAAGGAATTATGCAAATGAATAAAAATAAATAAAAATAAAAATAAAAATTCTTATATAGCGTTTTTTCAATAAACGCTATGCTAGCATAAATTTAAATAGCCTTTCAAAAAGAGCTATTGAAGCTACCATATTTCAAGTACTTTTTATTTATTTTTTATTCGTTATTAAACTCTACTATAGCGTTTTGAGAAGGGCTCTTGAAGTTAACAACATATTTTAGCATTTGTTAATTATTTATTTTAACACAGTTAACTATACGTATATATCAATTAGTAAAAATAACCTAAGTTCAATATCTTTCACTCCCAGTCTCCCACTGGCGGCCACTTCCAGATCTACTATTTGCAACTCATTCGTAGTTCATCTTCAATCAATCGCCGTTCTTACAACTCATTCGGTTTAATCTTTCTCTACTATTTGCAGCAGTGATTATACGGTTTCGATTTGGGTTTAATTGGTTTGTTTATTTCTCCCTCTAAACATGAGTGTTGGGTTTCGGTTTGTTCTAATCACTGGGTTTGTTTAACTGATTTTCAATTTTAGGGTTCTAATCAATGGGTTTGTTCTAATCACTTGGTTTGTTTAATTGGTTTGTTCTCCTGTGCATCTTCTTCGAATTAAACAACCCCAAACTCAAACACTTTCTTCTTTATTCAAACACATTTTTCTTGTTTTATTTCTTGCTGCTGAGTCTTATGTTTAGTTTTATGTTCAGTTTTGTTCAAGTGAGTTTTTTTCGAAGTTCTTTGCTGGTTGCTGAGTTGACGTTTCTGCATTTTAAAGTTCATTTTTATTGTAAATTGCAGAGTTGTTGTCTGCGTAAAATGTTTAAATTTTGTATTAGTGTTGCTGAATTCGTTAGTTGTGCTGAGATATTGAGTAATGTACCCAGTTTTGTCGTGGTTGTGTGTTTCTGTATAGTTTGTGATTTCAAGTGGCTGTTTGTTTGTTCGAGTTGCGTTCACTACCTTTGCTGAGTTCTGCCGAGTTAATCTGTTGGTGTCTGAGTTTTTGGTCACGAATTCTGAGTTTTTCTTTTCTGTTTTCTTCTATTTTTTTTAATTTGATGTTTCAATTTTGTAGGTGCTTCAAGATTAGAAGGTATTGGCTTCAATTTCAGTGTGGGGTTTGGCTTCTCAGTTCACAAGATTAAACGGTATGTTGTGGGTTTGGCTTTTCAATTTTAAGCGCATTCTGAACATTATGTGTGTTGGTATTTTTGTGATATTTTTGTGGGTTTGTCTGAATATTAAAATGTATAACTTGGTTTTGGTATGTCAAATTTAATGTATAACTTGCTTAATATATGAATATTAGTTAATTTCTTGTATGACCTATTCCATTTGATGCTAAACTGTACAATAAAAAACTTCAGGTTGTCTCTCTTTTTGTGTTGTAATGGATAGTAATTGGATAAAAGCACCTCGGAATTCTGAAGAATATAAGAATGGTGTGAAATATTTTTGTAAAGTTGCGGCTGAAAATTCGAAAAACATCAACTTCATCTTATGCCCCTGTATGAAATGTTTAAATATTATTGAAGTTAATGGTGTGGACACGAAAGATCAAAGCCTATTAAAAAACGCAAAAGGAAAATGAAAGCTAAAAAATGTATGTATACTTATTCTTGTATATGACATTGTTTTATCATAATTCATTCATTTTTGATTTATTATGCATTACAAACATGTAACATCTATTTGATCTAGTATTAATCTTGTCATTAATTGTTTTTCTTTATTTCTGTTCAGGAGTATGACTTCTGGATCACGTCGGTCAAGAGGAACAGATGGCACGAATGACACTGGTGTCACACAGAAGAGTGCTAGGCGAGGGATAGTAAACATGAAAAAGGTCAAGAAAGCAAGGACTAAAGGGGTAGTGCAAACGGTAATAGAAAAAAGCAAAATAGTTTTGAAAATTGCTGAATTCATTACTATTACAAATTACTTGTATATTCTTTTTCTTTTCCAATAATCATCCATATATTTGTAGGTAAACTGGAATGAGATGGGACAACCAATTGGTAGAGCATCTATGATCCTGGTACATTATATTGGCTCTTATACAAGGCGGCATGTTCCAATCACATGTGATAATTGGCGCAGAAAAGATATGCTTTCTGTGAAACAAGCTTTGTGGGATGAAATTAAGGTAAAACATAATTTCAGGGTCATCTATTATGCTTTTCTTTCTAGTTTTAATCATTATATATTCTGCTTTTCTTTCTAGCTAGTTTGAATCATTATATAGTCTGCTATCTATTTTTAGTTCAGTATCTGCATTATCCCAGGGCTTTATTCTCATAAGTTATTTTTCTGGTTTTGTAAATTTAACAATTATGTTTACGTGCAGGAAACTTTCAATGGGATTGAAGAAGTACATAGGAAAACAATTATTTCTCGTGCCGGAACCCTTCATCGACAATTCAGAACCAGATTGAGGAATTTAGCGAGAGACAAAAATGGTAACTACTCCACGAAACCACCTCCTCTATATGCAAACTTATCCACCGTGGCACCTTACTGGAAAGAGTTTGTGGAGAGCTCAGTGACAGAAAATTTCGTGGTAAAAATTTTCGATACTAGTTAATTATTTTAAAAAACCATATATGTACTTAATTAAGGATTATACTTACCTAACAATTACATGGTAGGAAAAAAGTAAAAAAAATAAGGAGCGAGCATAATCGATGGAAGCGAGATACAGGAAGGCATGTGTTGGCTATGCTCGTATTAGAGAGATAATTGTAAGTTTCAAGTCTCATTTGTCCCTTACTTTAAGACTAACATTTTCTTTTCTGTTAGTTTTTAGTAATAGGTGAAACAATCTCCGTTTTAAGTAAAACATGATTAAATTTTTCAATAATGTTGCTAGACCTTTTCTCCTACGCTTGTGCTATCTTCTTTTATATCTAACCACTCCCTAAAATCAACTGCATCAAGGCGGTTAGATTGGGTGATTGAGATTAAACTTGACACAACGTATAAAATCAGGCTTACTAATAGATTAAACTTTAAAATTATGTTGCCTGTATATAAAATAGCTTTTTCTAAGTAAGTGCTGTGCAGTACAATAGCGCCTAAATAAGCGCTATAGAAGATGAAACCAATAAAATGGCATATACTTGCATATCATTTCCGAAAGCGCTATGGAAGGAAATGCACTTACGAAATACTTCCTACTAAAGCGCATCTAAGAACGCTATCTAAGATCAGAACTTAGAGGGCTGCAAAAAAAATGCTGTCTAAGTGATTCGCACTTGCATAGCGATGGCTTCTACAACGCTCAAAAGCACTATGTAAGGCTTAAAAAGCGCGCTATGCAAGTGCGATTTTGTAGTAGTGGTAACATCCATGATAAAGATGTAACGATAGCCCATCTATGGCGTAGTGTTTATTTGTTCAGTTTTTTTAATTGATTGATGATTGATAGAGTTTTAATTAATGGTTTTAGTTGCCAGACTTTTAGGAGCTAATTAAATTTGTACCATTTTGGGTGGCCATGATTGATGGCTTATATTTTGGGCCTTTAAGAGGTTTTGTTGTGCCATTTATATGGTTTGTCTATTCCATAATTTAATTTTAGAATTTAATTTTTCAGTTATGTTACTAATAATAAATATGTGTTAATTTGGTTAATTTTATAATTTTAAAATTTATTAGCTACATTATAAATATTTATGTGTATATATATTTATATAAATGTATTATTTATATTTATACATATATATATTGTATTAAGTAATAATTTTCATATTTTTAATAATTTATCGATTATTATTTGAGATGTCTAATTTTGTAGGTGTTTTGTCTAACCAAAGGCATTCCCTTTGGTTGGGACGTTAGTATAGTGTTGAGTTACTTTCGGAGCTCTTATAAAAGTTTGTGTCTAACGGATTTTGAAAATTGTTTGTTTTTAAATTTCAGGAAAGAGTTTGCTTTAGCCAGGTGGAGAATGGACAGAAAACCAGTTTCTTAGAAGCAAAGCTGTAGGTAAATGATGGTTTGAGTTGTGTTTTGATGATCTTGGGTTTCATGGAGGGCACTCTTTTCCCACTTGAGTTTTTTTCCCAAAGGGTTTTGCTCTTGTGGGTTTTTAATGAGGCCCTTCTTTGTTCCCTTTGTGTCCCTATTGATTGCGGTTGAAGAGCAGAAATGCAGGTTTTCATAGTGGGCTGGTGACAATTTATGGAAAAGTTGAGATTTTGGTGACTTGGATTTTGAGACTTTTGAAGATCGGCCAAGATACATTTTTTTTGGAGTGCTGGACTTGTAATTTTTATTTTCCCTTTTCCTTCTAATTTTTCGTTTTTATGTGTACAGTTTTTACCAATTGGGTGGTCTCTTATCAGACATTAAAGTTCTATTGTCTAAGTGTCCAGTGACAACATGCGTGCGTGTCTTCTGGTTAGATGATAAACTTTCTTGAATGAAAGAACACCTTACGAATATTGTATTTGATGCAATCCATCTATGGAATATATTCCTCTTGACAAAAAATATATATATATATATATATATAGGGGGCTGCTCAAATGAGACCCCCCTTATAATGAGACCCTCTCTTATAATGAGTCCCCCTCATATATCTTTTATTCTAAAGGGCCCCGCCAGAGGCACACAATACGAAAAATGCTTATAATTATATCCTCTATCCATTCATAAAAAAATTAAAAAAAATTAAAAAACTGCTGCCACGTCATCATTTTTAAAAAAAAAATATTATTTTTAATTTTTTTTTATGAATGAATAGAGGGTAGAATTATAAGACTTTTTCGTATTGGGTGCCCCTGGCGGGGCCCTTTAGAATAAAAGATATATGAGGGGGACTCATTATAAGAGAGGGTCTCATTATAAGGGGGGTCTCATTTGAGCACCATCCTATATATATATATAGGGGGCTACTCCAATACAAACCTCCTTAAAATACAAACCTCCTTAAAATACAAACCTAAAAACCAAATTCCAATCCAACATTTAAGCTAATCTAATGACCAAACTAGGGGTACCCCAATACGAAAAAGTCTTATAATTCTACCCTCTATCCATTCATCGAAAAAAAATTAAAAAAAAATTAAAAAATTAAAAAAAATGATGACGTGGCAGCAGTTTTTTTTTGTTTTTTTTTTTGTATTTTTTTAATTTTTTTGATGAATGGATAAAGGGTTGAATTATAAGACTTTTTTGTGAAGGTGCCCCTGGAGGGGCCCTTAGAATAAATGAAATATAATATATTTTGTGTTGGTTTGTAGTTCTCATTTTAAGAGTGGTTTGTATTTGAGCAAAAGCCTATATATATATATATATATATATATATATATATATATATATATATATATATATATATATATATAGTTAAGTTCTATGGAGACCAATATTTTTAGTGAGACCGGAAACCAATATCAATCAAAACATTGTAAACTTATTCATTCAAAATCATGTTCTATGAAAATCACTGTATCATTTATTTCATTGATAATCTTGAAAATCATATATGTTTTACATGCAAATTTCATTCAAAATCTTGAAAATCATGTATGTTTTGCAAACAAAATATTGCAGAATATATTGTTCTCCAAAACATGTTCTGCTTGCAAATCATATATGATTTTTAAGATTTTGAATGAAATAATAATGTTAATTGAACATTCTTTGCAAATATATATGTTTTTCAATATTTTGAGTGCATAATGTATATGGTCTCCACAGTTTTCACTCAAATGTCGATCTCCATAAAACTTAACTATATATATATATATATATATATATATATATATATATATATATATATATATATATATATTTGCTCCATACAGAACACTCTTATATAACAAACAATAAAGAACACCTTAGATCTATTAGATCCTTTGGTCCCGCCAGGGGCACCCAATACAAAAAGTTGTTATTTTTTTACCCTCTATCAAGCCAGCAAAAAAAAAAATTACTGTTCATGATGACGTCACTGATGACGTCATCATCATGAACAATAACTTTTTAATTTTTTTTTTTTTGAGATGATGGATGGATAGAGGGTAAAAAAATAAGAACATTTTGTATTGGGTGGCCCCGCCAGGCGCATCGGATCTATTAGATCTAAGGTGTTCTTTATTGTTTGTTATATAAGGTGTTTGTTATGGAGTGCAACTCTCTCTCTCTATATATATATATATATATATATATGGGTCCTACTCCACTACAAACTAAAATTAACTACAAACTAAAAACTAAACACTAATCTAATATTTCAAGCTAATCTAATGACCAAACTAGGGGTACCCCAATACAAAAAATGCTTAAAATAATTGGCTCTATCCAACAAAAAAAAAATCAATGTTCACGTGATGACGTGGCAGTGGATTTCACTGGTTAACGGTGCTTCGCACCTTCTTGTATGGCGCTTCGCGCCTTTATCATTCTAAAGTTGTAAGGAATGGCAATCAATGGTAAAGGCAATAGACGATTGACGGGTGTGTCGAGGGCCTTCGGCCCTCATGACTACCTAACTCATCCGTTTACTGTCTTAAATACTTCGCATTTCCACGGCAGGGATTTTTTTTTTTTGGTTGGATAGAGCCAATTATTTTAAGCATCTTTCGTGAAGGTACCCTTGGCGGGAAACTTAGAATAGATGAAATATAATTAATTTAGTGTTAGTTTGTAGTTTGTATTTAAGAATTGATTTGTATTTGAGCAAAAGCCTATATATATATATAAAATTTAAATATCAGTGGATTTTACCAACATTCTCATCATCCAAAATCTTCTTACTTAGTTCTTACATAAAAAAACATCTAACTTAATCCATAAAAGTTACTCCCTCTGTTCCTGAATTGTTAACATTGGGGGATGGGACACGCATTTTTAGGCTTTTAAAAAATATAGTTTCATAATTTTTTTTATTTTTTTTCGGAATAAAAATTTAATGTTTAAATTTTTATTCAAAAAAAAAAGAACATTTTAAAAATAAATTGGAACTATACTTTATATACATCTCAAATAGGCATCGATTGTTTCCGGTGTAGTGCAAGAGGTTGGAACCAAAGTGTTCACTCTCTTCGTTTCTTGACATAAAAAGTATATTGAATATAATTGTGAAGTTTAGAAGATATTCCTGACTTTTATTTATCATTTTTTAATTAAACTTGTTCAAAATTAACATATATAATATATTAAATTTAGTACTATTGAATATATTTTTTATATTTTTCACTAAAATTCAAAATTTAATAAAATTCTAATATAAAATATACTAGTTTAAAACTCGTGCGATGCACAAATTTTCTTTAATATTATATGATTTTATCAACAATTTGAATGAAGTTGGTAAGTTAAATTTTTAAATGATATGATTTGATAATATATATATATATATATATATATATATATATATATGTTCTAAAATGAAAAAATTAGTTTTAAAATAGATAAAATGATACGTTTTAGCTTAAAAAGATAATCAGTCAATTATTAATTATTATGATATTATTTCATTGAATACAATTATCCGTGATACTGATGGAAAAGAGGGTGAAAGCCCTCAATAACCAAATTATATAATGTTGTGCCTGAAATAACGATTGCCGGGAAAGGATTCCAAAATAACGAAACGAATACGCATTTGGAAAATGCGGATACAAGATGCGCATACACGCAATGCGTAAATTTCAGTTTTAAAAAAAAAAATGCACCCGTATGCGAATGATCGACTACGCATTCTGATAAAGCGTATACTTATTTATTTTTTTAAAAAAATAAAAACTGGTTACAGGATCGCCTACGCATTTGGTAAAAATGTTTACAATGACCACACATTTTTTGAATGCGTAAACAGTAGTTATTTTTTTTTTAGATAAAACCTGGTTCAGAGTCGGAAAGGTAAACATAAGGAAGTCAGAGACGACACAGAAGGGAAGATATCAAAGCAAGCCTCATTCCAATAAATTAAAGGTAATAAAACAATCATGTATCTATTATTTCAATCAAATTATCTTGTAATTTCATAAAATCCCCATTTTTTATTTTTAGTATTTATTTACAAAGTGTAATTTTATTTACAAAATGTTGTTTTCAGTTGTTTGCTCGAAATGGATGAAAGAACATGGGAGGAACTGACCTATACACAGTGTATCACTGCAACTTTCTTTGAAACGGTTCCAAATCCCTTATACTTCGTCGTATTGAAACATGAACAACGGCCATTTTTGAAGGCATTTGATATTATAGAGATACAGATACGTTTCAACAGTAATCTCAGAAGAGAACTTTCGATACATAAATGTTGGATAAATTTCAAAATCTGGACGACTTTGACAGCATCGATAGAGGCTTTTCTAGCAAGATTTAAATGGATTGTAATGAATTATCTTGATGAATTGGGTACGATTTCAATTAACAATGTAATCAAGGCAGCTCAATATTTTTATGATAGGTATGCAAATCATATTTTGCAAATAGAGCAAACAGAATCAATACAATTTAACCTTTATTGAAATTTAAGGATAAAAAATCTGTTAAAAAAAACAAGGCTGACTACGCATAAGGAATATGCGATGCCAAGTACCACACATACGTATTATGCTGCCCTTGCGGGCCCACAGTCAACTGGGCAAAAATCATAGAATGATTACGCATAGTAGATATGCGATGCCAGGACCACGCATATGTAGTATGCGCTGCACCATGTACTACGCATTTCGCTAATGCGAAATCTGTAGACTGCGCATATTAAGAATGCGTGTATTTCTTAAATATACATTCACCTGCTCTTCTCGTTACAGTCCTCATATCATCTCTGCCTCACAAATTAGCCATACCCAAAAAACATAACTCCGTATCAACTCTGTTCGCCTCATTTGCTTTGCCAGCTGAGCATCTAATCATGTGAGTTCTTGTTTCATCATATAGTCGAAATTTAAAATTTTTGCTTTTCCCCAATTGCTTATTGAAACCCTAGTTCTTATTCAAATTACATCTTATAATTATGGATTCTAGTTCTAGTTCGAATTATGTGATGTGTTGGCTGTATTGTGATGGTAACATCATCAATAACAACGTGATTGGTTATACATATGATAAAAATCCTATTCGATTTGTGAAATTGCTCTTCAATTTGAAATTTAGAGAATTATTGGATCTTTTGTATGCAAAACTGTTTATTGATCCAAACTTGTACAAGTTGAAAGTATTATATAGAGTTATGAATTGTATGACAAACAAGTTTGGGGTAGCTCCAATTGTTGACGATGATGATGTTGATTATATGTTCGAATATTTAGATGGTTCGGGGAGTAAGGTTCATGTGGAACTTTATGTTGAAAAAGTTTCGATTGATTTGGCTCAAAATTCAGTTGATATGGTTCAGTGTTCGAAGATTGGTGAAAGCTCTGAAAATACTTCAACTTCACACAACTCAAAAGGTGTGAAATGGGGTGAGAATATTTCAAGTGGTAGTTCAAATTGGTCATTGTATATGTCCCGTGTGGATAGTGAAGGGAACTCAAGAGTAAGTAGTGAGTTTGGAGATGATGACATACCTTATAATATGTCATTTGATGGCTCGTCAATGGTAATTTCATATCACGAGCCAGTTATGCAAAATGTTGGTGATTTGCATAGTCCAACAGAGTTGGCAAAAGGGATGGTATTTAAGACAAAAGATGAATTGATGGAGGTGGTAAAGCGTGTTCATATAGTCCATCATCAAGAGTTCAAAGTGGTAAGGTCTGATCCGTTATCTTGGGATTTGGAATGCAAGTTGGCTACAACTGGTTGTCCATGAAAGTTGAGGGCTAGAAAGAGGGCAACGCATAGTTGTTTTGAAATTATGTACACTAGGGGTCCTCACACTTGCCTCAATCAATCAATCTCACAAGATCATCACAATTTGAAAGCTTCGGATATTGCACAAAACATTACTAGTCTAATAGCTGCAGATCCTTCTGTTTCAGAAAAAGTGTTGGAGTCTACAATTTTGAAGGAATTTGGTTATACACCATCAAAGAAAAAGGTTAGGGATGCAAGAAGGATTGCAACTAGTATTGTTTATGGCTCTTGGGAGCAGTCGTATCAAAAGCTTCCTTTGTTTCTAAATGCACTACAAATATCCAATCCTGGCACACGCGTTGAATGGTATTTCAAGGAGCATGACCTGGGACAACATATATCTAAGGTATCATTCTTGAATTTATTATTGATTGTTTACTTTATTGTTAGTTTGTACTTATATAATTTTATTGTGTGGAATATGTATCAGGTAGTGAAATTCAAGAGAGTCTTTTGGACATTCCAGCCTTGCATAGATGCATTTGCTCACTGCATACCTGTACTTCAGATTGACGGTACACATTTGTATGTAAAGTACAAAGGAGTCTTGCTCACAGCTACAGCCAGTTGATGGCTTTTACCATATTCTTCCGGTTGCTTTTGCCATTGTTGAGGGGGAAAGTATAGGAAGCTGGACTTGGTTCATGGAGCGAGTAAGGAGGATAGTAGCCCCCACACGAACAGGGGTTTGTGTGATTTCTGATAGACATGCGGGAATCATTTCTGCTATGAACAATCCGGCAATTGGTTGGTGTGAGCCACTCGGGCACCACCGATTCTATGTGAGACACTTAGCTGCTAATTTTGCCACGAAGTTCAGGAAAATGCATTTGAAGGATAGGGTGGTTAAAATGTGTAGCCAATTGACAGTGGCCAAGTAAAGTTTACATTGGAATGCATTATTGGCAGTTGAGCCAAGAGCAGATGAGTGGTTTAGTGAAATAAATCCCATGCAGTCATCTTTAGCTTATGATGGAGGTAAGAGATTTGGAATCATGACCACTAATATGGCTGAGAGTTGGAACAATGCTATTAAAGCTTCAAGAAAACTCCCAATCACTGCATTGGTTAGTTCTTTGTTTTATAAGTTGGTTAGTTATTTTGACCAATGAAGGTTGGAGATAGAGAAACAGAGCCTTAAAGGTAATGAGTTCACAAAACATGCAAATCAGATTCTGAACAAATGGATAAAGTGTGCAAGTGGACATCATGTGATATTATTTGACAGGAATAATTTGGTATTTGAGGTGACTACTATGAAACGTGGTCAAAAAGGTGGGACCAAACAGATTGTGAAGTTACGTGATCACATTTGCACATGTAACAAGTGGCAAACATATCACATTCCATGTTCTCATGTGCTTGCTTGTTGTGCTAGTGTGGGAATGCAATTCATAAGTTTCATAGATGATTGCTACAAGTTAGAGAATGCAAGAAAAGTTTATGCAGGACAATTCCATCCAATACAGAAGCAGAGTGAATGGCCTTTATTGACAAATTTCCCATTGGTGATGCATGATGATGAGAATACTACTACAAACAAAGCGGGGCGTAGAAAGGAAACAAGATACAAGAATGAGATGGATTATCAAGCATTGAAGAAAGGCAAAAAAGCTTCGTGTAGTGGAGTTTCGTCAAGTGTTCCATAGAACAAGTGTTTCTTAAAGCATTGTGGAAGTTGAGGGCTATAGTTGTATTTCTTCTTGCAACGACTAGATTTGCTTGGGATTTAAAACTTTAAATTGTTAGAATGAATTTTATATTTGTAATAATAATTAAGATTGGAGACTAAGATTTGCTATTTAATATTTTATTTTTGAGTTATGATTGTTGTGTTTTTTTTAGTAATGAATGTGGTTAGATGATATTGGAAAATCACTTGTGTTTCTTATGGTTTATTGTGGTCAGATTCTGCAGATATTTTGAAGAAATATATGAGCATGATGTAGAACTTTTGGACTGAAATATGCAAAAAATTGGACTAGAGAAACTGCGAAATCTGGATTGAAGAATCTGCAAAATCTGGACTGCAGATTCTCATGTATTTTGGTATTTTTATTGTATGTAAACTGTTAAAAATATGCAGATTATTGCATCAGTTTTGTACACAGTATAGTAATTTTCTAGGCATATTTTAGTGATTGTATTATGCAAAGTTTTTGCAGATTCTGAGGCAGTTTTTTTTGCACAATTTGCATAATTACTGGATTACATAAAACTAAAGTGCAAAATCCATTGAAATACTAAACCATCGGATTACATAAAATGTCACAAAAGGTTCAACCTTAATTTATTGCACAAACAAAACTACCAGGTTACAAGTCATGTGTAGGTAATTACGTGTCCAGAATTACAAAAGTACTAAAGTACTTTTATCAATAACAAAGCATCATTCAAATATAAATATTTTTCTAGTCTTCAACTTCGATCTCTCACTCTACATTTGATTCTTCAACTGGGTTGCCAAGCTAACGTCTTCAAAATTGTTGATATTATAGTAATTGTACCTGCACAAAATTATGAAACATTTAGGTGTGTCAAATTTGTATAACCTTCTCTCAAGAAAAAACACAACAAATACAGCAACAATATTTAATCACACCCTATAGTAAATGAGCCCTGCGGGCCCATAGGCAATAAGGATTAAATATGTTTACATGGCTAATCACATTGTAAGAGTTTGGAGAGGGAGGGTGGCCATAAGGTAAAACTAGACGGATTTCTACCGCATATTTTCTCTATGTAAATATTTGTTGGCAGTTTCTTCTTTGTTTCCTCAAATGTGTTATAAAGCAGCTTCGCGTTTAGATATATATATATGAGTAAGGATCTAGGGAAAACCTCGTTTAATGGAAAACTTAGAAAACTAAATCGAAATATAGCATATATGGTATGCAAACTAATCGTTGCCTATATATATATATATGTCCTATCTATTAATATAACTGTAACACTACAATTTAAATAGCTACACTTGTTTGAATCAAAACATTCAGCAGTCATGGATACTATCACAGACCTATTTAGTGTACAAGAATCTGGCAGAGCCTTTCTCATTGGACCGCATCCATCTTTCGTACCTAGAATAATATTTTACCCTGTTCTAGTTTGTTTTTGAATAGGCTTATGTGAACTAACACATTCCAGCTAATAAAAATAGTACTCCAGTCTTCCCTTTCATTCCTAGTGTTTCCTTTTCTCTAAGAATAAAGTACACGCAACACACATTCATGGTATGCAATGTGAAGGTTGCTAGAACAATATTGCTTTCCTGTATATAAAGCTAAGCCAACACTGACCACAAGGCCAAATCCCATTATCAGTAAATGTATCAAGAGGCTGGTTGAGAATTAATGTCCAATGATTCTTTCTGAACACTCTTATTTGGGTACCCTACTTTTACACTAAAAGAAGATTTACGACGAAAATAAAGCATTCTTTAACATTTATCTAGGATCTTGGCCTTCAACCACCAAATTTTAGTTAATTCATAAATGTCTTCATTCAGCTACTATGAAATAACATATAATCACTAGGCTAGAAATTTGTTCTGTATATATAATATATTGCACTTGCTAGTTGCTAGACAGACATTAAAGCAGCATAAGAATTATAAGCACAAACTACAGCTACCTTAAATAATAGTCTAAAGCAGCATGAAATGGAAATTTAAAGCAGCATAACAAGCAGATTAAGACTAGATAGCAGTAGCAATGTAACATTAAATATTTAGCTGGGAACCGAGACAGCCTAAAAGCATTGCACCTCACTTGCAAAAAAACTTGTCATCTCTGATGATTAAAATTTTTGCCTAAATCCTACAACTTACGCAGATGCTTCACTATGTTTCCTAGTTAATATTTAATCACGTCCTACAAATACAGCAATAATATTTAATCACGTCCTACACTAAATGAGCCCTGCGGGCCCACATGTAATAGGACACTAATGTAAGCACTTTTAAGACGCCAGATACACTACTATATAACTTAACATCTGAATTAAAAACTACAAAAAATATGAAAAATTCTTAAAAACAGAATCTAAATTATGAGATGCTACTATGTAATATCAGAAAAGCATATACCATCAAGAGTCAATTAGGTTTCATGCATTTTTCCCCATGAGTATCACATTTTGTGGTTTTACGCAACCTCTTCGAACGACGTGGCACGAAAAACTTTTCAAACGTTTGATTAACGACACTAGTTGGTTGATTAATAATCTGTGTAAGCAAAATCTGTGAGGACTGAGATGGATTGCAGCCACTAGCATCTTCTCCACTACTGACATTAGGATGGTCAGTAGGTTCCTGTTTACGAACTAGACTTGGTTGATGGCTAGATTGCTGAATAAACTGCTCAACTGGTTCTGGAGTGGGAATAAGAGAACCACCAGGTGTCAAACCAAAATTCCAAGAAGGAATTACGTCTATAGAATGGTGAGTAGACTGGTTAGCATGTTGCATAGTAGGTTGTTGCTGAATAGACTGTTGAACCGGTTCTGGAGTGGGAATAAGTGAACCATCAGGTGTCAAACAAAAATTCCAAGAAGGAATTACTTCTATAGGATGGTGAGTAGACTGGTTAGTACGCTGCAGAGTAGGTTGTTGCTGAGTAGGCTGTTGAAGCGGTTGTTGCTGAGTAGGATGTTGAACCGGCTGTTGCTCCAGATTATCACCTTCCCGCAAAGTTTCACCTCCTTTATGAACATAAGCAGCTCCATCATGGCCTAAATCAGCAGCTCCGTCATAATCTAAATCAGCAGCTCCATCATGATCTAAATCAGCAGCTTCCCCATCAATAATATCATCATGCACCCTTTCCTTGCGCGGTGCATTAACTCCCCCACGACCTCCTTTATGGCCAACTTTTTTTGGCTTTGGTTTCTTGTTAATTTCTTTATCTCGTCGATCTTCTACCGGAAAATCTTGGAAAACACCATAGTTAAATGAATCTGCAACAAGCTTTTTACCATGAGCACACAAATGGGCTATATCTTCATTGCTTCCATTTATCTCTCCCTTGGCTATAGCAGCTATATGATCAAACATATCAAGCTGCAAAAAGAGTAATATAAATGAGGTAGAATTATCGAATAAAAAACACACTACTTATTAACTTCTTGCCTAAATAATAACATAAAGTAACAACTAAAAAGAAACTAGGTAAGTAATGACTAGTTGATGAATGAGATAGAATTACCAAATAGAAATGTGAGCCAACAATGTGTGTATGAAATCGACGAGTGATATCAATATACCACTGATCGTATCCAGCAGCGACACCAACACTAAAATGGGCACTAGCAGCCATGACATGCTCTCGTCGATGATTCCAATGTACTATATGTTTCTAGTGCATAGATAGCCAATTATTAGATTGTTTCCCCTGTAAAGTAATATCATGAAGTGCCTTCGAAAAGTCAGCATTTGTTGGTATCTCCTGAATCATCCCAAACTGCCGTGTACATCTATCCGGTAAGTGTGGCTCCACAATGTAAAAACAAATCAGCGGACCCTTATAACACCAAATATGACTACCTTCTCTACAATGCTCGGATAACTTGGCAAGAAGATCCTCACTATATGGTTGCCACTCGAAACAAGAAGGTGAAATGGCATCCAAAGATAAGCGATGAGTGGGCAGCACATGTGCACTAGTGTCGGTGAATTTAAAATGTGAACACCACCTCATTCCATAAGGTCCTGGTCTATCACCCCAAATAGGGTTGTCCAAACTTGGACCACGAAGAATAGGAGCTAAAAATGGTAGCCTAGTCCATGCCCATAGCTGTAGTAACAGAATGCAGCCGGCAACCTCTTCGACACCAGTTTTGCAAGATTTGCATAACTCCCTATATAGGAATGCAAGCACAGCAGCTCCCCAAGCCAAGTTCTTGCAATGTCCAATGTCTTGTATCAAAGGAAGATACATGCAATGCACTTGACCTCCAGAATGGTCAGTGAACAACACTCCTCCAATCAACTGCAAGATATATGACTGCGTATATCGTCTAACCTCCTCTTCAGATGGAATACTAGGAAGTACACTAAACGTTGAGCTTAACCAACTCAGCATTAACCTTCCACCTTTCAGCTCATTATCCTTTTCTTTCTCCTTAATTGTTGGTGCCTGTCCAAATATTTGCAGAATAAGATTCCTCCATCCACCATCAACACCACCGGTACAGCCAATAACTACATCACCATCTACCCTTAAGCCAAGCAGCACACTAACATCTTGCAAGGTGATAGTACATTCCCCAACTGGTAAGTGGAAAGTGTGAGTTTCTGACCTCCAACATTCAACCAATGCAGTTATCAAACTCCAATCAATGTTGATACATGAAAGTCTTGCAACACCATCAAATCTCAGATCTTCAAGGATAGGTATCATACTAGGATGCAGTGGAGGAAATCTATCTTGAGAAGGATTACGTCGCCTAGATCGTTGTATATCACCACCACCAACCTCCCAAACTAGAGAGGACCTATGGCTCGACTGTAAATGCAACAATGATGGATTTTTAGGCCCGAGATGCATGGACAACTCATCATTGGAATCCATAATCTGTATGAAAATAATGTCAGAATTTAGTACAAGCACATGAAAAGGCCATTGTTGCGTAACATCTAGATGTGCAAGTGTACACAATCGCAAGCAAGTAATACAGTAGTAAATACCAGATATCGTTCCTCAAGGACTGCCTAATTGTATAAATCGCAATTAATATCAAACAATTCGGTTATAGAACACAATAATTGGGTTTTGTTTTATCTAACTAAAACTAATTAATTATCAACTAAATTAACTAACTAATATAATATTAGCAAAGAGATCTGAATAAGTTTTGGATACGAGAAGCTTAGTCAAGATAATTACTTCCCCCTAATATGTTCATGTCGGCAATAAAGCAGTGTAATACTATAGCAAAATCACAGTCTACTAACCAAAAATTCAACGGTCGTAGGTTTCTCTCGAAATCACTATGGTATAGATTCTGTAATTAAATTAACATATGTCTATGCCCAATTCAACTTCCAGAATACAATTAAGCACCAATTTCACACGGCTATGCAAGGTAACAATATATGTCTATACCGTCACAAAATTACTATCAACAGATATAATCATGCACCATTCAAGTTTTGTGTCAATTAACTATAACCCTCTCAGTATTACAATTAACTCGATTATCTACTAGTGTTGGCCAAACAAAAGCAAATAATATAACATGAAATTCACTTGAACAAATAAACTGTGAACTGCAAATAGTACTTCTTATCAAAACACCAACAATCCCATACTAGGGTTCCATAAAAATCCCACCTATATACAATTTTAGTTCATAATAAATGTCTCAAAACAATCCAAATTTAACCAACACATAATCATAAGAAGAGATATAAAAAGATAAAGAGAAAACAAAGCCAGTTGAATGTCTTCAATGGCTGAATTCCTCGTAGTTGACGGATTCTCCTCCTCCCTTGTGCGGCTACTTCTTGTCTCTTCTCCCTCGTACGATGTAAGTCTCTATTAGCTCTGATCTATATCTAATAATAACTCTAATAAAAGTATTTTTAATTATTTACTACAATTACAAGGAGATTTCCCAATCAAAATTGAATTCCAAAAAAGGAAATTCGAATTTGATTTTTGGGCTCTGTTTCTGGGCTGATGTAGTTGGAATCTGATATCAAGACCACTTCTAAATTGAAGCTCTTCTCATAAGCTTTCCGTGGGCTATTGAATCGTCTAAAACGGACTTCTGGAACTCCAGATATGGCCCAAATAGTGTAAACTGCGCAGCGACCCCTAAAATCCGATTTTTAATTAAATTAGTATCCAACTCTTGTTATTTAAGCTCTAATCCTTCTTTTATTATAACTCCTTGATACCTACAATAAAACATTAAAATTTATTAAATAAAAATCTAAATCAATGCAAAATAACTTAAATATAGGGACAATATTATTAATAAATGCACACTTATCACATCCCCACACTTATCATCTTGCACGTCCTCGGGCATAGAAGAAAGAAAAAACTAAGGCCTAACTAACTAATACCACTTCCGTAGGTGATCACGGTTGCATTTGGCATATGCAACAAGCCCTTTAAACCCCAAGGTAGCCCAAGTGGACGAGTAAGGTCTCGTGAGGGCCTATAGCGAATGTACCCACAAAATTCTTAATTTTTATTCTGACTGCCAGGTCTCAAACATGAAATATATCATAGCACTGCACACATGCAAACTTAATCATGTAATAGCTCTTAGATGTCATATAATGTGATTCCTCAGCTTTACACACCAACATAACTATTCAAGCACGCACACATAGTCTCAAAAGACTAAAATATCAAGAATAACATCAAAGTCTCAATCAACAAGAAAATAGCATGCTTTGGATGGAAAATAACCTCACAAACACTCAAAGCACATAAGTGTTTAGGTGCAACTGTATCACTCAAGTTCAATCAAATGCACATGTGCTACCATAAGCTTGCTTGTACACCAAAATCTCTAGACTTCGTGTTCGTATAAATCAAAAGGTCTTTGTCAAGGGTTGTAACGAGGCTTAGGTGCGGGGGTAGGAAATCAAAGAAATAGGCTAACAAGTGGCTAAACTTGACAACTAATAGAGCATAATGTTCATATATACTTGAAACACTCAACATGAAACTAACCTTGAGATGTAATCCCACATACAAATGTAAACTCATAAATTTCACATTGCAGTAACCATTGAACATACACTCTTTCTTTTTCTTTTTTCTTTTTTTTCCATTTTTTTCTTTTTTTTTTACTCTATTTTTTCTCTTCTCGTTTCCTCCCTTTTTATTGACTCGAGTGACTTTATTAAAGTGTCACGAAGAAGGAATAGCCAAACCAATTCAATTCCCACCCAAAATTTCACACAGTAACAAAGATATCCCCACACTTAATATTTTACCAATCTCATGTATACATCACAATGCTCTACTAGTCAATCAAGACAAGAAGAAATAAATAAGCTCAAGATTTAAATGGTGATATACGAAGAAAAAGGATATAGGCTCAAGGGGGCTCACTAAGGATTATTTTTTTAGGGTACTGTTTGAGACAATACGGTTAATCCTAGTGCCTTTATCATTTTTACACCATACACAATATCAATATGCGCACGACCTGGTTTAAAGCAAGTTCTAGAGCAACACATGCAATGACGAATAACTCACCACAAAAAAATAGATTGATAACATATATATCAATCGCAAATTAAGGCTCAAGATCTCACATGGTGATAGCATGCCATACTCATCAAAATTGACAGTGACGTACATTCAAGTTTTTAATTTTCGCAAGCACATACAAGACATCATCATGTATAAGGTATTTTACGCTAAGGAGACATATACATGACACGCGAATAATTAGCCTACATGGTGTGTACTTATCCTTATTAACATGCTATATTGACAAGGCAATCAATTTTTTAAGTTTTCTATTTTTTTGTGTTTTTCTAATTTTTTTAACTATCCTAAAATAAAATCTAAAAAATAAATATCTAATGTCCTAAAAAGAACTAATAAAAAAAAGAGAAAAGAAAAAAATATCCTAAATTTTTTTTATTAATGATCCTAATTTTTTTTCATTTTTTTTATGTTGGAAACCCCTCCCCACACTTAAGCGGTTCATTGTCCCCAATGAATAATAATATTTACAAATTTATAACTAAAAGGTTCCTAAAATAAAATACAAAAATTGGAAACAAAAAAAAATATATACAAAGAAAGGTTAAAAATACTCCCCTAGTGTTGCATGATGTGCTCTTGAAAAATTGTAGTTGAAGCTTGCAAAAGTTGGAATCCAATAGCCTAAATTCACTGGCAGCTTCACCTTTATTATATTAAGAAAACATTCCTAACCATCAACAGCAGCTTGGTGTAGTGGTGTTTTGCACTGCCTTTTATGTGGGAGGTCAGGGGTTCAATCCCCACCCCACCATTTCCATTATAATTTTTGGAAAAACAAAACATGTCCCATGCAATTGACGTGGAGACTGATTGCTGCCTGGTGTTGATTGTGCGATGACATGGAAGCTGGACTACGTGTGGCAGATGACTTGGGATGGTGTGGATGCTGACCAGACGTTTACATGACAGAAGCCTGGACAACTGCATGATAATTGGGCTGGGCTTGACATTGTCCCATGGGCTGGACCAAGATTAATGGGCTTCAAATGGGGGCTTGAATATGTGAGTTCAGCTGAGTATGTACGTAAATCACACAAAATGCTTGAGTCAGACAGACTGTTGCGGGGTTATACCACGCGTACCATACGAATCTACCAGGGAATTTCGCACCGCAGGAAGTAAAATTGTACCGTGGGAAGACAGAACAGAGAAGCGCGCACCCGTATGAAAATTAATGATGCAGAGAATGTAAACCACGGGTTCCAGAATTCTATACCCCGGTATTTAATCATTGCCAATTTCACTTTAGAAAACACACGGCCAGCACAGAGGAAGCACGCCCATCAAATTATTTCGTTTTTTTTTCAAAATTTGCACGACTGCTTCTAAATTGCACAACCAACATTTCTTTCTTTTTTTCTTTTTCCCGTCCCCCATGTAATTCATTCCCGCTCTTATTTTTTTTTTCTTTTTTTTTTTCGCTGAAACACTTCACACAAACTCATTAAAGCACCTTTTGGGAGTAATAAAAATATTCAATAAAAAATATCTAAACTAAAAAAAAAATACAAAAAAAATGAAACAAAAATTTACTAACCTTACAAAAATCATGGGTTGCCTCCCAAGAAGCGCTTTTCTTTAATGTCTTTGGCTAGACGCGAGACTAACCTTTTCAGTTTGTGATTTTACACCGTAGTGTAAAATTTCGCACTATATGGCCATTTAATTATCTTCTTTGGCATCACGTCCTTGATGACAAGTTTCAGCTTTTTTCGCTCCACCAAAGTGCCTGACTCGTGCTTTTGTAAAATCTCCAAAAACAATTCTTCCTTATCAGGCGGTAAATCAGCTGAGATAATGATGGACAAAGTCGGAGATGTCAACCTTCTCCACTTCTCAAAAGAACCAATTGCAGTGTCCACTAACAAAGTTTGCACGTCTACAGAGCACGTACTGTCAGGAAAATTTAAAATATCCCATCCAACTTTCTTGTCCAGAGGTAATTCTGCTGAGATGATGATAGAAGATGCTAAAGATGAGCTTGAATAAACCTCTTAAGATTGAGAGGACATCAACTTTAGTTCCAAATCAGGTTGTTCTTTAATAGAGGCTTTTGGAGGTTTGACTTCTGCAGATAACACTTTTATTGACCCAAAACAATGCACTTTTTTTGCATCTTGTGAATTAACCTCCAACAAAGTTAGATGCTCCTCTTCATTACTTTCATGGCCAGAATCTAGAATCATGGGCTACTCCAATGGATCTTCATCAAAATTCTGCTCTAGTTTATCAGAAACTAGAACATCCTCTACAGATATTGTTGAAGATTCCTCTACATATCCTTCATCAATAGATGTAATCTGAGAGACCTCCACCTCTTCTTCGCTTTCAACTAACACGGGCTCTGAATACTCTGTTAGAAATGATTGATGAGAACAGTGTTTGGAAGCTATAGTGACAAAACAGAGTTTAGCTGGAAGCAGTCAGAGTTTAGTTAAACACTGACTGGAAGCGCAACAGAGGTTGTTAAACTCTGTAGCGGTATTGTCTGAAGAGTCAAAAGTGTTTAAAGGTTGATGCAAGATAAGTATGGAAGCAATATCTTTGAAGATTGGAAAGCTGTCAAAGAGATTGAGTTGACTTAGAAGACTGGAGCAATCGTGATTGATATAAATTGTATAGCTTGATTATAGGAGAATCAATTACTGATTGTACGAAGCTGTATGGTCTATAAATACAGTTAGGTTAACCCTAGAAGAGTAATCGAACATTGAAAAATTCATTGATTGTAACCTAAGCAGCTCTCTGTGATATTTACATCACTGAGAGAGGAATTGTTAATTCCAAACAGTTTTTAAAGTGTTAAACAGTGTGTTCTTGTTAAGTTACTCATACAGTATTTGATTGCTTATTGTGTATTCGACCTAAAAAGTGGTATCAGAGCCTAATCTGTTACTTTATTACAGTTAAAGATCCAAACACAATAGTAATCAATGGCAGAGATACCTCCACCAACTGAGAAAACCCCTACTACTGTTAGTAGGTATGAAACAATAAGGGTTCCAATACTTAGGCCATCAGAGTATGCAATCTGGAAGGTAAAAATGACCATGTTTCTGGAAGCCACAGATCCAGAATACCTTGATAGAATTTATGAAGGTCCTCACAAACCTACAAAGTTAACTGCTGCTGCTGCTGGTGAGGAATCAAAGGTCATTCCAAAAGAGAAGAAAGATCTAACTGCTGAGGATCTTTCATCTATTGCAAAGGATGCAAAAGTGAGACATTTACTTCACAGTGCATTAGACAATGTTATGTCTAATAAAGTGATTAATTGCACAACTGCAAAGGAAATATGGGATGCACTTGAGGTTAGGTGTCAAGGAACTCCTGCAATCAAGAAAAACAGAAGAAATATACTCACTCAGGAGTATGAGCACTTTGAGGCAAAGTCTGATGAAACCATGACAGAAACATTTGATAGATTCTGTAAACTGCTCAATGATTTGTCATTGGTTGACAAAGAGTATGATTTAGAAGACTCAAATCTCAAGTTTCTTCTTTCTCTACCTGAAAAGTGGGATGTGAAAACAACCACTATAAGAGATAATTATGAACTTGGTGAAACAGAGATTGATGAAATTTATGGGCTGCTCAAAACTCATGAATTGGAATTGGAACAGAGAAACAAAAGATCTAGTAGAAAGTCAAAGTCTGTTGCTCTTAAAGTTGAGGAGAAACCATCAAAGAAGGAGGCATCAAGGAGAAAGGCAAAAGGGAAAGCCTTAGTCATACATTCAGAGAATGAGTCATCAAACACTGATGTTGACTCAAACACAGATGAATCATCTGATTCTGAAGATGATGAGGAGATGATGCAAATGGCTGCATTGATGGTAAAGACCTTCAAGAAGATGGGCTTCAAGAACTTCAAGAAGGGAAAGAGATTCTCCAAGGACTACTCAAAGTCTGACAAGAAGAATTTCAAGAAATCTGAGGGAAAAGACTTCAAATCTGGTAAGAAAGATAAGTCTGAAATTCAATGCTACAAGTGTAAGGAGATGGGTCACTATGCTCCTGAGTGCAAGAAGGGTAAAACTGAGAAGGCACTCTACACCAAAGGCAGAGATTGGGCAGACACTTCAGATTCAGATGAGGAAGTCAACTATGCTCTCATGGCTACTACTCAGACTGAAAATGATGATCTTAAGGTACCTCCAACTACCTATGCTTATAACACTGATAATATAACTGAATTGAGAATCTATCTTAAAGCATTGCATATCAGTTATAGGGATCAGACTTTAGAAAATGAGAGGATAAAGACTGAGTGCTCTCAACTTAAAGAGAGAAATAAACTTGTTGAGGAACAGCTAGAGAACATGAATAAAATTCAAAAAGAGAGAGATGATGCAGTGTTTATTGAACAGGAGTTGCTAGGTAAGTATAAGCAACTAGAATCTGAATTGGAGGATACTAAACACATCATTAAAACTTGGACACACTCTGGTAAAGACACTCAAGAAGTGTTTCAGTCAGATACAGTAGGTCTAGGTTACTCTGAGGGAGATGAACTTAGATTTGAAAATCAGGTAAAAGTTAGACCACATCGTTCATCTGAAGGTAATGTCATGGGAACAGGTGGACCTAAGACTGAAGCACAGAAAAAGGCTGTTAAAGAGTCATATGCTAAAACTTTTGTTAAAGAGGCTAACATTGGTTTAATGACAGATAAACAACTCAAGCATAAGCTTAAGGAGATAAAATCTGTCAACAAACAGAGATTGCCTAAGAAAAACAAAAATGGAAAGGTAGGCATAACATCAGGAATTAAGCCAATGCTTGCTTCATTAGCTCCTAGAAAAACATGCTTTAATTGTGGTAGCACTAATCATCTTGCTAGTTTCTGCAGTAAGAATAAGAATATTAATTCTTTGCCCTCTAAAACTGCAGTAAATAATGATTATGTGAGAACTAGACCACAGACTTTATGTAAACACTGTGGAAGTACATGGCATTCTATTTACACTTGCAGAGATTATCATGCTATTTACTATAATTACTATGAACCCAAACCAAATTTGAAATGGGTTAAAGTAAACTCTGCAAATGTAAACTCTGAAAAAGTTAGCTTAAACTCTGATAATGTGAATTCCGCTGCAAAAGCTAACAGAGTTAAGAAAGCCAAAGGATCCAAGCAAGTCTGGATCCTTAAAACTAATAATCAGTGATTGTTTGTGATTGCAGGGCACCAGGGTCAGTACCCTAGTCGTGGACAATGGATGTTCAGGACACATGACTGGAAATAAAGCCCTGCTATCAGAGTTTGAGGAGAAGGCTGGCCCAGAAGTTTCCTATGGAGATGGCAACATAGGACATACACTGGGATATGGCAATATTAATCTTGGAAATGTCATCATCACAAATGTAGCTCTGGTTCCAGGACTCAAGCATGATCTGCTATCTGTGAGTCAAATCTGTGACAGAGGATATCATGTAGATTTTCAACCTGAATACTGTCAAGTGAACAACAAATCTACAGGGAAAGTAGCTCTAGTTAGAAACAGACACAATAACATATATGAAATTAAATTGTCAACAAACTCTGATGGCAAAGCAGTGTGTCTGTCAACAAGAATGTCCAGTGAGGAGAGTTGGGAGTGGCACAAGAAACTCTCTCATTTGAACCTGAACAACATCAATGAGCTAATAAAGAATGATCTTGTGAGAGGTTTACCAAAGTCCTTGTTGAATGTAGAAGGACTGTGTGATTCTTGTCAAAAGGCTAAACAGAGAAAAGCCTCCTTCAAAAGCAAATCCGAGTCTTCAATTGTTGATCCTTATCATCTACTACATGTTGATCTTTTTGGTCCAGTGAATGTGATGTCTCTTGGAAAGAAGAAATATGCTCTAGTCATTGTTGATGAATACACCAGGTACACATGGGTATATTTTCTTGCAAAGAAGGATGAAACTGCATTAACACTGACAGAACATATATTACAACTGGAAAAAGGGTCAGAAAATCAAGTGAAGATAATCAGAAGTGACAATGGAACTGAGTTCAGGAATTCATCAATGGAAGAATTTTGCAAGAGTAAAGGGATAAAACAAGAGTTTTCTGCACCTGGCACTCCACAACAAAATGGTGTAGTGGAGAGGAAGAACAGAACCTTAATAGAAGCTGCCAGAACCATGCTAGATGAAGCAAAGTTGCCAACATATTTCTGGGCATAAGCAGTTCAAACTGCTTGTTTTACTCAAAATGCAACACTGATCAACAAGCATGGTAAAACACCATATGAAATGGTGAAGAAGAAGAAGCCAAATCTAAAATATTTTCATATTTTTGGATGCAAATGCTTTGTGTTGAAGACTCATCCTGAACAGTTGACCAAATTTGACCTAAAGGCAGATGAAGGAATTTTTGTTGGCTATCCACTGTCAACTAAGGCATTCAGAGTTTATAATATGAGAACCAGAGTGATCATGGAATCAATTCATGTGTCATTTGATGACAAGAAAATAACTGGACTTGAAGAAGTAAATGAACATGATCAACTGCACTTTGAAAATGAAGATTTATTCTCTGAAAAAGTAAACTCTTATCAGACTGATTTGACAAACTCTGTTGATCTAAACTCTGAACCTCTACTGGTAAATACTAAAGAAACTCTTCAATCAGAAACAAGGGAAGAACCAGTTGAGGGGGAGCATGAAGAATCACATCAAAGTGATAATTTAAACACTGAAAGTGACTCAGTTGATGATTCTGAATCAAACTCTGTTGATTCAAACTCTGTTGATAATTCTGAGAAGTCACATTCAGGGGGAGCATCAGAAAATGAAGAAAGGCACCAAGAAAATCAGGAGAGCATGGATCAAGGGGGAGGATCACATGATGACAAAAGCAATCTGCCTTCTGCAAGAAAATGGACTAAATCTCACACACCTGATTTGATTATTGGTGATCCTGATGCAAAAGTAAGGACAAGAAGTGCAACAACAAATGAATGTCTGTTTCATGCATTCTTGTCACAAACTGAGCCAAAGAAAGTGGAAGAAGCTCTTAAAGATGCTGACTGGATAACAGCAATGCAAGAAGAGCTAAATGAATTTGAAAGAAATGAAGTGTGGACACTTGTACCAAGGCCCAAGAACAGATCCATTGTTGGCACTAAATGGGTTTTTAGGAATAAAACTGACAGTGAGGGTGTTATCACAAGGAACAAGGCAAGACTGGTTGCAAAAGGCTACTCACAACAAGAAGGAATAGACTATGATGAAACATTTGCTCCAGTGGCAAGATTGGAGGCAATCAGAATCTTTCTTGCATATGCCTCTCACATGAAATTCAAAGTGTTTCAGATGGATGTAAAAAGTGCATTTTTGAATGGAAAACTTGAAGAAGAAGTGTTTGTGGAACAACCACCAGGTTTTGTAGATCCAAAATATCCAGACTATGTCTACAGATTAGACAAGGCACTCTATGGACTTAAGCAGGCACCAAGGGCATGGTATGAAATCCTTGCCAAATTTCTACTAGAAAGTGGATTTCACAGAGGTACTATTGACAAAACTCTGTTTTACTTCCAAACTGGTAGTGACTTGCTTTTAGTTCAGATATATGTAGATGACATCATTTTTGGATCTACTAATGATAAACTCTGTAAGAAGTTTGCCAAACTCATGCAGTCAAGATATCAAATGAGTATGATGGGAGAGCTTAGTTATTTTCTAGGCCTACAGGTGAAGCAAACAGATGATGGAATTTTTATAAATCAAGCAAAATATACCAGAAACCTTCTCAAGAAATTTGGTATGCTTGATTGTTCATCTGCAACAACTCCCATGGCAACTGCAACAAAATTGGATAAAGATGCAGGGTCATCAGTAGATATGACAAGTTACAGAGGAATGATTGGTTCTCTACTCTATTTAACAGCTAGCAGACCTGATATCATGTATGCAACTTGTTTGTGTGCAAGGTTCCAGGCAGATCCAAGAGAACCACATTTAACAGCAGTAAAGAGGATATTCAAGTATCTCAAGGGCACTATAACTTTGGGGCTGTGGTATCCAAGAGAATCAGAGTTTAAACTTCTTGGTTACTCTGATGCAGACTTTGCTGGATGTAAGATAGACAGAAAAAGCACCAGTGGAAGTTGTCAATTTCTGGGTGACAGACTTGTTTCCTGGTACAGCAAGAAACAGAAGTCAATATCTACATCTACAGCTGAAGCAGAGTATATTGCTGCTGGTAGCTGCTGTGCACAGATTTTATGGATGAAGAATCAACTGCTGGATTATGGATTAAGGTATACCAAGATACCTATTTACTGTGATAATCAAAGTGCTATTGCAATGACAGGTAATCCAGTACAACATTCAATGACAAAGCACATCAGCATAAGGTATCACTTCATCAGAGAGCATGTAGAGGAAGGCAACATTGAGCTTCACTTTGTGTCTACAGAACAACAACTTGCAGATATCTTCACCAAGCCATTGAGTGAAGCTACATTTACAAGACTGGTCAATGAACTAGGAATGGTCTCTAGTTTTGACTAGAGATGTTGGTTAGACTCAAAAACTTATTGCTCATGTTTTCTGTAAATTGTTAAGTGCTATGTGAACCTTAGTATTAAACTCTGTTATGCATGCTTATGTTTAAACCTTGTTAAACTCTGTCAGCATGTCTGTCTGTTAAACACTGTTAATATGTTGGATACACTCAGTGAATTCAGAATTGATTATTGTCTGAATGAAAACACCAATGAAGAAAAATGTATGAAGCATGATTCTCAGTAAATAAATCAGGATTCTTTCTGAGTCACTGTAATCAAATCAGACTTTGTGCAGTAAATCAACACAGCATGATACTATTTCATATTTATATCATCTCTTAGTTTATTCAGTCCTAAACTCTGAGTCTATGAATATTGTGTGTATTGCCTCTCATAAATAATTTTGGTTATTGATGAACTCTAAACTCTGATTAGTGACATTCTGTTTCCAAAGGTATGGTTCCTGATGATTCCTTGTTTGTACTTGTGAAAACCATAAAACTTGAGATGTGTCATTGATTAGTTTGGTGAGTTCAGATTCATGTCTACACCCTGTGAGAGTTTGAGCCAAATCAGTGATTGATACATTTTCTATCAATCAGTATTTATTGTTGTGTGATATTCATCAGGAAGTATGTTTCTCTAGAACTTGTATTAAACCATTTTGAGACTACATGATATGTGTGTGCATGAAAATGATAAAGGCAATAGGATTCACCATTTCCTCAAACACTGTTCAAAATTCTTTTGAACTTTGTTCAAACACTGTATAAACACTGTTCATAATTTCCATCCTTAGTAAACCTCCTTGAGCCTTATTAACTGCTCATTTTTCTTATACTCTGAAGTGTTAAGAGCAGTTATATATTTTTTTTAAGCAAATGAGTGTTTCTCAAGAAAAGAAAAGTTTACTCAGTATATATGTTAAATAAATATAAAAAAAAGGCATATATACTGATCTTGTACAAATATGTACTAACATTGTGACTGAACACTTTGTTCTATTAAAATGTTCAGCTTGAACTCACATATGAATAAAACATCTCTTTTCAATCTGTTTGATCTTACTCCATTTAAACCCTGAATAAAGTCCTTTTGATTGGTGCATACATGTATTCAAAGTAGTGTAGAATTGGTGGACATTCAAGCATATGGTAGATTCTGCTATTTCTGATTGAATGTGAGTGTAAACACTTCACCTAAACACTTGTATGTTTGAGAGTTTGTGAGATTATTCAGTTCATGACTGTTATTCACTGAATGATGCTATGATTTCTATCTCTTGATCTTTTTGTCTTCAAAGACTGTGTGCTTACTTGGATAATCATGGACATCAAAGGGAATAGAAGTTTTCAGATTTCTGTATTACAGTAACTACAGAGTTTAGCATTCATCAAACAATCAGTGTTTAATATGAGAGTTTGTGCATTCAGTGTTTATTGATTTTTGTTATGGATTTTATGAAATATTAGATGCTCTAAAAATTGATTTTAGTAAACTCTGCTTCACACACACTGATACTCACAACTGTGCAATTTTTTGAAAGGGTTTTAGTGATAAAGTTGGAAAATTGATAAACACTGTTGAGTTGTGTTAAGTACTCTAAGGTACAGTTTCATTTAGGTGATTTGACTATTTTGGAGTAATTGAGGTAGTTGACAACTGTTAAATAGTGTAAGTGTCGTGATTATAGGAATGACAGCGGTAATTATTAAGTGATCCATTGGTTGTTTGACACGTGTCCCATGATAGTGTCCCACTCACACATTACTCTACAATAGTTGCGCGCTTTTACTAAATAAACGATTGAGTTTTAATTTTACTCTAATCGTCTTTAGTCTCTCACTCCATATCGATTCACATTCACCCACTCACAGTTACTTGCATACTCATTCATTTTCAAAATTCTCATATGCTCTCCTTCACATTTTGGTAAACACTTCATATACATCTTTTCTCTAACTCTCTTCGTATCATACCTTACTAATGGCAACTAAAGCGTTTGATGCAGCAGGGTTAGTTTTTCTTCCTAGCAACTATGCGGCACCACTGGAGAATGCAAATGCTCCAGAGGCGTTTCATTTGTTCCAAAATTTCTTGAAAGATTCTGAAATAGGGAAGGCTTTAACTGCACCACCAACATTATCTGCATCACAAATTGCTGCCTTCTGGACAAACTCTGTATATGATGATGGAGAAGAGTCTGGCACTCCTACAATTACTTTCACTCATGATGAATCAGAGTATATCATTACTCCAACTACGGTTAGGGATGCTCTGGATTTTGAGACACACACTTCTTACAGTGTTGTTGGTCATGATCGCTTGAGGACAATGTTGGAGCAAATTGGATGTGCAGGAAACTTGAATAAGATAGGGTCTTTGAGACGGCCAAGTTTGAGAAAGGAATGGAGTTTCTTTTTCGATTGCATCACAAGAGCTTTTGGAAAGAAGACAACTAACTGGGATGCACTTCCTCTTGACACTCTCCAAATTGGTCATGCTCTATTATATGGAGGTAATTTTGATTTTGGTAGACTAGTGGTAATGAACTTGGGAGAACGTTTGTCTGAGACTACTACTGTCTATTTTGCTCGTTTTTGTCAATTGCTATTTACTGCCTGTGTGCCTAACATTCCAATTGATGAAGCTGATGTGATTCAGCCTTTTCAAGTTGCTAAAAGAATGTTTTCTGATTTGACAAACAAAGATGTTACTAAACAGCAAATACCAGATATGTTTATGCCTTTAGCCTTACAGAACTATGTAAACCAACCACAAGACCATCAATCACCACAACAAATGCCTGAACCAATAGACACCATAAACTCTGAACCAACACCCACAACACCCACAACCACTGTACCTACTACATCTCATCAACCACAACCAGAAACCTTAAACTCTTCTCCAATAATAAACTCTTCACCATTAAACACTGAAACCTTAAACACTGAATCTTTAAACTCTGAGCCAGCACCTACTGAAACAGCCAAAACCAAGCCAAAGAGAAAGAAACACACCGCTCAAAACACTAAACACTCAAAGGCTAAACAGACACTACCTGGAGCTGTTTATACAAGAAGGAAGAAACAAAAGGCAAACAGACCTTCACTTTCACCACCAAGAGAGAGCTCAAGTGACGATGAAGAGGAGATTGTAGTGCCTCCAATCAAGAAGATGAGATTAATTCTTTCTGATTCAGATGAAGAGAATGTTGTTGAAGCTCCAGAGGTGGTTTCACAGCAAACACCTACTGTTGAGGTTACAGTGAATGTTGAAATACCTGCAGAGATTGAAATGCCTGCAGAGGATATTGTGGCTGACAAAGTTGAAATACCTGCAGAGGTTGAAATGCCTGCAGAGGATACTGTTAATGTTGAAATACCTACAGAGGATAAAATGCCTGTAGAAGAGGATCAAAGAGATGGTTTTTCACCAGTGAATAATGTTCTTGAGTCAATTCTTGATCCTATCTCACCTATTGCTAACACTGAAGCTCCTGGTGTAGCTGATGAGCCTGCAGTAAATGTTCCTGAAGCTGCAGCATCACACACAGAGCTGGTATCTACTGCTTCTCCTATTGCAGACAAAGGTGATGAAGTTGATCAGGCAACTAAGATAATTTCTGAATCCATACCTGTTGAAGCTACAAAGGCAAACTCTGTTGCAGAGCCTGTGCAACATGAGGTGACTATTGAAAAGGTTACAAAAGTTGTTGAAGAAACTGTGGCTGACACTGCTCAGAACAGTGGTTCTTTAAAAGATGTCCAAGCTAAAGATGCAAGTGCTGAAGATGAATCTGATAGTAGTACAAACTTTGATTCTTTTGTGAGTGCACCAACACAGACAGATAATAAGCATACACCTTTTGATCAGTCTTGTCCATCTCATGCAGTTGAAGTAGAGCATCTTGCTAAATCTGCTGAAAATTGGTATAAACAAGACTGTATTTTTCCAAAAGGGAGAGCAGCTGAGTTTGTTAAGCAAACTGCAAAGCAAATTTCAAATCCAGAGCTCTTATCCTGTTTAAAGGCAACTGTGGTACAAGTCAAGACTCTGGAAGGCAATTTTGCTGAAACAAAACAAGAGATTGTTTCTTTAAAGACTGAGATACAGTCAAGAGAATTGAAGATGGAAAGAGAGTCCAAAATAAAAGCTGTCCAGCTGTCTAAAGTTCAAGACACTCTCTTTGCCAGGCTAGGAAAAGTTGAAGAAAATCAAACTGCTTTATTTTCTAAGGTGGATTCCATTGCTAACTCATTGGAGCTCATTACATCAATACTCATTCCTGATGATGTCAAAAAGGGGGAGAGAGTTGCTAAGTCTAAATGCAAAGTTTCTCAAACTCTGACTCAAAAGGATGATGCTGGAGATGGAGGGGCAAGTGATAAGAGTAAGATCTTAAACTCTGACTCTGAAAGGCAAACTCTGAGATCTGGCAAATCTGTTAAATCACAGTCTGTTGGAATAAACACTGAAACTCAAGGTACTTCAAAGACCAAGAGTTTGGAATTAATATCAAATCCAAAGACTGATGAGGAGTTAGCTGTTAAGCTTTTCATGGAAGAAAATGCAGAGGGAGTTACTTTAGAAGATGCTAAAGCTGAAGAGAAGAGTTTACAAGAAAAGCATTTGAAAGCTCTAAAGTCTGAAAAAGCAAAGAAGAATGTGAAAGTTGCTAAAGCTGCAAAGCCTGTTCTTAAAGGCATTGAAATCAAAGAGAAATTAACTGGCATTGAAGGAGAAGAAAAAGAAGAAGAAGATAAAGAAAAGTTGATCAGAAAGTCTTCTCTTGATGCTAAATTGAAGTTAAAAGGGGTAATGAATGAGGAGAACAAAGGCAAAATGATTGTTACAACCTCTGTTGCCACACAAGTTGTACAACCACAAAGTAAACCCTTACCTGGTTTTTCAAGGCCAAAGATTCCAGTGCAAGAAGAAGCAGGAGTGACTGGTGGATATCAACATAATGCTGCATGTTCAGGAAAGCCACCAGGCAGAAATACTTCTGGATTAGGTTCAACAAGAGATTTGAGATTTAGTAACAGTCCAAGAGATCCCTCTGCACTTGTATCTCTTGGTTCTGGTATTAATCAAGAAAATCTAGACAAGTTGGAGTCAGTTCAGCTAGTTCGTCAAAGAAGCTTAGACATTCACTTTCTGTTATACTTTATGGCAGATGGGTCAGTGTATAGAGTGAATGAAGAAGCAATCAAGCTAAAATTATTTGAGGAACTTCAGTATGTCTTACATATCTTCAGAGTCAGAAATCGACAAACACAGCTTATTGCTAATTCTATAAGGAGGTATATGCAGAATGCTAAAGTTGTTATAGGAACAAAGTCTGCTGAAAAGTATGTTCCTAAGTACAGAGATTGGAATGGCAATCTGATAGAGATGAAGAAAGGGACTACAAATCTGAAAACAGATCTTGGAATTACTGTTCTGGATTTCAATGTAAAATCTGAAGAGGTGAAATACATCAGGTTGGGAAATGAGATGAGAAGAAACAAGATCTATGATCTCAGAGCTGCTATTTTTCAAACTGATGAGAATGATCCAGATTTGAAAGAGATCAAGGAAGCTATGGAGATTGAACTTGAACATGCTGAGAGAAGGTTGTTGATTGATTATCTCAGAACAGCTCCTGATCTTGAGGAAGTTAGGTAGACAAGAGGTGTAAGTTTGTTAAGTAAAAGTTTAAACTCTGTTTGTATGTTAAACACTGTAAAACTTTGTATTTGTTTTGACATCATCATTTACTGTAAACTTGTACATTCTTGCTAATGGACAAGTTGGGGGAGATTGTTAGAAATGATTGATGAGAACAGTGTTTGGAAGCTATAGTGACAAAACAGAGTTTAGCTGGAAGCAGTCAGAGTTTAGTTAAACACTGACTGGAAGCGCAACAGAGGTTGTTAAACTCTGTAGCGGTATTGTCTGAAGAGTCAACAGTATTTAAAGGTTGATGCAAGATAAGTATGGAAGCAATATCTTTGAAGATTGGAAAGCTGTCAAAGAGATTGAGTTGACTTGGAAGACTGGAGCAATCGTGATTGATATAAATTGTATAGCTTGATTATAGGAGAATCAATTACTGATTGTACGAAGCTGTATGGTCTATAAATACAGTTAGGTTAACCCTAGAAGAGTAATCGAACATTGAAAAATTCATTGATTGTAACCTAAGCAGCTCTCTGTGATATTTACATCACTGAGAGAGGAATTGTTAATTCCAAACAGTTTTTAAAGTGTTAAACAGTGTGTTCTTGTTAAGTTACTCATACAGTATTTGATTGCTTATTGTGTATTCGACCTAACATACTCCTTCCCAATAACTTCATGATTATCAATATCACCTGGTAGATAACCAGGTGCTTGAATCTTTATTTCATCAACTGGCTCCTCAACTTGATTCCCTAAGTTCCTCAACAAATTTGATTGATTCTCTATAGCTTGCATCAATAAAGTTTTTAGAGAACTATGTTCTTCTTCTTCAAGCTGTTGTTTTTGAGGTTGCCGAAAACATGGATAGCTAGGGTTCATTGATGAAGTTCCAAGAGAAGCTCCTTCATTACTCCATGAATTACTGGGAGGTTGCGCCCATGACTAGTTGCAAGAATCGGAATACGAACTACTCCAATTTTGATTACCCGCAAAGCAAATAGAATCCGGATTGGAAGGACAGTAGTCATAGGTATGAGCACTGCAACAATAAACACACGAAACAATGTTAGCTTGGCTTCGTGGTGGACTCATTGGTTGCCACATAGGTTGATTCATTCCTCTGCCCATATTCTTAATCATGTGCACCACAGAAGATAATCTACTCTGCAACGAAAGAAGTTCTTGATTTCGAGCAGCACACTCTTCGTCATAAACCATACCCATCGCATATGGAGAATACATAACTCTATGTTGTTAACCTAAAAAACAACAAGAATCACCAAAGTAAGCTCTGTTGGAACAATCAGATCGTGGCCCTGCGATTTTTGATACAATAAATTAATGAATACGAATACAAAAGTCACCTTGTTAACGGTTGATTCCACGCTCTTCTATTGTATTCCCAAATTCCCTTGAGCGAAGTGTGGCCTTCGTCTCCTCAAGTTAACCTCTCTTCTTACTCCTAGGTGGCTACAAAATTTTTCTAGACCAACCCTAGCAAGAAGAGAATAAGAATATATATAGGGCTACAATAGGGATCATGGATAATTAGGTTAGGCCTTCTAATTACATCTTGGGCCTAGCCCAATGTAATTAAATATTAATTCAATCCACTAAAGAATTAATATTTGCACTACCTTTCCTAATACCGCAACTTAATTATTTAATTGGGTTCCAATATTATTTGCTTATTAAATTCCCCATGTTTAAAATAGCTCATGCCCATTAATTAAATAAATTACTGATAATTTATTTAATTAATATCTTTTATCCTTGATTATCCACTCAACCTTTATTTAATTATGCCGGAATAAATCCACCTGCAGGGTTTCACATAATTAAATCTTTTTGAGCTTTCAAGGGGACATCATTAACCCGAATATTATCAGGACATAGATTCCTTCAATAAATAATATCCACCATATATATTATTCCATCACTCAAAATATAATGATTTAATTCAAAAGAATTATTTCATATATAAATCAAAGCATGTAAATAATATACACGTGTCAATTACTATATCTGGATTAAGAACCTAAGCATTAATAATAACATAGAATCTTAGTTCTCCTTCTTAATCAGTATAAGGGAACAATTCTAAATTTGATCCTGTTCAATATACACAAAGTATACTAGTACTATTTATTAGTCAATATAAACTAATCTAAATAATACTACAGTCATACCAGTGGATTGTCCAACACCACCTGTGCTGTGAACCTTATTATATTATATAAACCGTATTTAACAATCTAATATTCTGTATCCCATTTGATACTAGATTGTCCACAATATATAATATTAGACAGCATGTAAACATTTAAATGATTCTCAATAAAACCGGGCCAGAAATAAATGTATATACTTAAAATAAATATTTTCAGTATACACTAACAATCTCCCACTTATACTCAAAATATTCTATGAGTATATCAGTGTTTATTTAATCCACTATTACATTGAAAACTATGTGTCCATCCATCTGACTCCTATCGCTTCCACATGCCTGTCAAAAACCTTGGCTGGCAAGCTCTTCGTGAAAGGATCTGCCCGGTTGTCTTCTGATGATATGTGAGCCACAACTATATCTCCTCGCTTTACGATTCCTCGTATGAGATGATACTTACGTTCAATATGTTTAGCTGCTTTGTGGTCTCGTGGTTTTTTTGAATTTGCCACAGCACCAGTGTTGTCACAATACACTGTCAGACTCCTAGGCAAATTAGGTACCACATCCAAGTCCAAAAGGAAATTCCTGAACCATACAGCCTCCTTTGCAGCCTCAGAGGCCGCCACATACTCGGCTTCCATGGTAGAGTCTGCAATGCATTTCTGCTTTACACTCCTCCATATAACGGCTCCACCTCCCAAAGTAAAAACATATCCCGAGGTTGATTTCCTCTTATCCCTATCTGATTGGAAATCTGAATCAGTATATCCCAAAGGAAATAGATCTGAGGCCTTGTAAATTAACATATACTCCTTAGTCCTTCGCAGGTACTTGAGTATAGTTTTTACTGCACTCCAATGTTCCTGACCTGGGTTCGACTGATATCTACTAACCATGCCTACAGCAAAGCAGATGTCAGGCCTCGTACATAACATAGCATACATTAAGCTTCCACATGCCGAAGCATAAGGAACTGCTTTCATGCTCTCTATATCCTTAGGTGTCGAAGGACACTGCTCCTTGGATAGAGCAACTCCATGCTTAAAAGGTAGAAAACCTTTCTTAGAGTTCTGCATGTTAAAACGAGCTAATACTTCATCAATGTAAGGCTCTTGAGATAAAGCCAACATCCTTTTCTTGCGATCCCTTATTACTTTGATCCCAAGGATGTATATCGCTTCACCTAAGTCCTTCATTTCAAATTGTTTGAACAACCATGCCTTTACTGATGATAACATCTTAACATTGTTTCCAATGAGTAAAATGTCATCTACATATAGTACTAGAAAAACCACTGCATTACCCTCACTTCTCTTATACACGCATGACTCGCTTGGACTTTGATCAAATCCATATGACTGGACTGCCTGATCAAAACAAATATTCCAATCCCTAGAAGCTTGTTTAAGTCCATAAATAGACCTCTTAAGCTTACAAACCAGATGCTCTTGGCCTTCTTTAATGAATCCTTTTGGTTGTTGCATATAGATGGTTTCCTCAAGACTTCCATTAAGGAAAGCTGTCTTGACATCCATTTGCCAAATCTCGTAATCGAGATGAGCTGCTATAGATAAAAGAATCCGGATCGACTTAAGCATAACAACTGGCGAAAAGGTTTCCTCATAATCGATTCCTTCTTTCTGAGTATACCCTTTCGCAACAAGTCGTGCTTTCCAGGCTTTCACCTTTTTGTCAGATCCTCTTTTCTTCTTGTAGATCCACATACTTCCAATGGGTTTTATACCTTTGGGTGGTTCCACGAGCTCCAAAACTTGATTGGAATACATAGATTCCATCTCAGATTCCATTGCCTTTTGCCAAAGATTTTCATCTTTATCTAGAATTGCCTGTTCGTATGTCCTGGGATCCTTATCATGTTCACCAGAGACCAAGTCTGAAGACTCTCCCAAAAACATGAATCTTTCAGGTTGTCGAACAACCCTCCCACTACGACGAGGCACTGGTGCGGTACTAGTGTCAAGTTGTGCATTTTCTTGTGGTTGTTCTACTTGTACTATTGGCACTTGGGGATTATCTGTCCCTCCCACTAATTCTTCTAAAACAACACTACTCATGGGTTTGTGGTTCATTATATAGTCTTCCTCTAAGAATCTGGCATTGGTGCTAACAATGACATCTCGATCCCTAGGACTATAAAATGAATAACATTTCGTCCCAATGGGATAGCCTACAAACAGCCTTACTTCTGTGTGAGATTCTAGCTTAGTCGCATTCTTGTTAAGCACATGTGCTGGACAACCCCAAATCCGAATATGTCTTAGACTTGGTTTGCTACCAGTCCACAATTCTATTGGAGTCTTGGGAACCGACTTAGAAGGTACCAAGTTCAGAAGGTAAGCCGCTGTTTCTATAGCATATCCCCAGAACAACTTAGGTAAATCTGAATAACTCATCATTGATCTAACACTCTCCAAAAGAGTCCGATTCCTTCTCTCTGCTACACCATTCTGCTGAGGTGTGCCAGGTGCAGACAACTGGGATGTAATCCCATTTTCTGATAAATAGTCCCTAAATTCTCCAAGCAAGTATTCGCCACCACGATCTGATCGTAGTGACTTGATACATTTTCCAAGATGGCGTTTCTCCGCATTTGCTTTGTACTCTTTGAATTTTTCAAAGCACTCAGACTTGCGGCGCAACAAATAAATGTATCCATATCTAGAATAATCGTCAATGAAAGTGACAAAATACTCATAACCTCCTCTTGCTTGGATACTCATAGGACCACATAAATCAGTATGAACCAATTCTAATACTTCTTTGGCTCTATTCCCCTTTGCTTTAAAAGGCCTATTAGTCATCTTACCTTTCAAGCAAGATTCACAAACTGGAAATGGCTCCACTGCCAACAAGCCTAATGGCCCATCTACTACCAGTCTTTGAATCCTCCTCAAGTTAATATGACCTAATCTTAAGTGCCAAAGATATGTTTGGTTCAATTCGGAAGGTTTCTTTCTTTTGTTTGAGCTAGAAAGAATATTATTAGATTCCTTTTGTTGCAGCATTGGTTGGATAGGATTAATAATATATAAATTGTCTTGCAATGTACCAGAACATATAACTCGTTTATTCATCATAATAGAAACATTACGATCCAAACAAACATTATAACCATCCATGGCAAGTTTAGAAACCGAAATCAAATTCCTTCTAAATGAAGGTACATAAAGACAATTGTTCAAAACCAAAATCCTATCATCGCCAAAAGACAATGTAATTATTCCAACTGCAACTACTGCTACTTTCGTAGCATCTCCCATGAACACATATATCTCGCCATCTCTAAGCATTCTGGTTTGCTGGAACCCCTGCATAGAGTTACAAACATGGTCAGTGGCTCCTGTATCTACACACCAAGTGCTCGTAGATATAGCCGCTATATATGTTTCTGTAACTAAAGAAAGAGACATACCAGTATTGTTTGTCTTCTTAGAAAGAGGACAATCCTGTTTCCAGTGACCTGACTGCTTGCACTTGAAGCACTTGCCCTTAGGCTTTTTTACAGCACCTTGAACTCCCACTACATTAGCAACCTTTCCAGCTTTATGTGTCTGAACCTTTTTCTTCTTCTTGCCTTTCGGCTTAGAGGAAGAAGCTTTCTCAGCCACATTCACTTGAACATTCTGCTTAAAGAGTCCTTCAGCTGCCTGAAGTTCTGTCAGAAGTTCCGCGAGACTATACACCCTTTTGTTCATGGTGTAATTCAAGCGGAACTGCTCAAAACTTTTGGGCAGACTCATAAGGATGATATCAATCTGGGTTTCCCCATCAATATCAGCACCAAGGATCTCCATTTCATTCAGATGAGACATCATCCTGAGAACATGATCCCTTACAGGTGTTCCTTCAGCCATCTGAGTGTTCATTAAAGCCTTCATTGCTACTTGCCTAGCAGCCCTATTCTGTTCCCCAAAAAGTTCCTTGAGATTAAAGAGCATATCTGAAGCTGTGGACATAGCCTGATGCTGATGCTGCAAAACACCCGACATTGCTGCCAGAATGTAACATCGCGACATCTCATCAGCCTTAATCCACCGCTTATAATACTCCTTCTCACTTTCAGGAGCATCTTCAGCAGGCTGATCTGGCTTGGGTTCATAAGTACAAAATTTGTACTCCTCAGCAGTCAACACTATGTCCAAATTACGTTTCCATTCAATATAGTTTGGTCCAGTAAGTTTGTTATCCTTAAGTATGGTGAATAGTGGATTAAAGCCCATAATGATCTAATCCTGAGAATCATACATGTAACACATAATCAGAGAATTGCACAAATCTTAAAACCTATTGGTTTCCTCTAACAATTAATTAAAATTAATGCACTAATATTTAAACACCATAAGTATCTGGTACGCCACGATGGGTGACATATATACCACTTAAATTTGTTTAAATATTACTTCGGTCCTATTACTAAATAATACGCCACGTTAGGGTGGACTATATATTATTTTTCATAGCTAAGTGTATACCATTATTAAATCTTAAATTAATAAGACCGGATGCCACCATTAAATATTTCAAATCAATAATCGATAATAGGATAATTCCCAGATCGGGGGGAGCATTGTCAAGAGGCGTCACTTAAGACCCCTTTCTAGACAGAATCATCATTTCTCTCAATATCGAAAATCTATATTCAATCATTGGTACCCTTCTAATTAATCGAATTCTATGAAACTTGGTACGCCACGTTGGGTGGCATGTATACCTTTCAATATTCGTAATTAATTTAGGAAGTTTGTTCTAGTAATATCCATAACACTACCTGACACCATAAATCATATGCCACGTTAGGGTGGACTGTATATAATTTATATTCGTCTTAGTGTTAAATTTACATACAAACAATAATGGAGACCGTGGGATTTAATTCCTAATTAATTCCCTCACCCACTTAGAATTTTTATTAAAAATTGAGGAATTTTAAAAAATAAATGGGGCCTATGTCTTTAAAATTATGTCTAACATGCATTCAAAATACACACATAATTTAACAACATAAAACATTTAATTAAAACAATAAATAAAAAATCTATGTCCATGTCGTCCTAATTATGTTAAACATGCAATTAAATTACACACATAATTAACAACACGCATAATAATTATTTAAAGCAATAATTAAATAATAATAATAATGGAATTAAAAATTAAAACAGTAATTAAATCCACTATTATGGCCCCAATAATTGAACAGCAGGCGGAAGAAACCAGGAGAGCAACACGCGCAGGAAACCAGGACTGCACTACACGCTCCATCTTTTAGTTCGATCAGCCGCCAGAACAATCAGCTTACCATAAAATTAAAAGTCAGTAGCCTCATTCTTTTACACCCACAGAATATAATCGATCATCAGGAGCTCAAAAAACAGCCTCGCAGCGGAACAAAAATTGCTCCAATTTCTATTTTCAGCCTCTAGTAATTATCACATGATGCCCGGATTTTTACAAAAACCCATCAAATAATTACAATAAAATAGATCTAATACAAAACTAATTTTGTAACATCTATTAACACGATCAACCTTCGTGTTTTACAACCACGATAAACCACGTGGAAACCAAATAAAAATTAACCACGATTAAACCACGTGGGATCCAAACACATAATTAAAATATACATGGCCATAATAGTGGATAACAACCTGCAAAACAGAATATACAAGCCTACCACTATATACATGCATATATAATTACGACATGGACATCGTATCAAAAATCGCAGAACCATAAAACCTAGCTCTTGATGCCAATTGTTGGAACAATCAGATCGTGGCCCTGCGATTTTTGATACAATAAATTAATGAATACGAATACAAAAGTCACCTTGTTAACGGTTGATTCCACGCTCTTCTATTGTATTCCCAAATTCCCTTGAGCGAAGTGTGGCCTTCGTCTCCTCAAGTTAACCTCTCTTCTTACTCCTAGGTGGCTACAAAATTTTTCTAGACCAACCCTAGCAAGAAGAGAATAAGAATATATATAGGGCTACAATAGGGATCATGGATAATTAGGTTAGGCCTTCTAATTACATCTTGGGCCTAGCCCAATGTAATTAAATATTAATTCAATCCACTAAAGAATTAATATTTGCACTACCTTTCCTAATACCGCAACTTAATTATTTAATTGGGTTCCAATATTATTTGCTTATTAAATTCCCCATGTTTAAAATAGCGCATGCCCATTAATTAAATAAATTACTGATAATTTATTTAATTAATATCTTTTATCCTTGATTATCCACTCAACCTTTATTTAATTATGCCGGAATAAATCCACCTGCAGGGTTTCACATAATTAAATCTTTTTGAGCTTTCAAGGGGACATCATTAACCCGAATATTATCAGGACATAGATTCCTTCAATAAATAATATCCACCATATATATTATTCCATCACTCAAAATATAATGATTTAATTCAAAAGAATTATTTCATATATAAATCAAAGCATGTAAATAATATACACGTGTCAATTACTATATCTGGATTAAGAACCTAAGCATTAATAATAACATAGAATCTTAGTTCTCCTTCTTAATCAGTATAAGGGAACAATTCTAAATTTGATCCTGTTCAATATACACAAAGTATACTAGTACTATTTATTAGTCAATATAAACTAATCTAAATAATACTACAGTCATACCAGTGGATTGTCCAACACCACCTGTGCTGTGAACCTTATTATATTATATAAACCGTATTTAACAATCTAATATTCTGTATCCCATTTGATACTAGATTGTCCACAATATATAATATTAGACAGCATGTAAACATTTAAATGATTCTCAATAAAACCGGGCCAGAAATAAATGTATATACTTAAAATAAATATTTTCAGTATACACTAACAAGCTCCACAAAATAAACCAAACTGCAAGATGATTAATTTTGCAATAAACACTAAAACAGTCCCCGGCAACGGTGCCAAAAACTTGTTGCGTAAAATCTAGATGTGCAAGTGTACACAATCGCAAGCAAGTAATACAGTAGTAAATACCAGATATCGTTCCTCAAGGACTGCCTAATTGTATAAATCGCAATTAATATCAAACAATTCGGTTATAGAACACAATAATTGGGTTTTGTTTTATCTAACTAAAACTAATTAATTATCAACTAGATTAACTAACTAATATAATATTAGCAAAGAGATCTGAATAAGTTTTGGATACGAGAAGCTTAGTCAAGATAATTACTTCCCCCTAATATGTTCATGTCGGCAATAAAGCAGTGTAATACTATAGCAAAATCACAGTCTACTAACCAAAAATTCAACGGTCATAGGTTTCTCTCGAAATCACTATGGTATAGATTCTGTAATTAAATTAACATATGTCTATGCCCAATTCAACTTCCAGAATACAATTAAGCACCAATTTTACAAGGCTATGCAAGGTAACGATATATGTCTATACCGTCACAAAATTACTATCAACAGATATAATCATGCACCATTCAAGTTTTGTGTCCATTAACTATAACCCTCTCAGTATTACAATTAACTCGATAATCTACTAGTGTTGGCCAAACAAAAGCAAATAATATAACATGAAATTCACTTGAACAAATAAACCGTGAACTGCAAATAGTACTTCTTATCAAAACTCCAACAATCCCATACTAGGGTTCCATAAAAATCCCAACTATATACAATTTTAGTTCATAATAAACGTCTCAAAACAATCCAAAGTTAACCAACACATAATCATAAGAAGAGATATAAAAAGATAAAGAGAAAACAAAGCCAGTTGAATGTCTTCAATGGCTGAATTCCTCGTAGTTGACGGATTCTCCTCCTCCCTTGTGCGGCTACTTCTTGTCTCTTCTCCCTCGTACGATGTAAGTCTCTATTAGCTCTGATCTATATCTAATAATAACTCTAATAAAAGTATATTTAATTATTTACTACAATTACATGGAGATTTCCCAATCAAAATTGAATTCCAAAAAAGGAAATTCGTATTTGATATTTGGGCTCTGTTTCTGGGCTGATGTAGTTGGAATCTGATATCAAGACCACTTCTAAATTGAAGCCCTTCTCATAAGCTTTCCGTGGGCTATTGAATCGTCTAAAACGAACTTCTGGGACTCCAGATATGGCCCAAACAGTGTAAACTGCGCAGCGACCCCTAAAATCCGATTTTTAATTGAATTAGTATCCAACTCTTGTTATTTAAGCTCTAAGCCTTCTTTTTTTATAACTCCTTGATACCTACAATAAAACATTAAAATTTATTAAATAAAAATCCAAATCAATGCAAAATAACTTAAATATAGGGACAATATTATTAATAAATGCACACTTACACTACTAGAAAAACTGCCTTAGACATCGCTTATTAGCTGATGTCTTTTGAAAATGCAAGCGATGTCTTTGCATGCGATGTAAAATGTAGGGGCCTTAGACATCGCTTTTTAGCCGATGTCTATAAGCCTTTAAGACCTCGGTTTCTATTAACTTGTGATGTCTATTATATACTTTAACATCGGTTCTTTACTAAGTGACTGATATGTCTGTTTACTTATGACATCAGTTCTTTTATTTGTAAAGTGATGTCAATTTTTTTTTTGTAATTCATGAATCCCCTGTTTCAATAAAATGCCCAAAAACCAAACATTCATCCAAAAACTAAATTACCATATCAAAACTAAAGAACCAAACCAATGTCACAAAACCAAACATTCATTAATTTACTAAGATTCCAACTACATCATCCACCAATCCAAACAAACTACATAAATCAAAACCAACTATTATACATATTTCCAAACCATCATTTACAAACTACATAATTCATCCCAAACATAGTTGCTTTCTCGGCTTCTTCCCTGTCCATGGAAAGTTGCTTTTGCAATTCTTGTATCTTTATTGAATAGTCTGTTTTGTCCCCCTGGATTGTAAACAATGAAAACATCATTTCGTGTAGGTAAGCCACTCGAAGAGTTGTGGTATTCACAGTAATAGGAGGCAACATAAACAGAGATCAGACAAGGATAATTTACCTTAGATGGACTCTTTGAATTTATGCTTGTTGCTCCAACCTTTCTACTTGAGAGCCCCTGTATAGGATTAAAAAGTTATTGGCAAAAGCTTCGCATGGATTGCAAAAAATCTATTTGCAGCTCTTTATGCTAATAAACAGTTGACTTTTCTAGAAAACAAGAGTCCAGAAAGCAAGCGCACCACTCTATGACCACATTCTGGAATCACTTACAAGACACAATACCAACAGATCTTACTTATTTATTGCACGCCACAATACATAAAACTATATTAAACATGTTTGATGTACTATTGCTCACTTGACTGGAATTGACGGCACTCATTTGCATTAGAATTTAGAAGTAGATACATCATACAGTAATTATCAGAACTGAACCTACGACTTAAGTAAAATCAATAAACTTGCATATCCGCAAGGATACAAGGAATAATTTTTAAGTGCAGCAAAATAACTAGGCAATTTGAGATTACTGAAATCGATGAGCAATAAAACATGAATAAATGATGAACAATAGGCAAATCTGAATTATGTACAGAAATGAAGGAAACTCTATAAGAAAATAGTCATTCCAATCTTGCATTGAAAAGGATATATATTTTCACATATAGTTAACCAAATGTATAGTCCAGAAATTTTTGTAACTACAACAATATTAGTACAAAGGCTTTTCTTTGACATAAATAACAAAGTCCAACAAACTTGTGATTGAATACACGCATGTATAATTCTTAAAAGATTTCCATTCTGTGGTAAAAGTGAGAATATGATACCACATTTTTTTTTTCTTGATTGAATGTCACTCACACTTCATATCCACATGGTAAATTAGAACAAGACACCTTGTTGAACCTGACCAATCTTTCTACAGCAGCAACAACACTAAATTAAAAAAAAACCATTCTAGCTTATATTCATTCTAGTTTATATTTAGTGAACTTCGTCTATTTTGCATGTTTTAGACTCTTTTTAAGTTTGAAATAAATATCTTAAGTACTCCTGCAGAAACTCCGATTAGTAAGATTTTAGACTTAATTGCAACAAAACAAGATAATTATACCAGTAAAGAGGTAAGATAAGCAACATAACACTGTATAATGACCAGACAACAGACTACACATAAACTTGAGTAAAATTACCTTGTGAATCGAAATTCTTTCCAGAATGATCTTTATCAGACCCAAGAGTCGGGAAAATCTCCTGAACTAAGAGAAAACCCATCGTTCTTAGAAGTTACTACTACCTGGTGTGTAATTTTATGCACAACAAAAAGATCAGCTCACAAAAAGAGTAGCATAGCCATCAAAAAATTATTGGGCTAATGAGATGTAATATCATCCTTTCCAAAAGCTTTCCCAAAAAGATCTAATAGTACAAATTAAGTTACAAGAACATACCAAGTTGTCAACATTCCCAGTTGAGGTCCACGATGCTGAATTATCAGGTAAATGTTCAAAACAATTCCCAAGCAATTCCATGTACACAACCAAACCAAATACAAAACCAAACTCGGTATCAAAGCAATACAAAACACAAAACGCAAATAAAATCCAGAATACAAATATAAACAATTTAATTTAAATTAATATAAATAAGAGAGCAATTACCCAAACAGGCATATTACCCAAACAAGAGAGCAATTAACACAAATAAAATTAGGGTTTTATGCTTAAAAAACCCCCAAATTAAAATTAATCCCAAGTAATTCAAGATTACATTCACATTCAAGCTTAGCCACTTACCAAATCGACCATGAGAGCTTTAAATAATGAGCTTCGAGTAATGAATTGAACAAAAATCGAGCTTCGAAGATTCCGGTTGTATAGCTTCAAGATTCCGGTTATGAGCTTTGGAGATTTCGGTTATGAGCTTCGAGTATGAGCCTTCAAGCTGTGAGATCCCAGATCTGTGAGTATTGCGAGAACGAGAGAGAGAGATGTGAGAGATTTAGGGTTCTGAGAGAGAGAGAGAGGTGAGTCGGGAGAGAGAGAGAGATGTGAGATTTTGTTTTTATGTTTTCATGATTTTGATTTTGCCTAAAAATTGATAAGGGGGAGGGGGAAATTGATTTTGTGTAATTGCTGGGAGGGGGAACAAAAATTGGTTAAGGCGGGCTAATAATTTTGTGTAGGGGAAACAAATTATTATAAGGGGGAAAATTTGAGGGGCGCATGAATTATTTTTAAAGGGGTTTAGACATCATTTCCTTAACTAATTGATGTCCCGCCAGTTTCATTTTTTTTAAAGAAGGGATTAGACATCGCTTTCCGTATTGATTGATGTAAAGTTTCTAAAAAGACATCACTTTCTTAACAAGTGATGTAAAAAACTGTTTTTACATCAGTGGTTTTTCCGACTGATGTCTAATGTGCGATGTCTTTTGCTGTTTTTCTAGTAGTGTTATCAGCCATAAGAAGCTACTAAAAGTTAATAAACTAGAAAATATTAGTTCTATTAAATTTATTCTTCACTCCTTTGATTGGTCATTCTGATGATATACAAAATTGGTCTAGTTGATCCATCAGTGATAAAAAACAAGGTGTTACAATGTTATTTAGTGTAGAAAAAGCTGAATTAATAATTCTCATGTTTTCATAATATTCAATATTCCAAAAAGAATTCAAATGCCACGCTCTACGGTGGGAGACAACTGGGGTCACACCTGTATACAAATATGTGGAGCTAGCTAGCGTCATTCAATATATATACACATTGCTCTGTAGTGCTCATGAGCTAGCCTAGCATCAAATCTGTTCCACGCTAGCTAGGCCAAGTACAATGGAGATAACGGAGACCAGTACATACAAGCTTAATATCCGTGGTTGTGGATTAATTAAAAGAGAGTATATGATTAAACAACTAAACTGATTAGCAACAGTTATACTACTCTAAATCTACAACCTCAACCAAGATTGTCGTCTCTAAAATCTTCGATTTGTTGTGGAAAACTACGTTACAATTACTGATTTCATTCTATTTATCTTAAAGCCATAAGGCACAAGTGTATCTTCATTATCTAGTATCTTACATCCTCAAGTCTGCAACGTATAACTGGGCTTATCATTTTCATAGTTATGGTGTTGTTACAGAGTTGTTACACCTGTTGTATTAAGTACTAATTTGCATCAATGTTAAATTTTAATGAACGAGCTAAACTAATTCTAATATGAGTCAATACATTATTAATTCTAACTTGAGTTGAGTTAATCAACTACCATGAAAGAAAAATTTAAGTAAATCCAAGTAGTGGACCAAAAACTAATTAACATAATTCACACAAGATTGGCATTGAAAGGTACATACATATAAAAAAGAATACAAATGAGAGAGATAGAGAGAGAGAGAGAGAGAGATAGAAAGATAGAGTGAGGGAGATGTTAGGTCCGTTGAGATTGTAGAAGGGGGGGTTGAATACAATCTTTATCTTTTTAAATAAATTTGTCCGTTAAATAAAATTTAGTTTAGACAAATTTGTGCGGAATTAATTGAAACAAAATTCAAGTTAAATATAACGATATATTAAACTTGATGGTTGTTACAAAATCAGTATGGAGTAATATCAAGTTAATAAAAACAAATTAGAAAATTTGACATGAACTTTTCTTAATTTGTTAATAAAAATCGAGATATAGATTAGGAGTAAAAACTCGCTAATAGTACAAGAGTTACAAGTAATCAAGTTGAACGGATAGAATATTACAAATACAAAGCTTATTATTTTTCTACGAATTTAATGTTCTTGTAGTAGCTTTAAAGATGAGAGAGAGTTCAGCTGAGTTTGTTTCTTTTTGATCTGATATTTTCGTGTGTTTCTTTCTGTGTAGTAGCCTTGATCTTTTTATATAATCTTCTCAACCTTCTGTCAAAAACTAATATGAAATAAGCCTCGAACTACCTTTGACAAATTGGCTACTACCTTTTTTCTGGTCGGTACTACCTTTTCAAGAAGGCTACTACCTTTCAATTGGCGGTACTACCTTTGGTACTACCTTTCTGATTGAACTTGTACTACCTTTGCTGAAATGAACTTGTATTACCTTCGGTACTAAATTTCTGTTGTGCTTGTACTACCTTCTGAATAACACTAGTACTACCTTTGCTGAGAAGGCTACTACCTTTTCAATCGGGCGGTACTACCTTTGGTACTACCTTCTGAATAACACTTGTACTACCTTTGCTGAGAAGGTCGGTACTACCTTTCAGTTAAGCTTGTACTACCTTCGGTACTACCTATCTGAAAAGCTTGTACTACCTTCGGTACTACCTTTCTGAAAAGGTAGTATCAGTACAATTTTCAGCTTTAATCAATTAAATGATTTTCTGATAATCATTTAATTAATTTTCTTTTACATAAAATTTTGATTTAATTAATTAAGTAATTATTTTAATAAATAAATTAATTCTTATAGAATTAATTTATTAATTAAATTAATCACATAATTTAATCAATTAAAGGAGAATAAATATGAATCCTTTAAGTAGCCAAATCTTTTCTTAAACCACCGAAATTGATAAAGAATTACCACTGAATTTCTGTTGACGCTCGATGCACGGTCTGGTTCATGAGCGACTAACTCCAACGACTTTTCTTTATTTTTGACTCTATAATGTGGTTCATTTTCTCTTCTCCTCTCTCTCTTAAATCTTCTGTACTGACTCTGTCACCTTGAAATCTCTGTCACTTTAAATGAATCCACTTCTTTAACGAATACTTCACTGGGGCTTGATCAGATGACTGAGCTTCTTTCAATGTAGCAATTCCTCAAGTCTGTAGATCGACCTTGATCTTTTTCTTCTGACAGATAATACAATCTGAGATTCCTTGTGACAGTCTATATACTATTTACTATTACAATCTTGTTTAAGTTGAGTTGTATCCTCGAAATACAAATAGGCTACATCATATGCCTTTCAATCTCCCCCTATTTGTTTGTTAGACAATAACAAGCAAATACCTAGAGGATAACTCAACTAACTCACTTAAACAAGAAAAAGATAAAGCAATTCAAAGCTTAGTAAATAATACATACTAAAAGAAATTTCTCTGGTTAAGATTTAACAATTCCAGAATCCTCAGTTGATGAAATGTTAGATGATTGTTCCTCTAGCACTGAACTGATCTTCAATAGATAACTCATCTTCATTTCTGATTCTTCATATCTCTGCCTGATAATCCTTCACATCTTACACTGGTGATTATCAGCAGTTCTTGATTTATAATCACTTCCCTTATCTGACACAGCTTTTCTCACCAAAGAAAAACAACTGTTCCTACTATGTAGACAATGGTGAATCAATACCATTTCTATAACTTCTGGGAAATCTACTACTCCTCCATTTAGCCTTTATATATAGTACATTGAAAGACTAATAGAATAGTATTGTGATGTAACTCTCCTTATATCTCCACTTTCTTAACAATTGAAAGTCCCCTTTCTTTTCCATCTAAATCTCCCCCTTAGTATCTTGACTTTCTTATCCTCCTAAGCACAATCTGTAAATGCTCCCCCTTTCTAACCCACTCTCCTTTTTCTTGTACCCCTTACTTCTCCCCCTTAGTTGAGGAATCCTCCAATCAACTAGTTGACAAAGTAGTTATACCAATTATATAGAGTTCTTTGTTAGAAAGGAAGTTTTACTTTCTTCCTCACTGTGAGTGTGTGATAGTGTTTAGTGTACCTCACAAGTGTTTCACTCTTCTCTCCACTCATTTGTGTTGAGTGTCTCACTTCTCTCTGTGTTTACACTCTTGCTCACTAGTGTATCACTCATATCACTCATAGCTCCAACATCCATTAGTGTAGTACCTGCAAGGAAAAATCACCCTAGCCCCTTCAAGAGAGGTCAGTGGTGGTGCAATTGGAGTTCGCAAATCCCAAATCCTCGTTGGACTCGTCAGACGAATCTGAGTCATAATCTACAAGTTGCTAGTTTTCCCTTTTTAGGGTTTTCAGATTTGAATTCTGAGAAGGTAAACAATGATCTGTAAATTTAGCATTGAGATCAAGATTCCCTTCTAATGTCTGTGAAGACATCACCTTGTTAAACTCATCAGGTAAAATCTGAATCATAGTTTACAAGTTGCCGATCCGCACCTATGTCAGACCCGTTACCCGCAGGATCCAGAGATGTTCCCTCTGGGGAGTTAGATAATGATCTTGTTGAATTTTGCATTGAGATCAATACCTTCTCTCGAGGTTTGTGAAGACTCTTGGTTCATTAAAGAACCTTTAACTTATAATCCTAACCGTAAAATGGTTGGATTACAGGTTTCCGTCAATTCATCCTTAAGTGTGTGCAATCTCACTTTGTGCATATGAAATATTTTTGGTTAGTGTATAAGGTAGTGACTCTCCAAATGAATATCCCACACATCCTTATTTGCTGCATCAAGTGTAGTTACTCCCTGGTGACCTCTAGTCTGATAGGTTACTTCCATTTAGGGGGTAAGATAGAATGTGTTTGAGTTTGACTGTAGTCTGGGATAAAAGTTGTTGGGTTTACAACCTCATGACTAAACATGTGAGAATACAAAACTCCAAATAGATGAACCTGCATCACAGAATATAAGCAATAGAGATAGAATGCATTTTTATCAATGAACAGTTTTCTAAGAAAATATTGCATTTTATCTTAAGAGAAATGATATACAGTTGTGATTTCAAAAGATTTACAATGTAAGCAATCACAGCTGTAGAAAGAGATTTTTTAGGAAAGATATAGATCTTGAGCTAGTTTTAATAAACAAAAACAAAGGCAAAAATCCAATTAATAAAAATTAATCGAATTAATGTAAGTTAATGTTCAAACCAATACAAACAAAACTATTTTATCATATTTTAGGTCCTGTAAGATAGATACCAACTATTAGAAACTGTTAGCAATTGATAGGTCTTGTCTTCCAATTGTTAGATCCTGAAAATCAAACGTTAGTTTCTAAACAATTGAATTGACATATACCAATTTGATACCAACAATGGTCGTATATAAGAAAGTCTGTCAACAACAACAACACAACAAAGAATTAGAAGTTAAAACAGCAAGTTATGTGTGTGTTAAACAGAAGAATAGTAAAAGAACCAAGTACAGGGACCTGTTTGTAAGTTTTGAAAGAATAGTGACTAAACTGTAAAAACTATACAAACTATTTATATTCACATGAAAAAGAATATACAAAAATAAGAAAAAATATACATAAAAACTATATAAAATAAGAACTAAAAAGAAAAGAAAAATTCGAATTAAACTAAGATTGTAATAACTATACATAAATTAAGAATTTACATAAGTATAAAGAAATAAAAACAACACAAGTCTAAAAACTTACAAAGCTAGACTTATAAAAAGACATAAGACTAAAATAGAAAGACAAACACAACAAAACATGTTAACAAAGATTAACATCCGAAAATTACAATACCTGTACAAACACATTAAAGTATATACAAGAATATTTATAATAGGTTAGCAAATCCATATATTTTCTAACAAAATAACTTTCTACTAGAAAATTATTTAGAGTAAAAATATGATTTAATAAACTATCATAAACATTGCAGTTACTTTAAAATAATGAAATTTTAAACAAAAATAGTTTCCTCAAAAATTCTAACTTGAGAATTAGAGAAAAATATTTTTAAAGAAAATTTATCATTCTAAAATACAGAAACATGGAGTATAACAAGAGAATGACTATGACAGTCCTTTTTAGAAAGATAACAAGTAAGGATTTGGAAAGAATGTCATACCATTTACTTGGTGCTTAGACCTAGGCACCAGCTTCCATGCTTCTTGTTGTTCAGGATTAGCAATTGCTTTCTCAGATTCCTTAGATTCTATACCTTGATTCTAAGAAGCCCTTCTAGTTCTTACTCCAACATCTGGATCATCAATGATTAGTTATATTCCAAACAGACTGTGCGAGAAGGTTAGATCTTGATGAATCGTCTTGTTCTTCATTGTGATGTTGTGTTTGACCAGTTGATCCATTTATTTACTTCCCCCAAGTTATTGCCAGCTTGACTTAATGATTATTTTCCAGTGACATGGGTATCTCCAAGATTAAAATTGTTTCCACCACTATCACTTGGATAATTATCATCATTAACATTTTAAACTTATGACTTTAAGGCAACTCCTCGATAACAACAATTGTTAACTCCTAACAACTGTTTATTGGTAGACAACCTTGGTTCTATAGATAAGATTTAATTACCAAAGTTGTCTTGTCTGCAATCTTAGAGATGATATTCTAAGTCCAATACACCTTGATCCATAGTATATAACATTTATTATCAAAGTGATTAGAAGCTTGCAAATAAGCATAAAAATTATTCTAAGTAACTGAACTATGGTAACTTTAGATATTACAATATCAATAATTCTACTTAGATAATTTTCACACCTTGTATAGTAGAATGAGTGAATTTCAAAAGATAAGACAATGATTACTTAGAGGAGTTCTAAGTAATTTCACTCAAACCAATACATCTCACAATTAGTTTGTAAATGGAATTCTAACTAAATATCATTAACTGATATAAGTCAAAACTTCAATACAACCAATTGTTATAACCATGATATTAATTATAGTGAATTTCTGAAAATGATGCATTAGTAAGTTCACTAGAATTAACATCTCACAACTAATTGAAGACCACGACAGATAGGTCCAAATTAGTTATGATTCAAATTTATTTTGATAAATGAGGTATAGAGCAATTACTAACTTGAATTGATTTAGGTTCTATAACTCATATTAACCAAAATAAATAATTAAATAATTAAATACTAAATCTCTATGAGTTAGATTTTAGCATTTAAATATTTAAATTATCCTTAAATAATCACCACTGAAATATATTACAATTATACACATGGCAATCATTCAACAGATAATTTTCAGCTTGAGGTCTGGATGTAAATAAGTTCACAAGTCCTTTCAATATTGACAATTGAATACTTGTAAAATCATTTAAGAATTACTTATAGTAAAATCACAAGTCCTTTCAATACAGACAATTGAATACTTGTGAGCTTACTTAAGAATTACTTAACAGATGGGATTTACAAATCACATAGCATTAATAAAATCCCAAATTTACAAACCAATCTTGAAAAATTAATTTCATCAAGTGATTTAGCAAACGTGTCTGCAAGTCATTCTTAACTAAAGACATGTTCTCGAAAGAATTGATACCTTATGCAAGATGCTTAGCCTTGAGTGTTCCATAGAGTTGTTGGAGATGAATTTGTTTCCTTGTGTTCTCCATCTTTTGTACAACTCATCTGATCTGTCTCTGTAGGGATCTTCAATTGTCTCAACAACCAGGAGTGTACTTGTTCACATTCCTCTAGCATCCAGATTTAGTAGGTCCAGATGTCCATTATAATCATGAATGTGCAACAGGTGCCTGATATCCTCACGTCTTGTCATTGGTGCTTCTTGTCAGATATACTATCTTATCAGCTTGTAACCTTGCATCCAGTTTGGCTTTGTCCCTCATAACAATGCCTTGACATCCAGTTAGACTTCTGGTTATCCTTGTACCAAATACAACCTTGTTGTTTGGTCTAGATGCCAGCTTCCCTCCGATCTGCCTTTTGTACTGATTGAGATCATCTTGCATTGCAATCACTCAATCTGGATCATTCAGAGACTTTGTAGCTTTATTAGTTTCTTCTGAAAAAAAACTAACGAAATAATCATTGGTACTTGAAGCTCTTCTAGTCTTTTACTTCCACCATTAGGAACATTAAGAACTAGGACAAAGAATTAATTGAGTCAACACTCTTTGTCTTGGTAGACATGTTCTCATAGTGTCCTTTGATTTTTAATGTGGTGTAGATTTGGCTAGTTGATCCTTCTGCTGCTCCCCGTAAGCTGTTGCTGGGTTTACATGAAGATTCTCCATGTTTGACATTGTTTGGATCTGAATCACCATAACCATTGACAGCTGGGAGCTTGAAGTTATTGAACATCACTAAGACTTTCAATCACCATCAGTGGTGTCTTGTCTTCAGATTGTCTGAACAATAACTTGTTTGTTGAGAGAAGTCATCAGTCATCACCACTAAATTATATTTTGCTTTGATGTAGAACTTCTGTGTGATGCTTCTTTGACTTCCCATTATGACATGCCTCGTGATTTCATTTTGCTTTAATTTCAGATGAGGTAGTCTCCTTTACTGATTCGATTTCCAGGAAAGAATCTCTTGATTTGACATTCAGGTGTGAGAGCTCCTTATATCATAGTTGAACTCTTGTTTGATGAAGCTTTAGATTAGACATGTTGACTTCACCTTTGACTGAGATTTCATGTCTGCTACAAATAAGTTCTCTTTCCTTAATCCTCGACCAGTAAGCTCTTCATCTTATAAAAGATGCTTTATTACTGACAACATTCTTAGCTATTGAATAGCCATGACCCTGGGTCATACCCTTGCTGTTATCTCCAAGGGATGCCACTTGGCCAGATACCTTCACCACTATTGACAGCAGGGCTCTATCTTCGGTCAAATGCCTTGAACATCCACTGTCCAAAATCCACATAACACGATCTACCTGTTACACACCCTACAGTGCCAAAACGGTTAAACTTTCTTCGGGACCCAAGCTTGGTTGGGTCCAGAGTACTTGAAAAATTGGCCTTTGTCAGGCAAAACAACATTTTTAACCTTGACACCATCAGTCAACAAACATTTGACCCTATAAACCGATTTGACAATCTTTTGTTTCATTTTAGGTATCCATGTTTGTTTAGCAACAATAACATTTGTTTCATTGACTGGACATTTGACCTTGTAAACAGCCTTGGTAAAACTTTGTTTAGGCTTTGGTACAAATGTCTCTCTCCTAACCTGAGGAGGACTAGCAGTCTTTGATCTAACATGCTTGTTCCTATTCATATGTTGTCGAGGAGCAGTCTTATTAGCACATGCATGATTACCATTAAAGTAAGCAGACATAACATTGAATGCACAAGACATGCAATTGACAACACCACATGCTTTATGAGAAGAATCAATAATAGGCATGGTATGCATGTTAGACATGTTATTGTTCTTTTTCACATTACTGCTACCTAACCCAGTCTTCAAAGAACTGGTTGTTTTAACAACCTTGACTGGCACCTTAGGTGACCCTTTCTTAGAGTGAACATTCTTGGGATTAATATCCTTAACAGATTTTTCATTAATTTGGACACTTCTACTAGCAATGTCATCAGTACGCATCTCCTCTTGAATAACGAGAGAAGTCAAATCTAGAGGCTCTGCAATAGATTTCTTAAAGAGTGGATCTTCAACATCCTTAAGCACATGTGGTATTCCCCTTTCTTTAGCACTAACAGGATTAGGGGAATTTATGCCTAACATTCCAATAGCCTCGTTGTAGCCAAACCCCATTCCTACGGTTCGGTCTACAGCTTGTTTATTGAAAAACTCTTTAGAAGTTTTAACAGAATTAAAGCAAGCAGATAATTTGACATCCTGTTCCTTTATCTTAGTTTCAAGTTCAGCAACTTTAGTAACTTGTTTTAACATGTATTCTGATATCGACTTTTCTCTGTAGTTAAGTCGAGCTATTTCTTCTACTTGCTGATCTTGATTAACATGCACTTTTTTTAGTTCTAACACTTCATTTTCAAGATTAGTGTTTGACAGATTTATTCTAGCATTTTCAGTTTGTGCATTACCCAAGGAATTACGTAAGCTATCAATCAACTCAGCATCAGTAAGTATTATCGGAGTATTATACCGAGTTGATGTTTCAACATTTGCCACCAGCGCAAAATTACCAAACTCTTCATCATCACTGTCTGTGTCATCCCAGCTTTTGCCTTGTACCACATAGGCTTTGTCTGTGTTCTTCTTACCAGATGCATACTCTCTCCTTGCATCTTGTTGAGGTTGATGACACTCAGTTGCAAAGTGTCCAAGTTCATTACATTTAAAGCACCTGATCTTGCTTCTGTCAACAGTTCCAGTTTTGTATCCTCCCCTGTTACTAGAGGATGAAGAACCTCCTCTCTGGAATCTGTTGTAGTTAGATTTGAACTTGAACTTGGGATTCCTTCTGAAACTGAAGTTACTGAACTGCCTCACCATCATAGCCATTGACTCATCCTCCAGCTGATCCAATTCTTCTAATGAGTAAAATTCTCCACCATCCTGAGTAGCTGGTGTTTGACCATGTTCCACTTCAGTCTGTTCCTTGTCAGAGCTGTAAGGTCGAACAACCTTAGCTTCCACTTCCTTTGGAGTCTCAACCACTAGAGCTGTAGAAGAACTTGGAACCCTACCTTCACCATGAATTTCTTTCTGTTGAACTTGTTCCAACTCATAGGTTTTCAAAATGCCAAAGAGCCTTGCAAGAGTAATTTGATTCATGTCTCTGGCTTCTCTAATGGCAGTTATCCTATGTTCTAGGTGAGTAGGCATGGTCAGTAAGAACTTCATGTTAACCTCCTTTTGTGTATAGTGCTTGCCATGAACTTGCAAGTTGTTGATTATTTTGTTATACCTTTCAAACACTTCCTGAATGCCTTCATTAGGGCTAGCTCTAAAGTGTTCATATTCAGAGGTTAAAATTTGAAGTCTATTTTCCCTGTCTTCATCAGTTCCTTCATTGATGGTCTCAATAGTTTCCCACATGTGTTTAGCAGTTTTACAATTCATCACATGACTGTACATCACAGCATCTAGGGAATCTATTAGGATGAGTCTTATATTTTTGTCCAATCCAACATCCTCCTTATCAACAGAAGAATAGAGCTTAGGGTCCTTTTCATAGGATCTAGCAGGTGTTGCAACAGCTCCATCAGTAACAACTTGTTCTTCATGAACCATAGGAATTTTAGGTCCATTTTTCAGAACACCCAAATATTTGGGATTTGTAACATTAAGAAACAACTCCATCTTATTTTTCCACATATCATAATTATCTTTAGAAAAGATAGGAATTTTAACAATGGCTTTAGAAGACATGATGAATTTTTAAGTCAGTTAAAAATTCAAGATAAATTTTCAATTGAATAAAAATAGGATCTTGATTTGTGTATCAATCAGTAGGCTCTGATACCAATTGTTAGGTCCGTTGAGATTGTAGAAGGGGGGTTGAACACAATCTTTATCTTTTTTAAAAAATTTGTCCGTTAAATAAAATTTAGTTTAGACAAATTTGTGCGGAATTAATTGAAACAAAATTCAAGTTAAATATAACGATATATTAAACTTGATGGTTGTTACAAAATCAGTACGGAGTAATATCAAGTTAATAAAAACAAATTAGAAAATTCGACATGAACTTTTCTTAATTTGTTAATAAAAATCGAGATATAGATTAGGAGTAAAAACTCGCTAATAGTACAAGAGTTACAAGTAATCAAGCTTGAACGGATAGAATATTACAAATACAAAGCTTATGATTTTTCTACGAATTTAATGTTCTTGCAGTAGCTTTAAAGATGAGAGAGAGTTTAGCTGAGTTTGTTTCTTTTTGATCTGATATTTTCGTGTGTTTCTTTCTGTGTAGCAGCCTTGATCTTTTTATATAATCTTCTCAACCTTCTGTCAAAAACTTATATGAATTAAGCCTCGAACTACCTTTGACAAATTGGCTACTACCTTTTTTCTGGTCGGTACTACCTTTTCAAGAAGGCTACTACTTTCAATTGGCGGTACTACCTTTCTGATTGAAGTTGTACTACCTTTGCTGAAATGAACTTGTATTACCTTCGGTACTACCTTTCTGTTGTGCTTGTACTACCTTCTGAATAACACTAGTACTACCTTTGCTGAGAAGGCTACTACCTTTTCAATCGGGCGGTACTACCTTTGGTACTATCTTCTGAATAACACTTGTACTACCTTTGCTGAGAAGGTCGTAACTACCTTTCAGTTAAGCTTGTACTACCTTCGGTACTACCTTTCTGAAAAGCTTGTACTACCTTCGGTACTACCTTTCTGTTAAACTTGTACTACCTTAGGTACTACCTTCGGTACTACCTTTCTGAAAAGGTAGTATCAGTACAATTTTCAGCTTTAATCAATTAAATGATTTTCTGTTGACGCTCGATGCACGGTCTGGTTCATGAACGACTAACTCCAACGACTTTTCTTTATTTTTGACTCTATAATGTGGTTCATTTTCTCTTCTCCTCTCTCTCTTAAATCTTCTGTACTGACTCTGTCACCTTGAAATATCTGTCACTTTAAATGAATCCACTTCTTTAACGAATACTTCACTGAGGCTTGATCAGATGACTGAGCTTCTTTCAATGTAGCAATTCCTCAAGTCTGTAGATTGACCTTGATCTTTTTCTTCTGACAGATAATACAATCTGAGATTCCTTGTGACAGTCTATATACTATTTACTATTACAATCTTGTTTAAGTTGAGTTGTATCCTCGAAATACAAATAGGCTACATCATATGCCTTTCAGGAGAGAATTGGACCTGAACAGCAAAAGTGTTTTCGATGAAGGGAGTGAATTAGGGCGGAAGAGTAAAGTGTGAGCTGAGAATGGGTCGGGTAAAGTGAATTGTAGTATACGCATATGCTGGATGCGGATAGCTGTGGGTAAAAAGTGTGACAGCCCCAAATCTGGGGTCATAAATCTGGGCCATCACGGACCAATTTCCATTCAATATCAATATCCCTTGGGTCTTTTTTTTTTTTTACAATTAATACTTATGCCATTGACCCCGCAATAATAAACACACTCACACCAGTCATATGCTCAGAGAACAACATTTACCATAACAAAAGTTTAGAGTTGAAAGTTAAAAGAGTTATTACAAACCAGGATCATACTTAAGTACATTGTTGAATAACACTTCGACATGAAGCGTTTTAACATCCAAAAGTTTATTACATGCCTTCATACTTAATTATACATAAGCCCTTGGAACCCATCTGCCTCATCACTACCTCCGGAATCGATGCTAACGAGCTCTCAGAAGGTCGCCTTCCCCCTACCCTCTTGCGGGGCGTTCTGCGCAGTATCGGCATACCTAGCTGTATATAGATAAGTAGCAAGAGTGAGCTATAATAGCTCAGCAAGATAATATTGTAAACTAGAATTTAAAATATAACCAAGTATACATATATTTACATATGTAAGCGGTAACCAATTATAAACTTTATGGGAGAATAAAACTCTTATTTAATAATACATCATCCACTTACTATTATAAGAAAGAAATCTAGGATAATATAGTATCAGTTTCTCTTCTTAAATAATATAACAATCAATCTACCCTTCCAGTATAATATTTCAAGATAATATGATATGAATACTTGAATAACTCTCTCTCTATCACCTTATCATTTCCTTCTTATGCAACAATTTATAAATTAATATAAAATCAGTTTCTCTTCATCTATAACAATAATTCCATCTTTCATATCATTTTTTCTTTTCAGTATACCAATCTGACTTTATCATTTATTCTTTATTCAAATATGGTGGAGGTTTTCACTGTTGCCGAATACGTGAGGCACGATGATCAGTCGCCCTCCGTATCCGTCCCTTTTTACTACCGGTAGAAGGAGGAAGGTACACCACTACATCCCCCTGGAGGAAGGTACACCACTACATCCTCCTTCGGCAACTCTTGGGCCGAATTAAAATATTGATTACTGGACTGTGCAGCACACAGCCTCTTACGCTTTTTGTTGCTATCCCCCTTTTTGTCAAATCGTTATTCTATTTACTAAATGTCATTCCACATTTCCATTTTTTCACTTTCATTTCCACATATCATTCACTCATCTCATTTCCATTCTCGCACATTATTTCTATAAAATATATACATAACATAATACTTTGATTATGATTCAGACATCTCTTTTATATTCAAGAATTCAAATATGCTTTTATATCCATAACATATTCCGTCTACTTAAAGAGTAGTAATTAATAATCAAATAATATTTATAATACCACTAACACTAAAAAGAATATTTTTAATATAGTATTATAAACCATATAACCCTGGATAACAACTGATACCATTCTCTTCCATACCTCTTTAGTTTCCCAAAATCAAGGAAATATATTCTTTGCAACATAACAACAATAGCATCATATATATATATATTCCATAATGTCATTTTTATTCCGAGGATAAATAATCTTCAAAGTAGGGATAGAAGAATCTTGCCTCTGTTCCGGTATCCTGACAGTATGGTTTGGGGCTCTTCCGGAGTTTCTATAAACACAAAAGGACCGTCGTTAGAATACCACATCTCTTACCCACTACCTTCTTATATAACAAGACCCTTTACACTTCAATATATGTTTAACGTGTTACTATTACCCCAAAGGTTCAAGAACTTCATCATTCATAGTTTCAATCGAAGTTTCAGGGGTTTTCACCATTTCCCCTAACGACCACACTTAACTGTAAAAATTCTCAGAAAATATGGATTTCGAATTTTAATGTAAGGTCAACTGTCAAGGGTCCTCTGACCACCCTACTACACTATCCCAAAATTTCGTGGCTTATAAAACTGTCTAAGTATGGTAACTTTAACCTCAAAGTTGAAACAATTACGTTTTCTCGGTTATCGAACGTCTTTCACTAAAACTGACTTTTCTCCTAAACCGTTCATCAGATTTTAACGCACCTTATATCAAAAAAATCTATGAACTAAGCTCTATCATTTCATGGTCAATTGGTAACCTAGGCAGTGAGGTACCGTACGAATACAGGGGTCACAAAACAGGGCAGATTTCGTCCTAACGAAAATCGGGCATTATAACGGCTATATTTTCATACTTTCCAAAAATCCAACTCCTCCAAATCAATCATCAAACACAATAATCATCACCTACACCATGTGGTCTTCATTACCAGCCATGGTTACAATCCCACACACTTCCATATTCAACTTTAATCACTTATAAACACTTAAATCACCATAATCTTAACATTTATACCACTTATCCACTAATTAGATCAATATCCATCATAATAAACAAGGACAAGAGTGATTATACCTTCTTGAAGCTTTAAAGATCCTTAATAAACCTTGATATATCCTTAAACCACCTTATCTTAGCTTGAAACAACTAAAAGAACCATGAAAATCAAGTTAGTTTCTTAGAAATTACTATTCATCACTATTCACCATCAACTTTAATGATTTTATTACCTTACTAAATGATGATGGATGGCTATGAAACTTTGTAGATCACTCTTTCTAACCTCCAAGATCATCCATGATTTTCCTCTTGATTTGTTATTGAAGGGAGCTAGGGTTTCTATTTTTTTTTCTTATTTTCTAGAAATGGCCGAATGGTGTTAAACAAGGAGGGGGAGAGGTTTCTTTGCTTCTTTTTCTAATCTCATCTTATCATCTAATCTTTAGAGTGTTGTAGAAGCTTGGTGAAAAAATCTATATGTTAAAAGACTAATCTACCCTTAATTTTGGTTTAGTGGAAGATGACATCATTTACATGACCTCATAATTCTCTTTTTCTTGATTTTCCTAAGTAATTTGCTACAAATTCTTATAAATGATAATGTGGTATGTATCCTTGTTATATTACTAATCTTGGTTGCTTAATCTCCATACTCGTCTAATTGTGGTTCGTTTCGAGTGTACCTCATTATCTCAGTGGTTTTGAAACCATTTAACAATCCAATTTCCTTTGATATTCTCTTAACTTAATAATCCCCTGGCTCAAATCTAAATTCACTAATTCCTCAATATATAATTCTTATAATGTTTCCATACTCCTTAATGTCCAATAGAAGCTTATTCGAAATCGAAATCTTAAAAAATCCATGTTCAGGAATTTCTGGAATCTATCGTCATTTCGAGTCACTTATTTTCAATGTACAACACTGATATGGTTTCTGTTTACTCATTTTCCGTTTCCATTATGGAGTACTTATATACCATTTCACTAAATCCTCGAAATTTACTATTCATGTGACCACTGTAGCATTACTGAAGTTAGGGTTATTACATCCTTCCCCCCTTAAAAGGATTCCGTCCCGGAATCACGTCAGAAATGTCCATAGATACCTTTTCATCTACACCTTATAACTTCTATACCACTTTCTCCATCCTTTTTCTTCATAATATCTCTATCTTGTTTGTACAGAATACACCAATCATAAACTTGCTTGTCATTCATCAACATTCCTCCTTTGGTTATGGGTATCGGCCACCACATTGGCCTCCCCTGAATGGTAGTATATCTCACTTATGGTTTATCCCTATGTTGATCTCTATCATGACATAACATATACACACTTCGATCTTATTATATCTTGTATCTGTAAAATCCTCCAGAAATTTGACTATAACATTATTCCTTGAAATAATTGTAAGAAATACTATCTATAATATATATTTCATGTTCGTATTTAAATAAGTCTATGGTTTACCCCCAAAATACTATTATTCTCCTTTTCATAGAATTTCTAACCCCTAACAGATACTGTTTTTCCTTATCTAGATTATCAACCTACCTATACCATTCATTGACCACATTGATTCCTAACCAAAAATTTACACTAAAAATTTAAATACTAGAAAAATGTTCACCTGCATCTGTATCCGGCTTTCTCAATGCCTCTCCTAAAGTCATATTGTACACCCTGGCAGTAGGTCTATTTGAAGCAGTCATACTTTGTCCTGGCGCAGACGACCCACCAGAACGACAATCTCTAGCAAAATGTCCCAGTCTTCCACATTGATAACACTTGACATCACCCTTATCAGCTGATGGACACCTGTCCTGATAATGCCCTTTCTGTCCACACTTAAAGCAAGTTACTCCTAACATCTTACACTCCCCGATATGCTTCTTAACACACGTGTTGCAATCTGGCAATGGTGGTCGCGATTGATTAAACTGAAAGGTTCCTGTGGATCTACCACCCTGATTCACCGTCTCACTGGTAGTCTTATTATTCCCTGACTTTCCAAACTGGGGTTTTTGTCTTTACCAAATTTGTTAAAGTAGCTTCCCTCACTTGAACCTCCCTTTGGACCCTTAAATTTTCTTTTCTTGTTCTCTCGACCTAATTGGGTTTGTTCACTCTCGGTCTCGATAATAGATGCCTTCTGAACCACCGCAGCATACTCGGTCAACTCAAATGGTGCCACTCTTGTCCGTAGCCATGGTTTCAATCCTTGTTGAAACCTTTTCGCTCGTTGTTCCTCAGTACGCACAAATTCTGGAACAAACCTAGACAATTCAGTAAATTTAGTCTCATACTCGGCCACTGATAGATTTTCCTGTTTTAACTCTAGAAACTTTATTTCCATTTGGTTCTCCAGGTACCCAGGGGAATACTTTTCTAAGAACACCCTAGTGAAACGCTCCCAGGTTATCACTCCCGCTCCTTCTAGATTCTTTTTAGTTTCCCACCAGTAACTTGCCTCCCCCTTTAAGAGATAGGCTGCAAAAACTGTTTTCTGGTCTTCTTCTATCCTCAGTATCTCAAAAGCTTTTTCCATCTCTTTTAACCAGGCTCTGGCTACTACTGGGTTAACAGTTCCCTCAAACTCTGGGGGGTTTAATGACTTAAAGGCACGAAAAGAGTTAGCTGCCTGGTTGGGAAGAACAGGTGGTTGTGGCGGATTCTGTGGATTAGCGAAATTCTGCCTCAATAGTTCCATAAATTGGTTAAAAGGGTCACCACCCTGATTTCCCTGTTGACCAGTTGATTCATCTTCTTCTTCCTCATGATCTTGTTCATTATGAGCATTTTCACCCTGCCTATTATGACTTCCTTCCTCTCTCTCATTCTCCCTTGCATTCATTCTATTATTACGCTTAGGCGGCATGATTCTGTATATAACAATATTCTTCATTAATCACCCGAATTTAGGGTACAACATACATCATTTCCATATATTCACAACTATATCATTAGTTACCTTATTTATGCATCACAGTTAATATCTAGTTATAATACTACCTTATTAAATAAACTTATCACTTTTAGCATAATAACCTTTTCATTTAAGTCAATTACCTGTCATACATTAATATTTTCAAATCTCAACACTTAGTATCAAATTATGATAAAATTAGGCAAAATACATAAACTTCATTAATTTACATAAATATTTTACAACTTGGGTACAACGTCTTTTACTACTAATATCATACATCATAAAGTACAAGGTTCGAAACCCCAAAAGCATAACCGTACATACTAACTCGCTATAACAAAAGCACTACTAGCTGTCCTCTAATCAGACTGGGATTAAGACAGTAAACAACTAACCTAATCCCCAAAATGACATCCACAAGATGACTAGTCTGATTAGTATCCAAGACTACTACTCCTAATCATGGTAACGACGCCCTGATAACGTCTCTGATCTGCACTACCATAGTGGTGACTACATCAACTATCTGAGCCCTCCATACTGGATCCCCTCTGTCTCCCAACATCGTCCTAATATCACCGAGTGCCCGCAGCTCGATACTAACTATGCCCAAAGACAACCCATCTGGTATCACACCTCCTCCTCCTCTCGCCCTGTCTAACCTCTGTACAAGTGTATCTATAGTCCGACGGGACTCCTCCAGCTGTCCCTGTAGGACAAAGTACTCTGACAAGAGAATAGCTGGCAACTGACCAGCTGGAAATATAGGTGCCTCCTGAGGTGGCATAGCAACTGGGGGAGGTACATCTACAAGTGGGGGTGCATCCACTGGTGGTGGTGGTGGAGGTGCAAATGGTGGGGATGGAGGAACTGGCTCCGTGTCCGCATCCTCGAAAGGGTCCTCCTCCAACTCATCCTCTGACAAGATAAAGTGTCCCGGTGGAGTGAACTGCTCAACTGGGTCCTCAAAAGGGTCAGGGCTAGGTAGAGGAGATGGAACTGGTGATGGCACTGGGACAGGTGGAACAGGAGTAGGAGTCATGTGAATGTCCCTCCACTCAATCGGCTCCTCAGGTATAACAGATAACCTAGGCCTCTTACGCAAGGGCATCTCCTCCTCAGGAATATCCGACCGCACCCGAGAAGGTCCGGCCCCATCAGATCCTACATATGGTCTACCAGTGTATGGCACTATGGCCACAGCATCCCTCTGCCTACGCTCCTCTGCCTCCTCAAGTCTCACTCTGATCTCGTGTCTCTCCATGGCCTCTACGCGAACTCTCCTCCTGAGGTCAGTGATAGCATACTCTGGAACCTCTACAACTACCAGCAACAAGTCTCTAATCTCCTGCTCGGGTAGTCCTAGCCACTGGGGGTCCTGACCCGGCTCACCCATCTCCGCTCCCTATAATAAAACATAAAATTCTATTAGTAACGGTCTATAAAATTATATTATATGCTTAAAATAAATACTACCTGCGATATACCACCCCTGAACTTGATGGAAGTTCACAATTTATATTATAACTGATACATTTATTATTATCACTCTTGTTCCTGAGCATTATGACTCTTAGCTCTGATACCAAACTGTGACAGCCCCAAATCCGGGGTCATAAATCTGGGCCATCACGGACCAATTTCCATTCAATATCAATATCCCTTGGGTCTTTTTTTTTTTACAATTAATACTTATGCCATTGACCCCGCAATAATAAACACACTCACACCAGTCATATGCTCAGAGAACAACATTTACCATAACAAAAGTTTAGAGTTGAAAGTTAAAAGAGTTATTACAAACCAGGATCATACTTAAGTACATTGTTGAATAACACTTCGACATGAAGCGTTTCAACAACAAAAAGTTTATTACATGCCTTCATACTTAATTATACATAAGCCCTTGGAACCCATCTGCCTCATCACTACCTCCGGAATCGATGCTAACGACCTCTCAGAAGGTCAGCTTCCCCCTACCCTCTTGCGGGGCGTTCTGCACAGTATCGGCATACCTAGCTGTATATAGATAAGTAGCAAGAGTGAGCTATAATAGCTCAGCAAGATAATATTGTAAACTAGAATTTAAAATATAACCAAGTATACATATATTTACATATGTAAGCGGTAACCAATTATAACTTTAAGGGAGAATAAAACTCTTATTTAATAATACATCATCCACTTACTATTATAAGAAAGAAATCTAGGATAATATAGTATCAGTTTCTCTTCTTAAATAATATAACAATCAATCTACCCTTCCAGTATAATATTTCAAGATAATATGAATACTTGAATAACTCTCTCTCTATCACCTTATCATTTCCTTCTTATGCAACAATTTATAAATTAATATAAAATCAGTTTCTCTTCATCTATAACAATAATTCCATCTTTCATATCATTTTTTCTTTTCAGTATACCAATCTGACTTTATCATTTATTCTTTATTCAAATATGGTGGAGGTTTTCACTGTTGCCGAATACGTGAGGCACGATGATCAGTCGCCCTCCGTATCCGTCCCTTTTTACTACCGGTAGAAGGAGGAAGGTACACCACTACATCCCCCTGGAGGAAGGTACACCACTACATCCTCCTTCGGCAACTCTTGGGCCGAATTAAAATATTGATTGCTGGACTGTGCAGCACACAGCCTCTTACGCTTTTTGTTGCTATCCCCCTTTTTGTCAAATCGTTATTCTATTTACTAAATGTCATTCCACATTTCCATTTTTTCACTTTCATTTCCACATATCATTCACTCATCTCATTTCCATTCTCGCACATTATTTCTATAAAATATATACATAACATAATACTTTGATTATGATTCAGACATCTCTTTTATATTCAAGAATTCAAATATTGCTTTTATATCCATAACATATTCCGTCTACTTAAAGAGTAGTAATTAATAATCAAATAATATTTATAATACCACTAACACTAAAAAGAATATTTTTAATATAGTATTATAAACCATATAACCCTGGATAACAACTGATACCATTCTCTTCCATACCTCTTTAGTTTCCCAAAATCAAGGAAATATATTCTTTGCAACATAACAACAATAGCATCATATATATATATATATATATATATATATATATATATATATATATATATATTCCATAATGTCATTTTTATTCCGAGGATAAATAATCTTCAAAGTAGGGATAGAAGAATCTTGCCTCTGTTCCGGTATCCTGACAGTATGGTTTGGGGCTCTTCCGGAGTTTCTATAAACACAAAAGGACCGTCGTTAGAATACCACATCTCTTACCCACTACCTTCTTATATAACAAGACCCTTTACACTTCAATATATGTTTAACGTGTTACTATTACCCCAAAGGTTCAAGAACTTCATCATTTATAGTTTCAATCGAAGTTTCAGGGGTTTTCACCATTTCCCCTAACGACCACACTTAACTGTAAAAATTCTCAGAAAATATGGATTTCGAATTTTAATGTAAGGTCAACTGTCAAGGGTCCTCTGACCACCCTACTACACTATCCCAAAATTTAGTGGCTTATAAAACTGTCTAAGTATGGTAACTTTAACCTCAAAGTTGATACAATTACGTTTTCTCGGTTATCGAACGTCTTTCACTAAAACTGACTTTTCTCCTAAACCGTTCATCAGATTTTAACGCACCTTATATCAAAACAATCTATGAACTAAGCTCTATAATTTCATGGTCAATTGGTAACCTAGGCAGTGAGGTACCGTACGAATACAGGGGTCACAAAACAGGGCAGATTTCGTCCTGACGAAAATCGGGCATTATAACGGCTATATTTTCATACTTTCCAAAAATCCAACTCCTCCAAATCAATCATCAAACACAATAATCATCACCTACACCATGTGGTCTTCATTACCAGCCATGGTTACAATCCCACACACTTCCATATTCAACTTTAATCACTTATAAACACTTAAATCACCATAATCTTAACATTTATACCACTTATCCACTAATTACATCAATATCCATCATAATAAACAAGGACAAGAGTGATTATACCTTCTTGAAGCTTTAAAGATCCTTAATAAACCTTGATATATCCTTAAACCACCTTATCTTAGCTTGAAACAACTAAAAGAACCATGAAAATCAAGTTAGTTTCTTAGAAATTACTATTCATCACTATTCACCATCAACTTTAATGATTTTATTACCTTACTAAATGATGATGGATGGCTATGAAACTTTGTAGATCACTCTTTCTAACCTCCAAGATCATCCATGATTTTCCTCTTGATTTGTTATTGAAGGGAGCTAGGGTTTCTATTTTTTTTTCTTATTTTCTAGAAATGGCCGAATGGTGTTAAACAAGGAGGGGGAGAGGTTTCTTTGCTTCTTTTTCTAATCTCATCTTATCATCTAATCTTTAGAGTGTTGTAGAAGCTTGGTGAAAAAATCTATATGTTAAAAGACTAATCTACCCTTAATTTTTGTTTAGTGGAAGATGACATCATTTACATGACCTCATAATTCTCTTTTTCTTGATTTTCCTAAGTAATTTGCTACAAATTCTTATAAATGATAATGTGGTATGTATCCTTGTTATATTACTAATCTTGGTTGCTTAATCTCCATACTCGTCTAATTGTGGTTCGTTTCGAGTGTACCTCATTATCTCAGTGGTTTTGAAACCATTTAACAATCCAATTTCCTTTGGTATTCTCTTAACTTAATAATCCCCTGGCTCAAATCTAAATTCACTAATTCCTCAATATATAATTCTTATAATGTTTCCATACTCCTTAATGTCCAATAGAAGCTTATTCGAAATCGAAATCTTAAAAAATCCATGTTCAGGAATTTCTGGAATCTATCGTCATTTCGAGTCACTTATTTTCAATGTACAACACTGATATGGTTTCTGTTTACTCATTTTCCGTTTCCATTATGGAGTACTTATATACCATTTTACTAAATCCTCGAAATTTACTATTCATGTGACCACTGTAGCATTACTGAAGTTAGGGTTATTACAAAAAGGGCACCCCGCGCGGCAACTGTTATTTTGGGCAGTAATGTATTAAAATGTTGTTAATTCGGTCATTTTACCTGGAAAAGAAGAGGTTTAGTAAGAGAGAATATAAAAGCTAACGTGTTTTAGTTGAAAATGTAATTTTTAGTTACTAGTAATCATAATAATATTATATTATTTTATTTTGTTAAATATAATTGCTAGTTGTATTTTTAGAATATAAAATATAAAGTATTTTTAGAAAAAATATTGTGTTTTAGCTGGTAATTGGTTAGCTATTAGGAACTATAATACATCTTATAAAATAGAATTACATGTTTTTACCAATAATAAATATTTATGTAAAGATAATTAATTAAAAAAATTAAGTTTGAAAATGAGATATTTTAGTTAGAAAATGTAGAAAGATATTATCTTTTATCTGGGAAAAGTAATCAGGTAGTTATTAATAATTATAAAATTATTAGTTTATTTCATTAGTTAGAATGATCATATTTTTGGAAAGAAGGGATTTTAGTTTTTTTTTAGTTTTTTTTTTGACGAAAGGGATTTTAGTTAATAAAGTTAGAAAAGGTAACAGCTGGAAAATGTAATTGGTTATTTATTATTTAGGAGAAAATGAGATATTTTAGTTAGAAAATATAGAAGAGATATTACCATTTAGTTGAAAAAGGTAATCTCAATTAGTTATTAGTAATTATATTATTATTAATTTATTTTATTAATTAGGATGATTATATTTTTTGAAATAAGAGATTTTAGTTAGAAAAGATAATAGCTGAAAAAGGTAATTGATTATTTTATTTTATAAAATAGAATTACATGTTTTTACCAATAATAAATATTTAAGTAAGGATAATTAAGTCAAAAAATCAAGTTTGAGAATGAGATATTTTAGTTAGAAAATATAGAAAGAATAATACCTTTTAGATGGAAAAGTTAATCCGTTAGTTATAAGTAATTTTAATATTATTAGTTTATTTCATTATTCAGAATGACCATATTTTTGGAAAAAAGAGATTTTAGTTAAAAACAATTAAAAAGGTAATTGGTTAGTTATTATTTAGGAGAAAATAAGTTATTTTTTTAAAAAAATATAGAAAAGATATTACCTTATAACTGGAAAAGGTAATCTCATTTAGTTATTAGTAATTATAATCTTATTAGTTTATTTTATTTTATTCATTAGAACGATTGTGTTTTATATGCAATTAAACAATCTCAATTAATCTAAGTTAGTTACGTTTTTTATTATATAGCATAGATGGTATAAATTGTGTGTATGTATGAATGACAAATTCATGATGATATACAGCACGATCTTTTCCGTGTGATACACAACTTTATTTTCAAAAATACTCTACATTTTCCTAGTAAGGGTTTGATACTTGAGGTTAATTATACTTAGAAGTTCTTTTAATTTTTTATACCACTATTTCATATTACAATGGGATGTTGGAATAAACTGAATATGCAATTTACGTAAAATTGCAAAAATATTTTTATCATAACTCTCACTGGTACTTTTACTTATAATCATATTGTATTTGCGATAATATATATAGTAAACATATTAATGATATTTATTGCATTTATACTGGTGATTGATATTAATTAGTTAATGATTAGATGCTTATAACATAAAATGTGTATGATGATTTTGTTTACTATTAAAGATTATATAATACTAGCTTAAAATCTCATGTGATGCATGGATGTTCTTTAACATTATTAAAAAAAAATTAATTTAAATTAAAAATTTTAAGACAAGAATTTTGTAGGCTTAAAATTTTAAATGATATGATCTGATAAAAATTATATATAAGTTATTCGTGATATTTTTAGAAAAGGATGGATTTGAGTTTGAAAATATAGAAAAGATGATATGTTTGAGCTGAAAAACGTAAATGATTATTTATTAGTTATTATAAAATTATAATTATTATTTTATTTACTCAAATAAAGCTACCTGAATAGGCTTTACTGGAAAAGTAAAAAATAGAAAAGGTAATGTACTTTAGCTGAAAAAGTTAGTAGAATTTACCAAAAATACTAGGTTTAAAATTTTTATTTTGCAAAAATACCATCTCCTTTAATTAATTGCAATTTTACTAACCTAAGTTTCAAAATTGCAAAAATACTAACCATCCCCCCTTCTTACCCCAGCAGCCGACTTCAACACTTTTTTTTTAAGGTGGGGTGATATTTTGGTTGCAATTGAATGCAACCACATCAACCACATTCAACTTTGTTTTTTAAGGTGGGGTGATATTTTGGTTGCAACTGAATGCAACCACATTCAACTTCTTTTTTTTTAAAGTGGGGTGATATTTTGGTTGCAACTGAATGCAACCACATTCAACCAAATGCAACCACATTCAACTTTTTTTTAAGGTGGGGTGATTTTGGTGGATTTGGGTTGCAAGGCCCCGCCAGGGGCAATATTCAACCAAATGCAATCACATTCAACTTTTTATTTTAAGGTGGGGTGATTTTGGTGGATTTAGGTTGCAAGGCCCCGTCAGGGGCAATATTCAACCAAATGCAACCACATTCAACTTTTTTTTTTTTAAAAATGGTGGGGTTATTTTGGTGGATTTGGGTTGCAAGGCCCCGCAGGGGCATATTTAACAACTTAATATTTTTTAAGTTTTATATATATATATATATATATATATATATATATATATATATATATAGAGTTCAAAAAAGAGGTCGAAAATGACAACTGAAAAATGGAACTTGAAATCAGAAATTTAGTTGCAAGTGGTTGCATTTAGTTGAATGTGGTTGCATTCAGTTAAATATTGCCCCTGCGGGGCCTTGCAACCCAAAATCATCACATCTTAAAAAAAAAAGTTGAATGTGGTTGCATTCAGTTGAATATGCCCCTGCGGGACCATGCTACACAAAATCATCCCACCTTTAAAAAAAAGTGTCACGGCTGGGCAGCTGGGCAGGGTTGCCCTAATAGGTAGTATTTTTGCAATTTTGAAAGTTAGGTTAGTAAAATTGCAAATAACTTTTCTTAACAAATGTAAAATTGCAAAAAATTACTTTTTTATATATATTTATGAAAAAAGCCCAAAAGTTAATTGGTACTCCCTCCGTCCCACCAGATTGTATACATTGGGAGACGGGGACGTGACACGTATTTTAAGGTGCATTTTAAGGATAGTTCCATAATTTATTTTTCAAATTTTCTTTTTTTTTTTTGTATAAAAATAGGTATGTTAAATTTTTATACAAAAAAAGAAAATTTTAAAAATAAGTTATGGAACTATACTTTATAAGAGCCTTAAAATGCGTGCCAAGCAGTGAAAAAAAACTGTATAGAATCTGGTGGGACGGAGGGAGTAGTAATTATAATTATAATATTTTATTTTATTAAAAAGAATTCCTCATATTGTTTCTTTGATATAGTGATTTTTTTTTAATTTGGATTATAAATTTTACGACATTCATTTTGTAGGTTAAAAGTTTTAAATGATATGATTTGGTATTAATTATATATATGTTCTGGGTGATAGTTTTAGAAAAGGATGACTTTTAATTTGAAAATATAGAAAATATGATATATTTTAGCTGAAAAACGTAATCACTTACTTATTAGTTATTAATTATTATAGTATTATTATTTTATTTACTTAAATAAAGCTACCCAAATAGGTTTAACTGGAAAAAATAAAAAAATAGAAAAGATAAACTATTTTAGCTGGAAAAGGTAATTGGTTAATTATTAGTAATTATAATTATAATATTTTATTTTATTTTATTAAATACAATTGCTCATATTGTTTTTAGAAAAAGAAAAATTTTAGTTAGATAAAATATAAAAGATAATGTATTTTACGTGAAAAAAGGAAATTGATTAGTTATTGAAAAATAGAAAATGTAACATGTGTTACCTGAGAAAGGAAATTTATTAGTTATCAGTAACTATAAGTAATTAAGTAAGAATAATTAAGTAAAGTAACATGTAGTTTTAAGTAAGCATAAATAAGTAAAATCAACGTGTACCGTAACAACTGTCCGACCGACCAACCAAACTTTTAATGTTTCAGCTATTATATATGTTTTAACTGAAAAACGTAATCAGTTAGTTATTAGTTATTATAATATTACTATTTTTTTACTTAAATAAATTTACCCGAAAAGGTTTTACTGGAAAAAATAAAAATATAGAAAAGGTGACGTAGTTTAGTTGAAAAAGGTAATTGATTAATTATTAGTAATTATAATTATAATATTTTATTTTATTAGAATTGTTCATATTTCTTTTAGGAAAAGAAAAGTTTTAGTTAGATAAAATATAGAAAATAATGTATTTCACGTGAAAAAAAAAATTGATTAATTATTGAAAAATAGAAAAGGTAACATCTGTTACCTGAAAAATAAATTTATTAGTTATCTATAAGTGATTAAGTAAGGATAATTAAGTAAAAATAACAAGGTTAAATAAGTAAAATCAAGGTACTGTACCGATCAACCAAATTTTTACACTGTGTTCCCGAATCTATGATAGAAAAGAATAGAAAATGAGAAATTTTCTCTTCTTTCTAAATCTTTCCAAAAGTGGGAAGAAAATTTTTGAGACAAATATATAAAGAATTTCTTTCCTATTCTTTAGCTTTTGTTAATCTTTGTAAAATGAAGATTGATTCACAATGTAATGCTCAAGAACACTATGTATTTACTTAATCAAGAAGAAGAAGAGTATATACATTTGCTGTATCTATATGTTTTCTATTACAGGAGAGAGAGAGAGAGTGAGAAGTAACATCTAAGCTAGTATATATACATTCTCTGTACATTGCTACTTTCCAAAACTAAACCAAGAGTTGGTTATATTTCTATATTTAGAAACTGTGGTTAGCCTGGTTGGACTTGCTCAGTCTTGTGTGTTGAGTTCGTAATAATTAGTGGTTATGTTGTATGTTCAATAGCCCCCCTCAAGTTGGAGGATGTAGAATACATGCCCAACTTGGAGATTAGATTCTGAAACTGAGGAAGGGGAAGAATCTTCGTAAAAGCATCAGCTAGTTGATTTTGGGTAGGTAAATAATTGAGCTGGAGAAGACCTTCAAGAACCTTATCTCATGTAAAATGACAATCGATGTCAATATGCTTAGTACGTTCGTGAAAAACAGGGTTCTTCGTGATATGAATTGCAGATTGGTTGTCACAATGTAACGTTACTGGTTTGAGATCAGTGACACCAAGTTCTTCTAACAAACGAACCGTCCAAGTAACCTCTGTAGCAGCCAAAGCCATGGCACGGTACTCAAATTCAGAGGAAGAACGAGATATAGTAGCCTGTTTCTTCGATTTCCAGGTAATAGGAGAATCGCCAAATAAAAGTATGTAACCAGTAATGGATCGTCGAGATGTTGGACAGGCAGCCCAATCACTGTCTGAATAAGCCTGAAGAGTATGTAATATGCCTTGATTTGGAGAGGTGGAAAGATACTTAAGAGTATGTAATAAAGCATCAAGATGACAAGAACGTGGGGTTTGCATAAACTGACTTAAGACTTGAACTGCATAGCTCAAATCGGGACGAGTATTCGTGAGATAATTGAGTTTTCCAACCAAAGAACGATATGTTTCTGGAGTAGACAGTAAAGTTCCAGAATCAGGAGTCAACTTAAGATGTAAAGGCAAAGGAGTGGATGCCTTTCGAGGCAAATCAAACGGACACTCTTGGAGCAATTCTTTAGTGAACTTATTCTGACTAAGAGTTACACCATTAGCATAATATCCAACCTCAATGCCCAGAAAATAATGTAAAAGACCCAAGTCTTTGATGCTAAAAATGTGATGTAGATGAGCCTTAATGCTGTTAATGGAGACAAGATCATTACCTGTAACGATTATATCATCGACATATACTGCCATGATTGTGACCAAAGAACCAGATCTTTTGATAAAGAGACTGTAATCATTTTTGGATTGCACAAAACCCTGAGTAGTAAGTTCAGAAACAAGCTTAGAGAACCATTCTCGTGAGGCTTGCTTAAGACCGTATAAAGATTTGATTAATCGACAAACCAAATTTGGACTAACTGTTAAACCAGGAAGGGGTTTCATGTAAACCTCTTCTTTAAGGTCACCATGTAGAAAGGCGTTGTTAACGTCAAGTTGAAAAAGATCCCAATGTTTACTAGCAGCCAGAGCAATGAGACAACGAACAGTAATCATCTTTATGACAGGAGAAAATGTTTCCTCGTAATCGATACCAAGTTTTTGAGTATAACCATTAGCCACAAGACGAGCCTTACAACATTCTAAAGACCCATCAGATTTAAGCTTAACCTTGTATACCCAACGACAATCAATTGGCTTTTTACCAGGTGGAAGTGGAACTAAATCCCAGGTGTGATTACTGCTTAAAGCCTGTAGTTCTTTGGTCATAGCTTCGACCCAGATAGGATCTTTGGATGCCTCAGTATAAGATTTAGGTTCAGTTATATTACAGAGCTGAGAAATGTGTGCTTTATGTGCAGGTGTAAAATTTTCTGATGAAACAAAATTGCAATGATGGGATGGTGTAGAAGTGGTAGCAATGTGACAATGATAATCTTGTAAATAAGAAGGTGTGGTATGTTGTCTAGTAGAAGCACGAACTGAATGTTGAACTCTAGGTTCAGAAAAGTTAGAATTTGAATTCTGAGAACTAGATGAAGTTTGAGAATCAGATGAAGTTTTAGAAGTAGAATTAGTGTGATTATTAGAAAATTTTGAGAATTAAAGTGATTGCCAGAAGAATTCTGAGAAGTAGAGGGGGTATGAGAATTCTGAGAAATTATGGGAATATCATCAAAATGAGCAGAGTCATTAACATTTGTAACAGATGGTAAGAAAATAGAATTAAAATATGAGGTAGAATTGGATGTAGATGAAATAAGATGGAATGGAAAATGTAATTTATGAAATGTAACATCACGAGAAACAGAAACTTGTTTAGTTCGAAGGCTTAAGATTTTGTAACCTTTTTGTGAAGAAGGGTAACCAAGAAAAATGCCTGGTTCAGCACGAGGCTGAAACTTAAAACGTTGAACTTTGGATGTAGAAAAGTAACATAAACAACCAAAATTTCTCAGATTATCAAGGGAAGGATCAGTTCTATAAAGTTTAAAGTAAGGAGAAGTATTACCAATAACTTGCAGTGACATACGATTGATAAGATAAACAGCACATAAAATGCTATCTCCGCAATACTGATCTAGTAGTTTAGATTGCAAAAACAAGGCTCTAGCCGTTTCCAACAGATGGCGATGTTTACGTTCAACTACCCCATTCTGTTGTGGGGGTATGAACGTAGCTGGTTTGATTAATAATACCCTGTTTTAGATAGAATTGCTTTAAAGAACCGGCTGTAAGCTCCAAAGCATTGTCTGATCGAACATATAAAACTTTGGCTTTAAACTATGTTTCAGCATTAGCAACAAAAGATTCAACTATAAATGCAACCTCAGACTTATGTTAAAATAGATGGACCCATGTAAAATGGCTAAAATCATCAACGATGGTTAAGAAGTATGTACAATTTGTATATGTTTTTGTCCTATACGAACCCCATATATCAATATGTAACAATTCAAGAGCATTTGAAGTTTTGATAGAACTATGAGGAAAAGATTTTCGACATTGTCTAGCTGCTGGACAAATTTGACGTATTACAGAACTCAAAACATCAGAAATATTACATTCAGGCTTTAGAATCTTCAGTTGAGATAATGGTATATGACCAAGTCGCATGTGCCATAACCTAGCTTCATGTGAGGTCTGAGATAGGGAGGTGTTGCAGACAAATTGAGACTTCTTTGAAAGAACAGAATTTGAGTTGTTGGCAATAGTGTAGAGTCCATCACTCAGCTTACCAAGAAGCATCAGAGGTTCTTTCTGAGAATGGACCTGTAGAATGCATTGTGTATCAGAAAAAATCATTCTACAGTTCAGGTCTTTGCACAGTTTATTAACAGATATAAGATAGAAATGAAAGTCAGGCACATGAAGAACATTTTTCAATGTAATTCTATCATCAAGAATAACTGTTCCTTTATGTAAAACTGGGATTTTACTTCCATCTGGAATTGTTATGTAAGAATCAGTAATAGCTATATAATCCACAAAATGTGTCAAATTTGGACAAATGTGATCAGTAGCTCCGCTGTCTATTAACCAATTGGATTTTGAAGAAGTCATCAGACAGATATTACCTGCTAAAAGAGCATGTCCTGAGTGGTCATTGGATTGAGTACTTGGAGAAAATTGCTTATTAAGCAAATCCAGAAGTTGGGCATATTGTTCATCAATAAGAGAACCATGAGGAGTCGAATCTTGTGAAGACTGAGAAAAATCTTGATTTTCATTTGGTGAATTATCAACAGCAGATTCCTGAGAATGAGAGCTAACAGTAGCAGCAGTTGAGTTGAATTTTCTGTCCTTAAACCCCTTAAATCCAGGTGGAAAACCATGAATCTGAAAGCATCGATTAATACTATGACCTTGCACTTTACAATGTGTGCAAAAGTAATTAGCTCCAGGTTTAGTTGGCCTTCTTGGTGCAGAGTTCTGAGACCTAAAAGAGTTCTGATTCTGAGGCCTAAAACCATATGTTCCAACTTACTGTTTCTGAAAATTCGGAGAAACAAAAGACTTTTGAAATGGCCTTTTTTCCGCAACAAAAGCCATATTTTCAGAGTTCAAAGAGACTTGAGAAATGCCCTTATGATTCTCTTCTTGAGCAATTAGCCTATAGGCTTGTGAAACAGATGGTAAAGGCTGCATCATCATGATATGAGCCCTAACAGAACTATACTTATCATTCAATTTGAGCAAGAACTGCAACAATCTCTGTTCCTATTGTTTCTTGTGAAACTTTTGCCCCAATTCACAAGTACATTTTCCACAAGTGCATCTTGGAACAAGATCAACATCATCAATACTATCCCAAACTGTTTTAATCTTCGTATAAAATTCAGAGACAGATTGAGTACCCTAAGAAACTTTTGTCAATTCTTGTTCCAAAGAATATAACTCTGTGATAGATGAACTACCAAATCGTTCCTCTAGATCTTTCCAGATCGACCTAGCACTCTTAAGAAACAGTACACTTCTCGCAATAGTTTCATCGAGATTAAACAAAATCCAAGAAATAATAAGAGAATTACAGCGTTCCCAAGCATCATAATCTGCTGAAGTTGTTTCTGGTGCATTAGGCGTTCCGTTAACAAAACCTAATTTGTTCTTAGCTGATAAAATCATTATCATCGACCTTTTCCAGTTAGTGAAATTGTTGCCATTAAACTTGACTGAAATAAGTTGCGGCGTGTTCGCATCGGATGGATGAATATAATACACACTCGAAGGATCAGTATTTGGTTGAGTTGTCATTTTTAGAGATTTTTCACACAATCAAGTACAGATCAATGAATTTCAGAGTAACAACAACGAACTTCTCAATTCAGAAACAAGTAAAGCAATGATTACTCGATCAGTTACGACGTTTAGAACAACAGATCGTAAAGAGGATCTAAATTTTCAGTGAAATTGAAACACAATAACAGAAACGATGAATCCTGATTTCAGATAAGAAGAAAACACCTTGTAAATCTGCAAATTTCTGCAGATTTCGATGAACATGACGAAGAAAATCTGAAATCAACTGTCGACGAAGATCGTAATCATATCAGTCGGCTCTGATACCATGTTAATCTTTGTAAAATGAAGATCGATTCACAATGTAATGCTCAAGAACACTATGTATTTACTTGATCAAGAAGAAGAAGAAGAGTATATACATTTGTTGTATCTATATGTTTTCTATTACAAGAGAGAGAGAGTGAGAAGTAACATCTAATCTAGTATATATACATTCTCTGTACGTTGCTACTTTCCAAAACTAAACCAAGAGTTGGTTATATTTCTATATTTAGAAACTGTGGTTAGCCTGGTTGGACTTGCTCAGTCTTGTGTGTTGAGTTCGTAATAATTAGTGGCTGTGTTGTATGTTCAATAGCTTTCTTTTCCCTTCTTCCAAATAAATTATTCAGGAACAAGTGGTGAAAATATATTTTCCACCTTTCTTTTCTTTCCAAAAAACGTTTCCGGAACATAGTGTTAATGTTTCGGCTATTATATAATAATCTAAATTTTCCATTGAATTCAGATTTAATAATAAAATTCAAATTCTGATTTACCTAAAATAATATAAAATTGTTGGAACCAGTTTCATGCGTACAGATCGCTCGATCGTACTTGCAAAGAGAAGAATACGAAAGTTGTGCCCTGATTCACCTCTCCGATGTGAGAATAAGTTAACTTGTTTTTGTAAGAGTTTTGTAAGAGTAAGAATGAACGTAAAAGTGCTTATATGTATTTGCGATTAAGTGTATGAATGAATGACCAAACCTCTTCTTCTATCTTCCTTCAGGAGATCGTGGTGTCCCCTATGCTTGTACGTTGTACATGATGAACGTGTGTCCTAAGACCATCTCCAGCGGGAGCCCAACTGCTGAGTTGGAGACTTGGACTTGGATCCTACTTCTTATTTTGCATTGGAGTGAAAGCTGGACGTGACCGGGACCCAATTTGGTAGCTAGACACCCACAACACTTTTATTTTTTGTCTTTTAGCATGAGCATTGATTCCACCAGCTATTACTTTTCTTTTTACAGCAAAAACTCAATCTCTGCTGAAATATAATGGTTAATTTGTTCAATATGTAATGTTTTTAATTTAAGTTTTTTTGTGTTCTTGTAATGTGCTTTTTTTATTAATTAGTTCAATAAAATTTTAAATTTTCTACGTTTTTTATTTTTATTTTTATTTTTTGTTTACCATTTAAATTATATTATTAAAATCTAATAATATGTATTATTAAGATACGGCCACCCGTAACTTGAAGTTACGGTGCCACCCATAACTTGAAGTTACGGTGCCACCCGTAACTTGAAGTTATGGTGGGGTGATAGTGTAGCTCATGTGGTAAATGAGGACTATGTCTTGTCGAATCGCCAAGGTTCGATTTTCCCCTACCGTATGTATCAGAACAGATACTAAAATAATAGAATCAGTGTGGCAAAAAAAAAAAAAAAAACTTGAAGTTATGTTGGTGAGGATACATGGACCGGCTCTTGCATTGGTAGTTCTGAGACAACTTTTTGACAAAACCACATTTTGCAAATGTGGCATGAAAGCGGGACCCAAAAAAATTGGACTCGGGCTTAATCATTTTAATCATTGCGGATGGTCTAATGGGCCACGATTAGACTGCTAGACCCTACTTTGGACCCAAATAAATGGGCTAGATGGGCGGACCTCCAACAAAAATATATAAGTTCCGGTCTCTAGAATAAACGAAAGTACATCTAGGGCTGTAAATGAGCCGAACCGAGCCGAACTCTTGACTGTTCATGTATCAGCTCGTTAAAAATATTTCGAACTCGAACTCGAGCTCGAACTTTTATCGAGCCAATTTTTTTGTTTGTGTATCGACTCGTTAAGAAAAATGTTATTCACGAACATGTTCGCGAACAGTTCACGAACATGTCTCACGAGCTATTGGTCACGAACATCTCATGAATACTAGCTCATGAACATCTCATGAATATTGTCCATGATCTCGTGTTCACAAATACCTCATTTAATTCTAGAATTTTAATGCATTAAAAATAAAAAAGATAAAACCTCAAAAATTAAAGATGTCCTTCTAGTCTACAATTATCCACGATTCGAATAAATTTAGTTAATAAATAACCAACTAATGTTATAATTACAGTGTAACATATGTCTAATTTAATTATTTATAATAAAAATAATGTATATATTTAACAAAAGAAGATAATGAATATACAAAATAAACTAATATATTATTTCATAAACACTAAATTATTTACTAATTATCGTAAATTCAAGGACTCCTGTAAAATCTTAATTAAATATGTTCATGAGAATATGTATCGAATTTGTACAAGAACTCATTCATGGACCATATATATTTACGAGTTTGTTTACGAACTACGTTAACGAACTTGTTCACGAACTATATAATCGAACTTGTTCGCGAACTATTGAGCCGAACTATGTTGTGCTCAAGTTCAGCTCATTTACGAGACGAACCTCAAAATTGTGATCATGTTCGACTCGTTAACAAATCGAATCGAACTCGAGTCGAACTTTTTTCGAACCGAACGCCGAACTGTTCGTGAGTGTATCGACTCATTTACAGCCCTAAGTACATCATCCTTTTAGACTTTGGTTTATGCCACGAGCAAAAAGGCCTGACATTTGTGGCTCTCAACTTTTCTTATAAATTATCATGCATTTAATTAATTCATTTAAAAATCAATATATTGTAATTATGATTAATATTAATTATAAAAATATTTAATTAGTAAATTTAATTTAAAAATAATAATCTATATTATATTATTAAATTTCTCATTTTCTAAAAATATGACGGACAACATATATATAATTATTATAAGAATATTTACCAAAAATATCATTTTTCTAAATATTTTTCCATTTTAACATCTTCTCAAAATTCAAAAATATATTTTAAAAAAACATTTTACAAAAATATCATCTTATTTACAAAAATACGGTTTGCAACCAAATATGCAATCAGTGATTACAAATAGTTAATTTGATTACAGATCGTATTTTACAAATAAGATGGTAGATTCACAATTTTTTTTTAAAAAAGAAAGTTTTGCAAAAAAATATTTTAAACTTGGATATATATGGAAAAAACCTTTATTACAAATAAATTATATCATTTAATCATTTGAATTCAACAAAATTCATATATTAAAATTTTTAATGACAAATAAAATAAAAAACAATTGTTTTTGAACTACAACTATAACAAAAAAGTCAAATAGTTGCGGCTTACATAATTACAATCGACAAACAAACTGGAGTAGGGCAACTACAAGAAAGCCTATAAATCTAATCTATAGATACAACTTACATAAAACCCAAGGAAAGTGTGGTGTTGGAATTTCCCAGAATAGGAAGGGAAAGATGAATAAAGCAGGAGGAGCAATAATACATCCAGCAGTGGAGCCACTGTCATACTTATTAGGAACCTGGAGAGGCCAAGGCCAAGGTGGATTTCCAACTATCTCTTCTTTCAATTATACTGAAGAGCTCCATTTCTCCCACCCTGGTAACAAGGTCCCTTTCTCAATTTTATTCATTTCATTTCTGTTTCGTATGCATGTATTATTTCATTTCGAGTAATGCTAGGTAACCCAAAAATTATTCCAAATTTTTTTACAAATGATGTGGCAGGATTTTCAAGCATTTGGAACATTTTTTGGGTTTTCAAGCATTTTTTTATTTCGATTTTGTTGGACCTTTTATAGTTCGACTTATGATTTGTATTGTTTTTTTTGGGAAAAAAAAAACAATAGCCTGTTATAATATATACACAAAAGACTTGGAAAACAAGCTCGGGAGAGCCGATGCATGCTGAGAGTGGTTACTGGAGGCCTAAACCTGATGGTTCCATTGAAGTTGTCATTGCCCAGAGTACTGGTCTTGTTGAAGTTTTGGTAACCCCTGTTCGTTTAACTTGAATGTCGTTATTGGTTTGTATTTGTAAATTTCTTTTGCTTTTTTTGTTTTGTTTCTACTGTGTTTTCATGTTATTTTCGATTTTACTGTTAATTCAGAAAGGAACATCAAATGCAGAGGATAAAGTGGTTAAGCTTCGCAGTGAACTCGTGGGCAATGCTTCTAAGGTATTATACAGCTGGGGCTTACCCAGAATTTGTGTTCAATGGGGCGAAGTAAAATGTATAATAAATTTTTTAAAACTGATTACCAAATTTTTGTATATTATATAAGAGTAAAATATTATAGTATTAACGAAATATGAAGTTAAATTTATGCGTGCGCAAGTATTTGCACCATATAAGATAAGATGTAACAAAGAAGATTATAATTAGCAAGAAACAGAACCTGAAGGAATTTCATGCATAAATTTTTTCCTATAACACACAAATAGTAAACTGTTAAATTTTCAAGTACTGATTTTTAAAAATCCAATGGGGGCTATAGACCTCACTAGCCCTACACTAGGGTCATGTTTGTTTCGGGGGATTATAATCCAGGATTATTATCCGGGGATAATAGTCCCATCATTATCAATCCTACGGATTATAATGATCCTATCCCAAGGTGTTAAGTTTAGGATTAGACTATAATCCTTTAAAATTTTATCCCATGTTCGTTTTGAAGAATAATCATGGGATTAAGTACGAAATCGAGGCCAACATCAATCAAAATGAACAGAAATGGAAAAATCCCAATTCATAATGAATTTAAAGGTTACCGGTTTCGGTTATTACTCGATGGAGAGGGCTGAGACTCGATTTTCTATTGTCTGGCTTCCAAAATCAGCACTTTGGTGGTGGTTTTAGGTGGTGGTGGTGAAGCTTGAGAGAGAGAAAGAAGAAAGGTGAAAGAGAGGGAGAAGAAAGAGACGAGGGAGTAGAAAGAGGAGAGAAAAAAGAAAAGAAAAATAAGTAAACTAATTTTATGTTTTTTTTTGACAAAAAATTAATTTTATGTTAAAACAATGACATGGCATCACACGTGGGTGACACTTAACGGAGCACCGTTAAAAGTCAATGCGAGTTAACGGTTGTGCAAGTTATTTCGTGTTTAATGATTAAATTGCAATAAATTATTAGTGTAAGCACCCAATTGCAAGTTTTTTGAGTTCAATTACTCAACTGCAAGTTGAGCACGAGTTCAGTTATGAAATAGCCAATTAACCCATTTTTTAATCCATTATGTTTGTTTTACATGGGATTATAGTGTGGGGATTATAAGAGCATCTCCAATGGTGTTAGCTAAAAATGATTGGCTAAATTACATAAAATATTGATTATGTAAAATTTGTCGAACCACATTGTGTTCCGAGGGTATTGGCTATATTTTAAAAATGGCATGTTATTAATATTTCAAGTTGTTATTAATGGAATATATAATTTTAATATGGAAAAAAGTGACGTGGCAATTCACTACAGGTCTCTAGAGGTTCAACAAATATTGTCAACATCAAGAGATTATCTATAATTATAGACAACGGTTTTGTCCCGTTGGAGTACAAATTTTTTTACACATTCTTTATAATTATTATTTATGGTAATTGATTTTAAAATTTACCTAAGAGGTCTCTCCCATTGGAGATACTCCAATCCTTTAAAAAATGACTTGTTAGAGCATCTCCAATGGTGTTAGCTAAAAATAATTGGCTAAATTACATAAAATATTGATTATTTAAAATTTGTCGAACCTGTAAGACATTGTGTTCCGAGGGTATTAGCTATAATGATTGGCTATATTTTAAAAATGGTATGTTATTAATATTTCAAGTTGTTATTAATGGAATATATAATTTTAATATAGAAATAAGTGATGTGGCAATTCACTACAGGTCTCTAGAGGTTTGACAAATATATCCAACATCAAGCAAGAGATTATCTATAATTATAGATAACAGTTTTGTCCCATTGGAGTGTAATTTTTTTTACACATTCTTTATAATTTTTATTTATGGTAATTAAATTTAAAATTTACCTAAGGGGTCTCTCCCATTGGAGATGCTCTTAGAGGGGATTAAAAAATATCTCCTCCAACCAAGTATTAGAGAGGATTATAATCATATCCTCTACACCAACAAAACAAACACGGGATAGGATAATATAAAGGATTATAATCCTTGGATTAATCTCCAATAAGTTTTTACACAACAAACATGGGATTGGAAAATTTAAAAGATTATAATCCAATCCTATACTTGACATGACCTAGGTGTGCCATTGCATACAAGTACTAATTTCAAGTTTAAAGTGAAGTTAGAGTTATGGACTGGCTATGGCTCTGGTATTAAATCAATAATGTCGTACAAGTTTCATATATAGTGGTTTGGTGGAGGTTTTGTTTCTTCCCCATGTTTCAGAGGTTTTGTAAACTTGCTTATTATATTGTTTTACGTACACAACAGAAAATTCTGTGTTCTGATACTAAAGAGGAAAACCTGTTGAGAAAGTACTCCCGAATGGAAGCTTCTACTGTATTTTACTTCTTTTCACAAATCTTCTTCTATATCAAACAAAGTTTGTTATACCTACAAATTTCATTATAAGGTTAATTTTCTCGTTGATGTCGTGGAAAGTAAATGTGGTGCACTATCCTGTCTCCATCTGACAGGAAAATTCGTTCATATCTCCTTGGACAGTGTACTTGTGTGCTCTATATTTTTAAATTGTCGTGCTCAGATAGATGTACCTTTATAAGTGTTATTTCACGTTAAGGTTAAAGTGGCGCTCTTTCTGTAGTTGAGATATCTGTACATTTGCAGCACATATTTGCATAAAAATGTAAATGTTGACATTCTTGAAAAAATGAAGCGAAAAAAGATTCATGTCTGCCTTTCTACGAACAGGTGAAAGAGATTACTCGGACTTTTAAGCTGGTTGATGGAGAACTTACCTATGAAGTTGAAATGGCTACTGGAGCTGTAAGTCTTCAACCACACTTGAAAGCCTCCTTGAAGAAACTATGATTAAAATCACTGAATTACTAAGTAAAAATATCATGAAGTTGCTTATACAGCTACCTGCAGTTTCAAGTTTTCCTCTTCCGGCTTTTTTTCTTGCCACTTTTTCCTAGTAGCCCTTTTTAAAGCTGTTCAGTAGCCGAGCGCTTCAACAAAACTAATGCATCAGTTGTATGTTATATTGGTATTTGGGAATTGCTAAGACTAGTTGACAATTCTTGACGTTTCGAGTTAAAACTTGAGGCAAGCATAGTGTATCAATGCACTGTGATTCTTGTAACAAGTAGTTATGTGTATGGTTTTCCATCTTTACTCTGATGCTCATAAGAACATACTTGGGAATTTAGCTGTCCTGCATATTGCATCTTATATTTTTTTATCCGTCTTATTATTATATTGCATTATTTTTCGCATACCATTTCGCTGCTTACAAGTTGACTTCTAGTCGTAGAATGTGACTAACCTTATACTCATACTATCGGTACATAGTGACTTCATTGTGCAAGGCCAATTATGCCTTCTTACTACAAACATAGATCATTAGCCTTGTGGTTCAGGTGACAAATCGATTGTGGTTTGTTGTACACTTAGATGTCATTTGTTAGTTTATGTTGTGCTTGGTGGGCTTGCAAAAACAAATGTCTTGTGACCATCTTTTGATTCAAAATTTTGGAGTATAGTTGGGATTACTCTTATTCTCAGATATTGTTACATTGTTGTTGATGGGTGAACTATGCACAAACTACAAAGTTTGATAGCATATTGTATTTGTTTTCACTGAATCACTGCTCCTATGCAAGAATAACAAGGTCTAATTAATAATTTGTTACCTGCAGATGATCAAGTTCGTTTTCTTACATTATTACAATTATCAATATGTAAAATTTGACTTCCGGCATATCAACATCACAACTATAATAATTCATCAACGATTTTTCTAATGTGCTAAGAATTCGTGCTAGCTTAGTTGTCAAATTTTGATTGGTGGAGATTTCATTAATAATGATGCCCCCTGCATTCACATAAATACCCCCAACATGGATTCTTAGCATATGTGCGGCCTGAAATCATGATTTATCATTAACAAATCGACATATCTAACATCAATCTCAATTACAAAATTTCGCTAAAACTGGCAAGTAAAAATGGGTTAAGTTTACTTGCATGGCAAAAGAAAATTGTGAAAAAACTTGGGGGTTAGAAGGTTGATATGGGCTAAAAGTAAGCCCTAAAGTCACATTTAATGTGACATTAATTAGATCTAGAATGGTCCAAACGTGGGGCCCACCAGATGTGCCCAAACCCTAATTATAATACTCCCTCCGTCCCAAATTACTTGTCCACTTTGACTTTTACACGTATTTTAAAGTGCATTGACCGCATACTTACATAAATTATTTTCAAAATTTTCTTTTTATGGATAAAAGTTCAAATATTAAACTTTTATTCACAAAAAGAAATTTTTTAAAATAATTTATGTAACTATGCGGTCAATGCATTTTAAACCACGCGTAAAAGTCAAAGTGGACAAGTAATTTGGGACGGAGGGAGTATTAATTTCGTAATTAATATTAGGGGCAATAAACAGCTCAGCAAATAAGAGTCAAAAAAGGATATTACTCCTACCAAGCTTAGCCTCCAAGGCACAGAATTCGATATGGGAACTGACTCCTACAAGGAAGGAGTCTAGAACCTTCCTCAAGGCGGTGACTTGCCCACCAAGTCACCTAATTCTACTACGATTCTAGGGCTTCTCAGCCTATATAAAGGGTCTGACCCCTCATTCTCAGGGGGAGGTTTTTTGGGCAGAGCTCAATACGTCACTTACGTTTTGGCTCAATCCTCGAATAAGGACATACAAGCCACCACGTCCTAGGTGAGCCCTCGCCGCCATAGCCCCGAGGGCACATCACCTAGAACTACGTCTTGGCTTGATTCTCTAGCAATACAGAGATACGTAGACATCTTGTGAGGACCGCTCAGTCCCGAACGCAAGAACATCCATTAAAGCACGAAGCTCACGCATCCTAGCATTAAATATACAAACCCTAGCCGCAATATTCATAACCTGGTTTTTATTCCACAACATTTGGCGCCGTCTGTGGGAATAAGACATCAACCATGGTTCAAACACGAAGAACAACGTTGACCACCACCGATCCTATTCCTCTCAGCTCTGCTCCGCCCACCACGGATCCGGTGCCCCCAACAACCGGGACGATCGTTCAACATCAAGTTTCTCAACCCCTAGGGACGACTTCCCATGTTGAGAGTATGTTACCTCCGATCGTCCACACAAATCCAGGGACTAATCCCCTATAGATGGTGGTTTCTCCCTTGATTGTATATCCCAACAACCCTCCACAAGGGGTCCAGATCCACACTACGGATCTCCCCGTGAATAACAACCCAATGTATGGGCTGCCTAACTACCCTCCTACTCAAGGAGCTGGATCAAGTGGTCATGCCCTGCATATCCGAGATCGAGAGTATCGTGACTACTCTGGTCCCTATACTGATGAATCGTCTTCTGATGATGATTATAGTGAAGAATCCCCAAGAAGGCAACGTGCTAGCAGAGAACCCCGGAGGAGTCATCAAACTATCTATGATGGACCCCCGTCGACAACTGCGGAGAGGATCAAGGCTCATGAAGCCGAGATCTTAAGATTAAAGGAAGATATGGCAAGAGAACAAGCTGGATCAAATCAGACTCAGCCTCCTCCAACATCAGGACCGATTCCCTTTATAGATCTGGAGAGGCCTTCAAGAAGGCAAAGAAGGGCTGATGCCCCAACTGGAAAAACAACGAGGGTGGAAACCCCCAAGAGCAACCCCAAGGATCTGATGCCACTTGGGGATCCTGATGATCCCACACCCCCGTTTACTGAGGAGGTGATGAATGCTCGTATCTCAAAGAAGTTCAAGATGCCGACAATTAAGGCTTATGATGGAACGGGTGATCCCACAAATCACATTAGGACATTTTCAAACGCACTGCTGTTGCAGCCTGCAAGTGACGCTTTGAAGTGTAGGGCGTTCCCTCAAACCCTGTCGGGTATGGCTCAAAGATGGTACAGCCGGCTGCCTGCAAACTCAATTGGCTCTTTCAAGGAGTTAAGTGCTGCCTTTGTTAGTCAGTTTATCAGCGGGAAGGTGCATGAGAAAAGCTCTGCATCCCTTATGTATGTGGTACAGGGGAAGAATGAAAATCTGAGAGATTACTTGAAGAGATTCACTAAGGAGACGTTGAACATCACTGATTTGGAGAATAAGGTGGCAATGGTGGCCCTAGAGCATGGCACCACCAACTTATACTTTAAAAGGTCATTGGCAAAGCATCCTCCCGAGAATATGGCTGAGCTCCAGCGAAGGGCTGATAAGTATATCAAAGCTGAAGATAGCATGAAGAAAGAGGCCACAGTAAGTGGAGGAGGAGGTAACAACGACTCCAAGAAGCGAAAGCAAGACCAGGAGTATGATGACCCGGAGTATGATGCTAGGGACAAGTATCCCCGAACTACCGAGGACTCCGACTATGCCCCTAAGAAGAATCGAGGACCAAGGTTCACTGAGTATGCAAGGTTGAATACTCCTAGGAGTCGAATCTTGTTGGACATTGAGAAGGATAAGGATTTCCGATGGCCGAAGCCACTCAGGGGTGATCCCGCAAAGAGAAACAAGAATCAGTATTGCAGATTCCACAAAGATGTAGGGCATGACACTGATGATTGCAAGCAACTCAAAGATGAGATCGATTTTTGATTCGTAGAAGGAAACTGAGCCACTTCACTAAGGGTGAAGACCTTGGTAATCAGAGAAGAGAGTATGATAGGAGGGATGACAATTAAGATCGCAACCCACAGCCCCGAGGGCCAGTAATCAACATGATCTTAGGAGGCCCGACTGCGGCCGGCACAACAAGGAATTCTCGAAAGGCTTATGCTAGAGAAGTGATGCACATCGTGGGAGAGGCCCCGAAGCATGCAAAAACTGAAGTAATAGTTGGTTTTGACGACTCAGACTTGGAAGGGGTGAAGTTCCCCCATGACGACCCGTTGGTCTTAACTTCTGTGATTGGAAACTAAGAGGTGAAGCAAGTCTTGATAGACAATGGAGCTTCCGTTGACATTCTATTTCATGATGCATTTGTGAAGATGGGGTACAATGATTCTCAGTTGACCCCCAATAACATGCCTATATATGGATTTAATGGAGTAGAATCCAAAATTGAAGGGACTATTCAGTTGCATGTAACTATTGGACATGAGCCCAAGGAAAGGAGGCCACCCAGATGTTGAACTTCCTGGTAATCAATGCGGTTTCAACGTACAACGCTATCCTCGGGAGGACTGGACTTCATGCATTCAAGGCTGTTGCCTCAACTTATCATACGAAGATCAAGTTCCCAACCAGGAATGGTGTTGGAGAACATAAAGGCGATCAGAAGATGGCAAGAAGTTGTTATGTATCTGCATTGAGAGCTGATGGAGTCGGGGGGCAGGTACTCCCAATTGAAGACATGGATGTCCGTGGTGACGATGAACACCGAGGAAAGCCAGCAGAGGATCTGATCCCTATTCCTCTAGAGCTGGGCGACCCTGAGAAGGTTACCTATATAGGAGCTTCTCTACAGGAACCTCTTAAGGGAGAGTTGATAGCATTCTTACAGGAGAATAGTGATGTGTTTGCTTGGACAGCTGCCGACATGCCAGGAATTGATCCCCAACTCATAACTCATAAACTGAATGTTGATCCCAAACGGAAGACAATAAAGCAGAAAAAGAGAAACTTTGCTCCTGAGAGGCAGGAGGCCATTAAGCAAGAAGTTGACAAGCTTTTGGAAGCTGGTTTTGTTGAAGAGATTCAGTTTCCCGAATGGTTGGCTAATCCCATCATGGTCAAGAAAGCAAATGGAAAATGGAGAATGTGTATCGACTTCACTGATTTAAATGACGCATGCCCAAAGGATTGCTTCCATCTGCCAAGGATTGACACCCTGATAGATGCCACAGCTGGGCATGAGATGTTGAGTTTCATGGATGGTTTCAGTGGTTATAATCAGATTAAGATGCACAAGGATGACATCCCAAAGGTATCTTTTGTAACTGACTTTGGTGTTTTCTGTTATCTTGTTATGGCTTTTGGTCTAAAGAATGCAGGAGCTACCTACCAACGATTGGTGAATAAAATATTCGCCCATCTGATTGGAAAAACCATGGAGGTCTATGTTGATGACATGTTAGTCAAGAGCCTACTCAAGGCTGACCATATCAAACACCTCAGAGAGGCATTCGAAGTGCTGAGGCACCACAAGATGATGTTGAATCCAACCAAGTGTGCTTTTGGTGTTGGATCAGGAAAATTTTTGGGATTGATGGTTTCCAAGAGAGGCATAGAGGCCAACCCGGACAAGATCAAGGCAATTCTGGATATGGAGCCACCCCGCTCTATACGGGATGTACAGAAGCTAACTGGCCGAGATGCGGCCCTAGGGAGATTCATCTCTAAGTCTGGTGACAAGTGTTTGCCTTTCTTTCAGGCATTGAAGAAGGTGAAAAATTTTGAGTGGACCACAGAGAGACAAGAGGCCTTTGAACAGTTGAAGAAGTACATGGCCGAAGCCCCACTGTTGGCCAAACCTAGTCCTGGGGAGACTCTTTATCTATACCTGGCGGTATCTGAACAAGCATTGAGTGTTGTTCTTGTTCGAGAAGAGAATAAGGTTCAGAAACCCATCTATTATGTGAGCAAGGTGTTGCATGGGGCTGAGTTGAATTAATCTCCCATTGAGAAGTTTGCCTTGGCATTAATAACAGCCTCGAGGAAGTTACGACCGTACTTCCAGGCACACAAGATCGAAGTCTTGACAGACCAGCAGTTGAGAAGCATATTACATATCCCGAAAGCTAGTGGAAGATTGATCAAATGGGCAATTGAGCTCGGAGAATTTGACATAACGTACAAGCCTCGGACAGCCATTAAGGCTCAGGCATTGGCTGACTTCCTGGTTGAATGTACCATTAGCAACCAAGAAGTCGGGGGGCAGGAGATAGTACCCAACCAAGAATGTGAGAATAAAGATGAAGAACTTGTACCTGATCTGAAGGAGTATTGGGTGCTCTATTTTGATGGAGCATCAAAAACAAAATCCAGTGGTGCAGGTTTAGTTTTGCAAAGCCCCGATGGGTTCACAGTCGAATATGCTTTGAAGTTGGACTTTCCGACAACCAACAATGAAGCTGAGTATGAAACCTTGATAGCCGGTTTAGGCTTGGCCAGAATCATGAGGGTCAAGAATCTCAAAGTCTGTGGGGATTCAAGATTGGTAGTCTCGCAAGTGAACGGTGAATTTGAGGCCAAGGATGAAACTATGGTAAAATATCTACGAGTTGTGAAAGCTGTCATGACTCAGTTTGATGAGTGCTATTTAGAACACATTCCAAGAAAAGAGAACGTTAAGGCCGATGCCCTCTCTAAGTTCGCTTCTTCTGAGATAGAAAATTATGCAGGGAGTGTTTACTTTCAGGTCTTGAAGGCCCCGACTGTCAACTCTAAGTTGGTAGCACCAATTGATGTAGGAAGCTGTTGGATAGATCCTATTAAAGCTTACCTTGAAACAGGTTGGCTCCCTGACAATGCCTTGGAGGCACGAAAGCTGTCAGTAAGAGCATTGAGATATGCCTTGATTGAAGGCATCCTATATAAGAGATCGTTTGTCGTCCCCTACTTGAAGTTCTTGAGGCCCCAAGAGGCAAGAGAAGCCTTGGAGGAAGTTCATGAAGGGATATGTGGGCAGCACTTGGGGGGCAGGGCCTTGGCTCACAAAATAACTCGTATGGGATTCTATTGGCCAGAGATGCTGGCTGATGCACAGAATTATGTCAAGAGGTGTGATAGGTGCTAGAAGCACGCTCCGATTGTAAGGCAGCCGCCTGAGATGTTAACATCAGTCAATTCTCCCATCCCGTTTGCAATGTGGGGGATGGACATACTAGGTCCTTTCCCTATGGCTTCAGCACAGAGGAAGTTTCTGATAGTCGTCATTGACTACTTCACCAAGTGGATTGAGGCTAAGCCTCTAGCCAAGATAACCACCAAGCAAGTTGCCCAGTTCTTTTGGGAGAACATAATTTGTAGATATGGGATCCCGCGAGTCCTTGTAACGGATAATGGGACACAGTTCAACAATGAGGAGTTCAAAAAGTACTGTGAGGAAAACGCTATTGAGCTTCGTTTTACTTCAGTAGCACACCCGCAAGCAAATGGACAGGCCGAGGTGGCCAACCGGATCATCCTTGATGGACTAAAGAAAAGGGTCGAACGTTCAAGGAACACTTGGGTGGATGAGTTGCTACCTATACTCTGGGATTATCGCACTACTTGTAAAGTGACCACCGGAGCAACCCCGTTTCTGCTAGCTTATGGAGCTAAGGCAGTTGTGCCATTGGAGATCATGCATGCATCACCTCGAGTTGAGGCATTTGAACCTGAGACTAATGAAGAAGGCGTGAGGCTCGCCCTTGATCTGATTGACGAGGTTAGGGATGAAGCGAATGCTAGAAACACAGAGCATGAGAAGAAAGCATCTTTCCACTGCAACGAAAGGGTTAAGGAGAAAGTGGACTTCCTGAACGATCGACCGAGAAGTAAGACCTCCCACATATGAAACAAAGGGGGCAAGAACTAAAGAACCTCATCTCAAGGTCAACATCTTAGAATGAGAATCATGGGTTGGTGATAACCTTAAAACCAAGGACTCAGCAAACAAGTTAAGGCCCGGAAGGTCACGAGGACTAAGAAACAAGTCATTTGAATTCAAGGTTCATGAAACCTTTCAAGGCATGGCAAACACCTCCTATTGACCTGAAACCTCGCGATTGGTGGTCCAGAACACCCCCAACTTGATAAATGTGTTGGTAGATGATTAAGAATACTTATTAGAAAAGCTAATAAGAAAGGTTGATACCTCGATTTGGAAATTAAAAAATCAACTTGGGATCCTGGGTCTTTGATCCAGAACACCGACGTTGAACCTGAGAACATCAACCTCGAATCCTAGGATGAGAAACACGAAAGATTAGCCATGAAGGCCAAGATTAGCTATGAAGGCCAAGGTTAGCCATGAAAGCCAAGATTAGCCATGAAGGCCAAAGTTAGCCATGAAGGCCAAGATTAGCCATGAAGGCCAAAGTTAGCCATGAAGGCCAAGATTAGCCATGAAGGCCAAAGTTAGCCATGAAGGCCAAGATTAGCTATGAAGGCCAAACTTGAGGAGGTCGTCATGAATCTCCAATCAAGATCCAAAGATTGAAACTTCAAGTCAAAACTCGAAGACCAATTTGAAATATTAGATCTTCGATCTAAAACTATCTATTACAGACGGAAGGAACCGTTATAATTCATACAGCCAGAGAAGAAACAACGGATATATTTGCTGGAATCGCAAAACAGACGACCTTCGAAAGGATGATTGCGCTTAAGAAGTTAAGAAACGAGTTAAGGAGATCAACCATAATCACAAGATTAGCAGTGCTAATCATAAGTTAAGAAGTAATATCGTCAGAAGTCACGAAGGACCAAACAGACGACTTAAGATCAAGATCGAGGTTTTTGATCCTTAGGATCACTGATGATTTTGAATCCTAGATCCCTGACGACTTAAGATCAAGATCAAGATTCTTGATCCTTAAGATAATGAAGTCACGAATGACCAAGATAGTAACTTGAAATCAAGATCAAGATTCTTGATCCTCGAAGACCACGGAGGGTTTTCACGTCCGGATCGCCTAGCTAACCGAGAGGCAATTGACCAGGGCGCACGAAGGGTCGCGGCCGACCACCTCCCGGCCGACCACCATGGAGCCGACCACCTCCTCTGGAGGAGCTTCGACCGATCACCTCTTGGCCGATCACCTCTCGGCCGATCACCTTGGATTCAAGCCCTTCGGCCGACCACGAGCTGGCCCTAGATCCGGCCGATCACGGGTCAGTTCGTGGTCCTGAATCCCGACTTTTTCAAAGAACCTCAGATAGTTTTCAGTCCTGAATCTCGAATTTTTCAGTGAATCTCGGATGGTTTTCAGTACTAAAACGAGGTCAGTTTAAGCATTGTTTAGTGCCAATTAGCACCGTGTAGTGCTGTTTAAGCACCAATTAGTGCCTGTTAGCACAGATTAGTGCCGATTAGCACCATGTAGTGCTGTTTAAGCACCGATTAGTGCATGTTAGCACAGTTTAGTGCCGATTAGCACCGTGTAGTGCTGTTTAAGCACCGATTAGTGCCTGTTAGCACAGTTTAGTGCCGATTAGCACCCTGTAGTGCTGTTTAAGCACCGATTAGTGCCTGTTAGCACAGTTTAGTGCCGATTAGCACCGTGTAGTGCTGTTTAAGCACCGATTAGTGCTTGTTAGCACAGTTTAGTGCCGATTAGCACCGTGTAGTGCTGTTTAAGCACCGATTAGTGCCTGTTAGCACAGTTTAGTGCCAATTAGCACCGTGTAGTGCTGTTTAAGCACCGATTAGTGCCTGTTAGCACAGATTAGTGCCGATTAGCACCGTGTAGTGCTGTTTAAGCACCGATTAGTGCCTGTTAGCACATATTAGTGCCCATTAGCACCGTGTAGTGCTGTTTAAGCACCGATTAGTGCCTGTTAGCATAGTTTAGTGCCGATTAGCACCGTATAGTGCTGTTTAAGCACCGATTAGTGCCTGTTAGCACAGTTTAGTGCCGATTAGCACCGTGTAGTGCTGTTTAAGCACCGATTAGTGCCTGTTAGCAAAGTTTTGTGCCGATTCGCACCGTATAGTGTTGTTTAAGCACCGATTAGTGCCTGTTAGCACAGTTTAGTGCCGATTAGCACCGTGTAGTGCTGTTTAAGCACCGATTAGTGCCTGTTAGCACAGATTAGTGCCGATTAGCACCGTGTAGTGCTGTGTAAGCACCGATTAGTGCCTGTTAGCACAGATTAGTGCCGATTAGTACCGTGTAGTGCTGTTTAAGCACCGATTAGTGCCTGTTAGCACAGATTAGTGCCGATTATCACCGTTTAGCACTGATTAGTGCCGTTAGTGCCGTTTTATGCCATTTAACATCGTTTAACACTGTTTAAACGTTGTTTAAGGCTGATTAGCGCTGTGAAGTGCCGTTTAACACTGATTAGTGTCGTTCAACATCGTCGTAAATGCGTCGGTCGCTCCACGCTTTACGTTAAAATGATATTGTTGAAAATACTCACATAAGAGCAATAGACCCTGACCCAAGTCTCGAATAGGGCCGTTATAACTTCAAGGAAAACCTAATCAGTTTTCCTAGAAGTTGGGGGGCAAATGATATGGGCTAAAAGTAAGCCCTAAAGACACATTTAATGTGACATTAATTAGACCTAGAATGGTCCAAACGTGGGGCCCACCAGATGGGCCCAAACCCTAATTATAATATTAATTTCGTAATTAATATTAGGGGCAATAAACAGCTCAGCAAATAAGAGTCAAAAATGGATATTACTCCTACCAAGCTTAGCCTCCAAGGCACAGAATTCGATATGGGAACTGACTCCTACAAGGAAGGAGTCTAGAACCTTCCTCAAGATGGTGACTTGCCCACCAAGTCACCTAATTCTACTACGATTCTAGGGCTTCTCAGCCTATATAAAGGGTCTGACCCCTCATTCTCAGGGGGAGGTTTTTTGGGCAGAGCTCAATACGTCACTTACGTTTTGGCTCAATCCTCGAATAAGGACATACAAGCCACCACGTCCTAGGTGAGCCCTCGCCGCCATAGCCCCAAGGGCACATCACCTAGAACTACGTCTTGGCTTGATTCTCTAGCAATACAGAGATACGTAGGCATCTTGTGAGGACCGCTCAGTCCCGAACGCAAGAACAACCATTAAAGCACGAAGCTCACGCATCCTAGCATTAAATATACAAACCCTAGCCGCAATATTCATAACCTGGTTTTTATTCCACAACAAAGGTTGTTTATATAATTTCTGTGATAGCCCCAAATCTGGGGTCATGAATCTGGGCCATCACGGACCAACTTCCATTCAAAATCAATATCTCTTGGTTTTTTTTTTTATTACTTATACAATTGACCCCACAATAATACACTCACACACACCAGTCATATGCTCAGAGAACAACATTCACCATAGTAAAAGTTTAGAGTTAGAAAGTTATTACAAACCCAGAATCATACTTAAGTACATTGTTGAGTGATGCTTCTACAAGAAGCATTTCAACAACCAAATTTATTACAACCCTGCACACTTACACACTTAATGTACATAAGACCACTAAACCCCTTGCGCTGGTCGTCTACCTCGGGGATTGATGCTAACGAGCTCTCAGTAGGTCGCCTTTCCCTTACCCTCTTGCGGGGCGTTCTGCGTAGTATTGGCATACCTAGCTGTATATAGATAAGTAGCAAGAGTGAGCTATAATAGCTCAGCAAGATAATACTGTAAACTAGAATTTAAAATGTAACCAAGTATACATGTATATACATATGTAAGCAGTAACCAAATTATAAACGTTAAGGAAGAATAAAACTCTTATTTAATAATACATCATCCACTTACTATTATAAGAAAGAATTCTAAGATAATACAGTATCAGTTTCTCTTCTTAAATAATGTAACAATCAATATACCCTTTCAGTGTAATATTTTAAAATAATATGAATAATTAAATAAATCTCTCACTATCATCTTCTCATTTCCTTCCTATACAGTAATTTTATAAATTAATATAAAATCAGTTTCTCTTCATCTATATCAATAATTTCATCGTTCCATATCAATTTACCTTTTCAATATACCATTCTTACTTTATTGTTTATTCTTTATTCAATAATTGTGGGGGTTTCCACTGTCACCAAATATGTGAGGTACGATGATCAGTCGTCCTCCGTAACCGTCTATTTTTACTACCGGTAGAAGGAATATATGAAGGCCACCTGCTAACATCATCCCTGGAGGAAGGCCACCTGCTAACATCCTCCTGGAGGAAGGCCACCTGCTAACATCCTCCCTTGGCATCTTCGTGCCGAATCATGAATACTAGACTATGTCGCACACAGCCCTGACATAGCCTCTTATGCAAGTTTGTTGCTAATCCCCCTTTTTATAAGATCATTATTCAATTTATCAACACCATTTCACATTTCCATTCTCGCACATTATTTCTATAAAATATATGTATATATCATACACTAAAAGAATGTTTATAATATAGCATTATAAACCATATAACCCTAGATAACAACTGATACCATTCTCTTTCATATCTCTTTTACCCTAGAGCATATTCGCTCCATTCGTAATCATCTCTATATTCATATTTCAGAAAACATATCCATCTCTCTTTAACTTCCCACAATCAAGAGAATATATTCTTTGCAATATAGCAACAAAAGCATCACATATACATAAATATATTCCATGATATCATTATTATTCCAAAGATAAATAATTTTTAAAGTAGGGATAGAAGGATCTTGCCTCGGTTTCTGTATCCTGACAATATGGCTGGTTCCTCCTCCGGAATTTCTATAAACACAAAAGGACCGTCATTAGAATACCACATCTCTTACTCACTACCCTCTCGTATAACAAAACCCTTTACACTTTAATGTATGTTTAACGTATTATTATTACCCCAAAGGTTCAAGGACTTAACCATTTACAAGCTCAATCGAAGTTTCAGTGGTTTTTCACCATTTCCCCTAACGACCACACTTAACTGTAAAAATCCCCATAAATTATAGATTTTGACTTTTACTACAAGGTCAACTGGTAATGTCTCTTTGACTACTCTACCATATTATCCCAAAGTTTCATAATTTTTAAAAATGTCTAAGTAGGTTGATCATAGCCTCAAAGTTGATACATTTACATTTTCTCGGTTACCGAACGTCTTTCACTAAAACTGACTTTTCTCCTAAACCGTACGTCAGATTTTAACGCACCTTATATCAAAACGATCTATGAACTAAGCTCTATCATTTCATGGCCAATTGGTAACCTAGGCAGTGAGGTACCGTATGAATACAGGGGTCACAAAACAGGGCAGTTTTCGTTCTAACGAAAATCGGACATTATAACTGCTGTAATTTCATACTTTCCAAAATTTCACCACTCCAAAACCCTCATTCCATACTCCTTTCAGACCCTACACCATGTGGGCTACCTCCCAACCATGGTTACAAGTTCACAACAAACTTCCCATGTCCATTCCAACCATTTATATCACAAAATCATCATAACTTAACATTTATATTAACTAACCACTAACCATCTCAAAAATCATCATAAATACAAAGGGGAAAGGATTGTTATACCTCTATGAAGCTTGAAGAACACTTAATAAGCTTTGGGTACTCCTTAAACACTCCTAATATAGCTTGAATCAACTAAATAAACCATTAAAACAAAGTTAATTCCAAGGTTTCACTATTCATCAAGCAACTTTGAGAATTTCTTTACCTTACTAAACAATGATGGATGGCTATGAAACTTGGTGGGTGATCCTTCCTATCCTCCAAGAAGCTCCATGATTTTTCCCTTGAATTAATCTTGAAGAGAGCTAGGGTTTTGAAATTTTTTTCTTTCTTTTTTTCTAGGTTTTGCCGAATGGAGTATAAGAGAAAGGGGGAGAGATTTTTGTGTTTATTTCTTTGATCTCATCTTAATTACTACTAATCTAGATTGTGTTGGAAGCTTGGTAGATTTTTTTCCAAGGTTAAAAGACTAATTTACCCCTTAAACTTTGGATTAGTGGAATGTGACATCATATATATGACCTCATTATTCTCTTTTTCTTGATTTTTCCCAAGTAATTTGCTACTAATTCTTATAAATGATAATGTGGTATGTATCCTTGTTATATTACTAATTTTGGTTGCTTAATCTCCATATTCGTCTAATTATGATTCGTTTTCAAATGTACCTCATTATCTCAGTGGTTTTGAAACTATTTACGAATCCAATTTCCATTGGTATTTCTCTTAACTTAATAATCCTTTGGTTTAACCTAAATTCACTAATTCCTCAATATATATAATTCTTATAATGTTTCCATGCTCCTTAATGTCCAATAGAAGCTTATTCGAAATCAAAATCCTCAAAATCCATGTTTCAGGAATTTCTGAAATCTAACGTCATTTCGAGTCACTTATTTCCATTGTACAACACTACTATGGTTTCTGTTTATTCATTTTATGTTTCCATTATAGAGTACCTATATACCATTTCTCTAAATCCTCGAAATTTACTATTTATAGGATCACTGTAGCATTACCAAAGTTAGGGTTATTACATCCTTCCCTCCTTAAAAGGATTCCGTCCCGGAATCACGTCAGAAATGTCCATAGATACCTTTTCATCTACACCTTATAACTTCTATACCACTTTCTCCATCACTTTTTTTCCTTCATAATATCTCTATCTTGTTTGCACAAAATTACACCAACATAAACTTGCTTGTCATTCATCAACATCCCTTTTTTAGTTATGGGTATTGGCCACCACATTGGCCTCTCCTGAATGGTAGTGTATCTCACTTATGGTTTATCCCTATGTTGATCTCTATCATGACATAAAATATACATACTTCAATCTTATTATATCTTGTCTCTGTAAAATCTTCCAGAAATCCGACTAGAATAAGATTCTTTGAAACAATTGTAAGAAAATATTACCTATAATATATATTTCCTGTTCGTATATAAACAAGTCTGTGGTTTACCCCCAAAATACTATTATTCTCCTTTTCATAGAATTTTTAATCCCTAACAGATACTGATTTTCCTTATCTAAATTATCAACCTACCCATACCATTCATTGACCACATCGATTCCTAACCAAACGTTTACACTAAAAATTTAAATACTAGAAAAAAATGTTCACCTGCATCTGTATCCGGCTTTCTCAATGCCTCTCCTAAAGTCATATTGTACACCCTGGCAGTAGGTTTATTTGAAGCAGTCACACTCTGTTCTGGCACAGATGATCCCCCTGAACGGCAATCTCTGGCAATATGTCCTAGTTTCCCACACTGGTAACACTTGACGTCCCTCTTAGGATTGGTATTAGCCGATGGGCACTGGCTAAGGTAGTGTCCTTTTTGTCCACAGTTAAAGCAGTTTATTTCTAACGCTCTACACACTCCTGTATGCTTCTTACCACACGTTTTACAGTCTGGAAATGGTGTTCGAGATTGACTAGATTGAAAGGTTCCTGTGGATCTACCACCCTGATTCACAGTCTCACTGGTAGTCTTATTATTCCCTGACTTTCCTCCAAACTGGGGTTTTTGTCCTTTACCAAATTTGTTAAAGTAGCTTCCCTCACTTGAACCTCCCTTCTGACCCTCAAATTTCCTTTTCTTATTCTCTCGTCCTACTTGAGTCTGTTCACTCTCAGCTTCGATAATAGATGCCTTATGAACTACCGCAGCATACTCGGTCAACTCAAATGGTGCCACTCTAGTACGTAGCCATGGTTTCAATCCTTGTTGGAACCTTTTCGCTCGTTGCTCTTCAGTACGCACGAATTCTGGAACAAACCTAGACAGTTCTGTAAACTTAGTTTCATACTCTGCCACTGATAGGTTTTCCTGCTTTAGCTCCAAAAATTTTATTTCCATCTGGTTCTCCAAGTACCTAGGGGAATATTTGTCTAGAAACACCCTAGTGAAACGCTCCCAGGTTATCACTCCCGCTCCTTCCAGATTCTTTTTAGTTTCCCACCAGTAATTTGCCTCTCCCTTTAAGAGATAGGCTGCAAAGACTGTTTTCTGGTCTTCCTCTATCCTCAGTATCTCAAAAGCTTTTTCCACCTCTTTTAACCAGGCTCTGGCTACTACTGGGTTAACAGTTCCCTCAAACTCTGGGGGTTTTAGTGACTTAAAAGCACGAAAAGAGTTAGCTGCCTGGTTGGGAAGAACAGGTGGTTGTGGCGGATTCTGTGGATTAGCTAAATTCTGCCTCAATAGTTCCATAAATTGGTTAAAAGGGTCCCCGCCCTGATTTCCCTGTTGGCCAGTTGATTCATCTTCTTCTTCCTCATGATCTTGTTCATTATGAGCGTTTTCACCCTGCCTATTCTGACTTGCTTCCTCTCTCTCATTTTCCCTTGCATTCATTCTATTATTACGCTTAGGCGGCATGATTCTGTATATAATAATATTCTCCATTAATCACCCAAATTTAGGGTACAATATACATCATTTCCATATATGCACAACTATATCATTAGTTAATTTATTTATGCATCCCAGTATTCTTAACTTCACACAAGTAATATTAAATCATAATACAACTTTGACAAATAAGCTTAGTACCTTTAACACAATAACCTTTTCATTTAAGTCAATCACTTCATATATATCAATATTTCTGAATCTCAACATCTAATATCAAAATACGATAAAATTAGGCAAAGTACATAAACTTTACTAATTTACATAAATATTTTACAACTTGGGTACAACGTCTTTTACTACTAATATCATACATCATAAAGTACAAGGTTCGAAACCCCAAAAGCATAACTATACATACTAACTCGCTATAACAAAAGCACTACTAGCTGTCCTCTAATCAAACTGGGATTAAGACAGTAAACAACTAACCTAATCCCCAAAATGACATCCACAAGATGACTAGTCTGATTAGTATCCAAGACTACTATTCCTAATCATGGTAACGACGCCCTGATAACATCTCTGATCTGCACTACCATAGTGGTGACTGTATCAACTATCTGAGCCCTCCATACTGGATCCCCTCTGTCTCCCAACATCGTCCTAATATCACCGAGTGCCCGCAGCTCGATACTAACTATGCTCAAAGTCAACCCATCTGGTATCACACCTCCTCCTCCTCTCGACCTGTCTAACCTCTGCACAAGCGTGTCTATAGTCCGACGGGACTCATCCAGCTGTCCCTGTAGAGCAAAGTACTCTGGCAAGAAAATAGCTGGCAGCTGACCAGCTGGAAACATAGGTGCCTCCTGAGGTGGCATAGCATCTGGGGGAGGTACATCTCCACTGGTGGAGGTGGTGGTGGTGCAAATGGTGGGGATGGAACTGCCTGTGGAGACGGAGGAACAGGCTCTGTGTCCGCATCCTCAGAAGGGTCATCCTCCAACTCATCCTCTGACAAGATAAAGTGTCCCGGTGGAGTGAACTGCTCAACTGGGTCCTCAAAAGGGTCGGGGCTAGGTAGAGGAGATGGAACTGGTGATGGCACTGGGACAGGTGGGACAGGAGTAGGAGTCACGTGAATATCCCTCCACTCAATCGGCTCCTCAGGTATAACAGATAGCCTAGGCCTCTTACGTAAGGGCATCTCCTCCTCAGGAATATCCGTCCGCACTCGGGAAGGTCCGGCCCCATCAGGTCCTACATATGGTCTACCAGAATATGGCACTATGGCCACAGCATCCCTCTGCCTGCGCTCCTCAGCCTCCTCCCTCAGTCTCTGCTCATATCTCTCTCTAGCACTCGCCCGTCGTCTCTCCCTGAGGTCAACAATAGCATACTCTGGAACCTCTACACCTACCAGCAACAAGTCTCTAATCTCCTGCTCGGGTAGTACTAGCCACTGGGGGTCTCGACTCGGCTCACCCATCTCTGCTCCCTATAATAAAACATAAAATTCTATTAGTAACGGTCTATAAAATTATAAACAATACTTAAAATAAATACTACCTGCGATATACCACCCCTGAACTTGATGGAAGTTCAAAATTTTATATTATAAATGATACAATATTATTATCACTCTTGTTCCTGAGCATTATGACTCTTAGCTCTGATACCAAACTGTGACAGCCCCAAATCTGGGGTCATGAATCTGGGCCATCACGGACCAACTTCCATTCAAAATCAATATCTCTTGGTTTTTTTTTTACTTATACAATTGACCCCACAATAATACACTCACACACACCAGTCATATGCTCAGAGAACAACATTCACCATAGTAAAAGTTTAGAGTTAGAAAGTTATTACAAACCCAGAATCATACTTAAGTACATTGTTGAGTGATGCTTCTACAAGAAGCATTTCAACAACCAAATTTATTACAACCCTGCACACTTACACACTTAATGTACATAAGACCACTAAACCCCTTGCGCTGGTCGTATACCTCGGGGATTGATGCTAACGAGCTCTCAGTAGGTCGCCTTTCCCTTACCCTCTTGCGGGGCGTTCTGCGTAGTATTGGCATACCTAGCTGTATATAGATAAGTAGCAAGAGTGAGCTATAATAGCTCAGCAAGATAATACTGTAAACTAGAATTTAAGATGTAACCAAGTATACATGTATATACATATGTAAGCAGTAACCAAATTATAAACGTTAAGGAAGAATAAAACTCTTATTTAATAATACATCATCCACTTACTATTATAAGAAAGAATTCTAAGATAATACAGTATCAGTTTCTCTTCTTAAATAATGTAACAATCAATATACCCTTTCAGTGTAATATTTTAAAATAATATGAATAATTAAATAAATCTCTCACTATCATCTTCTCATTTCCTTCCTATACAGTAATTTTATAAATTAATATAAAATCAGTTTCTCTTCATCTATATCAATAATTTCATCGTTCCATATCAATTTACCTTTTCAATATACCATTCTGACTTTATTGTTTATTCTTTATTCAATAATTGTGGGGGGTTTCCACTGTCACCAAATATGTGAGGTACGATGACCAGTCGTCCTCCGTAACCGTCTATTTTTACTACCGGTAGAAGGAATGAAGGCCACCTGCTAACATCATCCCTGGAGGAAGGCCACCTGCTAACATCCTCCTGGAGGAAGGCCACCTGCTAACATCCTCCCTTGGCATCTTCGTGCCGAATCATGAATACTAGACTATGTCGCACACAGCCCTGACATAGCCTCTTATGCAAGTTTGTTGCTAATCCCCCTTTTTATAAGATCATTATTCAATTTATCAACACCATTTCACATTTCCATTCTCGCACATTATTTCTATAAAATATATGTATATATCATACACTAAAAGAATGTTTATAATATAGCATTATAAACCATATAACCCTAGATAACAACTGATACCATTCTCTTTCATATCTCTTTTACCCTAGAGCATATTTGCTCCATTCGTAATCATCTCTATATTCATATTTCAGAAAACATATCCATCTCTCTTTAACTTCCCACAATCAAGAGAATATATTCTTTGCAATATAGCAACAAAAGCATCACATATACATAAATATATTCCATGATATCATTATTATTCCAAAGATAAATAATTTTTAAAGTAGGGATAGAAGGATCTTGCCTCGGTTTCTGTATCCTGACAATATGGCTGGTTCCTCCTCCGGAATTTCTATAAACACAAAAGGACCGTCATTAGAATACCACATCTCTTACTCACTACCCTCTCGTATAACAAAACCCTTTACACTTTAATGTATGTTTAACGTATTATTATTACCCCAAAGGTTCAAGGACTTAACCATTTACAAGCTCAATCGAAGTTTCAATGGTTTTTCACCATTTCCCCTAACGACCACACTTAACTGTAAAAATCCCCATAAATTATAGATTTTGACTTTTACTACAAGGTCAACTGGTAATGTCTCTTTGACTACTCTACCATATTATCCCAAAGTTTCATAATTTTTAAAAATGTCTAAGTAGGTTGATCATAGCCTCAAAGTTGATACATTTACATTTTCTCGGTTACCGAACGTCTTTCACTAAAACTGACTTTTCTCCTAAACCGTACGTCAGATTTTAACGCACCTTATATCAAAACGATCTATGAACTAAGCTCTATCATTTCATGGCCAATTGGTAACCTAGGCAGTGAGGTACCGTATGAATACAGGGGTCACAAAACAGGGCAGTTTTCGTTCTAACGAAAATCGGACATTATAACTGCTGTAATTTCATACTTTCCAAAATTTCACCACTCCAAAACCCTCATTCCATACTCCTTTCAGACCCTACACCATGTGGGCTACCTCCCAACCATGGTTACAAGTTCACAACAAACTTCCCATGTCCATTCCAACCATTTATATCACAAAATCATCATAACTTAACATTTATATTAACTAACCACTAACCATCTCAAAAATCATCATAAATACAAAGGGGAAAGGATTGTTATACCTCTATGAAGCTTGAAGAACACTTAATAAGCTTTGGGTACTCCTTAAACACTCCTAATATAGCTTGAATCAACTAAATAAACCATTAAAACAAAGTTAATTCCAAGGTTTCACTATTCATCAAGCAACTTTGAGAATTTCTTTACCTTACTAAACAATGATGGATGGCTATGAAACTTGGTGGGTGATCCTTCCTATCCTCCAAGAAGCTCCATGATTTTTCCCTTGAATTAATCTTGAAGAGAGCTAGGGTTTTGAAATTTTTTTCTTTCTTTTTTTCTAGGTTTTGCCGAATGGAGTATAAGAGAAAGGGGGAGAGATTTTTGTGTTTATTTCTTTGATCTCATCTTAATTACTACTAATCTAGATTGTGTTGGAAGCTTGGTAGATTTTTTTTCCAAGGTTAAAAGACTAATTTACCCCTTAAACTTTGGATTAGTGGAATGTGACATCATATATATGACCTCATTATTCTCTTTTTCTTGATTTTTCCCAAGTAATTTGCTACTAATTCTTATAAATGATAATGTGGTATGTATCCTTGTTATATTACAAATCTTGGTTGCTTAATCTCCATATTCGTCTAATTATGATTCGTTTTCAAATGTACCTCATTATCTCAGTGGTTTTGAAACTATTTACGAATCCAATTTCCATTGGTATTTCTCTTAACTTAATAATCCTTTGGTTTAACCTAAATTCACTAATTCCTCAATATATATAATTCTTATAATGTTTCCATGCTCCTTAATGTCCAATAGAAGCTTATTCGAAATCAAAATCCTCAAAATCCATGTTTCAGGAATTTCTGAAATCTAACGTCATTTCGAGTCACTTATTTCCATTGTACAACACTACTATGGTTTCTGTTTATTCATTTTATGTTTCCATTATAGAGTACCTATATACCATTTCTCTAAATCCTCGAAATTTACTATTTATAGGATCACTGTAGCATTACCAAAGTTAGGGTTATTACAATTTCGATAATGAAAAAATTGCATTATTAGCTTTTAGTAAAAAGTCAATTTAAATAACACTTCTTCTGTCCCACTTCAAGTACTTTGACCGAAATTTACATATATCATATAATTAAAAATAATTACAAAATATATAACATTAGAAAATATATTTAATTTACATTTAAAAATATTTTCTGAATTTTCAAAATTATAAATATATAAATTTTAATTATCAAACTTCGTTAAAAAATCACTTGAAATGGGATGGAAGAAGTATAAAACACCTAACCTTGTAATAAAAAAATGTGTTAAAAGTAGACCCGACAATTTTCAACACGACACGAAACGACACGAAAATTTAGTGTTTGGGTTTGCATTTTTAGTACACGAACACGAAAGTACACGACCGAGATTTAGTGTCGGGTTTAGGTTTACCTTTCAAGTACACGACACGACATGAAGTACACGAAATAAATAAATAAATAAATAAATATTTATAATTTTTTTAACAATAATATACAAGTAAGTCAAATTGTCAAGCCTCTCCCTCAAACATCTCTCTCAATCTCTCGTCTCTCCCATATCTCTCCCTCCTTATCTCAATCTCAATCTCTGTTCTCTCCCTTATCTCTCTCTCGTCTCTCAATTAACTGTCTTGTTTTGTTGGTATTAGATATTAGATATTTTAATATTTTTATGAGTAAATTGCACTTTGTGTACCTAAACTTTGACGAAGACACCACTTGCAATACTATCTTTATAAAACTACCACGTGCAATACTGAAAAATGGATTTACTTATACTTCGTGTACTGCCGTCTATCTCTTACAAACGGCGTTAGATACTCAAGGGCAAATCAGTCTTTTCCATGTACAGAACATACATAAACAATCCATCTCCCATTTACCCTGTTGTTTCCTCTTAGCCCCCAGCCCCCTTTTCACCGAACACCTCGCACTACCAGCCTCCATCCATCGTTCTCCACTCACCTCATTCACATCACCATCAGCACCTCTCTCATCTGTTCTTCTCAGCCCCAACTCGCACCTGCTCTCTTCTCCTTAGCCCATCTCCCATAGCCTCGCAACCATCACCTCTCCTTATCATTCTCCAACGCCACCACCACCAACACTACCATCTTCTTCTTTCCACCCAATTGACCTCGCATCCACGCCGTACAATTCACCTAACCCCAGAACAACGCAACTGCTCCTCTACAACCACACCCATATCTCATCTGCTCCACCCATCTTCACCGTTCAACACCACGACCTCCACCCATTCTTCCGCTGTTCACCCTTTCACCGTCCATCATTTCCCACGCTGTCTTCCTCCTCTCCTCACCCCGCCAGCACAACACCACCATTCTGTTCCCTTTATATCCTTTTGTCACTCACCACCCCAATCCCGTTCTTATTCTCTGGCCAACAACCAGCTTCACCCGCCCCATATTCGTGACCTGAAAACATGAGTTCAAATCAAATTCAAAATCACAAAAAAAAAAAAAAACAAAATGCATCACCAGCAGAACCCATACTCGTAACTTCTTGAAACAATATAGTTAAAAGACTCATTGTCATTGACTATTAACCATGTTAAGAACGTTTAGGTAATTGTTAAATAATGGTATTGATAGTCTAGTAACTAATGAAATATGTAATTATACCATGCTTCTAAAGTAGAAACCAACAGTGGTGAAGTAGAATGAGAGCATCCTATAAAAGTCATACCGGCGTTCAAGTCGATACACATCACGACTAAGTGTCTGCTCTCCATTTCCATTGGCAACCTTAGCTTCAAACTGGGATATTTGATTCATTCCCACATCCCGGCCCTTCCCTACCTGTATATACTCGTGATGTATGATATATCCACCTCGTAGAATCGAATTGTAACCTGAAAAACTTTCACAGTCGATCATTAATTACTTATCAATTAAACAAAAGACAGACATATTGGCAAGACGAATATCTTTACCTGAAATTATGTCCTCACTTAAGTTAATTATTTTCGAAGCTTTACCTATGCTACCCGTCGTCAAGTGAAAGAGTCTGTCAAAGATATCAGGGTACCCAGGTTCGATTTCGGTTATTTGATGCAGGTAGAGGAGATGATGGACTTCAATTCGGTGGTGTTTTTGAGTGGTTTGGACCCAAGTTTCGTGGATGATGGTGGCGACGGTGGCAAAACCGAAAGAGACAGTGGGAGAGAGAACATAGTGAATAGAGAGAGACAGGGGGTGGGGGCGAAGGGAATAAGAAAAGTAAAAATTAAAAATAAAGCCTGTGTGGAAAAGTCTGTCTTGCCCCTAATGACTTAACGGAGTTGGACATAAATAGACGGCAGTACACGAAATTTAAGTAAAGTATTTATTTAGTATTGCAAATGGCAGTTTCTAAAACATAGTATTGCAAGTGGTGTCTTCGATAAAGTTCAGGTACACAAAATGTACTTTACTCTATTTTTATTAGACATTTAACATTTATATTTATGATTATACATAAATTTTTAATATTACTTATAAATACTATGTAAAAATACATTTTTAATATATATTTGTAAAAATATTATCGAAAATTGTAATATTTTAATATATTTTTATTTTTATTTTTATTTTTATTATTAAATTAAAATAACACGAAACACGACACGAAACGTACACGAAACGAAAGTACACGAACACGAAATGACACGAACCTCTAAATGGGTGGTTTTGGGTTTAGCATTTAGGTATACGAAACACGAAAGTACACTACACGAAAATACACGGCACGAACGAATTGCCGGATCTAGTTATTGCCGGATCTAGTTATTGCCGGATCTAGTTAAAAGGTTGTTTTACATCTTCTTGAATTTTCAATGTCATCGTTAATTCCATTAATCTCGGTTCTGATCCCCAGCCTGGGTCCAAAAACAACCCCTAGTAAATTTACAATGTGTGCATTTGAACTGCCAAACAGTCCTTAACAGGATAAACTAGCCACCTCAGTTTTTTCTTCTTGTTTCAGCCAAAACACATGGGATTTTGAATATAAAATGATGGGATATACATTCCACACCAGCAGCTTATCTTACCAGGAGTACCAAAGACATATGTAGTGTTTAACTGAAAAACACACAACACATACATAGGAGTACTAAATAGATACAGAATGTTGGGTTTCTTGGCAAGAACTAGAAGAGGGGCATCTTCACTTATTACACACACATCTTCTTCTTTTAGAAATTTATGTTCAGGGGTTCTTCCTGATGGAGTTGATCGAACTTGTGAAGCTTTTTCTCGAAATTCTGAGATCATGGCTTCCCTTCTTTCTCAACTTCAATCTCGAATCTCGAAGGTAAAAATATGTATATACTTTGATATATACTTTCCTATATGTATAGTCATGGAGATTGAGTTGTTTTTTGTTTTTTGATTATCAAGGTAATGGAAGGAGGAGGAGCTGAAGCTGTAGAGAGAAACAAGAGCAGGAATAAGCTTTTACCTAGAGATAGAATTAATCACATTCTTGATCCTGGTTCTTCTTTTCTTGAGCTTTCTCAGGTTCTTTTACCCTTTTCTTAACTACTACCCTTATGCTTACTTGTAAATTTTTAGCTTCTATTTTTGGGATTACCCAATTGACCGTTCTTCAAATTACCTGAGTTTAATGATCCCAATACTTTGCTGTCATAGAGTAAAGGTGAATCATTTAGAGTAAAGGTGATCCCAATACCTGAATTTATTTGGCTACGGTAATTGGGAGGCCTATTGTCGGAATGAGTGCATTGATTTTGGTTTTAGTAGCTCTAGTATGGATGACTCTGTGGAGGGGCCATGAGCTGTTTGTAAAAATGAGCAAAAGGATCGGATATTGGATACATTTTGTTGTTGTAATTCGTTTATTAGATTGGTAAGCGGGCTTGTTTAAAAGGGAGGGGAAAAAGATAGACCATTACCATTAGGCTGTATCCGAACTAAATGTTGTTGTAATCTTGGTTTGGTAAATTGTTTGTTTAAGGTCCTTTCTTTTATAAATATATTTGTTGATCCGCAATAGTCTTTCATTAATGAGGTCGTATTTGTTTAGTAACTAGCTGTCCAGCTCATCTAAAACCTTAAGGTGTAGGAAGTCCCCAACGGGATCTCCCCCTCAATCGTACGATACGTTTTTGAAACAAATGAGGGTGGGAGGACTCGAACCTGTGACCACTCCATATACCGAGCTCTAGTACCACGTTAAGTAACCATTCCATCTAAAACCTTAAGGTTTAACAAGATCTTGTGCTACAACAAATATTATTCAACAGTATTAGATCCCGATGTACTCCTTATCCTTATCTCTTATAAACAGGCTCTTCATCTTTCATAAAGAGGCTGTTTGCAGGGTTCGAACCTGACCTGTGACCTAATTGATATCAAGTAAACATTTACATAAAAATAATTCAGATATGTTTAGAAAGTCATTCGTAGTTCCCTTATGTGGAATATATATATTCTCCTAATCTTCTTAGTAAACTAATTCTTACCATATCAGATTGTCCTTTTCAATAAGCACAGAACAGAAATCTGACATCATCTTGTCAAATCTCTTTTGGATGACGTTGTTACAAAATTCTTGTCGAATAAATTGGATTTCGTTTGATCTTAAGTACCTTTTTTCTGTGTGTGATTTTATGGTTTCGATAATAAGCTTGCAGGATATGAACTGTATAAAGAACCGTTACAAAGTGGAGGGGTTGTTACTGGAATAGGACCTGTTCATGGAAAGCTTTGTATGTTTGTTGCGAATGACCCCACTGTGAAAGGAGGGACTTACTACCCCATTACTGTAAAGAAACATCTTAGGGCACAAGAGATTGCAGCTCGGTGCAGATTACCATGTTTATATCTAGTGGATAGTGGAGGTGCTTTCCTTCCGATGCAGGCTGAAGTTTTTCCCGACAGGGATAATTTTGGAAGAATATTTTACAATCAAGCAATAATGTCCTCGGAAGGCATTCCCCAAATTGCACTTGTATTGGGATCTTGCACGGCTGGTGGGGCTTACATTCCTGCAATGGCTGATGAAAGTGTGATGGTAAAGGGAAATGGAACTATCTTCCTTGCTGGACCTCCACTCGTGAAGGTTAGTTAGAGACATTCTAGTGTCTTCAAGTGCCTAATTCAGTAACTTTAACATCTATTCTACTGAAGTATTATCTCTGTTTTCATTGTGGAGTCCACAAAGTATACAAACAAAAGTGGTATATACGATACATATATAGAGGGAGATGATTTTTTCCTTTATGTCACATTTCAGCAAATTACTGTAATACTATATTTTAATTCATTACCAGATATTAAATTTAGTTCGGGACAGTCTGGTGTCTAAAAGTGCCTCAGAAACCTAAACATCTATTTTTCTGAAGCATTGTTATTTCCTTTTTGAATGTGGAATCCAAGAAGTACACAAACAGAAGTGGCCCATCCAGTATATGTCTAGATGATGTCCTTTATGTGACATATCACATTTCTGCAAATTTCTACTATATACCAGTGAGTTAAAATTTTAAGAAATTATTTGGCAGGCTGCTACTGGAGAAGAAATTTCTGCTGAAGATTTAGGTGGTGCATCTGTGCATTGCAAGACATCAGGTGTTGCAGACTATTTCGCCCAAGGTAACCCCCATGGTTTTATCTGTTCTCTTAAATGATAATCTCCTTCGTGAGCTGGAACTTTCCTTTGAAATGCTGGAATGGAATAAGCTAACTAAATCCTTCACCCAAAATAAGTTTTTGGCCTAACATACAAACTTTTTTTGGCTTAAAGTAATTGTCTACGTATCTAGTGTCGACTAGGGTAATTGAAGCAGAATGAAGAGTCGGGGGTAACAGATGTTGAATTGAACCCCTAGTTTGTTCGACACAATACTCATGTATCCATTTCTTTGATACTTATGAAGATGGAAAAGTAAATAATTATTGGTCATAGACGTATACTAATAGTCACTTGGGCAAAAAAGGATTTTAATAGTTACCGCTATCATTTTATAGTAGATAAATAACTTGTTGCTGTAATAGGGAAATCCAAGGTAAATAGATGTGAAGCTATTTCTAACCCAAATACTTTTTGATCTAGAAGTGTTATGCCAATTTTGCAGATGAACTGCATGCACTTAGCATAGGTAGGAACATCATTAAGAACTTGCACATGGCTGCAAATCACAAGATGGAAGATGGATCAAGACATAATAGTCCTGATTACAAAGAGCCGTTGTATGACATAGAAGAGCTTCGGTCCATTGCACCAACAGATCTCAAACAGTCTTTTGACATTCGATCTATTATTGCTCGTACAGTTGATGGAAGTGAATTTGATGAGTTCAAGAAACTGTATGGCACTGTGAGGGCAATATAATCTCTTAAATCTTTGTATATATATATATATATATATATTTGCACGATCTTTAATAAATATTAGAAAAGTATATGCTAAGTTGTTTGTTGCACTTCTGCAAATCAGTTTGTCTGTAGTTTAAAGTCATAGTTATCTTGTTATATTTAACGTAGTTAAAAGTGTTTGGCATCAATATGATTTGTTTCTCAAAAATAAAATTGAAGCAAGTTATGTGAACTTATCTGGGTATTGTTAATATATAAATATATTGTGAAATGTACTTAAAAGGGACAATGATGAGACGTGTTTTGACAAGAGATATAACTGGTGAAGTAATAAAATTTGTGGGAAAAAAGATGAAGGGGCAAAGAGTAATAATATTTGGCCAAGGCGTTTTATTTCAAGGTGACTTGTAAGTCTGAGGAGAAGTAATAGCCACTTATTTAAAATATCTAATGAGTTTTTTTTTTTGCCCCAGACATACATGTTCGTTCACAACTGTATCATAATTTGATAGCTCACAGTGTATACTTATGCTTTTGCAGACGCTTGTCACAGGCTTTGCTAGAATTCATGGAAACCCTGTAGGAATTATCGGAAATAATGGAGTTCTATTCAATGAATCTGCTCTAAAAGGAGCTCATTTCATTGAATTATGTACTCAACGTAACATTCCTTTGGTCTTTCTACAAAACATTACAGGGTTTATGGTATGCAATCCAACTATTGTTCCTTTCTCCCGTCATGATTATTGCTACATTCTGCATTAATGTATTCGCTAACTTGTAACACAAGACCAGATGATTTGATAAAATCACAACCTTCCCCTTACGTGATTAGTCTTCATTGTCAGTAGTATTTCCTTGGACTTGGAAATTTTTAAATGAATGATATGTTTTAGTGAATTAGTTAATCTATATCGTATGTTGCGTTAATCGATGTTTATGATCCTCTAAGTACAAAATTTTGTTTGTTGAAAGTGCAATCTGAATATCTGATTAAGAACTGGTAACTTCTGAAAGGATAAATTTTGGAAGCATTGTGGACATTAGATTCTTCATTTAACCTTTGAAACACTGTTTCTTTGCTTACATAAACATAGTAGAACTTCTATATGCTTAATGAATATAATATATTTTCTGTAGATATAGAAATGTTGTAGAGCATAGGGTTGTGTATTGTTTACATCATATTTCATGATTATCGCTGTTGTAGTCTTTCTGTTAATATTAATTTTCCCAAATGTTAATTCATCAGTATACTTTTGAATAATATACTTAGTTTTTTGCGTAATTTACTTAAGTTTCTGATTCAAGCTACTGCTGATCTATTTCAGATTAGTGAAAAGTGGAACTTAATGTCATGAGTCTGCCAGTTCAGTATTTCATATGTGACCTTCTGTTACCAGTCTGACTTAAGAAAGCTGAAGTGAAAAAAATGAACTGAAGCATCAAATTAATATATTTGAAGCATGTTATGTCTCAGAATGAAAAAATCAAACTGCGGTATTATATTTGAATAAGTTCAATGTTCAAAACATGTATGCCATTACCAGTGATACACACAGGCAAACTTTGAATATCTGATCTTGTAGTTTGATCTTTGTTATGTACAGAAAGCAAAGTGGTTTTTACTATATTTTCCAGACATGCTTTGAAGAAACATGATATTTAGTGATTTGGTCTTGCATGAAATTTTATTCAAGTCAGAATTTTATCTTGGAATTCAATTTTTTTGCTGATCTTAAAAATATTGATTTGTATCCGATTATCTTTTCTATAAATCGCAATAGCTGTTTTTAACAGCATGCCTACTCTCCTTTTATCTTGCAAGTATATATCGTTTAAAGAGATTTGGCAAGGCCTTTTATGTTTGATAAAGGACATCTTCATTATCTGGTAGGTTGGCTCAAAATCAGAGGCAGGTGGTATAGCTAAAGCTGGCGCAAAAATGGTGATGGCTGTTTCTTGTGCTAAGGTAAGTTTCTTAAATGGATCTTAAACTATCTTATTTATTAGTATCATAGTATGCTACTGCTTGCAGTTTTATTGTAATTAATCTTCTTTTACTATACTTTTTTATATGATATATTTAAATTTAATTTCTCTACAGTTCATAATGCAAATAAATTCTACTAGTTTGATTTGTTATATTATATGTGATTTCTGTCACTCGTCGATTACTTATTCATATATGTTGTGGCCCGTATGACAATTTATTTATTGCAGTATAAGAAAAAGAATTTTAATCCCATATTTCAAATAATATTTCTGACAGGTCCCCAAAATTACCATAGTTGTTGGTGGAAGCTTCGGTGCTGGGAACTATGCAATGTGTGGTCGTGCATATAGTCCCGACTTTATGTTCTTTTGGCCAAATGCCAGAATATCTGTGATGGGGGGTGCTCAGGTAATTGCTCAAATTTAAGTCTATTAATGCATGCCGAATTTTTATGTGATATTTTTATTTTGAAGGCATGCAAAGCTACAGTATATAAGGGAAAAACCCACAACCTTTTTTGGGGTTGTGGATGTTCTAAGCATTAAGATAATGTCAAAGACATAACCGGCTTCCTTTGACCTCCAATAGAATTAAAATGTTTTCTCAAATGATATAACGAGTACACTCTTATTCTCGTAGGTTCCTGCATGATTTCTCAGTGACCCCTATAGTGATGAAGTATTCTAACGCATGCGACATGCCAATTGTAAATAGGCTTTTTAATTTTTATTCTTTTCTTGTAATCGACATGTTTGGGCCGTTTCCATCTAACCAGACTAACACAACATAATATAGCCTCTCCATCAAGTTTCATTGGTATGAAGATTATATGTATAAGAAGTTCTTGGCATTTGCCTTGCAATGCTCTTTTGGTGGTTGGGCATTTATTGCAATAATAATCTTAGGCCCTATCATCCACAAATTTTATATGGGAGCAATATGCCCTGCTAGGCATCAATGTCGTCCAGATATATAACCATGATTCCATGAAAAACATTTATGCCTGAAGAAGCAGAATATATTTCAGATTTTTACTGTTATGAGATGATCCATCTAACCACTCACCTTCTACGAAAGATAAAGAATGTTACGTTGACGCAAGATTACTAATATTGAAAAAAATGGTTTATGCTTTTTATCTCTTCTACCACCTAATTTATCTAGAGTACCAAATTATTGTACAGTTATCCAACCTTTTGTCTTTGCGTGCTTCAAAAGATAACTCTCTTTGCTTTATAGGCTGCAGGCGTGTTGACTCAAGTAGAACGGAGCAACAGGAAGAAAAGGGGGATTCAGGTAATATACTCGTACGATTCTGTTTCCCTTCTACCTAACAGAGAGTTCAATTCAGCCTGTACAGATATACTATTTCTTCTGAACTTAAACATCATGTACTCTGTGTGTTGTCTTACACATGGGACATTTTTTGCAGTGGACAAATGAAGAGGAAGAAAGCTTTAAGGCTAAAGTTGTGGAGGCATACGAAAAAGAGGGTAATGCTTATTACTCCACAGCAAGACTTTGGGATGATGGCATCATTGATCCTGCAGACACTCGCAAAATATTAGGACTATGTTTATCTGCTTCCACTAACCGTGCCCCGGAGTGTACGAAATTTGGGGTGTTCAGAATGTAATGTAGCTCTGTATACTATCCCATATGGGCTCCCTTCAATTGTTCAATCTTCTGCTAGTCAACTTGATTTTAACCCTGTTATGGACCACTTAATGCTCTTGTGATGCTCGGATATGAATAGAAGTACTAGCGTTCTACCCGTGCTACGCACCGAACGATAAAATTAATTAATTAATTAAACTAGCGTTCTACCCGTGCTACGCACCGACCGATAAATTGTATTAATAAATTAATATAAATATATTATTTTAATTTTTATTTAGAAAAATATATAGGTTATTGGAATATTAATTAACGTAAGTATAAAATACTTATCCGTGAATTCATACCAATTGAATTAATATTAATATTACGAATCAATCATCAAAAAAATACAACACCCGTTGAAAAGTTCAAAATCCATCTATATTGTTTTTTTAAAAATTTAGCTTTCATTTTATTTTTCTCTTTGTTAGAGAATATTTCTACGTATCATGTTAACAATTTTTTCACTCATATTCTGAGAATTCGTTATATTTATTAAATATTGTATCCTTAAAATATTTATTATATTAATTTATTGAAAATATTTGTATGATCGTGGTTACTTTTTCGATTACATATTAAATATGTGTAGAAACTTAATCGTCACGACTCCAATAAATCATTAGAATGTCTATCAAAAAAAGGTTGCATGTTTCAGCAATAGGAGAAAGGATATCTACTGTGCAAGATATATGAAATGACGTAGTTATAACAATAGAAAATTTCATCTAATCTAGTTTGCTATGTGATTGTTCAATATCATTTTTATAAATTATACGTCCTTTTTATTAATGAATTGATTTACAATAAAAAAATATCAACTAACCAAACAAATTCAATATCGCGCTCTTGGAGTAACATATACGGAGTAATTGTTAGATTTTATGGTTATTGACCTTAGCTTATTTATAAAGACAACTTAAAATGTGCATTTTCAGTTTGGAAGTTTGTATTTTGATTTTTTATTCTTTTCTAGTAAAACATGGAATAACAAATTTTAGTTTTATTTTATTCTTAAAATAAGACATAAGAAAATGAGTATCAGCTATCTTTTTTTAATTTGATAAACTTGTGAAAATAAGCCACTGTCCATTAAATTGAAATCAAGTGTGTAATATATAAACACATAATCACATTGTTATATATGTGTCCTTATAATTCAGATTTTGGGTTATATAACATGAAATTCATTTTCCTTTAACAGTGAATATATTTTTCCTACATATATAAGAAGAAATTCATGTCATGTATTTTAGGGTCTTGAACGAAAATGACAAATGATATTAAATCATGTACCCAAAATTAGAACACAAAATGACACTAAATTACACAAATTTTTTCTTGTACACGAAATGAAATGAAATACGCGAATAGAAAAATTATAACAATTAATTATATGAAATATTACTATGTATCCAAGTTATGTAAATATATAATTATATGTCTTAGAACAACATTGAGATGTTACAAAACAAAACTAAGAGTAACTTGCACGGGGTAAAGTCTCCCAAACAAAATGAAACCCTTCTTTTTATTTTTTTCTTATTTCTCATTAACAAATATCTCTCTTTGTGTAGAATCTTTCTACCAAGCTATTTAGTTTTCTTAGCCTTTTTTTTATGCTTTGTTGATATAAAAAAAATATAGTCAACCAACCAAGCAAATTCAATATATGCTCTTAGGTTAAGATATGAGAATTGATACTATTACTTTAATTCAAGAATACAAAAATAAAAAAGGCACTCTTTTATTAAAAACAATATATAATTTTAAGTGTATCAACCTTTTTATTTATCATTATTAATAGTTTTATAACAAAAACCGTAGTTGTTGCTCTCTCTCCCCCCTTTCCCAAAAGATGCTAACTAAAGTTTAGAAGTTGATATCAGTTTTTTAAGTTTTTTTAAAAAAAATTATATTGATTTTTCTTTATTTTTCAATATAAATATCATTGAGAGTCTAGTACCCCGTTGCCCGTTGGTGGATTTTATTCACCAAAATATTAGATTTTGTACTAACTCCTTGTAAATGATAAGTTTTATTTTCTTTTCCTTGATTTTTTTATCTTTCACTAAATATCTCTCTTTACTGAGAGCTAATATCCTTTTCGTGGATTTTGTCTACCCATATATTAAATTTTGTTATATTAGTTCATTGATTTGGATAGTATAGAATCATAGTTCTGGTCGGTCGTTTGAATACGTTATGACAAATCAAATATACACATTTCTCACGTTTATAACAAATTGTTAGATTATCTCGACGAAAACACTGTATAATTTAGTGAAATAATCTAGAGATGTACCATAATTGAAGATCTGTTCAATGATTGGATAAAGAAAATTAGTGATATAATTATTATGTGTTTGTTCAATTTTAATTGTTTTTGTAGATGTTGTATGCCCTTTTATTAATGATTTTTGCATGTTTGATTATTTTTGTGTATGACATATGTCCTTTTATTGCTGAATTAATTATCAATAAATAAATAATGATTTATAAGAAAATTTGTGTTAAATTGACCAAATATATTATGGAAATATTCACTAACAATATTTTCATTGACTCTGTAATGTTTTTTTTGATTGATAATTTATACAACAAATAATGTAAAGTACTATTTAAGAATATATTTAATATTTTGAATAATTCAAATATATTGTCAGGTTAAATTATTTTCCCGTTAATTATTGCATACTTAAAAAATTTCGTAATTAAAATGTTTAAAGATGATTGGTTTAAAATTCATTCGAGCATTTTAATTGGTTGATTAGCTTTTTTAATGACTGAATTATTTAATACTTTACATAACTTAAATTTTGAATGTGTATTTAGAATAGTGTGGTAAATAGTTTTATATTGTTGATAATTTTTAATACATGATTTTAATTGTACCTTATGATTTTGAATTGAAAGTTTATGATATCAAAATATCTATTATAAATATAATAGATTCATGTCTTAATGTATAAATTTTTAAATTAAATAATTATTGTATTTAGAATAAAATTGTTAAGTAATCACTGTAAAAAAACATTTATCTATAGGCACACCTAATAATATAAACAAATTAGTATAATGTGATAAGGATTGATGCCTACAATTTAGTAATTCGCTGAATTATTGAAGTTTAATTGCTACTGAATATTCTAATGGGAAATGGGAAGTAACTCTGAGAGAATCCGGACCGGGGATGATGATAACCTAAATCGTTTTCTATTTTTTTTGTCAGAAACGTTTTTCTGTTGAATTTATTAATGGACAATTAAAACACACAACATATAATACATATATACAATTGAAATAAAAAGATAATCTGTCCAAGTATAGAATGCCATATAATAAAAAGATATAAAATAGTACCTTAACCGAAACTGATATGATTTAGCCATGAGAAAAATTGATGCATACATAGTTTATCAAAGTTTGCTAAGTCTTATGGGGAACATGGAATAAGCGGCTTAGATTTAATTGATTTAAATTTAATAGATTCTGATTGATGTTAAAATAAATCACGATCTTGTGATTGGTTGACCAATACATGTTAGATTATGGTATCCTTTATTATAATAAAAGATGTTCAAAAACAATTCATAACTAAAAGATATATCACCATATGTAATATACTATTATGTGGATTTATAGAAAATAATATTTATGGTTAGTAGAAATTCTTTAAAATTAAAAATCATGTGATATGCGAAGTTATTAAATCAAAATATTTTATATTTAAATTTAATTTAACCGTGATTAGTAAATTAGAATAAGCATGGTAAATAATAAAATTTTGTATAAGATTGATTGATTTAAAGTTTAGAAGTAAATTCTGATTGCTTCTAAAATAATTTTAATTTTTTGATTGGTAATTTATCCACCAACCAATAATAATATCCTTATAGCGTATATCTAATAATTGAAATAATTAAAATATATGTAGTGTTCGTTTATATGAATTTATTAATTATTTTATTAACAAATTGTGAATAAAAATATTATTGTACCTTTTAAAAAATCGAGTTTTTGAAGATGTGAATTTTATCCAAGTTATTTAAAATTTGTTCAAATCCAATTTTGTAGTGTTGGCTTATATGCATTTATTAATTAATTTTATTAAGAAATTATGAATAAATATATTTTTGAGCTTATAAAAAAATCAAAATTTTGAAGGTATGGATTTTATTCAAGTTATTTAAAATATATAATGATATATCGTGATTGATTTCAAATTAAAATTGTGATTTTCTAATAAATATTTTTTTGATTTAAAAAATAGGTATTTATGGATATGTTTAATAAAATCATTATTGTATTTAAATTAGAAGTTTTAACTAACCATGGTTAAAGAGGTAGGGTGAGATTGTAAATAAGGAAAGGTCTAAATTTTAGGAATTGGCTCTGATTGGTCCTAAAATAATTCCTTGATTCTTATTGGTTAACTAACGTGTGGTAGACTCAGGTATGATAATAAAGGATTTGAAAAAATCTTTTAATTTTTTTAATTTTGGTAAGCTTATTAATACATATTATCACATAAAAGATATAGAAAATCTAAATAAGTGATCGAAAATGACAACTAAATAAGAGGGGTCTCATTTGAGCAGCCCATATATATATATAAGTGATCGAAAATGACAACTGAAAAATGGAACTTGCAATCAAAAATTCAGTTGCATGTGGTTGCATTCAGTTAAATATGGCCCATGCGCGGCCTTGCAACCCAAATTCACCAAAATCACCCCCTTAAAAAAAGTGTCAAGTCGTCTGGGCAGGCTGGGCAGCTAGGCAAGGGGGAAGGGTTGCCCTTTGTAGTATTTTTTGCAATTTTGAAACTTGTTTTTGTAAAATTGCAAATAGCTTTTCTTAACAAAAGTAAAATTGCAAAAATTTACTTTTTTATAAATATTTATTAAAAAACCTCTTTTATCTTTGATTGCATTTGTTATAATATAGAAAAAGAATATTTTATTAATATTATTTCTTCCAATATTAATTTATTTGATCTTAAATATAAAATTATTTTCTTTATTTAATCGCTATTATTTTATATCATAATTATTATGAAATTTAAATTTAAACTATTGTGTGCGTAGTATGGGCTATAATCTAGTTTTATTAGAATCCGAATTTTTCAATTTCGATCCGTTTTAAAAGAATATATCAATTCTATATATCTAATTAAATAAAACTCGAACTATAACTATAATAAATCTATACTATTATATAAAAGTCGAAACATTAAAAGTTTTGGTACATGTTTTTTTGTACATGTTTTTTGGTACTAGTTTTTTGGTACTTCGTGAATTTACTTATTTACCCTTCATTATAAAAAAAAATACACCTAAAATAAAGAATAACATAATATAATTAATGGTAATCAATCGAGATATTACCTTTTATAAACACCTAAAAACATCAATCGTATTATATCTTTCTATCATCAATATTTCCTTTTAAATTAAAACACGTTAGCTTTTTAATTTAAAACAAATCTTACAATCATTAATATATACCCGAAAATATCACACCATAATTTTCAAGAAAAATATAACACCTAAAATAAATAATAACATACTATAATTAATGGTAATTGCTAGATTAACATAATAAAATTAATGGTAATTTGTCGATTGCCTTTTTCACATTAATATAATAAAATTAATGGTAATCAATCAATTATTTCAATTATTAATAAAATATATTAAAAAAAATTATACATTGTTTATAATAAGGAAACATTAGTATAATCCGTAAACATGAGTACAATAAATTATATTAAATTAAAATTAATTAATTATATAATAGCCAAAACATTAAAAATTTTGGTACCTATTTTTTGGTATATGTTTTTTGGTGTGTCGTGATTTTACTTATTTACCCTTCATTATAAAGAAAAATACATATGATATCCATACTATTAAAACACCTAAAATAAATAATAACGTAATATAATTAATGATAATTAGTCGATTGTCTTTTTCATATTTAGTTTTAGTTAAAGATATTACCTTTCATAAACACCTAAAAACAACAATCATATCATATCTTCCAATCATATAATATCTAGTAATAATTGATATATACCCAAAAATATAAAACTATATCATATAATCACTAACAAAATATAATATAAATCCGTATATTACGAATAATAACCATTAGATTTTTAGTAAAAATCAGAAGCGTTAGATCCAATGATTAAATTAATTTACTAAAATTTCAATGTTCAAACATATTCATTTTAAAATTTTATAATATAAGTTTTAAATCATGCATATCATTAATTAAATTTGTATTAAATTATTAATATTAAAATTAAATAAAATATTGTAAATACTGATTATATGAAAATATATTTATAACATAAAATAAAATTTATTACATGTCAAAATAAATCCATGCATCGCACGGGTTATAAGCTAGTATTTCATAATGCGAAAAATCGAATATCCAATCCAAATTTTATTAACAACCCGAATAGTTGGCTTTGTTCACCCCTATTAATATTAAGGGATATCAACTTAATTATTTTTTTAGAAAAAACACGTTACACATTTAATGATTATAAATGATTAAATTTTGGGAATTTATCAAAAATATTACTCCCTCCGTCCCATTTTGTATGACACTCTTTTTTTTTGCAGCATTTCAATATACTTGGACGTGATACTTATAGATAATATTTTTAAATTTCTTTTGTTTTGTATAAAAATATAGATTCTATATTTTTATACAAATCGAAAAAAATTAAAAAATATAATTCACAAGTATCCGATCCGAGCACATTGAAATGCGTGAAAAAATCAGAGAATATTACATTTTAGGACGGAGGGAGTATATTTTCAAATTAATTGCAAATATACTATCCTACATTATCTTAATTGCAAATATATCATAAGTAAGTTTCCTAACTACCCCATCTGCCCACTGCCCCCCATCTCTCAAAACAGACTCTCCTGTTTTCTTTTTTAAAACATCTCGTCTTTCTATAGTTCTCCTCACCTCACCCTTGTTCCCACCACCACCTGTAACAGAGTCAAACATTGACTTGCTCCTTTAATTTATTTTATTTATGTAATAAGTTAGTGGACTGCTATCTTATGGGACTTATGTTATTGGGTCAAGCCCAACTTGAATTAATCGTGTAATGGGCCGGGTAGTCTAATTACTGAAGGAGGGAACTAGTACTTAAGGCAAGAGGGAATGGGGAGAAAGGCATGGGATGAAATATGTATTTCTTTTTTCATAAGTTTCCTCTTACCTTCTGTAATGGCGATTTACGTAATTGCTTGATTTAATTTCAGTAATTTTCGTTCTTGTCGTTCATTACTTGTTCAGTATTTTAATCCTTCTGTAATTTCAATTTTGTGAGTTTGGGTAAACGGTTACAAGTGGTATCAGAGCGGTAGTTTCTCGGAAACGCTGCCGCTGAATGGTTAAGATGGCGGAGGGTACTCGATCGAAGATGGTGGATGAGATGTTGGGAGCGCAAGATGTGAAATTAGAGGAGATGAATGAGGGATTGACTAAAACAAGGGATGAGTTGAATAATAAGATTGAAGGGCTGGAGGGTAACATTGCAGAGTTGAAACAAATGTTAATGGGCATACAAAATACGAAGAAGAAAGAAGATGAGGTGGTGATACAGATCGAAGAGGAGACGGGGGTCACCGTGGACAGCCCTGTGGTTCCGGTGATGGAATCGCCCAACAAATATTCAGGTAACAAACCGAACCTTACTCCAAATGATTCATCCCATATATCCAGTATACCCCCACCTTATACATCATATAATCCACACATTCCTCAAGTTTCAACGACACATAATTTCCCCACTTATCCCCCACCGTTTTCAACCCACCAGCAGGGTTATCAATCCCTCACTCCACCAGTTAATCCCTATTCTGTAACTACGACGACCCCTCCCCAGTATATGTACTCAAATACAGTGACTCATAACAGTATAGGGGGTCAGAATCACCAGATTTACATCCCTCATACCAACCAGTACACGTACACCACTCATAAGCCACCGTTAACTCACCCAAGTCACATCCCACCCTTAAGCCCTACATCCGGGGCCAGATATGAGACCCAGAACTTCCACCCCATCCCTAAAATTGAGTTTCCTAAATTTAGCGGAACGGATCCCAAGAGCTGGGTGTTGAGGGCGGAGCAGTATTTCGAGTTCATGCCTATGAACGATAATAGGAAAATTAAATTATCTGGGTTACATTTCGAGGGAAAAGCTAGTGTGTGGTTCCGTTACTATCAGGTGGGCAGAGTAGTGAATAACTGGAAGAATTTTCAGCTGGATTTAATATCGAGGTTCGAGGATTTGGAGACTATGGATGTTCAGGATCAATTTAATAAGTTGAAGCAGTTTGGAATAGTGGTGGATTATGAGGATCGATTTGAGGAATTAAGGGCATTGGTATTGTCCAAGAATAAGGGGTTCAATGAGGAATACTTCATCTCAAGTTTTATTAGTGGGTTGAAGGATCACATTAAGGGATCTGTAAAGATGTTTCGACCACAAAGTTTACACGATGCAGTATTATTGGCTAAACAGGAGGAGAGTAAGTCAAACAGGACGATGGGGCATAGTAGCTTGAAAGCAGGGTACTCCAAGACCACTGGAACTCAGGATTCCAAGCCAGCCACTACTTCTGTTGTGAAGTCTTTATACCAAGGGGACAATAAGAGGAGTAGGTCAACTCTTAGCAGTAAGGAAATAATGGACAGACGAGCTCGGGGCCAGTGTTTTCACTGCGACGAATTGTACCACCCTGGCCAAGAGTGTAAAACAAAACTCTACATAATGTTGGGAGAGGCAGATGAAGTAATAGGAGAGGACGATAATGAAGTAAGTAAGGTGCTTACAGAGATGGAAGCTTTACTAAAGGATGAATGCTTACCAGGGGAAATTTCGCTAAATGCTTTAGCAGGGAATCAATCGTTGAGCACCATTAGAATGCAGGGCAGGGTCAAGAACCAGATGGTAAACATACTAATCGATAGTGGGTCCACCCACAGTTTTATAGACCAACAGTTAGTGAAGAGATTAAAACTGATTGCAGAAGTGATTCCACCTCTAGCCGTGACAGTTGCTAATGGCAATTCAACCGTGATTGACACGGCTTGTATGGCTCTGAAGTATTCCATTCAAGGACACGAGTTCTATACTTACTTGAGGTTATATCCCTTGGGAGGCTCAGATATAATCTTGGGGGTCGATTGGTTGAAGAATGTAAACCCTGTAACTTTTGATTTTAAGGCCTATAAAATCTTGATCGAACGAGGTGGTAAGAAGATTGAGTTACAAGGTAACCTTCCAAAGGGAGACATTCAGTCAATAAGCAGCAAGCAGCTTCAGAAGTTGTTTAAGAACAAGGCACACATTCCCCAAGGGTATATATGCTTAATTTCAGGTGTGCCAGAAAAACAAGGGGATCCAGAGAAAGAGATTGCTACTCCAATACAACAACTGATTTACCACTACCAGGATGTTTTCGAAGAGCCTAAGGGCCTACCTCCTAGAAGGAAGCATGATCACCACATTCCGTTATTGGAGGGTACTCAGCCCATTAACCAAAGGAGTTACAAAATCCCTTATATTCAAAAGGCCGAGATGGAAATGCAGGTGAAGGAGCTGCTACAATCAGGGGTTATACAGGAGAGTACGAGTCCATTTGCTTCTCCCGTGATTTTAGTAAAGAAAAAAGACGGAACATGGTGTATGTGCATAGATTACAGGAAGTTAAATGAAGCCACAGTGAAAAACAAGTATCCTATACCCATCATAAATGAGCTCCTAGATGAGTTAAATGGGGCTTGCTGGTTCACGAAACTCGACCTCCGCTCAGGATACCACCAGATTCAGGTGGCAAGTGAGGATATATATAAAACAGCGTTTAGGACGCACCAAGGATTGTACGAATTCAAGGTTATGCCCTTCGGGCTAACTAATGCTCCGGCCAGTTTTCAAAGTTTAATGAACTCGGTGTTCCAAGAGGAGTTGAGGAAGAGTGTCCTAGTCTTCTTCGACGATATATTGGTGTATAGCAGCAGCTTAGAAGACCACCTTAAACACTTGCAAACAGTGCTTGAAAGGATGCGAGAGCACCAGTTGTATGCCAAACGAAGTAAGTGTGCTTTTGGCCAAGCGGAGCTTGAATATCTAGGCCACATAATCTCAAAAGAGGGAGTGTCAACAGACCCGTCTAAAATCAAGGTGATGCAAGAATGGCCAACACCTCGAAATGTTAAGCAACTACGTGGGTTACTTGGGTTAACAGGGTACTACAAAAAATTCGTGAAGGATTATGGATTGATCAGCCGACCCTTAACCAAGTTGCTGCAAAAAGGGGCTTACCATTTGGATGTAGAAGCCGAAGATGCATTCCAGCGACTTAAGAAGGCTATGACATCCACACCAGTACTTACACTACCTGATTACTCCCTTCCCTTCACGGTGGAAACTGATGCTAGTGATGTGGGGTTGGGAGCAGTGCTTATGCAAAAAGGACGTCCCATAGCTTTCATTAGCAAAGCTTTGTCACCTCGACACCAAGCGTACTCAACGTATGAAAAGGAGTTGTTAGCTCTAGTCATGGCTACTACTAAGTGGAGTCACTACCTTCAAGGCCACCATTTTATAATCAAGACAGCCCATCAAAGCCTCAAGTACTTGTTAGAGCAGCGTTTGTCTACAATGTTGCAACAGAAATGGCTGGCCAAGCTGCTAGGTCTCGATTACGAGATAGTTTATAAAAAGGGAGCTGATAACAGGGTGGCTGACGCTCTTTCAAGGTTACCAGCTCTACAAAACCAAGCCCAGGTCTGTTCAATGTCAACTGTTCAACTTAATTGGTTACAAGAGGTGGTTAGCAATTACGATCAAGATGAATATGCTCAAGAGGTTATGGGGGGGTTGTCCACAGGTGGGGAAATAAGTCAGCAGTGGCAATATATTCATGGACTACTGAAGCACCAGGGCAAGATATACGTGGGCTGTCAAGGAGATATAAGAAGTAAGGTAATATCTGAATTGCATGATGGAGTTGTGGGGGGACACTCAGGCCAAGAAGCCACACTCAAGAGGGTAAAACAATTCTTCTTTTGGCCCACTATGAAGAACGATGTAATTAAATACATCCAAGAGTGTGACACTTGCCAACGAATTAAAACAGGACACCAGTTTCCCGGGGGGCTGCTTCAACCCCTACCCGTGCCAAATCAAATCTGGGAAGACGTCTCAATTGATTTTATCGAAGGGCTCCCTAAATCATTCAACAAAGATTGCATTATGGTTGTAGTGGATCGGTTCACCAAGGTGGGACATTTTTTGGCTCTTGCACATCCATTTACAGCAACACAGGTGGCCCAATTGTTTTTAGAACAACATTTTTAAGTTGCACGGCTTACCAAAATCGATTGTCTCAGACCGGGACAAGATTTTTATCAGCACGTTCTGGAAGGAGCTGTTTAACAGTTTAGGAACACAACTTCAAATGAGCTCGGCCTACCATCCTCAAACCGACGGCCAAACGGAAAGGTTAAATCGTTGTTTGGAGCATTATCTTCGTGCTATGGCCAGTTCTCGACCTAAAAGTTGGTGCAAGTGGCTACCATTAGCCCAGTGGTGGTACAACACCACATATCATTCAGCCATACATAGAAGTCCTTATGAGGCTCTTTATGGGGTATGTCCCCGCTAAATTTGCATTCCAGCTGATAACCGAACCCAAGTGAATACAGTGGCAGAATTTATGATTCAACGAGAAGCCCTGAACAAGGTGCTGCAGGAGGCTATTGTGACAACATAGCACAAGTACAAACACTATGCTGACACCAAGCGCACAGAAGTAGAGTTTCAAGAAGGTGATTGGGTTTTCTTAAAACTCCAGCCATATAAACAGCTTTCAGTAGCTACTAGGAAGCACTTGAAGTTAGCACACAAATACTATGGTCCCTATCTAATTGTGGCTCGCGTTGGGAAGGTTGCTTATAAGCTTCAATTGCCGGCTAGCAGCCTCATACATCCAGTGTTCCATGTGAGTCTGTTAAAGAAGAGGATTGGAAGCAAGGAGGTGGCCACTACTGTTTTACCTCAAGTGGGGCAAGAAGGGCAGCTGCTAGCATAACCAGTCAAGGTGTTGCAGAGAAAGATGGTGAAGCAAGGGAATGTAGTTGTCATTCAATGGTTAGTCCAGTGGTCCAATTCAATTCCGGAGGATGCTACCTGGGAGAATGCACTACAAATACAACAGCAGTATCCTGACTTTGATCCTTGAGGTCAAGGATCTTTTTAAGGAGCAGGCAGTGTAACAGAGTCAAACATTGACTTGCTCCTTTAATTTATTTTATTTATGTAATAAGTTAGTGGACTGCTATCTTATGGGACTTATGTCATTGGGTCAAGCCCAACTTGAGTTAATCGTGTAATGGGCCGGGTAGTCCAATTACTGAAGGAGGGAACTAGTACTTAGGGCAAGAGGGAATGGAGAGAAAGGCATGGGATGAAATATGTATTTCTTTTTTCATAAGTTTCCTATTACCTTCTGTAATGGCGATTTACGTAATTGCTTGATTTAATTTCAGTAATTTTCGTTCTTGTCGTTCATTACTTGTTCAGTATTTTAATCCTTCTGTAATTTAAATTCTGTGAGTTTGGGTAAACGGTTACACCACCTCTCTCCCCCTTCTCCCCGCTATTAAATCATCGTCGTGCAAGTGTTTCCACCATCTCCGCTGCCTCCTACCCCGACCTCCTCCGATTTTCACCATCTCCTTCGATTTAATATTGGTTAAAGTTGGGGCCGCAAGCCTATCAGACATGTCAGACCTTGTAAAAGCTATTGCTTACTATTTTTAACTGTTGATTTTCAGATGGTTGCAGGCTATGGTGGAGAAGAACGGGGTGGTGGAATGTTGAGGAATGTTATGGGAAATACAGAGAGGAGAAGGGAGGGTGAAGGTCGTGAACGGTGTCGCGAGGTGAGTGGAGGAGAGGCAGACGAAGGGAGGGGAAAAAAGGGATGGCTTGGTGAGTTACGGGTGGAGGCGAGATAAAGGACTCAGAAGGAGTTAGGATTAAATTGCATATTGTTGTTTTGTGTCTTGTTTTGATTAATTGGTTGATTTCGGTGGATTTGATTTGCTTTTGTGGATTTAGGTTGTAAAATTAAGTTGCAATTAGTTGTTTTATTGGGGTTGATTTTGGTGGACTTGGGTAGTTGCCTGCAGGGCCTCTCATAATTTTCTATTTCTAACAATTGCAACTGAATGCAACCACATGCAACTGCGCAACTACATATGCAACTGAATGCAACTAAAATCTAAAAATTAAATTTCCATTTTCAAAAAAAAGAGTTAAATTTCAATTTTCTGATGATGCTCAGTCCTTATATCTGGAAGTTTGTAGAAAAAAAAGAAAATGAAAATTACAATTTTTAATTGCATTCAGTTGCATATGTGCATATGCAACTGAATACAACTGAATGCAACTAAAATCTAAAAGTTAAATTTCCATTTTTTGATGATGCTCAGCCCTTATATAGATCTTATATAGATCTGAAAGTTGGTAAAAAAAAAATGAAAATTCAAATTACAATTTTTAGTTGCCCTGCTGCCGGGCAGCCATTATAAATAAGATAGTGTTTTTACTAAATTTTCAAAAAAACAGTTATATATGGTTGAATGTAGTTGGATCATGTATTTTTGCAATTTTTTTCAAAAGATGGTATTTTTGCAAATAAAACTTTAAAATAACAATATTTTTGCAAAAACTTTTATATGTTAGGATTTTTTTTCAAAAAAGCCCAATTTTGCAACCAAACAATTATTTTTAAATATAACATTTAGAAGTTTAATCGAATATAATATTTATTTTATTGTTAATATATTATTTTTTTGGTAAAGTTGTAATCAGCAATTGTGGTTACCTCTTTTGGTCATGATAAATCTTTGTTCTAAAAAGCGGTTTAAGCGGTCGCCTAGGCGATTTTGAATGTCTAACTGTTTCGATTAGTACAAATCAGGAAATTAAGCAATTTTTAGGAAATTAAGCATGTTTAGGCGGGATTAAACGAATTTATGGGGGATTTAGGCGGGGATTAAGCGGGTTTGACCAAATGTTGACCCTTTAATTATTTTTTTTAATTTTTTTCTTTATATATTTTTAAATTTTCATATTATAAATTAATATATATAATAAATATATATAATTAAAATAATTAAAATAAATATGTATATATTCACAATCGGCTTAATGACTCACTTAAAATTCCACCTAGCGTCCGCTTAACCACTTGCTAAAAGGTCCTCCCCAGCTTAGAATCCTAACTGCTTTTTAGAACACAGTGATAAATACATGTAGTAATTTTTAGTTCAACATTGGGCTCTACTTTTACAGAATAAACCTCTCCAATTCCGACAGGTTCTCTCTCTCTCTCTCTCAGGTTTATGTCATGGTCTTTAATTCTAAATCAACGATCTTTGCTGTTGAGTTTTTGTGTTAGGTATCGCTGAATTTTTTGGGTTTCTCAAAGCTTAACGTTATGTTTTTGTGTGTGTAATTGCCTAACAATTGTAAATTGTATGTATCCGTAGCTCTTTATGTGTGAATGTAATATATAAATATCTTAGAGTTGTAAGATAAATAGTTCATGTTAATTTTGTAGCTTTGTAAGACATCTTATAGTTAAGTATTGTTATGTTGTTAATATGTTCTTGTTATCTTGTCCTTTTAGGGTTTCGATTTTATAGTTGTGTGTGTACTGTGTTATTGTTTTTAAGATTTGGATTTTCCTTGGAGATACATAGCAATATATAGTATTATTACATTATATGGAGATTCCTGTACAGTTTTCGGAAATTTGTGTTATGGTTGAATTGACTGAAGGTGGAGTCTTTTGTTACGATTTCGTAATCTGTCTGATCCTTACTAACTTCATTGGCATTCTGTCACCATATTCTTTTTATGATTTCCCTTTTGCCGTGTGCTTCTATATGAAGCTCATACGTGTATTCAGCCTTGGAATATATGTATCTTACCTCTGTTTATCCTCAAATTGTCTTTCGGGTCGTCCCAAAAGAGAATCTCCTTTCGAGGATTGAAACTTCTATATAAATAAGTTTGATTCTGACAATTACTCACGCGGTGCTGATATATCTGTTAGAAGTCATAGTCGGTGCATGAAATATATTTTGTAATCATGTTAATTGGAATTGTGGGTCTTCAAAAAATATATGTATTTTTCCTTTGTTGTAATTTGTTAAGCTAAAAAGTAAAATAATTATCAGTGACATGTATGTTTAACTTGGGACTTTGCTCACTTTTTGGCATCAAGAATTTAACATTTTTTTATTGCCTTTTTACTTGTTCGCCAGTGGTCTCTTCCCGTTCATGTACACCCTTCTTTTAGGAAAATTAATTAGTGTATTGGGAAGTTAGGATTTTAGGGTTCTATATGTTGCGTACAATTGTTGTTTCGGATGGAAGTTCAATCCTTTTTTGTTCGTTCATACGTATTCAATGTTAACCTACCTTTGGTATAAGGTTTTCTTAATCTATTGCATGTCCTAAGAGCTGGGGGTGGCACATAGGTACCTATAGATTATACTATGTTATAAAGTTCTCACAAAAATGTTTGTTCTCATATGTTAATCAAGCCATTAGGTGAACCGCTGAAGTATTTATAGCAGGAGAAATTATTAGTTGACAATCACTTGTAATTCGTATGTCAGGTTAATAGCAGATTTAGAAGTAGAAGCCAATACAGACCAATTACTTTCTGATAATGTTGTATTGACCTCGATGTTATGTAGGCTTAGGTAAAGAAATTAAATGCTAGTAGAGTGTAGATGACTGACTGCAACTTTCCTGATTCTGGAATAGTAGGATACGGAATGCAGCATAAACGATCCAAGTTTTAGATATCTGTCCCTAAATAAAACTAGCATCTTAAATAGTAGTACATTTTGTGTGTTATTTTGATGATGGAATATAAGCCATTTGGAATCACTCCCCACCTTTTTTTTTTTGGGATAGAAACTTGATTCTTAAATAGGATTCTTTCTTGTTATATTCTAAGATCAAATTTACCATAAAAGATGTAACATAGGGCTTATTTAGGTGAATAGTTAAATTTAAAATTTTCAGTCGTAAAAATCAATGTCATGATTTTGAACTATGAGAAAAAATCTATGCGGTCTAAGTTGATTGGCGGTGACTTGAGGTGGACCACACATACTCATAAGTCATATCTACTCGTGTGGATGCCACCCTTGCCTGAAGGCCCTAAACTCTGAAGGGTTTTAGAAACTCCGATTAACCTCGCTACTTTCATTCGTTGTTGTGTGTTCTGTTAGCTACTCTCAGTATTGTGTTTATGTTGATATTATTCTTGTGCGTTGGCACATTTTTGCATTATTTTTCGTCATTCTTTCTTTTGACTCGTTGACAGGGTTCTTTCTATATTATTGAGATAGTGGGATGGCTAATTCAAATACATCAACTCTAATATTGTCTTCAGAATCTTCAAGTCAAGCACATATGACAGTTGAAAACATGAACTCAACTCAGCCTCCGGAACTGCACAACACATTGGATGGTCCCATTGCAATTCTTTGGGACATCGAAAACTGCCCTGTTCCATGTGACGTACGTCCAGAAGATGTTGCCGGTAACATCAGAATGGCATTGCGGGTCCATCCCATTATCAAGGGAGTTGTTACTTTGTTTTCTGCATATGGGGATTTCAATGCCTTCCCCAGACGATTAAGAGAAGGATGCCAGAGGACTGGTGTCAAACTAGTGGATGTACCTAACGGCAGAAAGGATGCTGCTGATAAGGCTATATTGGTTGACATGTTCCTTTTTGCCCTAGACAACCGTCCACCTTCTACTATTATGCTTATATCAGGTGATGTTGACTTTGCTCCATCGCTGCACATTCTCGGTCAACGTGGATATACTGTTATTCTTGTCATTCCCGCTGGTGTGGGTGTATCATCTGCACTAAGTAATGCAGGTAGGTTCGTTTGGGGCTGGCCCAGTGTGGTTCGTGGGGAAGGCTTTGTTCCCCCATCTAACACGGTAGTTCCTTTGCCTAGAGGTACAACTGATGTTTCAAGGTATCTTATGGGATGCCAGATCAATGAAAATCCAGATGGTCGAAATGAAGAAGCTGGTTATAGAGGAATCTCCCAGAGCTTTTATAATTCAATAGATTTCTCAGCTGCGCCACAGTCTTTATCTGGATACAATTCGACAGCAGTATCTAGCCCTTATATTTCTACAGTAAGATCACACAGTCTTCCATCTTGTTTGAGTGAAGTTTCAGCAAGACCTGTTGCTACTTATGAGCAAAATTATTCTACGAGGGTACAACCTGGAGATATAAATGGTTTGAAAGATCAGTTAGTCAAGATGCTTGAATTGTTTGGTGGAACTATGCTCCTTACTCGTGTTCCTGTTGAGTACTATAAATTTTTTGGAAGAACTCTATATGTTTCAGATTACGGGTCAGGCAAACTTGTGAACCTTTTCAAAAAGATGGCTGACAAGATATCTGTCGAAGGAAAAGGTAAACAGAGGTTTGTATACCTCCATGGCTTAAGAGGTCCTCAATTTGATTTGGCAAAGAATGATAAAACGGGGAATGGGAATTGGGAAGTAAACAACGATGTTATCGTTGGCACAGGATCTTCTGATGAATTCTCAGATGATAATGGCCGAAGGGACGGAGATAAGAATAATCCCGTTATCACTAACCAATCTGGAATTGTTGATCAAAATCTTGAACAGTTCAAATACGAGCTTCAAGAGATTTTAGTTAGCTACAATTGTCGTATATTCCTTGATTGCTTTGAGGCAATGTATAAGCAAAGGTACAAAAAACCGCTGGACTGTCAACGATTTGGTGTAAATGAATTAGAGGAGTTGTTTGACAAACTGAGGAATATCGTGGGGTTACATGTGGAACCCGTAAGCAAGAAGAAGTTTCTGGTTGCAGTTTATGGCTAAAAAAATTGACAGTACCAGGCCATAGTTTTTAAAATCATTTAACTCAGATGGACATTTAGGTGGTACAAACATTGCCCTGTTGTTTCCAGAATTCAATTGATGTTGGAAAGGAATTCCAGGAGAGTATGCTAGAGCAGGCGAGATGCACTTAGTTTATATTACATTACATTACATGGACAAATAAGACAAGTTTTCCTTTCTACAAATGTTTGACAAACTGCTTTATATAACCAATTAACCATTCAACTATATCAGCAACAACAAAACTTGTCGACTTATGTGTAATATTTACATATGAAAATTGTAAAAATTTCAAGTCAGATATGTTTCGCAAGTGAAATTGCATTTTATCTATACTATTATATTAAAGCCAAAACATTGAAAGTTTTGGTTTTCTCCTAAGTTTTGGTTTTCACTCTAATTATTTAATTTCTATACTATTATATTAAAGTCAAAACATTGAAAGTTTTGGTTTTCTCCTAAGTTTTGGTTTTCACTCTAATTATTTAATTTTAAATTATTTATAATATAAAACAAATCAAATGAATTCCGTTAAACCAATACAAAGTAGTATTTTATATTTACACCATTACTAATACAGCTAAACTTAAAACCTCCGTTGCCTTACAGAACTCTATTCTTCTAAACCTCATCTGCGCAATCTTCATCAATTCAATACAGAATCTTCTTCGGCATATATCAAACAATAAGGAATATTCTTTATTTAAATCCCTCTTCCAAAGATCAAGGTTCAAATCCCATCAACAACAAATTTACATTAAGATTTTATATTATTAATTCTAATCAATACATATCATTTATTAAACTATTATTATTCGTAATAAATTATTCTCTATTTTATTTAATTATATAATTTTAAAATTATTTAAAAGTAACCCGTGCTTCGCACGGGCTATAAGCTAGTAATAATAATATTATAAGCAAAACATGGTATATTTGGTTTGGTACTCTTTTTTTGGTCATTCTTTTTGGTACTGTTTTTTGGGTCACTCTTTGGTTTGGTTAAATCTCTATTATTAATAAAATTAAAAAAAAAACACAAAGCCTAAATAATATGTATTAATATTAATATGCACCACATACACAAATATAATAATTCAAAATATAACTATAATAATTCAAAATATACTATTATAAGCAAAACAGGGTATATTTGGTTTGGTACTCTTTTTTTGGTCACTCTTTTTTGGTACTCTTTTTTTGGTCACTCTTTGGTTTGGTTAAATCTCTATTATTAATAAAATTCAAAAAAAAACACACATAGCCTAAATAATATGTATTAATATTAATATGCACCACATACACAAATATAATAATTCAAAATACAACTATAATAATTCAAAATATAAGCAAAACAGGGTATATTTGGTTTGGTACTCTTTTTTTGTCACAATTTTTTTGTACTCTTTTTTTTTGTCACTCTTTGGTTTGGTTAAATCTCTATTATTAATAAAATTAAAAAAAAAACACACATAGCCTAAATAATATGTATTAATATTAATATGCACCGCATACATAAATATAATAATTCAAAATACAACTATAATAATTCAAAATAAATAATTTTAATAATATTTATATACATGGGATTATAAAGTTATAAATTATTTTATTAATAAAAATATATATACAACTTAAAACTTTAATAATAAAATATAATTAAAAAATTTACAAGCAACCGTGCATCGCACGGGTTATAGGCTAGTATTCATTAAAGTCGAGCGGAGTCAACATGACAAGAATCAGTTAGTAGTACCAGTTTGAGCTTTATAAAGTCAATAGATAAACCAGCAATAGTAAACCCTAAGGTTTTATATTTGTAATTGTTCATCTTTTTTCCATTGTTCAAAGAAATCTCAACCTGGATGTGTTTGAGTGGTTAATTACTCCGAAAAGCAAAAGTTGGCTGTGTGTTATGGGATCAATTTCTTTTTTTAGGTAAAACATGTTATTCTTTCTATTTTTTAAAAATTAATCAATTTCATTTTTCACGTATTTACGTCATGTCTTATATTTAGCCTAACTAAAATTTCTCCTTTTATATAAACTTTATAGAAAATATTTTTGAGTAAAAAAATATTAATTTTATAATTACTAATAATAACTAATCAAAAATCCTTTTCGGCTAAAACATGTTACCTATTTCATCTTTTCTAACTGAAATCCATTTTTTTGCAATAATATTATGAAAAAGTTAATTTAAATAAAGTAATAATAACATTATTGTTATAATACTTAATGACTAACCTTTCAGCTAAAATGGATCATTTTTTTACATCTTCAAACTAATATCCCTCAATTTCTTAAAATATCACGAACAACATATATATTATTACAATAAAATAATATCATTTAAAATCTACACAATTCATTTCTTAAAATTTTTTAATTCAAATTCAAGAAAATAACCATATAAAATTTAAAAAAATTCGTAAATCGCATGGATTTTAAGGTGTATCTGTTAAATATGAAACAATTAAAGAATATTTAGCAAAAAAAAATGAAACGAATAAACTTTTGAATTTTCTTAACATATTTTGTTGAAAGTCCATTTAGTTTAAAAAATTTATAAATAAAATTGTGGAGAGAAATTACCAAAAAAAACAACTGTTTTAAGATTAATAAGAGGAAAAACCGTGGTCTTAACTTTTGACTGCGTACCACCTATGCGTACCACCTAGGGATGGCAATCGGATAGGTCGGTTTGGATTTTGTGAAAACCAGACCCGGACCCAAATATATATGTTGGATTCAGATTCGGATCTAGACCCGATTGAAACCCGAATTCCTAGATCCAGGCCCGATCTGTTGGGTTTCGGTTCTGTGAGTCGACAGTCTTTTGGGAAGATTGCTAGACCGTCTTTCACTTGTAGGTTTTGGTGATTTGTCAAGTTCGAAAGTGAAAATTAAATTAGATTTAGGAATTTACTAGATAACGTAGTAAAGCCTCCCTTAGATTTATTCGATGTGACATAATCAAGTAACGAGTCAATTTGACAAAACGTTTTCTTGCCCCAATCACTAAATTTGGATAAGGAATGTCAATGAAATGATATTTCCTAGTCTAAGTTATTTGTGATACATTTAAAGGCAAAGTCTAGACGACACAAATATCGAAATATTCAGAATACTGATTTTCCGGACCTAAAATAAATGTTTTATTCAAAATAGTGTTCATTTCAAAATGTTTTATTCTCAAATATGTTTGATATATTTTTCAAAGACTCATTTTCAAATTGCCTTGCCGAAAGAATTAAAGAAGATTTTATCCCAGAACCCTAAAGAGTTTTTATTTAAATTGGATAAAACTCTGAAATATTCAAAATAAATATTCCGAGGACTTCATAGTAATTATTATTTGAGGAATATTATATTTGAATATATTTCAAGTCAAAACTTTAGCCAAAGTATCGACAAGTTACGGTAAACGGTTAATGTATTTTATTCCGTCGCGTAAGGACATTTAATCAAAATATTTTTGAATAAAATACCTCCACATGTTATTTTGACTTGAAACTTTGGATATGTCATTAGAATATTTAAAAAAAAAATTAGGATTAATTTCATGATTTTTGCATGACTTTTTTCCGAGACTCCAAAAATCGATACGTAATTGATTTTTCGGTCGCTTAAAAGTCATAGATGGTCAACGAATTTCAAGATGAAATATTGACCATAATCTTCTGGGAATATTTCTAGGGGATTCCCCAAATTTCATAATTTTTAAGTGATTTTTCGATTTATTTCATATTTATGGGTTTACCGCTTCGTTTCGGTTTTTTCGATTAAACCGAGCCAAAAGAAGCTTCCTAGATATTTTATAATATTTATTTACCACGTGATGATCTGCTGGGAATTTCTAGGAAGGTGCCAAAAAGCTACTTTATGTCAATGATTAATTAATTAGTAGCTTGCCACTTGTTTAATGCGCATTGGTCCATAAAACCCTACTTTTGCCTATAAATATCAAGCTATTCACACTCTTTTCTCCAAGCCTTCTTGTGCCAAAGAATCGCTGCTCTTTTCTCTCTAGAAACACAGCAATAACAAGTAGCCAAGAGCCTTCAAAAAGATTTGGATAACAAAGCTTTGCTCCTTCATCTTTTATCATCTTTTAAGCTTTGTTTTTGGTCCATTTCTTACATTTTAAACACTACTCGGCCAATCTATTTTTGGGGCAGCCCTCTTGCACGTTTTAGGCAGTCTCCAAGTGCTCTTCAAAGTATATTTGAGTCACCATTTAATCCTCCTTGATTATATATTTCTTTGGTGCTCATTTGGCCTAATTGTTTTAGTAGTGTTTTTGGCTCTTGTTTAGCTCATCTTGGCACTCTCGGCAACATCACTTTAAGGCAGCCTCTTGAAAGTTTTTAAACAGCCTTATAAGTGTTCTTGCTTGAGCATTTGAGTCACCCTTCTACTCTTCTTGATTATATCTTTTTGGTGCTCATTTCGGCTCATCTTGGTAGTGTTTTTTAGGCTTCAAAACTAGCTCGTATCTCTTGTAGTTCTCTCTTAATTCAAAGAGGAACTTGAGCCTTTGTAAGGTCAAGAGTCATAAGCTAGTTAGTGGGTTTGTGCAAGCTATATATTCGGTATACTAAGTGCTTGAATTCGTTTGAATATATACTTGTGCAAGTAGTATTACATTTGTCACCTTACACACTTGTTCTTGAATTAATTCGTGTAATGTGTGTAGACAACTTGTAAGCTACCAAGAGGAGGTTCTTTTAAGAACTTGTTAGCCCTCTTGAAGATCTTAGTAACCACTTGATCTATACTTGGTTATAAGGCAAAGAACTATCTTTTAACTAGTGCTTAATTTGCATAAACTAAGTGGTTTAAACTTAGTACATTTTAAGTTAAGAGAAAGCTTCTTTTAGTGTTGGTTATACAAGTCCCTTGAACCTTCATTGTGTTACTTCTTTAAGGACTTAACCAAGACTACTAGAACTAGTTTCTTAACCGAAACTAAGTTCAATCTATTCGGCCATCTCTTGATTTCTATTCGGCCGAGTAGTTCTTGCATAGTATATATTGTTGCATCCACGTTTAATTTATTGTCTTGCATTAGTTGTGTGATAAGTCCCTTGTGTGACTTCTCCCGGCTACTGACGTGTTTAATTTTCTTGCACTAGTTTAACGCATAATAGCGGCCCTCATTTTATCCTATAGATAAGCGAGTTACTTTTCCGTACGTGTGAGTTGTGTTTATGTGCTTGTGTGTTTATTTAACGCGTAATAGCGTCCCTCGCTTCGACGAGCTTTATATATTTATATTCGGCCATATTTCGGCCTAGGCTATACTAAAGCCATTTTACAAGTGCTAAACACTTGTATTTTATTTGTGTTGTAAAACACAAGTAAGTTGTATATTTAATTTTGTTTATATTCGGCTAAACCGAATATTTATAGAAATTAATATACTTGGTTCTTATTTATATTGACGTAGTTTATCTCGTTAATATTTATATTTGCTTTCTTGATCTAGTCCTCGCACTAGTTCATTTTTAATCGTCAAATTAAAAGGAATTTAAGTCGTAGGACTTGTATTATATCCTTTGACGTGAGGTGAAGTGAAGTGAGGTGATTCTCGCTCTAAGATCCAAGTCTTAGACACGCCAACGGGGAGTTGGGTGTCTTTGCACCGTGAGGAGGAGAAAAGACCCAAGATCTAAGACCTAAGATCCAAGATCGTTAATGGGTGTAGATATGAAGTCTACGCAAAGGGTTACTTACGTGGTTGTGAGGAGGTGACGGGAAGTTACGCTCCAAGATAAACTCGTAAGGGGTTTTCTTGCATTGCATTTAAGGAGGTAACGGGGAGTTACGCTCCAAGATAATCTTGCAAGGGGTAGCTATAGTATTTTGAAGAGGTAACGGGTAGTTAGGCTCTAAGATAAATACATAATGGTTGTAAAGGCTTCTCCGCCTACTATAAGGAGTATTTTACTTATAGTGGAAGAAATCTCGAGTTCGGGAGGAGCTCGGGGACTGGAGTAGGGGTGTTCGAATCCGTTAGGGGATTGCAGCATCGCGAACCAGGATAAATCGATCGTGTCCCATTTCTCTCTTTTATTTTCCGCACTTTATATTACTTGTTCATAAGTAATTAATTTTAAAAGAGTAAGAAATTTTAAAAACGTCAAGCTCTAATTTTAAAAAGGTAATAAGATATTCAACCCCCCCTCTAACTTATTTCACCCTATTTCGGGACCTATCAGGTTCGGTTCTGATTTTAATCGGGTCTTAATTTATTTATACAATTATTTATTAACATGTTTTTTGAAACAATAATTTATCAACTAGAACACTATATTTAATCAAATGTCAAGGAAAATGTAAATTTTAATTAAGCGCATACATCATCCAAATACATATAATTAAAAGATGAATAGTAAAAATATGTCTATCAATTTGTAACATTTATATGTCAAAAATTGACTTAAATGCTTTATAATATGAGTCTCTTAATAGTTTATGAACAAAAAAACACGAGAAAAATATAGTAACCTTAAGTTGAATGCAGCTTAAATTAATAGCATTAAAATAATTAGACTATTAAAAAATTAATAACTAAAAACATACTCCCTCCGTCCCTTAAAACTCTTCCCATTTCTCTTGGACACGTTTGCCAACGCACACTTTTACTCGTTAATATCTTTAATTTCGTATTAGTATTGAATATAAAAACTTCACTATATTAAAGTACTCATAAATACGAATCCAACAAGATCACTCATGACTATGTTTTGTTTTATAGATTAGACGTAAATTAGTAATTTGTCTCTTGTTATGAACAGTCCCGACATTCTAAACGGGAAGAATAATAAGGGACAAAGGGAGTATTATTATATATATAATACACTATATTATACACAAATATATATATTTGTATTTTGGATTGGATCCGGGTTTGAGATGTGTTCGGTTCAATTTTCGGGTTTCGGGTCCGGCTCAGTTCGATTTGGACAAAACCCAAACCCGACCCAAAATTTATCCGAGTCTAAAAATAAATCCCAAACCCAGATTCATATCCAAAATTTCGGGTTCGGTAGACCCCATCGCATCGGGTATCCATCGGGTCGGGACAAATTGGCATAGCTAGTACCACCAACGCGTTTGACAGGCTAGTTAGGCTAACTTGGTGCCTACGTTTATAACGGCTCTCCCTTTCCCTTTCGGACACGGACAGCCAGTTAGTCTCATACACTATATATATCCCAATTGATACGCACATATCCCCACATTCTCATTCTCATCAGAAGCTCTCTCTCTTACCCTGAATATTTAAGAAATTTTATAAGCTATGGCCAAGATTGTCAAACGCCGGGGATCACAACTGGAAGTTCGAGTCCGAAGAACCGTTCCTCGTGAGGTTCTCGGTCCATGCAATCCGAGTTTTAAGTCACCCAATGCCCTTCGCATCTACTTCTTCACTCACATTCGAAACAAATATTTGGATTCATCGTCGACTCTTGTCCAAGCTGAAGAAGAAACAACTGGAGCACGGATTATGTGTGTCGATAATCGTCTCTTTTTCAAACGCCACCAGAAGCTCAACTACAACATGGCTATCTCTCAACTTCTTGAATCTTTGGAAGTCAAGGCGGATTTACATGATAAAATCACTAGCCAGATTATGTCAATGGGAGAGTCCAAATACAAGGGTGGCAAGAAGGTAAAGAGGAAGATCTTCAAGGGTCTGCGTGTTGATTTGACATGGATTCGGACGTTTGTTCTTGATCGAGATTCTGTCAACCAATTGGTCAAGGAGGTGTTGGCCGGTGAACGAATTTGGCGTGGAACCAAGAGATAGAGGGGTGCACTTTGTGCTCTAATTAAGAACAAATTCTATTGATTGAGATTAGTTTGATTCAGGGTTCTTGAAAAATTTACTGAACTTGTTTGTATTCTCTGGAAAACCAATTTTGGGCATGGTTGTCTTGTTTGCGATATGCGTTTTTGTTGAAAGTTGTAACTTTTATTAGTAGAGTTGTTTTGTGTAATTGTAGTGTCTGGAATCCAATTTTGGGAATGTTTGTTTGGTATCTGAGTTTATATTACAAGTTGTAATTTTTTGGAATATCAGTTTATATCTATGGTGCATACAATTAATTTCCTAATTATGAGAATGTATAATTAATGATCTTTTGATTTCAACCAGCATTCAAATTTATCTTCTATGTTTTGTTTTACAAAAAGGGTTAGCTTATAATTTATGCCAATATAAACTTAATCAATAACTGTTAGACATATTTTGTATGAGGTTTTATTTGATCAAGTTAAGTTTGATCACAAAAATAATGTTCTGTTCTTAAAATCTCTACTCTGTAATTGCAAACCATCTGCTTTAGGACACTGCCAAGTTGAACTGCAGTGGAAGAGAGGTCGTCATGCATATCGTAGAAGAGAATTTATGCATATCATGATCACATGATCAAGAGACTTCACATTTTATCAAATCATTCTAGTCTTTAAGCAAGTGCTTGCTTAATTATGTTCATGCTGATGCTATTGCTGAAACAATAGAATTTCTTACAACATGCTTTTTGTTAATCTCATTCCAGCTCAAATATCCATTGTTGCCAAGGTAATCACTTTCAGGACATAAATTGAGGTCAATGGTGACTGTACTCTGAAGAATGAACATAAAGTACTGTACTTTCCCAAGAATGAGATTGTTGATGGCTGCACAATGACACTCATTCCTGTAGATGGAGTATTTGCAACAGCGGGATAAGAAACACTTTAATCAACCGTATTAGTTAACATTCTCTTAAAGGTGCTACTAGTAGTATTAGTGTTGTTGAGGGCGACTAGGAAAGAATGATAGTTGAGGGTCAAGAATTGAATTTTGATATGAAAAACAGATCTTCGAGCAATAAGCATAATCTGTGAGCAATTTATCATCATCTTCAATTGCTGCGGTCTGCGGATCCTCTATTTGGTGCCCATCCAGCCAAGATATCGACTCCTGGCTCCAGCACATCAGGCTTTAAGATCCAAGGAGACCTTGTGTCAGGCCCTTGTGGTGAAGAATATGCAACTTGAGGAGCTGGCTTATATTCCAATTGAGTTCCTTGGAACTTGATGCATACTGTTGACTTGATGAATACAGTTGGATCATTTGTTCTGATTAAGTAGTCCTTGTTTCGGGATCACGACTACAAATGGCGTTTCAAAATCCCGGGCCATTAAAATTGCCGCGAGTCTGTGCTGTAGATAGCACCAGCAGCTCACCGAATCCAGAAGTTGGCCACACTCCAACATGTTTCTTTAGGCCTAAAATTTATGGTATGAATTGTGTGGCGATGTCCAAATGTTTCATTACATGTTGCAAGATGACCAGGCATTTCATGCAGTTGTTCAACGTGGCTCTTGGACAGAACTGCACTGGAACCATCCATGACATGAGTATAGGTACAGATGCGTTGGCATCGTCTATGAGAGATGAGAGCATCGACATATACCAGCTATGATGAGCCAAAAATGGTGCTAGCACCATCTTCTAATGATGAGGATAAGACAACCATTGATAGAGCAGTAAAGGAAATAGAAACTTTAAATTGGTCAATCCTTTCATCATTGAGAAGCTTGTTACGTACTGAATCAATATAGTACTAACTAAAGAAGCTCTATCAACGATCTCTCTTGAATGTATTAAACTTAAGGGTCGGAACTCTTGTATACGAAGTATGGACATGATATGGCTGTCTGTGTAGTATCCCATATTGATTAGATTGAGAGTTGTATACCAAATTGCTAGTTCTTTTAGACTGATTTGTGGTGGGTTGTTGGGTTCAATATGAATTCGGTTATGGGCTTAGATGTTATAGTCTGCCTCTTTTTGAAGTCTTGGTTTGTATAAAAATTCGAAGAGAAAAGACAACGGAGGGGGGCGGGGGGCGGGGGGCGGGGTGGAATTACAGAATTACTAGCTGCTGAGAATCTTAGGTGAAATATTTGTAGTTGACAATAATGATTAGATCCCTTGGCTGTAATTATTAAATACGCAATCTCAGAAGTAACAATAGTTACATGTGGCTTATTCATTTTTAATTGTTTTAACGTACTGTAACGTGTTACTATCCTCCATAGAATGACCAAAATGCTGTCAAGATTTGGTAGTTATTGTTGGGATCCAACCTTCACCTCTTTTCTGTTTTAGGACTTTATGAAACAGGCAAACTACTCTTAAATTCATCAATCAATTTTGCAAGGTTGATTACTATGTACTACATAGTACGTACCAGCAAAATGATACAGTACTGCTACTCAAACCCAACTAAACTACTAAACTCAATGACAATCACAAAAAGCTTGTGTTATACAATATTACAATGGGTATTTAGATGTCTAAGAATTAGTTGGTACATAGTTCTATTTACTTAAAGATAATTAACTATTGATCATTTGCTGTTGTTAGTATTACAGTACTTCTCACAAACAAATGTTTTAAGATTAATAAAAGTAAAAACCGTGGTCTTAACTCTTGACTGCATACCACATACGGATGACAATCGGGTCGGTCGGGTCGGGTTTTGTGAAAACGAGACCCGGACCCAAATATATATGTTGGATTCAGATCTGGACATATATGTTGGACTCAGATCTGGACCTAGACCCGATTGAAACCCGAATTCCTAGATTCAGACCCGATCCGTTGGATTTCGATTCGGTTCTGGTTTTAATCGGGTCTCAATTTATTTATATTATTATTTATTAACATGTTTTTTTGAAACAATAATTTATCAACTAGAACACTATATTTAATCAAATGTCAAGAAAAATGTAAATTTTAATTAAGCGCATACATCATCCAAATACATATAATTAAAAGATGAATAGTAAAAATATGTCTATCAATTTGTAACACTAGCGTAACAGCCCGTGCAAGGCACGTGCCTCTATGTGAATGCCTCTAATTTTGTTCTAAAGAAGAAGGTAGCGGTTGGTTTAATAATATTTGGACTGAAAATTCGTAATTATGAAATTGTAATATGAGTAGTGATATGTGTTAATAATAAATGCCAATAAGGACTGTATATACACGCTGTTATGACGATGGGACCACTTGCGCTCTCGATGAGGAAAGGGGGGTCGTTCGGAACCTTGGCTCCAAGCCTGGGATCGTTTATCCTTCTTGTTAGCTGTGAATTTTCCAAGCTTGAGGCGGAGATCATGCTCAGCTAACTTCTTTCCAAGACGATCAAACACACTAACTGACCTCGCCTTAGATGAGGCAACCACATTATGCAACCCCTCCTTTGTCTTAGTAGCCTCTACATCCCCCTCCCGCTCAAGGTCTTCATAGAAGTAAGGGTGTGTTTGATCCGTAACAACATCATCAAATTCATCCAAGAGTTTCTTGGTGGGGCCCTTACTGTTCTCCTCCTGATAGGTCTTGGCCCCTTCCTGGAATTCCTTTTTTGCGCCCCTTGAGCTATACCACTTCTTCACTCTAGTCATCCTTTCTTGCACTGCTAACACCTTCTTGGACCCATCCTTGTCCTTGCTCATGGGGGGATCGCCTTTGGGTATCATATATGATCCCGGGGTCTCCTCGCTGTTCATCTTCTTGTTCGAGTTAGTCATCTTTCTCCCAATATGATGACTGCCCTCCTTCTAGCGCCAATTAATAATATTGTCGAGTATGATGTACAATTTTGAGTTATGAACGGGGATCGTGTAATTTTAATTTGAGAGATTAAGATGATAATCTTTGTCTTTCCATACTGATAGACATTGCTTTCCATATATATCAACACGATTACAACCATTCACAATTAGCCGCAAGTAGTAGCATACTCATTAAAAAATGTTAAGTGAAAATGGCGTGATTTATCTTATAAGATTTTGCTTCCCTTAAAATATGTTAATGTCATCTCTAAGTATATAATGCAATGTTCTCACACCGGTCATGAACATACAAAAACAAAATTCCTATAGGAAATAGACCGAGGTTGCGTAATAAAATTATAGTTCATATCATTCTACATCAGATCAACCTGGAAAAAACATATTATGTTAGTAATATTTTTAATATTATATCCAAAAGGAGATTAATTATTACGTAATATTTCGCTAAACAATCACAGTTTTTCAGGATAAATGTAAACTTGAAGATATATGGTTAATTAAAAAAAACTTTTTTCCAACTAAATTTTATTTTATTTCAATACTTTAATATATACATAGAGATAAATGTTTTTGAATTTTTTTAAATCCAGACTTAGTAACATTCATGTATAACCAAGAATTTTATTTTAACATTTTATTTTACATGTTAATCATTTATAATGACAAAGAGAATGTAGATTATTTTAGAAAATATAAACAACTGATGTGTACATTCTGAAAAGAAAATTATTAAAAAAACGAATGTGATGAATATATAAACATGATTATTGTATAATTTTAAAATAATTTTAAACCTAATTTTCTTAATATAGAATGATAGAAGTAATGAATAATGAAATATATTGCATATACTATATTAATCAACTAATTTTTACACAAATATTAAAAGGGTGGTACATTTTGTTAATTTTCAACAAATAAGGGCAAATAGTAATTTCATTGCCATTAAAATGGAACATTTTACCTTGTGTTGATGTATATTTTAAAAAGCAAAATAACCCGTGCGAGGCATGTGCCATCTCTAGCAATTGTTATAAATTCTGTATAATTTTACGATTTAAGGATTTTTTTTAAATATAATTGCACCTTTTATGTTCATACATATTATAATATCAGTATTTTAATTTATGTATTATTTTATTTATGTATAGATCATATGAGCACTAAAAATTAGATGTTTTGTAGCATATAAATATATTGTATAGGTTATAACACAATTTCTTTTAGAACAATGATAAAAAGACATATCATCGATGTGAATAATACTCGTCATACAATACTTTCCAGATAAAATTAGTACGCTCCTTAATATTTATTTCTTTAAATATCTCATCAAGATATAAGTCACATAGAATTATACTCCGAAATTACGAGAGGGTTGATTCCCAACATTATGTAGGTTGATTCCCAACATTAACATAATTTCATATATTTTTTGCATAAATATTAAAGGGATGGTGCTTTTGTAATTTTTTAACATATAAGGATATTATCGTAAGTTCACAATCATTAAAATGACACTTTTTTGCACTTGTGTTGTGGTTTAATATATAGTAATAGATAGATCGTGTACCATATTATGAAACCTAAAATATAATATTTTTAAAATAATGCGAATCACCATTATTTTTACCCAAAAATTAAAATAATAGTAAAAATAAGATAATGGAGAGGTCGGGTTTATGTAAAAGGTTTTTTTAACTTAAAACTAAAAAGTCAATGTAGCACAGTGGTCGGTAGGATAACTTGTGTAAAAGAGGTTCTAGGTTCGATTCACAACAAAAACTCATTTTTTTTTTCATTTAAATAAAAGAGTGGCATTTCATGTAATTTTATAACTTATAAGGGTATAACTGTAATTTCACAAGGGGATTATTGGCTCAAATTATGTCCTTGTTGCTCTACTATATTGGCTCAGGAACAAGAGAGAAAATTCTCTAAATAACTCACTTTTATTCTCAAATTCAATGTCCCTTACAATGCTCTAAACATGTCTATTTATACTAATGCTAGAGGTCCTTACATGCAAATATTGAGGTCCTTAAATGCAAATAAATGATGGTAGGTGGAGTAGGTGGAGTAGGTGGAATTAGGTAGAATTTGACTTCTAAAAAAAAAACATGGGCTGCTGGAATTGGTATGGTGGCTTCTGGAATCATACTCCCCGGGTTGGAGAGAACTCGACCTCGAGTTTTAATATTCTTCATTGTCCAAATAAGGCGAAAGATCAGCAACATTAAAAGTAGCAGAAACACCATATGTTCCAGGCAGTTCTACTTTGTAAGCATTGTCATTGATTTTCTGCACAACTTTGAATGGTCCATCAGCTCTAGGTGACAACTTGGCATTTGGTTGATTAGGAAATCTCTCTTTTCGTAAATGAATCCAGACCAAATCTCCAACTTTAAAAATCTGTTGCTTCCGATGTTTGTCTCGCTGATTTTTGTATCTGGAATTTTGTTTCCGTATCTGCTCTCGAACTTGTTCATGCAGTTTCTTGATTTCCTTCGCTCGACTATCTGCATCAGAACTGAATTGTTGTTTGTTGGTTGACGGAGTCAAATCAAGTGGACTAAGTGGACGGGTGCCATATACAACTTCAAAAGGGCACTTTCCCGTGGACTGATTAGTTGAATTATTGTAAGCAAATTCAACTTGAGCCAGAATAAGATCCCACTGCTTCAAGTTTTTACCAACAAAACTTCGAAGTAGATTTCCCAACAGTCGGTTGATAGCTTCGGTTTGTCCATCAGTCTGAGGATGGCTCGCACTACTGAACTGCAGCTTAGTTCCCATCTTCTTCCATAAAGTTCTCCAAAAATGGCTTAAAAACTTCACATCTCGATCAGAAGTGATCGTTTTTGGAATTCCATGAAGACGAACTATTTCTTTGAAATACAAATCAGCAACTTGAACAGCATCATTCGTCTTTTGACAAGGAATGAAATGGGCCATCTTTGAAAATCTATCCACCACGACCATAATTGAATCCTTCTGACGTTGACTTCGTGGAAGTCCCAAAATAAAATCCATAGTAACATCTTCCCATGGTGATTCTGGTACGGGAAGTGGCATATATAAACCAGTGTTTTGGCGTTTGGATTTAGCCAAATGACAGATTCTGCATCTTTGAATATGCCGATTTATATCTCTTTCCATTCTTGGCCAATAAAAATTTTCCTTTACCAGGGCCATAGTTTTATCTCGGCCAAAGTGGCCTGCTAATCCTCCATCATGGGCTTCCCAGATAATGGCTTCTCGTAGTGAACATCGAGGAATACACAAAGTCTTCTCTTTGAATAAAAATCCTTCATGCTTGTAGTAATCTTTGGAAGATTGCACTTCAGTAGTATTCCAAATTTTCTGGAAGTCAGGATCATCTGGGTACAACTCCTTGATCATTTCAAAACCAACTACTTTTGTTTGGAGTGTAGACAGTAGAGTATGGCGCCTACTGAGAGCATCTGCAACAACATTTTGAATTCCAGCCTTATGTTTGATTAGAAATGGATAAGACTGTAAAAACTCACTCCAAGAGGCATGTCGACGGCTAATCTTCTGTTGAGAGTTCAAATATTTTAAAGCTTCATGATCAGAATAAAGAATGAATTCTTTATTTAATAGGTAATGACTCCAATGGTGCAAGGCTCGAACAATTGCATAAAACTCCTTGTCGTATGTTGAATACCGAAGTTTAGCATCGTTAAGCTTTTCACTGAAGAAGGCTATAGGATGACCTTCTTGACTTAAAACAGCACCAATTCCAGTGTGGGAAGCATCACAGCTAACTTCAAATACTTGATCAAAATTTGGAAGGGCTAATACTGGTGCTTCAGTTAAACATTTCTTCAGCTTGTCAAAACTTTTCTGTGCAACCTCGATCCATTGAAACTTGTCTCTTTTGATACAATCTGTGAGGGGAGCGGCAACTGTGCTGAATTTTTTGATGAATCTTCTGTAAAAAGAGGCTAATCCATGGAAACTTCTGACCTCATGGATTGATTGCGGAACTGGCCAGCTATTGATTGCTTCTATCTTTTCCGGATCAACTCGTATGCCTTCGGATGTGATGATGTATCCAAGAAAAGTAACTTCATTTGTCAGGAAAGCACATTTCTTCAAATTGGCATAGAGTTTTTGTTCACGAAGAGTCTGTAACACTTGTCGGACATGTTCCAAGTGTTCCTCCTTGTCCTTACTAAAGATCAGAATGTCATCAAAATAGACGACGACAAATTTACCAATAAAGGGTCGAAGGACTTGATTCATAAGTCGCATGAATGTACTTGGCGCATTGGACAACCCAAAGGGCATAACTGTCCATTCATAAAGACCATCTCTTGTTTTAAAGGCAGTCTTCCATTCATCTCCTGGTCGAATTCTGATCTGATGGTATCCGCTTCGAAGATCAATCTTTGAAAAGATAGTGGAACCATGTATCTGATCTAGCAAATCATCAAGTCTAGGAATTGGAAATCTATACTTGATGGTAATTTTGTTGACAGCTCGACTATCAACACACATTCTCCAGCTTCCATCTTTCTTAGGGACTAGAATGGCAGGAACCGCACAAGGACTAACACTTTCCTGTAGTAATCCTTTTTTTAATAATCCTTCAACTTGATTTTGAATTTCAGCATGCTCCTGAGGACTCATTCTGTATGCGGGTCGGTTTGGAATCGTTGCTCCCGGACTGAAATCAATAGCGTGTTGGATGTCTCGCATGGGGGGTAGTCCAGATGGAATGTCTTCTGGAACCACGTCGGGAAACTCTTCAAGTAGTGGTTTAATTTCGACTGGAACATGAGTCTCCTTATTTGATTCGAATAATAGAAATAAGCTCATGGTTTGAACTTCCTCTATAGCTTCCTCTAGTTGTTTCTTCGTGACTAGGGACACTAATGGTTTGGCTTCCTTCTTGTTTTTATCAAGCTCACTCGGTGGCAAAGTAGCTAACTTGATTTTTACTCCATCCTTGACAAAAGAGTAGGTGTTTGCATAACCGTCATAAAGTACTTGACGATCATACTGCCATGGCCTACCTAGAAGAAGATGACAGGCATCCATAGGCACAACATCACACCATACTTGATCCTGGTACTTCTGACCAATAGAGAATGTCACTAGGCAACGCTTGTCAACTTTGACTGTACTTCCTTTATTGAGCCAATGCAAACTGTAGGGGTGTGGATGAATCTGGGTTGGTAGATCCAATTTTTCTACCATGTAACTTGAAACGACATTTTCACAACTCCCATTGTCTATGATAACATCACAGACTTTTCCTGCAGAAGTGCAACGAGTGTGGAAAATATTGCGTCTCAACCAAGGTTCTTCCTTATTGGCCATTGTGTTTAGGCTTCGTCGGATTACTAAGGACTCACCCTGATCAGCAGCAGTAATTTCTTCATCGTATATTGGACCTGCGTAATATTCTCCTTCAGTGTCTTCTCGAGTCTCTTCTTCCTCGTAAACTTCATAGGCTTCTCCTTTGATAATTGTGATAGTTCTCCGGTTTGGACAGTTTGAAGCAATGTGACCAAAACCTTGGCATTTAAAGCATTTAATGGCCTTGTTTTTGTTTTCTGTAGAAATGGTTTTAGGAGAGGGTTGGGTGGAAGTGCTGGCTTGGTTGGTAGATGGCTTTTGATTGTAAGGTGGTTGGTTTGCTGGAGAGAAATTTCTCGTGGTAGATCTTTTGGGTAGCTGCTTCTCTACTCGCGTAGCAAGACGAATAACATCTTCTAACGACCAATATTGTTGAAGTTCAACACGATCAGCAATATCAGTATTTAATCCTCCGAGGTATCTGGCAATGGTCTGCTCCTCTTTTTCTTGTATATCACACTGCATCATCAACTTCTCAAATTCTCTTGTGTATTCTTCGACTGATAAATTTTTCTGACGAAGATTTTGCAGTTGGATAAACTTGTCTTGGTAGTAGTGAGGAGGAAGAAACATTCGGGTTAATTCCTTTCGCATTTTTTCCCATGTTTTGATCTTGCTTTTTCCTTCTCGGTCTCGCCTTTTTTTAAGATTTTCCCACCAAATGGAAGCATGTTTCCTTAATTTCACAGCAATAATCTTCACCTTTTTTTCTTCGTGAATATCCTTATATTCAAACACCCTTTCGACTGTTTGAAGCCAATCGATGAAATCATCCGGTTGCAGTCTTCCTTCAAAGTTAGGAATGTCAACTTTAATGTCATCATGTCTGACTTGTGGCCTTTGAGGTCGACGATTTCTAGGTGTTGAAGAATCACTGGAAGATTCTTCATCTTCTAGTTGACGCTCGTTTAACAAGACTTGTTGGGCTTGCAAAGCATCTTGAAGTTCTTGAATTTGTCTCCGCATGTCTGCCATTTCAACATCTCGCAGAGGTTGTCTTCGTGGAGGCATGTTGAAAAATAAATTTTCAGTTAACAGTGCTCGTGAACAGTACCGTATGAACAGTGCCGTATGAACAGTACCGTATGAACAGTGTCGTATGAACAGTGTCGTATGAACAGTACCGTATGAACAGTGCTCGTGAACAGTACCGTATGAACAGTACCGTATGAACAGTGTCGTCTTCTCCGGTGATGAACAGTGTCGTCTTCTCCGGTGATGAACAGTAACTCTGCCTGAACAGTGTCGTCTTCTCCGGCGATGAACAGTGAACAGTGAATAGTGAACAGTAACTTCCGACCGAAATAGTGACCGGAATTTCTGTTTTTTTTCACTCAACTCCGGGATCTAAAAACCTGGCTCTGATACCAAAATATGGCTCAGGAACAAGAGAGAAAATTCTCTAAATAACTCACTTTTATTCTCAAATTCAATGTCCCTTACAATGCTCTAAACATGTCTATTTATACTAATGCTAGAGGTCCTTACATGCAAATATTGAGGTCCTTAAATGCAAATAAATGATGGTAGGTGGAGTAGGTGGAGTAGGTGGAATTAGGTAGAATTTGACTTCTAAAAAAAAAAACATGGGCTGCTGGAATTGGTATGGTGGCTTCTGGAATCATATATAAACCATTATTTTTACTCAAAAATTAAAATAATAGTAAAAATAAAATAATGGAGAGGTCGGGTTTATGTAAAAGGTTTTTTAACTCAAAACTAAAAAGTCAATGTAGCACAGTGGTTGGTAGGATAACTTGTGTAGAGGATGTTCTAGGTTCTATTCACCACAAAAACTCATTTCTTTCCATTTAAATAAAAGAGTGGTATTTCATGTAATTTTGTAACTTGTAAGGGTATAATTGTAATTTCACAGGGGGTTTATTGGCTCAAATTATGTCCTTGTTGCTCTATTATATATAGAAAGAGAGGTCGGTTTATGTAAAAGGTTTTTAACTCAAAACTAAAAAGTCAATGTAGCATAGTGGTTGGTAGGATAACTTGTGTAGAGGATGTTCTAGGTTCGATTCACCACAAAAACTCATTTTTTTCCATTTAAATAAAAGGGTGGTATTTTCATGTAATTTTGTAACTTGTAAGGGTATAATTGTAATTTCATAGGGGGTTTATTTGCTCAAATTATGTCCTTGTTGCTCTATTATATATAGAAAGAGATTTATATGTCAAAAATTGACTTGAATGATTTATAAGATGAGTCTCTTAATAGCTTATGAACAAAAAAAACTCTTAATAGCTTATGAACAAAAAAAAACACGAGAAAGATATAGTAACCTTAAGTTGAATGCACCTTAAATTAATAGCATTAAAATAATTAGACTATTGTTCGGTTCAATTTTCGGGTTTCGGGTCCGGTTCGGTTTGGACAAAACCCAAACCCAACCCAAAATTTATTCGAGTTTAAAAATAAATCCCAAACCCAGATCCATATCCAAAATTTCGAGTTCGGTTAGACCCATCGCATCAGGTATCCATCCGGTTGGGACAAATTGGCATAGCCAGCAACGCGTTTGACAGCGTTTGACAGGCTAGTTAGGCTAACTAGCCTAACTTGGTGCCTACGTTTATAACGGCTCTCCCTTTCCCTTTCGGACACGGACAGCCAGTTAGTCTCATACACTATATATATCCCATTCGATACGCACATATCCCCACATTCTCATTCTCATCAGAAGCTCTCTCTCTTACCCTGAATATTTAAGAAATTTTATAAGCTATGGCCAAGATTGTCAAACGCCGTGGATCACAACTGGAAGTTCGAGTCCGAAGAACCGTTCCTCGTGAGGTTCTCGGTCCATGCAATCCGAGTTTTAAGTCACCCAATGCCCTTCGCATCTACTTCTTCACTCACATTCGAAACAAATATTTGGATTCATCGTCGACTCTTGTCCAAGCTGAAGAAGAAACAACTGGAGCACGGATTATGTGTGTCGATAATCGTCTCTTTTTCAAACGCCACCAGAAGCTCAACTACAACATGGCTATCTCTCAACTTCTTGAATCTTTGGAAGTCAAGGCGGATTTACATGATAAAATCACTAGCCAGATTATGTCAATGGGACAGTCCAAATACAAGGGTGGCAAGATGGTAAAGAGGAAGATCTTCAAGGGTCTGCGTGTTGATTTGACTTGGATTCGGACGTTTGTTCTTGATCGAGATTCTGTCAACCAATTGGTCAAGGAGGTGTTGGCCGATGAACGAATATGGCGTGGAACCAAGAGATAGAGGGGTGCACTTTGTGCTCTAATTAAGAACAAATTCTATTGATTGAGATTAGTTTGATTCAGGGTTCTTGAAAATTTACTGAACTTGTTTGTGTAATTGTAGTCTCTGGAAAACCAATTTTGGGCATGGTTGTCTTGTTTGCGATATGCGTTTTTGTTGAAAGTTGTAACTTTTATTAGTAGAGTTGTTTTGTGTAATTGTAGTGTCTGGAATCCAATTTTGGGAATGTTTGTTTGGAATATGAGTTTATATTACAAGTTGTAATTTTTTGGAATATCAGTTTATATCAGTTTGTAATAACATATATATTATTACTATCAAATAATATCATTTAAAATTTACACAATTCATTTCTTAAAATTTTTTAATTTAAATTCAAGAAAATAACCATATAAAATTAAAAAAATCGGTAAATCGCATGGATTTTAAGGTGTATCTGTTAAATATGAAACGAATAAAGAATATTTAGCATAAAAAAAATATGAAACGAATAAACTTTTGAATTTTCTTAACATATTTTGTTGAAAGTTCATTTAGTTTAAAAGATTTATAAATAAAATTGTGAAGAGAAATTACCAAAAAAAAAACAACTGTTTTAATATTAATAAGAGTAAAAACCGTGGTCTTAACTCTTGACTGCGTACCACCCAGGGATGATAATCGGGTCGGTCGATTTGGATTTTGTGAAAACCAGACCCGGACCCAAATATATATGTTTTTGACCCAGATCCGGACCTAGACTCGATTGAAACCCGAATTCCTAGATTCAGAACCGATCCGTTGGGTTTCGATCATGTTCTGGTTTTAATCGGGTCTCAATTTATTTATATAATTATTTATTAACATGTTTTTTTGAAACAATAATTTATCAACTAGAACACTATATTTAATCAAATGTCAAGAAAAATGTAAATTTTAATTAAGCGTATACATCATTGAAATACATACTCCCTCTGTCCCATCCATTTCTTTACAATTTCCTTTTTGGGACGTCCCACCAATTCTTTACATTACTAAAAATAGTAACTTTTAACAATAAAATACATTATTACATCCACTACTTCACTTCACTTTTTCAACACTTTACACTATTACACCCACTATTTCACTTATTTTAACACTAAAATCACTATTACACCCACTATTTCATTTATTTTAACAATATTACACCCACTATCCTTGGTCTCCGTGCCCAGCCACAATGTAAAGTATTGGCTGGGACGGAGGGAGTATAATCAAAAGATGAATAGTAAAAATATGTCTATCAATTTGTAACATTTATATGTCAAAAATTGACTTGAATGTTTTATAAGATGAGTCTCTTAATAGTTTATGAATGAAAAAAAACACGAGAAAGATATAGTAATCTTAAGTTGAATGCAGCTTAAATTAATAGCATTAAAATAATTAGACTTTTAAAAAATTAATAAATAAAAACATAATATTATATACATAATACACTATATTATACACAAATATATATATATATATATATATATATATATATATATATATATATATATATATATATATATATATATATATATATATATATATATATATATATATATATATATATATATATATATATATATATAGGGTATGATTCAGGTGAGAACACGTATATGTTGGAGAACAATGAGAACATCACATTTCAAGCTATTCTAAAGGGCCCCGCCAGGGGAACCCAATACGAAAAAGTCTTATAATTCTACCCTCTATCCATTCATAAAAAAAAAGTTAAAAAAATTTATTTTTTTAAAAAAATTTAAAAATGATGACGTGGTAGTAGTTTTTTTTAAAAAAAAATTTTGTTAATTTTTTTAAGTTTTTTTGTTATAAATCGATAGAGGGTAGAATTATAAGACTTTTTTGTGAAGGTGCCCCTAGCGAGGCCCTTTAAAATATCTTGAAATGTGGTGAATATGTGTGTTCTCACTGTTCTCACACTAACATGTGTTCTCACTGGAGCGTGATATATATATATATATTTGTATTTCGGATCGGAACCGGGTTTGAGATGGGTTCGGTTCAATTTTCGGGTTTCGGGTCCGGTTCAGTTCGGTTTGGACAAAACTCAAACCCGACCCAAAATTTATTCGAGTCTAAAAATAAATCTCAAACCGAGATCCATATCCAAAATTTCGGGTTCGATTAGACCCCGTCACATCAGGTAGACAAATTAGCATCGCTAGTACCACCAACGCGTTTGACAGCGTTGGACAGGCTAGTTAGGCTAACTAGCCTAACTTGGTGCCTACGTTTATAACGGCTCTCCCTTTTCCTTTCGGACACGGACAGCCAGTTAGTCTCATACACTATATATATCCCATTCGATACGCACATATCCCCACATTCTCATTCTCATCAGAAGCTCTCTCTCTTACCCTGAATATTTAAGAAATTTTATAAGCTATGGCCAAGATTGTCAAACGCCGTGGATCACAACTGGAAGTTCGAGTCCGAAGAACCGTTCCTCGTGAGGTTCTCGGTCCATGCAATCCGAGTTTTAAGTCACCCAATGCCCTTCGCATCTACTTCTTCACTCACATTCGAAACAAATATTTGGATTCATCGTCGACTCTTGTCCAAGCTGAAGAAGAAACAACTGGAGCACGGATTATGTGTGTCGATAATCGTCTCTTTTTCAAACGCCACCAGAAGCTCAACTACAACATGGCTATCTCTCAACTTCTTGAATCTTTGGAAGTCAAGGCGGATTTACATGATAAAATCACTAGCCAGATTATGTCAATGGGACAGTCCAAATACAAGGGTGGCAAGATGGTAAAGAGGAAGATCTTCAAGGGTCTGCGTGTTGATTTGACTTGGATTCGGACGTTTGTTCTTGATCGAGATTCTGTCAACCAATTGGTCAAGGAGGTGTTGGCCGATGAACGAATATGGCGTGGAACCAAGAGATAGAGGGGTGCACTTTGTGCTCTAATTAAGAACAAATTCTATTGATTGAGATTAGTTTGATTCAGGGTTCTTGAAAATTTACTGAACTTGTTTGTGTAATTGTAGTCTCTGGAAAACCAATTTTGGGCATGGTTGTCTTGTTTGCGATATGCGTTTTTGTTGAAAGTTGTAACTTTTATTAGTAGAGTTGTTTTGTGTAATTGTAGTGTCTGGAATCCAATTTTGGGAATGTTTGTTTGGAATATGAGTTTATATTACAAGTTGTAATTTTTTGGAATATCAGTTTATATCAGTTTGTAATAACATATATATTATTACTATCAAATAATATCATTTAAAATTTACACAATTCATTTCTTAAAATTTTTTAATTTAAATTCAAGAAAATAACCATATAAAATTAAAAAAATCGGTAAATCGCATGGATTTTAAGGTGTATCTGTTAAATATGAAACGAATAAAGAATATTTAGCATAAAAAAAATATGAAACGAATAAACTTTTGAATTTTCTTAACATATTTTGTTGAAAGTTCATTTAGTTTAAAAGATTTATAAATAAAATTGTGAAGAGAAATTACCAAAAAAAAAACAACTGTTTTAATATTAATAAGAGTAAAAACCGTGGTCTTAACTCTTGACTGCGTACCACCCAGGGATGATAATCGGGTCGGTCGATTTGGATTTTGTGAAAACCAGACCCGGACCCAAATATATATGTTTTTGACCCAGATCCGGACCTAGACTCGATTGAAACCCGAATTCCTAGATTCAGAACCGATCCGTTGGGTTTCGATCATGTTCTGGTTTTAATCGGGTCTCAATTTATTTATATAATTATTTATTAACATGTTTTTTTGAAACAATAATTTATCAACTAGAACACTATATTTAATCAAATGTCAAGAAAAATGTAAATTTTAATTAAGCGTATACATCATTGAAATACATACTCCCTCTGTCCCATCCATTTCTTTACAATTTCCTTTTTGGGACGTCCCACCAATTCTTTACATTACTAAAAATAGTAACTTTTAACAATAAAATACATTATTACATCCACTACTTCACTTCACTTTTTCAACACTTTACACTATTACACCCACTATTTCACTTATTTTAACACTAAAATCACTATTACACCCACTATTTCATTTATTTTAACAATATTACACCCACTATCCTTGGTCTCCGTGCCCAGCCACAATGTAAAGTATTGGCTGGGACGGAGGGAGTATAATCAAAAGATGAATAGTAAAAATATGTCTATCAATTTGTAACATTTATATGTCAAAAATTGACTTGAATGTTTTATAAGATGAGTCTCTTAATAGTTTATGAATGAAAAAAAACACGAGAAAGATATAGTAATCTTAAGTTGAATGCAGCTTAAATTAATAGCATTAAAATAATTAGACTTTTAAAAAATTAATAAATAAAAACATAATATTATATACATAATACACTATATTATACACAAATATATATATATATATATATATATATATATATATATATATATATATATATATATATATATATATATATATATAGGGTATGATTCAGGTGAGAACACGTATATGTTGGAGAACAATGAGAACATCACATTTCAAGCTATTCTAAAGGGCCCCGCCAGGGGAACCCAATACGAAAAAGTCTTATAATTCTACCCTCTATCCATTCATAAAAAAAAAGTTAAAAAAATTTATTTTTTTAAAAAAATTTAAAAATGATGACGTGGTAGTAGTTTTTTTTAAAAAAAAATTTTGTTAATTTTTTTAAGTTTTTTTGTTATAAATCGATAGAGGGTAGAATTATAAGACTTTTTTGTGAAGGTGCCCCTAGCGAGGCCCTTTAAAATATCTTGAAATGTGGTGAATATGTGTGTTCTCACTGTTCTCACACTAACATGTGTTCTCACTGGAGCGTGATATATATATATATATATTTGTATTTCGGATCGGAACCGGGTTTGAGATGGGTTCGGTTCAATTTTCGGGTTTCGGGTCCGGTTCAGTTCGGTTTGGACAAAACTCAAACCCGACCCAAAATTTATTCGAGTCTAAAAATAAATCTCAAACCGAGATCCATATCCAAAATTTCGGGTTCGATTAGACCCCGTCACATCAGGTAGACAAATTAGCATCGCTAGTACCACCAACGCGTTTGACAGCGTTGGACAGGCTAGTTAGGCTAACTAGCCTAACTTGGTGCCTACGTTTATAACGGCTCTCCCTTTTCCTTTCGGACACGGACAGCCAGTTAGTCTCATACACTATATATATCCCATTCGATACGCACATATCCCCACATTCTCATTCTCATCAGAAGCTCTCTCTCTTACCCTGAATATTTAAGAAATTTTATAAGCTATGGCCAAGATTGTCAAACGCCGTGGATCACAACTGGAAGTTCGAGTCCGAAGAACCGTTCCTCGTGAGGTTCTCGGTCCATGCAATCCGAGTTTTAAGTCACCCAATGCCCTTCGCATCTACTTCTTCACTCACATTCGAAACAAATATTTGGATTCATCGTCGACTCTTGTCCAAGCTGAAGAAGAAACAACTGGAGCACGGATTATGTGTGTCGATAATCGTCTCTTTTTCAAACGCCACCAGAAGCTCAACTACAACATGGCTATCTCTCAACTTCTTGAATCTTTGGAAGTCAAGGCGGATTTACATGATAAAATCACTAGCCAGATTATGTCAATGGGACAGTCCAAATACAAGGGTGGCAAGATGGTAAAGAGGAAGATCTTCAAGGGTCTGCGTGTTGATTTGACTTGGATTCGGACGTTTGTTCTTGATCGAGATTCTGTCAACCAATTGGTCAAGGAGGTGTTGGCCGATGAACGAATATGGCGTGGAACCAAGAGATAGAGGGGTGCACTTTGTGCTCTAATTAAGAACAAATTCTATTGATTGAGATTAGTTTGATTCAGGGTTCTTGAAAATTTACTGAACTTGTTTGTGTAATTGTAGTCTCTGGAAAACCAATTTTGGGCATGGTTGTCTTGTTTGCGATATGCGTTTTTGTTGAAAGTTGTAACTTTTATTAGTAGAGTTGTTTTGTGTAATTGTAGTGTCTGGAATCCAATTTTGGGAATGTTTGTTTGGAATCTGAGTTTATATTACAAGTTGTAATTTTTTGGAATATCAGTTTATATCTATGGTGCATACAATTAATTTCCTAATTATGAGAATGTATAATTAATGATCTTTTGATTTCAACCAGCATTCAAATTTATCTTCTATGTTTTGTTTTACAAAAAGGGTTAGCTTATAATTTATGCCAATATAAACTTAATCAATGACTGTTAGACATATTTTGTATGAGGCTTTATTTGATCAAGTTAAGTTTGATCACAAAAATAATGTTCTGTTCTTAAAATCTCTACTCTGTAATTGCAAACCATCTGCTTTAGGACACTGCCAAGTTGAACTGCAGTGGAAGAGAGGTCGTCATGCATATCGTAGAATAGAATTTATTTAAGCATATCAGATCACATGATCAAGAGACTTCACATTTTATCAAATCATTCTAGTCTTTGAACAAGTGCTTGCTTAATTATGTTCATGCTGATGCTATTGCTGAAAAAATAGAATTTCTTACAACATGCTTTTCGTTAATCTCATTCCAGCTCATATATCCATTGTTGCCAAGGTAATCACTTTCAGGACATAAATTGAGGTCAATGGTGACTGACTGACTGTACTCTGAAGTACTGTACTTTCCCAAGAATGAGATTGTTGATGGCTGCACAATGACACTCATTCCTGTAGATGGAGTATTTGCAACAGCGGGATAAGAAACACTTTAATCAACCATATTAGTTAACATTCTCTAAAAGGTGCTACTAGTAGTATTAGTGTTGTTGAGGGCGACTAGGAAAGAAAGATAGTTGAGGGTCAAGAATTGAATTTTGATATGAAAAACAGATCTTCGAGCAATAAGCATAATCTGTGAGCAATTTATCATCTTCAATTGCTGCGGTCTGCGGATCCTCTATTTGGTGCCCATCCAGCCAAGATATCGACTCCTGGCTCCAGTACATCAGGCTTTAAGATCCAAGGAGACCTTGTGTCAGGCCCTTGTGGTGAAGAATATGCAACTTGAGGAGCTGGCTTATATTACAATTGAGTTCCTTGGAACTTGATGCATACTGTTGACTTGATGAATACAGTTGGATCATTTGTTCTGATTAAGTAGTCCTTGTTTCGGGATCACGACTACAAATGGCATTTCAAAATCCCGGGTCATTAAAATTGCCGCGAGTCTGTGCTGTAGATAGCACCAGCAGCTCACCGAATCCAGAAGTTGGCCACACTCCAACATGTTTCTTTAGGCCTAAAATTTATGGTATGAATTGTGTGGCGATGTCCAAATGTTTCATTACATGTTGCAAGATGACCAGGCATTTCATGCAGTTGTTCAACGTGGCTCTTGGACAGAACTGCACTGGAACCATCCATGACATGAGTATAGGTATACAGATGCATTGGCATCATCTATGAGAGATGAGAGCATCGACATATACCAGCTATGATGAGCCAAAAATGGTGCTAGCACCATCCTTTTGTCCATGTGGATGATGTAGGTTTTATAATCTTCTAATGATGAGGATAAGACAACCATTGATAGAGCAGTAAAGGAAATAGAAACTTTAAATTGGTCAATCCTTTCATCATTGGGAAGCTTGTTACTGAATCAATATAGTACTAACTAAAGAAGCTCTATCAACGATCTCTCTTGAATGTATTAAACTTAAGGGTCTCATGAGGCTTATTAAAATTTAATTGTTTTAACGTACTGTAACGTGTTACTATCCTCCATAGAATGACCAAAATGCTGTCAAGATTTGGTAGTTATTGTTGGGATCCAACCTTTACCTCTTTTCTGTTTTAGGACTTTATGAAACAGACAAACTACTCTTAAATTCATCAATCAATTTTGCAAGGTTGATTACTACAAAGTACGTACCAGCAAAATGATACACTTCTGCTACTTGAACCCAACTACACTACTAAACTCAATGGCATTCACAAATGTACGACCAGCTTTTCAAGACTATGCAATGAATACTATTGCTGCTGTGAGCAACATAATTCAATCCTCCAAAAACTGACTCAAAAGTTTCAAGATCCCACCTGAAAGACAACAGGTACAAAATGACATTCTGCTTTGTAGCAATTAAATCATCACAAGCGTGAGTGAAATGATATCATGTTTCGTTTCCTTTCTTATGTGATCAAATTTGTGTTCAGTATCTGCCACTGTTATTATGGTCTCACTGATATTTGATTATATTCATGGCAATGCTACCGCAGAAACAAAAGCACTTCTCACAACATGATTTCTGTTAATCTCATTCCAGCTTAAAAATCTCTGTGTACAGACTAAGATTGAGAATTTGAGATCAATTATGACTGATTTTTCAACTTAGCATTCTTGTAATTTCCTGAAAATGGGATTTTTGGTGACTGCACAACAACTCTCTTCACTATGAGGCAGCTTTAACAACAGTTTGATAACAAGCAAAATTTAAAGAAACTCTCTTTAAGGTGTAACTACGAGCACTAATGTTGTTGATAATAGCTATATAAAAGAAGTGTCGTTCAGAGCTTAAGATCAAGAGGTGACGTTTCCCCAAAAAAAATCAAATTTAATGTTCTTAATTAAAACTTTGATAATAATTTAATGTGAAGCTATCAATGAAAAGGCTAACATAACTATAGAGCATGTAGTTTCTTGACTCCAATGGCATGGACAAAATGGTTTTTGCTATATGAAATTGACCAACTCTTCAGTCGAGTTGTGTACAACTGCAATCCCACTGCTGTAGAAAGAAACATAATATTAGTGATCCCAATATTGATTTGAATCTTTCAAGAACTTGAAAAAAAATCAGCTTTCACATTGATGCATGCAAATAACTAACAGCGGTAAGCACTATAATGTAAAACCTAAGGGCATCATCCATTATTATCATAAAGCCACTGATACTGCCCGTTATTATCATAGTCCCACAGATACTGCTTATGTTCGTGGCGATGCTATTGCAGAAACGATAGGACTTCTCACAACATGCCTTCCATTAATCTCATTCCAGCTTAAGTATCCGTAGTTGCCAAAGTAATCACTATCAGTAGTATCAGGACCTAGACTGAGATCAATGGTGACTGTCATGTTAAACTCTGCAGTGCTGTACTTTCCCGAAAATGTAATTGTTGATGGCTGCACAACAACACGCATCCCTGTAGAGGGAGCATTTACAACAGCTCGATAAGAAGCACTTGAATCAACCGTATTAGTTAAGACTCTCTTGAAGGTGTAACTAGTAGTATTAGTGTTGTTGAGAATGACTATAAAAGAAGGGTAGTTAAGATCAAGAGATGAATTTTCACATGAAAAATCAGATCTTCGTGCAATAAGCATGATCTCATCTCTCGTGTAGTTCATGGCACAAAGGTAACTGATGTAGTCTTCAGGTCTTATATCATAGACAAGACCCGGGTCCATGGCCTTGTTGGGGTTAACATGTCCTGCACCATAGTCAAGAGGAGTACCAGCTACTCCAGTTGTCATGTCTATAATTGGACCATTGCTGTTGTCATAGACGTCAGCAGTTGTCATCATTGCTGATCGTATAACGGCTGAGCTCCAGTCGCTGTGTGTGGCTTTTAGTAATGCAGCAATACCAACTATATGGGGAGACGCCATGGATGTACCTGACAACAATGCATAATCTGTTAGCAAATAATCATCCTCTCCAATTAGTGCAGATCCTCTGTTTGGTGCCCATGCAGCCAAGATATCAACTCCTGGTGCCAATATATCTGGTTTTAGGATCCATGGAGACCTCTCGTCAGGCCCACGTGATGAAAAATATGCAGCCTGAGGAGCTGGTTTGATGCCCACTTGAGTTATTTGGAACTTGATGCTCACAATTAGATTATCTGAATTGATTAAATAGTATTTCATTAATTCTCCATGTTTTGGGATCATGACAACGAATGGCACATTAAAATCTTGAGGCTTGTAAAACTGCCCATCATCAGAAGTGATTATTGCACCAGCAGCACCAGTTCTATTCATCTCATACAATGGATCGGTATACACATCAGGATCGTTACTGAAATCGCAGAAGATGTACTTGCCCTCTACATCTTCCGGGTCTAGAGAATCAGGAACACAAATTTCCTTGCTTCTATTTCCATGTCCAAAATAAATAGGGACCCTGGAGACCAATAAATTTTCAGGATACAACGATTTTCCAGTGACCACGACATTCCCCTCACCAAGTGTTACTTCAGCTGTGAAGTCTCTGTCTACAGTTCCTGCACCAACTGCGGTGATCCATGGAGCACCATTGATGATAGTGTAACCATGAGGGCCTCCATTACCAGCAGAACAAGATACGAAAATTCCCTTTTCCATTGCTGCAAAAGCTCCTAATGCAATTGGGTTTCTATAAAATGGTACCTTGAAAAAGCCTAAAGATAAGGACATGAGATCTACACCATCTTCAATGGCTTGATCCATACCTGCCATTGTATCACTTGCAGCTGCATCATATGAGCTGTTAACAAACAATACTTTGTACATGGCCAGCCTAGCCTTTGGGGCAATACCACTAGCTGTTCCTTTTGCATAACCAAAGTAATCAGCAGACTGGACACGGCTTCCAGCAGCAGTAGATGATGTATGACTCCCATGTCCCTCAAAATCCCTCGGAGAATCGTAATCGTCAGTGGTTGATATGTTCATTTCCCTTTTCATCCCTTTGCTGAAAGAGCGTGCACCAATAAGTTTTTTGTTACAATTCGAAGAATTAAAATCAACACCTGTTTCACAAGCACCACGCCAGCGAGAAGGGACTGGGGGCATACCATGATCACTAAAACTTTCACTTTCTGGCCATATTCCGGTGTCAATTATACCAATAATCATGTCATCACCAAATCCAGAAGTTGGCCACAATCCAAAATGTTTCTTTAGGCCTAAATATTTTGGGGTATGAGTTGTGTGGCGATGTCCAAATGTTTCATTATATGTGGCAAGATGGCCAGGCATTCCTTGTAGTTGTTCAACATGTTTCTTTGAGAGAACTGCACTGAAGCCATCCATGACATGATTGTAGGTGTATAGATGTGTCGGAGAAACGCCATCATGTTCGAGAGAAGAGAGCATAGACAAATACCAGCTGTGGTGAGTGGAGAACGGTGCTGGCATCTTAGATTTATCTATGTGGATAATATAAGTTTTATGATCTAATGTTAAGGACCGGACAAACATTGAAATTAAGAGTAACAACGAAAGTATAAGCAAGAATTTATTCGATCCTCCCATATCTAGGAAACTTACAAATGGAAAACTTCAATAGTATGTCAAAAAGGTTGTATCTGGTGATTTCTATTGAAGTACTGAATCTAAGACTCTGTAATCACATATTTAAAGCATACATCTGACATGGACACTTGCATCTATCGCATCGTCATGATCGAAAAATTTGTTGAGAAAAAACAGATGAGAGAAACATTGGAATGCAACGGCGGCCATGCAAGCTAGCTGTTGAGAATCCTAGATAATATTATTGGACTCTTCAATAGTGAGCAACTGATCAGCAATGCTAAACAATAGTTACTTAAGACTTGCCCAATGCATTTAAGCGGCAATGCTTTAAATTAGTATAGTTTTTCACTGTTTGACATGTTAGAAAATACTAGATGATAACCCGTGCTTAGGCTCGGGGATTTATATTAATTAATTATTATTATTTTTATTTAATTAAATATTATAAAATTATAAAAAAAATTATGTTATTTGCATAAAAAATTTATGCGATTAACAAATTATAAACTTGAATTGTTTAATAGAAGTGCATGGAAACACGTTTCAGTTGTTTTAGTTAAAAAAATATTTAAGATAATTGATCGTAATCTTTTTTTTATTATAAGTTATAATAAAAAAATTGCTAATACGATATAAGAATTATAATAATAATAAGATTTCAATTTTATTATGTTTTTTTTAAAAAATAACATATAATCGCAGGAAAGATTGTTCTAAATAGTGTATAGTGTATAGAAACATGTTCTAATTGTTCTCCTTGAAAAATCTGTCGGAGAATTGATCGTATTATTTTTTGATTCTAAATTATGATAAAAAATTGTATTATAATTATAATAAGATTTCAATTTTATTATTTTTTTAAAAATAATATAGAATTATAACGAAAATATGATTGTAGGGGTGAAACTACCTTTTTTATTTAAAATTTTAATAAAAGAATTATAATTATAATAGGATTTATATTTTATTAAATAAAACAACATAGAAATAGAACTATAGTAGAAATATGATTATAGGGGTGAAACCAAAATATGGTGAAACCAAAATATAGTGGAAACAAAAAGTGTACCATTAAAAGGGTGTTTCGCTTATTAATAAAGGTTATAGATTATTTCTAAAGAAATAACAAAACTACTGTCCAGTGGTTCTAGTTGTCACTAGCTAATCTTGTCCTATTTTCTGTAAGGTCTTATTTTTCAGAAATAAGTTATTTATTCTGGAAAAAAAGTTAGGAAATATGTACTTTTTTTTAAATAGGTTACTTATTTTTACAACAAACACATTTTTCTTTAAAAAAATTATATAAATACGAATTTTTTTCCGAAATAAGTAACTTATAAATTCGTCATAAGATTTATCAAACGGGCATTTGGTCTACAAACTAAACCTACAAAATATCATGAAAAAAGTGTATTCTTTCATTACTTATTGATCTTGTCTTATAGATGAACTTTTACACGGTTGAATAACTACAAATATATACCTGCAAACGATTTTCTCATCTGATAATTTTGTAAAGAGAACAGAGAAGAATGTTTCTTATTGAAGAAGAAAGAACAGTAATCTTTTACAAGTCTTATCCTATTTATAGTTACAATGATAACAGAATGACTGGATACAAAAGTCTAACTAACTATCTAAAATAGAAATCACACGTGAAACTCGTGCAACTTTGCTGAGTTGTAACTTGCTAAGCTGGACCATCACACGAGCTGGTATCTTCTATGAATTACCACTATATATTCCAATATCCCCCCTCAAGTTGGGAGGTATGTCATGCTCAGAATCATACAATCCCAACTTGGAAACTATTTGCTGCAACTGAGGAGAAGGAACTGTTTTTGTAAAGATATCAGTTAACTGACTTCGAGTAGGAAGATAGGTTAATTGAAGTAAACCTTCCAGCACTTTATCACGAGTAAAATGACAATCAACTTCAATATGTTTTGTTCGTTCATGGAAAACTGGATTTTGAGCAATATGTAAAGCAGACTGGTTACCACAATGGAGTGTCACTGGAGTTAAGTCAGAAACACCAATTTCTTTCAATAATCGAACCATCCAAGTGACTTCAGAGGCTGCTGCAGCCATAGCTCGATATTCAGCTTCTGAGCTGGACCTGGAAACTGTGGTTTGTTTCTTAGACTTCCAAGAAACAGGTGAATTACCAAGCATTAAAATATACCCTGTGACTGATCTTCTTGTATTGTAAATAACAATTGTAGAAGGGGGTTGAATACAATTGTATAAGATTTTCGACTTAAAACAAATAACACAAGTATGAATCAATAACAGCTTTATTAACTCTGATATAAAACTGTTACAAAATTCTCTTAAGAAATTCTTATGTTCTTAAGAGCTGCTAGGTTACAATATAACTCGTGTAAGTTATTACAAAATGTAAAACCTAAATTGTGTTTATATAATGTACACAATTGCACTATCAATTACAAGATATTCTAAATCAATTACATATATCTCTGAATGCATATCTTGTATGATAGCTGCCTTCCTACAAATTAGGAACCGACATATCAATCTTCCTTGATCTCTGGTCTGATGAGAATCTTCATCAAATACTGACCAGCTTCTAATCCTGATAGTCCAATACTGACAGTGCATTCCTGATGACGTCAGCATCAGTATCTGATCAGTAATGCCCAGACCCTGATCATCTCTTGAATCAATATCTAACAATCTCCCCCAATTTGTTCTTTATAAAACAAAGCACAAATTCCTTGATTCAAGATGTCAAAAACTCAAAACAAAATACCTTCTAAAAATCATCAGGAACAGTTTCAGAAATTCTTTGACAGAACAGATTCAGTCTCAAGAATTCAGATAACAATTCTTCTTCCTTGCTTTCAAGAATTTGAATCAGTTTCTTCTTCAGATTTTTGAGTTCTTCATCCTCCTCATTAATCTGATAAATAGCTGCCCTGATGTTCTTAATTGAGTTTCTCGGAAGATCTAAGTCACCTAGCAACACATAAGCAATTTCCTTTCCATCCGGATTTAGAGACAGTTGTTCCATGCCTAGATACAGTTCTTTAACAGCTGTACCTTTCTTCATTTCAACCTCTCTATCTCTTAAATTTAAATACATAGGAATATAATTGCCATCATACCTTGTTCCTCCATCCATGAATCTCTGTCTAATCTTCAGATGAATCATGACACACCAATTTTGATAAACTTCTCTTTCACGAACATTTATTCTTTTACTTCTGAGAAGATACAGAACATATTTCAGTTCTTTTGCAGATTTACACAACAATTCATGAATAGGAATCTTCTTCACACTTCCATCTCTCATGAAGTACACCAGCTTCTCTATTTTCTTTGCATCAGCATGACAATCAGCAATAATAGCAACAGCTTCAAGTTTCCAAAGATGATCTACAGTTAACTCATCCCCAATCTTGTCAACTAGAGCATATTGATCAGTTTGTGCAATGAAAATAACCAGTGCATGACTATATCCAATTCCTCCTCTTGTGCCAGGTTCCCATCCTTTCAAACCAGATTGCATACTCACCCATTTTGGTGGATTTTCAGCAATAAAAGTAGTAGACTCTGTTTTAACAATCAGAAATTCATTGATCAAAGAAGACTCTTTTATCAATCCAGCTGATATGAATACAATTGGTTTTCTATAATCAGCCTTATCCACCTCCTTCTTCTTACTCTTCTTCTTCTCATTAGTTGGATAATCCTGCTGATGTTCAGGAACAGATCTATCTCTATCATACCATAACTTCCTGTTAGATCTATGAACATTTCTTAAGTAGTCTCTGGTTGTTATCTCTTCTGCTTTTGTGGCTTTAGCTCTGACTTCACTTTCTCTTTCAAATCTTCTGAAGTTTTCTTGTTCATACTCCAATGTATCTTCAGAAACTTCCACATTGTGAAATTCAACCACAACTTTAAGAATCATAATCTTAAGTTCTTTTAAGATTTCAGAATCAGAAACAACGACTGACTTCTCATTAAATGCAGTAGATTGAACAGCTGCCTTACTCTTCCTTTTCAAAGGCAATATCTCCTCTACAATTTCTTCAGGAGCATTAAATTTGTTATCTGGAGTTGATGCAAGAGATAGTGGAGTTTTCTTCTTTTCACTTTCAGAAACATCTTTCAATTTGATTCCACTAGATCTTGTTTGCCTTGAACTAGTTTGAGCAGATGATCTTCCTCTGTATCTTCCTCCTCTGCCTCTTCCTCTTCTTGCAGCAAGAGCTTTATTATGTTTTGCAAGCTCTTCAAGGATCCTGTTTTGTTCTTCTAAGAATTCATCAGTAGTCATGTTTGGATTTTCTTCAGTAGATAAGACAAGTGCTTTCTCAGCATGATACTGTTGAACTCTTTTGTCTTTATGAAATAATTTAAGAACATGACCATCCCCAGTGTCAAGTTCATGAAACAGATTAGCAGCATCTTCATCCTGTTCCACATACACATCATCCTCAGGAATGGTTGACAGAGTTTGACCAGATGTCACTGTCTTCTTTCCAGATTCAGAAACATGAGTTAACTGCTTAGTTTGAGTATTCGTTCTCTTTATCAGTAAAGCAGCATCAGAGGTTTCAATTTTCTGATGTGACTCAGCATTACCATCATTTCCAGAATTATCATCCTTTTGTATAACTGGATCAGGTGAACATTTTGTTTTGACTATCTTCTCCCCCTTTTTGACATCAGTATCGTCCTGAATGAAGAATGACAATATAAGCTTGAGGGTTTCATCGATAGTATCAACTTTAGATTCCAAGACAGTCATTCTAGAATCCAATCTCCTGTCAAGAGCTTTAATATCATCTGCAAGAAGGCGTGCTTGAGAAGCAGTAGCAGATATAGAAACAGATGTTTGAATCCCTGCTTGAAATTTATCTGTTGCAGCCTTCATTGATTCAATCTCACTCCTCAATCCCTTTGCTAGAAGAGCATTGGTTTTGAGAAGAGCCTTAAGTTCAGGTGTCGGCATCCGCGTAGCAATATGACCAGAATGAAACAGAGCATTTTGAAAATTCATCTCAGCAGTAGGTTCCTTCCATTCTGTATCCCATTCATGTCCCCTTGTAGCTCGAGTATCAGATGGAAGAAGTGAAGTATACTCCCCTCTGAATTCTTCTTCAGTTATTGACTGCATGTATCTACTTGAAGACCCATAAGTAGATTGGAGACTTGCTTTTATAGCCGCCTGCATTTGCCTTGTTTCAAGATCAGTATGATCATCATCATCATCATCTGAGCCACCACCAGCCTCAGGAAGTTTATGTTCAACATCATCATCAGGAAGCATAATACCTTTCAGTTTCAAAACACCAGTAGATACAGCTGGTGAATCCTGATGACCTGCAGACAAATTAGTAACATGTCCTAAATCTCTCTTTTCTTTTAAAGTGATCTCATCACTTCTCACAATGTTACCTAAGTTGCTTTCAATAGCAACTCCTACCTCACTAGAAGTGAATAACTTCTCACTCTTTTCTACCTCTCCTTTTGCCAGTTCAGGAGACTGCCTCTCATCACTCTTCTTTTTCTCTAAATGTTCACTCTCAATCTCACAAGAAAGGTTCTGGCTCATTAATTGTGAAGAAATAAGAGGTGGCTGAGAAGAGTTGTCTGAAGTCATACAGATAGAGGTATCCCTTTTATCAGGTCTATCTATAATCATACTATCAGTAGTAAATAAAGTAGAGAAAGAGATGTTACCTGATGAAGTAGTTAAAGAATCCATTGGCCTTGCTGAAATAGGCTCAATAAGCAATGGAATAAGTGGATCTGTAGTGCTTTCATCAGGATTTACCACTGCAACTATAGCATGACTTGCATCAGTATTTGCTACTGATGGTTCTTGTGTAGTCTGAGGTTTTGAAGCTTCTTCAACACTTTGAGTCAAAGGTTCTTGTGTACTTCCCTCAAATGCAGTATCAGCAATCACTCTGTCACATTCAGCAATGTGCAAAACATGAGCAGCTTTTTCTGCCAGACTTCTAGCAAGTTCAATTTCAATTTCAGAAGCCCCTTGAGCATTGTCAGGAAACTCCCCTGCTGATCTTAGTTTGCCAGCATCTTCACTTTGAGAAGATGGTTCTTGTGGGGCAGGAATATTCTTGTCTTCACCTTCCCTTTGAGAAGATGGTTCTTGTGGGACTATTCCTTCAGAAATGTCTGCACCTACACTTTGAGTAGGTGGTTCTTGTGTGACTGGATCTGCAATAGCTTCTGAACTCCTTTGAAGTTCAGGTTCTTGTGGGCTGGATCCTTTCAGAGATGACACTGTAGTCCTCTGTTTCTTATGTCTGTGAAAAACATTTGCTTCAGCAGTTTTTACTTCAAGAGGTGAAGGTTTAACACCCAGCTGAGCAGCAATAGCATTTACTTCATCAACGGATATCTCAATAATTCTTCTCTTTGGAGATGCAGATGCTGGAGAATCAGAAATCTCAACAGTCTTCACAGGTGAATTATTTGGAGTAGAGATGTCAAGATTAACAGTAGCGTCAGGAACTGATGATTCATCCTGATTAACAACATCAGGATTGCCTTCCATATCATCAGTAAGATTCAGAAATTCTGTATGATCAACAAATTTGCCTTTGATGATTAATCTTCTTCTTTTCTTTGGCTTTTCAGAGACAGCCACTTCTCTTGTATCAACAACATCAATCTCCTTCTTTTTCAACAAGACTGATATAGGCATTGTATCATCATCAGAATCAGAAATAGCTCCTTGAACAGCTTTCCTTTTCACTCCTGTTCCTTTATCCAAACCAGATGTTTCAACAACTCTTTGTCCACCCCCTTGTGACTTCATTTGAGAATGAGTTGGAGTGGAGAAATCCTTTGACCCTGATTGCCTCTTAGACACATCAGATCTAGCTAATTTCTTTGATTTTACAACTGATGCCTTTTGTGAGACATCAGAGGTGGTTAACTGTTTAGGTAAGTGTTTAGGTTGTGTGCTTGTGTCAGGAATAGGATGTGTAAGGTCCTGTTCCATAGCACCAGTTGCTGGGCCATATTGAATAGGCATTCTCTTTCTTAAAAGAGACCATACTTCATCAGGAATGTATGGAGATCCCACAAACTTATTTGCCTTATCAGAATTGATTAGGCTCTTTATATTGTTATCTGAGATTTTACATATCGGCAAAATTGTATCATTCTCAAAAACAGCATGAGGACATAAGTGAGAAAATATTAATTGAAAAAATCTAAGAAAGCAAACATAACCACATTTATCTGCTTTTCTTTCACTTAATGCCTTTAGTATAAAGGAACCATAATCAAATGAGAGATCATGAATTAGAGAGTACCCAATTTTGGCTGAACCTGTGGGTAAGGCATCAAAGTTTGATACTTTATTCAAGAAACATCTGCTTATTGTATCAAAGAAGAATTTCCATTCCTTCTTGAGCTTTGTCCTGTAGAGCTCTCCAAACTTCTTTGGTGTTCCATTGTAACCCAAGCTTACAACATACTCAAGAAGTTTTGCATCAGTAACTTTGAACACAGGATTACCAATGATTGATGGTAAGTGTAGGGCTGCATTGACAATCTCAGGTGTCACATAGTATGTAACATTGTCATATTCAAAGCTCATCTGAGGATTTTCTGATGGATGACTTTTCCCAAAAACACTTGTGTTCCAAACCTGCATAACAGACTTAAAAGATATCTTGGCAGGTTGGGTTAGAGCATAATTGATTGGGCTTGAGGCCAAAAAGTCCTGAATAATGTGGAAATCACTTGGCAAGTCCTGATGATCTAGAACTCCAGTGAAGTTATTAGTATTAAACGTAACTCCATTGATTACCACCTTGCTGTTCATGAATAAGTTCTCCATTGCAATTTCAAACACAAAAGATGTGTTAATTTTGAGATTAGGGTTTGATAGTGTAGAGACAAAGAGAGACGATGCTTTACTGATAGTTTGAGAAAACTAAATCAATTAGTAAACTTAATTGATTTTGGACAATACTTGTAACTTCTCAAAAACAGGTGTCAGTAAATCATTCGTTTAGGCTAAAGTAATGGACCAAATTACGTGAGAGAGTGGTGAGGATTACACGCGTCGTGACTTACATATATAACTGTGTGTAAGCATCGAGTGTGCACACGCGCTACATATTATTCGGAAAATAAAATTGTGACCAAAATAAAACATGGTAATTTTGTTTTAAATAAAGAAATTTAAAACATCACAATTGAATAATACCTGGTACTTGCACCAGTAATATGAATCGTTTCATATTCTCGTTCCACCCTCCTCTATTTAATCTTAGAGACTTGTCCACTTACTTCTTTAACGCTTTATTCTCTCCTGTTAAGAAAAATCAGAAAAACCCTTCTCATCAAAAGTTTTAGCAATGTCGAACCTTACCATCATTGAGAAAAACCTCCATCTCTTAGAGAAAAGAGATATATTTAGTTATACTCGTGAAGAGTTTGATGCTTTCGACTGGGAAAGACAACTGAAGACTCTCTGGTTGCAGATGGATGCAGGTCTCGAAGAAATCGAGAAGGAAAAACCTGCAAAAGTGATCGACATTGATGCTGCCCTTCAAACAGCATTTGCATGGCTTTCATCTAAGGCATCCTCATCCAACTCCATCAACCATTGTTAATGAATATGTCAGCAAAAATAACCTTATCCCTGTCAACTTCCACCCAAACAAAGTGGCAAAGATGAGATCTGGGATGGCTATCAACAATGGAGTGGATTGGTCTCTTATTTCCTGTTGAATAGATTAGTAGATAGAGAACACAAAAGATGTAATCTTTGAATGTAAACTCTTTCTTATTATCAATGAAAAATTTTGTTTATTCTATTCTATTCAATGTTTTTCCTGATTGATCATGTTATCTGACATTTAAATATGAGGACTAATTAAAGTAATCACATTATCAGGAATTCAATAACATTAAACATAACTTGAATCAGGAAATTGAGATAAAATGAAGATAGTTAGACTCTGACAAAATACTGATTATCGAATCGTTGCATCAGGATTCGACGTTGACCACTGTCAGGATTGACTTTCCATCAGTATTTGCAAGTCGTCAGTATCTGATGACTTCTTTTTCTCAGGAACTGCCATAGTTTACCATTCCAAGTTCATTCACCAACTTTGTAAAAGTAGCCTCAGGTAATGGCTTGGTGAATATATCAGCTAACTGTTGATCAGTAGGAACAAAATGAAGTTCAATTGTTCCTTCCAGTACTTGTTCTCTTATGAAGTGATACCTGATGCTGATGTGCTTTGTAAGAGAATGTTGAACTGGATTTCCTGTCATAGCAATAGCACTTTGGTTATCACAATAAATAGGTATTTTTAAAAATGACAAACCATAGTCCATTAGCTGATTTCTCATCCACATGATCTGAGCACAACAGCTTCCAGCAGCAATGTACTCAGCTTCTGCAGTTGATGTGGAGATAGACTTTTGCTTCTTACTGAACCAAGAAACTAGTCTTCCTCCAAGAAACTGACAACTGCCTGAAGTACTTTTCCTGTCTATTTTGCATCCAGCAAAATCAGCATCTGAATAGCCACATAAATTAAAGTCTGATTCTCTGGCATACCAAAGGCCAAGAGAAGATGTGCCTTTTAGATATCTGAAAATCCTTTTTACTGCAATGAGATGCGGTTCTCTAGGATTTGCTTGAAATCTTGCACATAGACAGGTTGCATACATGATATCAGGTCTGCTAGCAGTTAGATATAAGAGTGAGCCAATCATCCCTCTATAGTTGGTTACATCTACTTCAGTTCCTTGATCAGGATCAAGCTTTGTAGCTGTAGCTATAGGAGTGGAAGCTGTAGAGCTGTCTTGCATGTTAAACCTTTTTAGTAAATTCTTTGTGTATTTTGACTGATTGATAAAAATCCCTTCATCAGTCTGTTTAACTTGAAGACCTAAGAAATAGCTCATTTCACCCATCATGCTCATTTGATATCTCGACTGCATTAGCTTTGAAAACTTCTCACACAGCTTAGTATTAGTTGACCCAAAAATGATATCATCAACATATATTTGAACTAACAGCAAATCCTTACCATGATTCAAGTAAAATAAGGTTTTATCAATTGTACCTCTGTTGAATCCACTTTCCAGTAAGAATTGAGCTAAGGTTTCATACCAGGCTCTTGGAGCTTGCTTTAGTCCATAAAGTGCTTTATCCAGTCTATAGACATGATCTGGATGTTTGGGATCAATAAATCCAGGAGGTTGTTCAACATATACCTCCTCTTCCAGTTCTCCATTGAGAAAAACACTTTTTACGTCCATCTGGAATACTTTGAATTTCTTGTGGGCTGCATATGCCAGAAAAATTCTGATGGCCTCCAGTCTTGCAACAGGAGCAAAAGTCTCATCATAATCTATTCCTTCCTGTTGAGAATACCCCTTTGCTACTAGTCTTGCTTTATTTCTCACAATTGTGCCATCTGAATCAGTCTTATTTCTGAATACCCACTTTGTACCTACAATAGACCTTCCTTTGGGTCTTGGTACAAGTTTCCAGACTTCATTTCTTTCAAACTCATTCAGTTCTTCTTGCATAGCAGTCACCCAATCAGCATCCTTAAGTGCATCTTCAACTTTCTTGGGCTCCTCCTTTGACAGAAAGTTATTATATAAACATTCATTTTGAGTTGCACTTCGTGTCTTAACACCTGCTTCAGGATTCCCAATGATTAAGTCAGGAGTATGACTTTTTGTCCATTTCCTTGCTGATGGTAAGTCATTTCTTGAACTGGATGCTCCCCCTGGATTGGTGTTTTCTTCAAAAGAACTAGAGTTGCTAGAAGCTCCCCATGAGATAGTGCTTTCTTCTTCTGATGTACTATCTTGATTGTCACTTGAGTCTGTTTCCGATGAATCTCTACTTGATGTTTGAGTTGAATCATCACTAGTGATGTCTTGCTCTTGCTCCCCCTCAACATTTGCATTATTTGAGTCATCATCAGTAACAGGTGTTTGATCAGGAATTGATCGATCGTCAGGATCTGACAGAATATCAGTATCTGCCGTGACTTCATCAGGATTGTTGGTAGCTTCATTTGCAAATGTCAAACTGTCATGAGAGTCTTCTTGTATTCCTGTTAACTTTCTATCATCAAAAGATACATTAATAGACTCCATGACTGTCTTTGTTCTTAGATTATAGACTTTAAAGGCTCTTGTTGTTGGATAGCCAATAAAGATGGCCTCATCAGCTTTTGTCTCAAATTTTCCTAGCTGTTCTGGATGAGGTCTTAGAACAAAGCACTTGCAGCCAAACACATGTAGATGCTTCAAACTTGGCTTCTTTTCCTTAATCATCTGATAAGGAGTTACACCATGTCTGTTGATTAGTGTAATATTTTGAGTGTAACAAGCTGTGTTGACTGCTTCTGCCCAGAAATATGTAGGTAGTTTAGCTTCTTCCAACATAGTTCTACCAGCTTCAATAAGAGTTCTGTTCTTTCTTTCAACTACTCCATTTTGCTGAGGAGTGCCAGGAGCAGAGAATTGTTGAACTATTCCTTTGTATTTGCAGAACTCTTCCATTGCTGAATTCTTGAATTCAGTCCCATTATCACTTCTCAGAATCTTGACTTTGTATTCCGTACCAGTTTCAATAAGTCTAACATGGTCCAGCAGTATTTCAGCAGTTTCATCTTTTCTGTGAAGAAAATAAACCCAGGTAAATCTAGTATATTCATCAACAATGACTAGAGTATACCTTTTCTTACTGATGGACATAATATTCACTGGTCCAAACAAGTCGAGGTGTAGCATGTGATATGGTTCATCAATTGAGGATTCAGATTTGCTCTTGAATGATGTCCTTCTCTGTTTAGCCTTCTGACAAGCATCACAGAGTCCATCAGGAGTATATAGAGCCTTTGGTAATCCTCTTACCAAGTCTTTCTTAACCAACTCATTTATATTGTTGAAGTTGAGATGAGAAAGCTTCTTATGCCAATTCCAACTTTCATCTACAGATGCTTTACTGATGAGGCATGTAGTTGGATTTTCAGTATTAGTGTGAATGTTGGCTTCATAAATGTTACCATGTCTTTGACCTGTTAATGCAATCTTTCCTGTAGATTTGCTGATTACTTCAAAATGAGTATCATTAAAGTTGACACGATAACCTCTGTCTGTGATCTGACTAACACTTAACAGATTGTGCTTTAGTCCTTTCACCAGAGCTACTTTTTCAATGATGACATTTCCAATTACAATGCTGCCATATCCCAAAGTTTGTCCAATGTTGCCATCCCCATAAGACACAGTTGGGCCAGCCTTTTCCTCAAATTCTGATAGCAAGGTTTTGTCTCCAGTCATGTGCACAGAACATCCACTATCCATGACTAACACATTTTTCTTTTTACCCTGCAATCAGAATCACAAAGAACTCAGTTAGAATTTTTAAGAACCCACTCTTGTTGGGTTCTCTTTTCATGCAATTCAACATCTTTATCAGTAGAAGATTTTCTTGTAAAGATATTTTTATCAGAATTAACTCCATCAGAATTAGTCTTTATCTTGACAGATGCATGATTAGAATTCAAGTTCTTTGTTTTTCCAAAATTTGCACTTTTATTGAACTTTGGCAAAGGCTCATAATAATTATAGTACAAATTATGGTATTCTTCACATGTATAGATAGAATGCCATTTACTGCCACAATGGAAACAAGGATTCTGTGGTTTATAGAATACTGATTTATTCCTAATGTCAGACTTAGGAACTACAGTCGGCTTCTTTTTACTCCTCCTGCAATCAATAGCAAGATGATTAGAATTACCACAGTTAAAACATACTTTTCTTGGTGCATTCGGAATATACTTATAATTATTCTCCTTGTTTATTCCAACTTTACCATTCCTGTTCCTTTTGACAGCTGGAACTCTCTTCCTATCTGTTACCTCACAGATTCTGTCCCTTAATTGCTTCTTGGACAAAAGACCTACATTTTTGTTTTTGACAGTTCTAGACTCAGAATGATGTGTAGAAGTAGATCCCTCTTCTGAAGTAGATTTGGGAATTTCTGGATACACATAATTAACTGGTTTTAGTTTGGTTTTGGTACTGTCTGTAACATATCTGTAGGTTTTTGGATTTGTTGAGTTATTAACTATAACTCTTCCAGGGTTAGATGAAACAACCTTTCCTTTGTCCTTTTTCTCATTTTCTGGTTTATACCCTAGACACTCTTTCCAGTTTTTATCAGAAATGATTTCATGAGTTTTTGTACCAGAATGTGTCCAGGTTCTGAGTTTTTCATTAGCATCTTTAAGTTGCCTTTCAAGTTCATTACATTTAAACTCAATTTCAAGTTTCATGTGTTTAGCATTATCACATTCTGCTTGAACTTCATGCAAGAAAATTAACTCAGCTTCTAGATGATCATTTCTCTTAACAACCTCTGCCATTTCAGATTTTATTCTTGTATTTTCAAGAGATTGACTCCTAAAACTAATATGCAGAGATTTTAAGAAAGATCTTAGCTCAGAAACATTATTAGTATCAAAATCAAATAAAACTTCAGATACCTTGGTTTCACCAGCAGAAGTCTCATCAGTTTTAGCCATCAAAGCATAATTCACTTTCTCCTCTTCAGAGTCAGATGATGAGTCCATCCAATCCTTGCTTGAAGAAATGAGAGCTTTGGTTTTGGTCTTCTTGCACTCAGTTGCAAAATGACCCATCCCATCACAGTTATAGCATCTGATTTTTGACTTGTCAAACTTGCTGCTTTTGCCTTCTTTCTTCTTGTACCTGTCTTTGTCAGCATTGAAGGTTTTCTTCTGGAATTTCCCTTGCTTCCTAGCCTTTCTGAACTTCATCTTTTTGAAGCCCTTGACTATCATAGCAACCATTTCCATCATATCAGAATCAGTAGAGTCATCATCAGTATCAGGATCAGACTCAGTATCAGTATCTGATGATGAGTCATCAGGAATTGACTCTTCCACTCTACTCTTTCGGTTATAAACCTCCTCAGCTTTTCCCTTTGATTTTGATTCAACATTCAAAGCAACAGATTTTGCTTTGACATTTTTCTTGTTCTTCCTCTGTTGAACCTCAAGATCATGAGTTCTTAGCATCCCATAGACTTCATCAAGAGACAACATCTTCAAATCATATTGATGCCTTATGATTGAAGCTTGAGTATCCCACTCTTCAGTTAAAGCTCTGAGAAACTTGGTATTCGAATCCTCTGGATCATATTCTTTGCCAACCAGTGATAGATTGTTCAGTAAAGTCAAGAATCTATCGTACATATCAGTAAGGCTTTCATCAGATTTAGCATCGAATTGCTCATACTCCTGAATTAACAGAGCCCTTCTGTTTCTTTTGATAGATTCAATACCTTGACATTGAGTTTCCAAAGTATCCCAAATTTCCTTCGCAGTCTTGCATGCTATTACCCTGTTAGACATGACATTATCAAGACTGTTATGCAAAATATTCTTTACCTTTGCATCTTTGAGTACTTGAACCTTTTCTTCTGTCGTCCATTCATTCTTTGCCTTAATGACATAGTGTTCAGCAACAGTCTCTGTTCTTGCAACTAGTTTTGTTGGAAGAAATGGTCCATCATTGATCCTGTCAAGATAGTCAGGATCAGTTGCTTCTAGATACATCAACATTTTCACTTTCCAGGTTGGATACTCGGTCCTCTTGAGAATTGGAATTTTAATGCTTTCATACTTGCTTGTCGACATCTTAAGATCGTTACTGATTAAAATTAATCAGTTTTGCTCTGATACCAATTGTTGCCCAGTAAATAACAATTGTAGAAGGGGGTTGAATACAATTGTATAAGATTTTCGACTTAAAACAAATAACACAAGTATGAATCAATAACAGCTTTATTAACTCTGATATAAAACTGTTACAAAATTCTCTTAAGAAATTCTTATGTTCTTAAGAGCTGCTAGGTTACAATATAACTCGTGTAAGTTATTACAAAATGTAAAACCTAAACTGTGTTTATATAATGTACACAATTGCACTATCAATTACAAGATATTCTAAATCAATTACATATATCTCTGAATGCATATCTTGTATGATAGCTGCCTTCCTACAAATTAGGAACCGACATATCAATCTTCCTTGATCTCTGGTCTGATGAGAATCTTCATCAAATACTGACCAGCTTCTAATCCTGATAGTCCAATACTGACAGTGCATTCCTGATGACGTCAGCATCAGTATCTGATCAGTAATGCCCAGACCCTGATCATCTCTTGAATCAATATCTAACAAGGACAAGAGGCCCAGTCTGAATCAGAATAAGCCTGCAATACTAGCTTAGTAGAACCATTCAACAAAATTCCTTGCCCAGCAGTATGAGAAACATATCTAAGAGTGTGGTATAAAGCTGATAGATGAGATGTTCTAGGTTGCTGCATAAACTGACTCAAAGCTTGGACTGAGTAGCATAAATCAGGTCTTGTATTGGTCAAAAAATTAAGTTTGCCAAGCATGGACCTATACAAATCTGGATTAGGTAGCAACTCACCTTCAGAAGCTTGAAGTTTAAGATTAACTGGCAAAGGAGTAACAGCTTTCTTGTTGAAATCAATGTCATCACAAATAGCAATAAGTTCTTTTGTAAATTTTTTCTGACTAAGGATAACACCTTGAGGAAGATAAGTAACCTCTATTCCCAGAAAATAATGCAGTTTACCCAGATCCTTAATTCCAAAAACTCTGTGAAGATAGCTCTTAATTTGATTAATATGAGCTACATTACTCTCTGTGAGAACTATGTTATCAACATAAACAACAAGGATGGTTATATCAGTGTCTGTTTTGAACAGAAATAAACTAGCATCATTATCAGATTGTATGAACCCTTGAGCTAATAACTCTACAGCCAACTTTTCAAACCATTTTCTTGAAGATTGCCTTAAACCATATATAGATTTCCTTAGTTTGCAAACCAAGTTGTGAGGATTAGCCATCCCTTCTGGAACCAACATATAAACTTCTTCACTCAAATCTCCATGGAGAAAAGCATTATTAACATCTAACTGAAACAAATCCCACTTTTTATTATCTGCTAAGGCTATCAAACATCTAACTGATTTCATCTTAATAACAGGAGAGAAGGTTTCCTCATAATCTATACCATATCGTTGATTATATCCTTTGGCTACAAGCCTAGCTTTACATCTTTCTAAGGTCCCATCTGCATGTAATTTAACTTTAAACACCCATCTACTTCCAATAGCCTTCTTCCCTGGTGGTAAATGTACTAATTCCCATGTTTGATTCAATTGTAATGCTGAAATTTCCTTGGACATTGCTTCCACTCAAAGAGGATGTTTAGAAGCTTCAGAATAATTTTTAGGTTTTGAGATAACAGATTGAGAAGTAAGCAATGCATGATGAGAAGAAGGCAAACAATCTGAAGGAACAATATTTGTGAGATGAGAACCAGAAATGGTAGAAGAAAAATGACATTAATAATCATGTAGATAGGAAGGTGGTTGTCTATTTCTGATAGATTGTCTAATAGGTATAGAATTACTAATGTCTTCAACATGAGACAAATCAATATTCGAAGTAGAATGAACATTTTGATCAGAATTACTATGTGAAATGTCTGTTTCAGGGGTATTAGATTGAAATGACTGAGGAGAATTAGTATTTGTGATTGGATCAGTGCAAGGTATATCAGTCACAGAAGGCAAGAAAATATCATTATCAGATGAAGCATTTAGAATATGGAATGGAAAATGATGTTCCTGAAACTGCACATCTTTAGACACAAACAAAACATTGGTTTTTAGATCAAAAACTTTATAGCCTTTCTGAGTGTTGGAATATCCTAGAAATAAACAGGCTGAAGCTCTAGGATCAAATTTAGATCTATGTACTGCAGAAGTTGAGACAAAGCATAAACAACCAAAAGGTCTCAAATGATCTAAGGATGGTAATTTCTGAAAAAGTTTGAAATAAGGTGTTTGGAAATTCATTGATGACAGAGGCATTCTATTAATCAAGTAGGCAGCACATAAAACAGCATCACCCCAAAATTTCATAGGAACTTTAGACTGAAAAAATAAAGATCTGGCAGTTTCTAACAAATGTCTATGTTTTCTCTCCACAACACCATTCTGTTGTGGAGTATAAACACAACTGGTCTGATGAATTATTCCTCTTTGCTGATATAAAGTTTTAGATAAACCTTCACTAAATTCCAATGCATTATCAGATCGAATACAGAGGACTTTAGCATGAAATTGTGTCTCAACATAGTTCAAAAAATTCTTTAAAACAGTGGATACATCAGACTTGAATTTTAGCAAATGAACCCAAGTAAATCTTGTGTAATCATCTACTATAGTCAAAAACAAAGTACATCCAGAAAGGGATTTAGTCTTATAAGGACCCCACACATCAATGTGTAAAAGTTCAAAGGGTAAAAGTGTATGAATACTGCTATGAGGAAATGGTTTTCTAGTTTGTTTAGCAATATAACAAACTTGACAAATTGTTGTATCAATACAAGATTTAAAAGAAATGTTTGGTACTACAAACTTTAACTGAGAAAAAGGTAAATGGCCTAATCGAAGATGTCATAGTTTGATATTGTCCATTGCACTCAGACAAGCAACAGAGTTAGGATGAGAAACAGATGATGAAGAAAAACTGTGCTTCTTGGAGTCTGGAATTGCTGCACTGTATAATCCATTTATATTACTACCAAGAAGCATCAGAGGACTGTTCTGAGAATGGCCCTGAAGAAAGCATTGGGAATTAGTGAATATGACTTGACTATTAAGATCTGTACTGAGTTTGTGAATAGAAATTAATTTGAACTGAAAATTTGGTACATGTAAGACTTTCTTTAGAATAATATCATCACTGATCTTCACATTTCCAATATGATGCACTTTTACTTTTCTACCATCTGGGACAGTTATATAACAGTCATTATTCTGAACTGATTCTATTTTATCAAAGCACTCTAGGTCTGGACAAATATGGTCAGTGACCCCACTATCTATCAACAAATGAGAATTGAAACAGGAGAAGAGACACAGATTACCTGCTAATAGAGCATGCTTTGTATTGTTTGTATCACTGGAGCTAGAAACATGAGTGGCATTAGCAGAGAAATCAGAACCAGCAGATTCAGCAATTTGCTGTTTATTGTACATTCCCAACAGTTGATTGTATTGCTGAAGAGACACAGTCTGTGAAGATTCCTTAGAGTCATTAGAGTCATTCTGAACTTGATCTGAATTGAATTGAGAGAATGCTGCAACTTTTCTTGGTTGAAAGCCTGGTGGATAACCATTTAGTTTGAAACATCTCTCCATGCTATGCCCTGGAATTTTGCAATGGTTACAGAAATATGCAGGTTTAGTAAAAGTTTTAATCTGCACACCAGAATTTCCAGCAGTAAAATTCCTTTTCTGAAAATTATTTCTAGGAGTAAACTGAGATTGAGAATTAAATCTCCTTCTATCAACAACAAAAGCCATAGCATCTGTCTGAGTAGTTAATTGAGAAATCTCTTTATGCCTCTCTTCTTGAGCAAACAAACGATACACTTGAGAAATACTTGGTAAAGGATGCATCATCAACACATTTCCTCTTACTGGTGCAAACTTCTTAGACAATTTCATCATAAACTGTAGTAATCTTTGCTCTTGCTATTTCTGTTGAACTCTTTGATTAAGATTACAGGTGCATTTGTTACAGGTGCAATAAGGCAAAGGATTAGCATCATTGATACTGTCCCAAACAGTTTTGATCTTTGTGAAAAACTCAGAAACTGAATCATTTCCTTGATTGAGTTCAAGCAGCTGTTGTTCCAATGAATAAACTTGAGGAATTGAAGTATAACCATATCGTTCCTCTAAATCATTCCAGATTTCTTGTGCGGTCTTAAGAAATAAGACACTCTTAGAGAATTTCCAATGGTGTGAAGCCCTTAGGTAAAATTCAAAATAAATTACCTTAAATAAGATTTATAGAAAATTTGTAAAATGTTGTCCACTCCAATGGGACAAAACTGTTAGGTAAAAATATAGATAATCACAATAGGTTGGCTATATTTGTCGAACCTTTAGCAACCTGTAGTTTAACTCCACATCATCAATTACCATATAAAAATAATACATTCTATTTTTAACAACTTGAAATAATAATAACATACCATTTTTAAAATATAGCCAACCAATATAGTCAATCCCATTGAAGTAAAACACGTTACAGGTTCAGCAAATTTTACATAATCAATATTTAGCCAATCATTTTACAAAACACCGTTGGAGATGCTCTTAGCAATGACCTCATCCAGATTAAACAAAAGCCAAGAAATCACCAAATCGTTACACCGCTCCCACAGTTTATACTCAGGTGAATTAAGAGAAGGAACATGTATCGTTCCATTAACAAAACCTATCTTATTCTTAGTAGAGAGTGTTAAGGTCATAGATCGCTTCCAATTATGAAAACCTGTTCCGTTGAATTTCACAGATATGAGTTGTGTAGTAGATAAATCAGAAGGATGACTATAGAAAACGCATGATGAATCTAGATTATTCTGAGTAGTTTGTGTGTTTTGGTTTTGTGTATTAGCAGAATTTGCATTTCGAGATGTCATTGTTTAGGTTTAGAATCAATTGAGTAGAATCAATCTAAAAAACAGATCTGAGAGATTGATTTCGTGAACAAGAATCAAACAATACAAGATCGTGTAGAAATGATGAAAATCAACACAAGATTAACACAAAAAATTGCAGAATATCAACAAATATAAGCAGAGATCACAATCGTAACGACGATGAACAACATGTAGAGAAGAACAGTACGGAAAAATAGTATGAAAAATGAATTAGCAGAAGAAAACACCTGATTTTTAGTGATCGTAACTGCGTAACTACGTAAACTCAAGAAATGAACATTTCGCCATTAAAGCTTCACTAAGCAAGCTCTGATACCATGATAATATTGTAAAGAAAACAGAGAAGAATGTTTCTTATTGAAGAAGAAAGAACAGTAGTCTTTTACAAGTCTTATCCTATTTATAGTTACAATGATAACAGAATGAATGGATACAAAAGTTTAACTAACTAACTAACTATCTAAAATAGAAATCACACGTGAAACTCGTGCAATTTTGTTGAGTTGTAACTTGCTAAGCTGGACCATCACACGAGCTGGTATCTTCTATGAATGACCACTATATATTCTAATATCATCTGCAATTTAATTGAAAACGTGTGTGGTAGATGTGTTTGATTATAAACTGGAGTTCTTCAAAAATAAATAATTCAAATAAAATGACATATAATTTGTATAAAATAATTGAAATTTAACGAATACATTGTTAAGTAGATTTGATCAAAAACCCCTATCATAACAACATTTTTAGAGTGGATCTTAGTTTGATTTGTTGCAACGGTAAAAAATATGTTTTTTTATGTTCATCATATATTCGGAAAATTAACTATTCGAAAATCATTGAAAGCCATGATATCAAAAATTTAAAAACACCAAATTCTCATAGTGAAAGAACAAAATCCAAATTATAAGTAAAAAAATACAACCTTTTTTATCTACTGTAACATGAAATTTATGTTCTAGCAGGAATTCATATGTTACCATGACCGGTTAGGCAAAAAATGTTAGTTTTTCCAAAGTTGCCTATGGGCATCTAAGGCAATATCTTATTCCCTTATACCATTTTATGTGTTCAACTTCAAGGCAACATTTTGCTTCTTTAAGAGTATCTCCAACGGAAGAGGGTGTAATAACCCTAACTTTAGCAACACTACAGTGATCCCATGAATAGTAAATTTTGAGGATTTAGAGAAATGGTATGTAGGTACTCTATAATGGAAACGGAAAATGAATAAAAAGAAACCATATTAGTGTCGTACATTGAAAATAAGTGACTCGAAATGACGATGGATTTCAGAAATTCCTAAATATGGATTTTGAGGATTTTGATTTCGAAAGAGCTTCTATTGGATATTAAGGAGCATGGAAATATTAAAGGAATTATATATTGAGGAATTAGAAGATTTAAGTTAAACCAAGGGATTTTTAAGTTAAGAGGATGCTAAGGGAATTTGGATTTTATAAACGATTTCAAAACCACTGGATAACGAGATATATTCGAAACGAACCACAATTAGACGAGTATGGAAACCAAGCAACCAAGATTAGTAATATAACAAGGATACATACCATATTATTTACCAATGTGATGGGCATTTTACTTAGAAAATTTAGAAAATAAGAGATTAGATCATCTAAGGGGCATCACTTTCCATTAACTTGATTTTAAGGGTAAATTAGTACTTTAACATGGATTTTAATCACAAATATCTTCCAAGGCTTCCAAGGTAATCTAGAATGACCAAGATTAACACAAGATAAGAGCAAGGATCAAGAAAAAAACCTCTCCCCATCTCATTTCATATATACCATTCGGCCAAAACAAGAACAGCCCAGTAAAATGAGCATAACTTCTTCGTTTCTCAACCAAATTTTGCGTTCTATAGCTTTTTAGAAAGCCCATGAGATAACCTACAAGTCGTATTTCACAAGAGTTTTCCAGAAAAGCAAGGTAAAGGGGTCGTTTTTCATGTTCATTCAGCTGATGAATAGTAATTCCGAATTGTTAACTTTGTTTTCATGGTTTCTTTAGTTGATTCAAGTTAATCTAAGGTTGTTTAAGGAGTGCCCAAGGTTTATCAAGGATTGTTAAGGGTTATCAAAGCTTCAAGAAGGTATAATCATGCTTACCCTTTTATATTTATGATGGATATGGTTGTGTTTAGTGATTAAGTGGTATAAATGTTATGATTATGATGTTATAAGTGTTTGTAAGTGATTAAAGTTGATTTTGGAAGGAGTATGTGCTTGTAACCATGGTTGGTAAGATGACCACATGGTGTAGGTGATGGTGTATAAGGTGGATGATTGATTTGGAGGAGTTTGATTTTGGAAAGTACGAAAATATAGCTGTTATAATGTCCGATTTTCGTTAGAACGAAATCTGCCCTGTTTTGGAACAACAGAGGCATACGGTAGGTTCCTGTTTAGAACACCAATTGACCATGATGAGATAGAGCTTGGTTCATAGATCGTTTCGATATAAGGTGCGTTAAAATCTGATGAACGGTTTAGGAGAAAAGTCAGTTTTAGTGAAAGACGTTCGATAACCGAGAAAACGTAATTGTATCAACTTTGAGGCTAAAGTTACCATACTTAGACATTTTTATAAGTCACTAAATTTTGAGATAGTGTAGTAGGGTGGTTAGAGGACCCTTGACAGTTGACCTTATATTAAAATTCGAAATCCATATTTTCTGAGAATTTTTACAGTTAAGTGTGGTCGTTAGGGAAAATGGTGAAAACCCCTGAAACTTCGATTTAGCTTATAAATGGTTAAGTTCTTGAACCTTTGGGATAATAATAATACGTTAAACATATGTTGAAGTGTAAAGGGTTTTGTTATACAAGAGGGTAGTGAGTAAGAGATGTGGTATTCTAATGACGGTCCTTTTGTGTTTATAGAAATTCCGGAGGAGGAACCAGCCATATTGTCAGGATACAGAAACCGAGGCAAGATCCTTCTATCCCTACTTTAAAAATTATTTATCTTCGGAATAATAATGATATCATGGCATATATTTATGTATATGTGATGCTTCTGTTGCTATATTGCAAAGAATATATTTTCTTGATTGTGGGAAGTTAAAGAGGGATGGATATGTTTTCTGAAATACGAATATAGAGATGATTACGAATGGAGCGAATATGCTCTAGGGTAAAAGAGATATGAAAGAGAATGGTATCAGTTGTTATCTAGGGTTATATGGTTTATAATGCTATATTATAAACATTCTTTCTGGTGTATGATATATACATATATTTTATAGAAATAATGTGCGAGAATGGAAGTGATATACGGGAATGGAAATGTGAAATGGTGTTGATAAATTGAATAATGATCTTATAAAAAGGGGGATTAGCAATAAATTTGCATAAGAGGCTGTGTCAGGGCTGTGTGCGACATAGTCTAACATTCATGATTCGGCACGAAGATGCCAAGGGAGGATGTTAGCAGGTGGCCTTCCTCCAGGAGGATGTTAGCAGGTGGCCTTCCTCCAGGGATGATGTTAGTAGGTGGCCTTCATTCCTTCTACTAGTAGTAAACAGAGAGCGGATACGGTCAGGCGACTGATCATCGTCCTACGTATCTGGCGCCAGTATATATCCCCAAAACTTGAAAGAAAGAATTGAAAATGGTTTTCAGATTTCTATAACTGAAAACAGAAAAGTGATATGAAACGATGAAATTATTGTTATAGATGAAGAGAAACTGATTTTATATTAATTTATACAATTGCTGTATAGGAAGGAAATGAGAAGATGATAGTGAGAGATTTATTCAAGTATTCATGTTATTTTAAAATATTACACTAAAAGGGTATATTGGTTGTTATATTATTTAAGAAGAGAAACTGATACTGTATTATCTTAGATTTCTTTCTTATAATAGTAAGTGAATGATGTATTATTAAATAAGAGTTTTATTCTTCCTTAAAGTTTATAATTTGGTTACTGCTTACATATGTATATACATGTATACTTGGTTACATTTTAAATTCTAGTTTTCAATATTATCTTGCTGAGCTATTATAGCTCACTCTTGCTACTTATCTATATACAGCTAGGTATGCCAATACTACGCAGAACGCCCCGCAAGAGGGTAAGGGAAAGGCGACCTACTGAGAGCTCGTTAGCATCAATCCCCGAGGTAGACGACCAGCGCAAGGGGTTTAGTGGTCTTATGTACATTAAGTGTGTAAGTGTGCAAGGTTGTAATAAATTTGGTTGTTGAAATGCTTCTTGTAGAAGCATCACTCAACAATATACTTAAGTATGATTCTGGGTTTGTAATAACTTTCTAACTCTAAACTCTTACTATGGTGAATGTTGTTCTCTGAGCATATGACTGGTGTGTGAGTGTATTATTGTGGGGTCAATTGCATAAGTAATAAAAAAAAAACCAAGAGATATTGATTTTGAATGGAAGTTGGTCCGTGATGGCCCAGATTCATGACCCCGGATTTGGGGCTGTCACAGTTTGGTATCAGAGCTAAGTCATAATGCTCAGGAACAAGAGTGATAATAATAAATGTATTAGTTATGATATAAAATGGTGAACTTCCATCGAGTTCAAGGGGGGGTTTATCGAACGAAGCGTTTATTCTAAGTAGTGATTATGATTTTATAGATTATTGCTAATAAAGGTTATTATGCCAAAAGTGTCAAGTTTATGTAGCATATGGGACTGATATGAGAAAATGGAATAATTGAGGTAACAGGAAGTGTACGTTAGAAAATATTGTGAGTATGTGTGGTATGTTAGAATATACAATTTAGAAGTATAATTTGAAGGGTCCTTGATACCGGAGCAGTGTCAGGCTAAGACAATCAATATTACTTAAGTATATCGATTAGAGGGTTGTGTTCTATTATGGATAAAGGCAGAAAGTATCGAGCCAAGTCAAGACTAGGTAAATGATGATAACGGGGAATATAAGACGATAGTTTAAGGCTAAAGGATAAGTGCCAAATTTAAGAAATTTTGGAGAGTACGCAGACTTAGATATATATGGTATTTGAGGAAAACCTTCCATTATTTGGGATTTTAAATTGGGCAGAGGCTATTAACGGTACCTATTCTTAAATTTTCTAAATCCCTGCTAAATTATGTTATTGAGTTTCAAATTTTCCTCTACTGTGGGTAAATCCAGTTGTGATCTGGCACCTCTTATTCATTAAGGGTCGGTATCTTTTCAAAATTTTCTGGTACCTCTGGAATGTATTTCAAAATTCTATTCGATCTATCTTAGTCAAAATATTCCACTAAGATTATTTTTGAAAGGTGGTATTTATCATCGTGATTTAAAATTTTCTTTATACTTCTTATTCCAACTAAGAGGAATAGCCCTATATGTATACACGGGGACAATCTGTCTGTGTGATAGAAAGTCGGAGGGGACGCCCTCACTTGTGTGACGTACGGGTTCTTCCATCATATTGATTTCTCAAATATTCTTTTGTTTCGAATAAAGGTTATTTAAAACTCTTAATGTTATAAATTGTTGTGGGACCCTTGCTTATATCTGGGTTCGTTTAAATTTAAGGTCTCTTGAATTCTATCAATTGTTTCGAATATAGAAGGTTTCAGTAATGGATGGGATAAGGGAAGCAATGTTTGGAGTATATATACGTGATTATACAAGGGAACTGGAGATTCAAAGGGAAATTTCTATAAGAGATAATTAGAGTTAGAAGCGTTTCAACATAAGAGAGGAAGGAATTTTGTGAGAAGAAATGAGTATATTTGATGATTAGTAAGAGAAAGGAATATGAGGAATTTTAAGGCATAATTGAGATTTACTATTGAGAGTAAGGTGTATTTTGAGGATAGAATTAGAATAAGGATAAACAAAGGAAGTGGGGATAATTAATGAAGTTTATGTATTTTGCCTAATTTTATCGTATTTTGATATTAAATGTTGAGATTCAAGAATATTGATGTATATAAGGTGATTGACTTAAATGAAAAGGTTATTGTACTAAAGGTGATACGCTTATTTGCTAAAGTTGAGTTGAGAATATTATGGTATATAGATGAGTTAACTAGGGATATAATTGTGTATATGGGAATGATGTATGTTGTACCCTAAATTTGGGTGATTAATGAAGAATATTGTTATATACAGAACCATGCCGCCTAAGCGTAAAAATAGAACGAATGCAAGAGAAAATGAGAGAGATGAAGGAAGTCGAAATAGACAGAATGAAAATGCTCATAACGAACAAAATCAGATGGGGCGAGAAAGTAAGAAAAGGAGATGTGAGGGTCAGAAAGGAGGTTCAAGCGAAGGAAGTTACTTTAACAAGGTTGGTAAGGGACAAAAATCTCAGTTTGTGGGAAAGACAGGGAGTAACAAGACTGTTAGTGAGACGGTGAATCAGGGTGGTAGATCCACAGGAACTTTTTAGTCTAATCAAGCACGACCACCCTTACCAGATTGTAGCAAGTGTGGTAGAAAGCATACGGGAGTGTGTAGGAGGTCGGAAATAACTTGCTTTAAGTGCGGACAGAAAGGACACTATTATAACCAGTGCACATCAACTGACAAGATTGATATCAAGTGTTATCAATGTGGGAAACTAGGGCACTTTGCTAGAGATTGCCGTTCCGGTGGGTCATCTACGCCGGGACAAAGTATGACTGCTTCAAATAGACCTACTGCCAGAGTGTACAATATGACCTTAGGAGAAGCGTTGAAAAAGCCGGATACAGATGCAGGTGAAATATTTTCTTTAATTATTTACACATGTAAGTATAAATGTTTGGTTAGGGATCGACTTGGTCAATGAATGGTGTAAGTAGGTTGACAATCTAGATAAGGAAAATCAGTATCTGTTAGGGGCCAGGAAATTCTATGCAACGGAGAATAAGTATTTTGAGAAAAGCACAAACTTGATTAGATACGAACAGGAAATATATATTATAGATAGTATTTTCTTACAATTGTTTCAAGGAATCTTATTCTAGTCAGATTTCTGGAGGATGTTACAGAGACAGGATATAACAAGATTGAAGTGTTCATATTTTATGTCATGATAGAGATCAAAATACAGATAAACCATAGTGAGATACACTACCATGTAAGGAAAGGCCAAAGTGGTGGCCGAGGTACTAGTAAAAAGGGAGGAGAATGAGGAGATAAAATAGAACGATTAAGTACAGGAAGAGATTAGTAAGGGAAGATAATGAAAAACACTACTATTGATAAGCTAAATGGCAGGTTGATGAATGACAAGCAAGTTTATGTTGGTGTATTTTTGCGCAAACAAGATAGAGATATTATGAAGGAAAAAGGATGTAGAAAGTGGTATAGAAGTTATAAGGTGTGGATGAAAAAGGGTATCTATGGACATTTTCAACGTGATTCCGGGACGGAATCCTTTTAAGGGGGAAAGACTGTAATAACCCTAACTTTAGCAACACTACAGTGATCCCATGAATAGTAAATTTTGAGGATTTAGAGAAATGGTATGTAGGTACTCTATAATGGAAACGGAAAATGAATAAAAAGAAACCATATTAGTGTCGTACATTGAAAATAAGTGACTCGAAATGACGATGGATTTCAGAAATTCCTAAATATGGATTTTGAGGATTTTGATTTCGAAAGAGCTTCTATTGGATATTAAGGAGCATGGAAATATTAAAGGAATTATATATTGAGGAATTAGAAGATTTAAGTTAAACCAAGGGATTTTTAAGTTAAGAGGATGCTAAGGGAATTTGGATTTTATAAACGATTTCAAAACCACTGGATAACGAGATATATTCGAAACGAACCACAATTAGACGAGTATGGAAACCAAGCAACCAAGATTAGTAATATAACAAGGATACATACCATATTATTTACCAATGTGATGGGCATTTTACTTAGAAAATTTAGAAAATAAGAGATTAGATCATCTAAGGGGCATCACTTTCCATTAACTTGATTTTAAGGGTAAATTAGTACTTTAACATGGATTTTAATCACAAATATCTTCCAAGGCTTCCAAGGTAATCTAGAATGACCAAGATTAACACAAGATAAGAGCAAGGATCAAGAAAAAAACCTCTCCCCGTCTCATTTCATATATACCATTCGGCCAAAACAAGAACAGCCCAGTAAAATGAGCAGAACTTCTTCGTTTCTCAACCAAATTTTGCGTTCTATAGCTTTTTAGAAAGCCCATGAGATAACCTACAAGTCGTAGTTCACAAGAGTTTTCCAGAAAAGCAAGGTAAAGGGGTCGTTTTTCATGTTCTTTCAGCTGATGAATAGTAATTCCGAATTGTTAACTTTGTTTTCATGGTTTCTTTAGTTGATTCAAGTTAATCTAAGGTTGTTTAAGGAGTGCCCAAGGTTTATCAAGGATTGTTAAGGGTTATCAAAGCTTCAAGAAGGTATAATCATGCTTACCCTTTTATATTTATGATGGATATGGTTGTGTTTAGTGATTAAGTGGTATAAATGTTATGATTATGATGTTATAAGTGTTTGTAAGTGATTAAAGTTGATTTTGGAAGGAGTATGTGCTTGTAACCATGGTTGGTAAGATGACCACATGGTGTAGGTGATGGTGTATAAGGTGGATGATTGATTTGGAGGAGTTTGATTTTGGAAAGTACGAAAATATAGCCGTTATAATGTCCGATTTTCGTTAGAACGAAATCTGCCCTGTTTTGGAACAACAGAGGCATACGGTAGGTTCCTGTTTAGAACACCAATTGACCATGATGAGATAGAGCTTGGTTCATAGATCGTTTCGATATAAGGTGCGTTAAAATCTGATGAACGGTTTAGGAGAAAAGTCAGTTTTAGTGAAAGACGTTCGATAACCGAGAAAACGTAATTGTATCAACTTTGAGGCTAAAGTTACCATACTTAGACATTTTTATAAGTCACTAAATTTTGAGATAGTGTAGTAGGGTGGTTAGAGGACCCTTGACAGTTGACCTTACATTAAAATTCGAAATCCATATTTTCTGAGAATTTTTACAGTTAAGTGTGGTCGTTAGGGAAAATGGTGAAAACCCCTGAAACTTCGATTTAGCTTATAAATGGTTAAGTTCTTGAACCTTTGGGATAATAATAATACGTTAAACATATGTTGAAGTGTAAAGGGTTTTGTTATACAAGAGGGTAGTGAGTAAGAGATGTGGTATTCTAATGACGGTCCTTTTGTGTTTATAGAAATTCCGGAGGAGGAACCAGCCATATTGTCAGGATACAGAAACCGAGGCAAGATCCTTCTATCCCTACTTTAAAAACTATTTATCTTCGGAATAATAATGATATCATGGCATATATTTATGTATATGTGATGCTTCTATTGCTATATTGCAAAGAATATATTTTCTTGATTGTGGGAAGTTAAAGAGGGATGGATATGTTTTCTGAAATACGAATATAGAGATGATTACGAATGGAGCGAATATGCTCTAGGGTAAAAGAGATATGAAAGAGAATGGTATCAGTTGTTATCTAGGGTTATATGGTTTATAATGCTATATTATAAACATTCTTTCTGGTGTATGATATATACATATATTTTATAGAAATAATGTGCGAGAATGGAAGTGATATACGGGAATGGAAATGTGAAATGGTGTTGATAAATTGAATAATGATCTTATAAAAAGGGGGATTAGCAATAAATTTGCATAAGAGGCTGTGTCAGGGCTGTGTGCGACATAGTCTAACATTCATGATTCGGCACGAAGATGCCAAGGGAGGATGTTAGCAGGTGGCCTTCCTCCAGGAGGATGTTAGCAGGTGGCCTTCCTCCAGGGATGATGTTAGTAGGTGGCCTTCATTCCTTCTACTAGTAGTAAACAGAGAGCGGATACGGTCAGGCGACTGATCATCGTCCTACGTATCTGGCGCCAGTATATATCCCCAAAACTTGAAAGAAAGAATTGAAAATGGTTTTCAGATTTCTATAACTGAAAACAGAAAAGTGATATGAAACGATGAAATTATTGTTATAGATGAAGAGAAACTGATTTTATATTAATTTATACAATTGCTGTATAGGAAGGAAATGAGAAGATGATAGTGAGAGATTTATTCAAGTATTCATGTTATTTTAAAATATTACACTAAAAGGGTATATTGGTTGTTATATTATTTAAGAAGAGAAACTGATACTGTATTATCTTAGATTTCTTTCTTATAATAGTAAGTGAATGATGTATTATTAAATAAGAGTTTTATTCTTCCTTAAAGTTTATAATTTGGTTACTGCTTACATATGTATATACATGTATACTTGGTTACATTTTAAATTCTAGTTTTCAATATTATCTTGCTGAGCTATTATAGCTCACTCTTGCTACTTATCTATATACAGCTAGGTATGCCAATACTACGCAGAACGCCCCGCAAGAGGGTAAGGGAAAGGCGACCTACTGAGAGCTCGTTAGCATCAATCCCCGAGGTAGACGACCAGCGCAAGGGGTTTAGTGGTCTTATGTACATTAAGTGTGTAAGTGTGCAAGGTTGTAATAAATTTGGTTGTTGAAATGCTTCTTGTAGAAGCATCACTCAACAATGTACTTAAGTATGATTCTGGGTTTGTAATAACTTTCTAACTCTAAACTCTTACTATGGTGAATGTTGTTCTCTGAGCATATGACTGGTGTGTGTGAGTGTATTATTGTGGGGTCAATTGCATAAGTAATAAAAAAAAAACCAAGAGATATTGATTTTGAATGGAAGTTGGTCCGTGATGGCCCAGATTCATGACCCCGGATTTGGGGCTGTCACAGAGGGCCCTTAGCTATAAATCCTAGGTGGCAAACGATATACATAATATGTAAAATATTAAGCATTCCAATGCATCAAAATCTTTAGCAAAAATTACAGACAATCAATCTTCGTTGGCCATATTTGTCGAACATCTGTTTCCCATTAGCAAAATTATACACAATATGTATTATAGCTAAGAGCATCTCCAATGGTAAAACCTGTTAGTTAAATCCATCTATGTGTCACCTACATGGCATCTATGTGGCACATTTTAGATATTAGGTAAAAATTCAATACTTCAACCATTATCCCTTAGCAAAAAAATATAGATAACTAAAATTGGGCTAGTTACATTTGTAAAACCTCTAAATCTATTAGGTATAATTTTAGATAATATAATTATACATAATAACATTGGAGTAAACCTAGAACCTCTTAGCTATAATTTTAGATAATTATAAATATATTATATTATAGCTAACAAATATACATAACACCCTTGGAGATGAGTTCTCCCCATTCCCCTTGTGCAAAAATTTAACTATTTCTTATTTTAAAATTTTTTAGCCAATCAAGATAGATATCTCCATTAGAGATGCTCTAAATCAACATAAAATTTATTATGTTACCTAAAGTATTACTTACTTTCATTAAAGTAATGGATCCCAATGTGAGGATGTAAACAAAATGTGTGGGACCTACGTCATCATTTTTAGTAAAAAAATTGGAATAAATATTACACATATATTAGACATTCCAAAAAAAAAATTGCAGTTATGAATGTTTTGGTGGTTGGTAGAGAGGATCAATATTAATGTAATTGATATAAATGATACTAACTTAAAACCCGTGCTATACATGGTTTTTTTTATGAATTTTTTCATTAATTTAAATTAATTTTTTTAAAACATGAATTTTGAAGACTTAAATTTTTAAATGAAATGATAATTGTAATTATATAAATGTTATCCGTAATATTTCTAAAAATTGAGGAATTTTAATTAGAAATATAGAAAAGGGGATAGGTTTTAGTTGAAAAAGGTAATTGGTTAATTATTAGTAATTATAAATTTATTATTTTATTTTATTGAATAGAACGCCCGTGATATAATTGGAAAAAAGAGGACTTGGTTAGAGAAAAATAAAAAGGTAACATGTTTTAGGTGAACAAGGTAATTGCTTAGTCTATAGTAATTATAATTTAATTATATTATTTTACTTAATAAAATTGCTCGTAATGTTTTTGAAAAATGAGAAATTAATGTTGACCGTAATATTTTTAGAAAAAGAGGGATAATTAGAAAATATAAAAAAGATGATATGTTTTAGCTGAAAAAGGTAATCGATTAATTATTAGTATTATAATATTATTATTTTATTTTATTAAATAGAACTGTCCGTGATATAATCGGAAAAAGAGATATTTTAGTTTGAGAAAATAGAAAAGGTAAAGTGAAAATTAAAAAGGTGACAAAAAGGGGAATGTGTTTTAGCTGAAAAAGGTAACCCGTGATATAATTGAGAAAAAAGATATTTTAGTTAGAGAAAGGGTAACGTGTTTTGAGTGAAAAAGTTAATTGATTAGTTTATAGTAATTATAATATACTTTCTAATTAGATAAAATATAAAAAAATATTATATTTTACCTGAAAATGAAATTACTTAGTTATTGAAAAATAGAAATGATAATATGTTTAACCTGAAAAAGGAAATTGATTAATAAAGGAGAAATTTTAGTTATATAAAATATAAAAAAATATAAATTGATTAGCTAATAAGATGGATTATATTTATAATTAAGCAAGGGTAATACGTAAAATCATTACAGGTACGTACTCAACATGTACCGTACTTAATAACCAAACTTTTAATATTTTGGCTTTTATATATTTTACTAGTTTAATGCCCGTGCTTCGCACACGGGAGTTCATATTTTAAATAATTTTTTTTAAAATTTTAATAAATTATGTGTAGTTTTTTAATGTAGAAATGAAAAATGATAGTAATACTAAAAAGTTGTCTACTTTAATAGTTAAATATGTTAATTTCTTGATGAACATGAGGTGTTTTGATATTTTAAATTACAATTAGTATAATAAATTATTAATACAATAATAAATTTTAGAAAGATCAAAAAATTGATTATTTTAGTAGTGTCAACTATATCATGTTTTATAACTGTAGTAGATAAAAAGAATAAATTAAAACAATTAAATCAAAACTAAGTAATACATTATGTTTTATAAAGTTGAGGTGGTGACAGTAATATGAGAAATATGGAATAGAATAATTAGTGTGGCTAATCGATCCCATATCATTGCTTGAATTATGGATGTTAAAAGGTATCTAAAGCAATCTTTTTATTAAAAAAGGAAACAATTGACGATAATACCGACTGCCAACAAAAACTAACAACAATTGTTGGAAAGTAAATAATTTTTGGCAAGAAAAAAATTTGTGGTTTATCAAGGAAGTTATGAAGGAAATAATTTTTGGCAAGAAAATAATTTGTGGTTTGTCATGATAACAAAAATTAACAATTGTTAGAAAGTAAATACTTTTTGGCAAAAAAATAATTTGTGGTTTGTCAAGCAAGTTATCAAGGAAATAATTTTTGGCAAGAAAATAATTTGTGGTTTGTCATGATAACAAAAATTAACAATTGTAAGAAAGTAAATAATTTTTGGTAAGAAAATAATTTGTGATTTGTCAAGGAAGTTATCAAGGAAATAATTTTTGGCAAGAAAATAATTTGTGGTTTGTCATGATGTGTACTTTATATAATATCAATTATTTGAGTAATTAAAGGTACTAAAATGGGTATCAAAATTTGTTACCAATTATTTGGTATTAAGGAAGTTATCAAGGAAGTTATCAAGGAAATAATTTTTGGCAATAAAATAATTTGTGGTTTGTCATGATGTGTATTTTATATAATATCAATTATTTTAGTAATTAAAGGTACTAAAATGGATACCAAAATTTGTTACCAGTTATTTGGTATTAATAATAACAACTGCCAAGAAAAATTGACAATTGTTAGAAAGGAAATAATTTTTGGCAAGAAAATAATTTGTAGTTTGTCAAGGAAATAATTTTTGGCAAGAAAATAATTTGTGGTTTGTCATGATGTGTATTTTATATAATATCAATTATTTGAGTAATTAAAAGTACTAAATTGGGTACCAAAATTTGTTACCAACAACGACACACATCATTAAACAAAATGATTTTTCACAAAATTAAACAAAATCATTAAAATAAATTATTTATTAAAATAAAATTTTTATTTATTTTAAATAAATTAAAATAATTTATTTAAGTAATTTGTTATCATTAAACAAAATTTAAAATAATTTAAAATTTGTGGAAGGAAATAATTTTTGGCAAGAATGTTTTAATTGGATGTCCCTGGCGGGCCCATTATAATTATAATTGACAATTGTTAGAAAGGAAATAATTTTTGGAAACAAAATAATTCGTGTTTTGTCAAGGAATTTTTTTTTGACTAGAATGTTTTAATTGGATGGCCCTGGCGGGCCCATTATAATTATAATCAATTATTTGGCATTAATAATAACAACTGCCAAGAATTGACAATTGTTAGAAATGAAATAATTTTTGGAAACAAAATAAATCGTGTTTTGTCGAGGAAATTTTTTTGGCAAGAATGTTTTAATTGGATGACCCTGGCGGGCCCATTATAATTATAACCAATTATTTGGCATTAATAATAACAACTGCCAAGAAAAATTAACAGTTGTTAGAAAGGAAATAATGTTTGGCAAGAAAATAATTTGTGTTTTGTGAAGGAAATAATTATTTGGTATTTTGGAATATTTTAATTGGATGGCCCTGGCGGGCCCATTATAATTGTAACCAATCAAAATCATTTGTTAACAATTTTTTGATATTATCAAGGAAATAATTTTTGGCAAGCAAAAAATTTGTGGTTTGTCATGATGTGTATTTTATATAATATCGGGTCAATATATTTTAAAATATGGATTATAATTATAACCAATTATTTGACATTAATAATAACAACTGCCAAGAAAAATTGACAATTGTTAGAATGGAAATAATGTTTGGCAAGAAAGTAATCTGTGTTTTGTGAAGGAAATAATTATTTTGGCATTTTGGTATTTTTTAATTGGATGGCCCTGGCGATCCATTATAATTATAACCAATCAAAATCATTTGTTAACAATTTTTGGTATTATCAAGGAAATAATTTTTGGCAATAGTGGTTTGTCGGGTCAATATATTTTAAAATATGGATCATATCATATATCTGGATGGGTAATATAAACGGATCCCGAACCTAATCCTAAGCATATAATTTACTACTATAGTGGGTCATGGATATCCATCAAACCTGAATATGGATCCCGAACCTGAGGAAAGGGTTATCCAGCAAACAAAATAATTTTTCACAAAATTAAACAAAATCATTAAAATAAATTATTTATTAAAATAAATTAAAATAATTTATCTAAGTAATTTGTTATCATTAAACAAAATTTATAATAATTTAAAATTTGTGGAAGAAAATAATTTTTGGCAAGAATATTTTAATTGGATGGCCTTGGCGGGCCCATTATAATTGTAACCAATCAAAATCATTTGTTAACAATTTTTGGTATTATCAAGAAAATAATTTTTGGCAAGCAAATAAATTGTGGTTTGTCATGATGTGTATTTTATATAATATCAGGTCAATATATTTTAAAATATGGATTATAATTATAACCAATTATTTGACATTAATAATAACAACTGCTAAGAAAAATTGACAATTGTTAGAAAGGAAATAATGTTTGGCAAGAAAGTAATTTGTGTTTTGTGAAGGAAATAATTATTTGGCATTTTGGTATATTTTAATTGGATGGGCCTGGCGACCCATCTATCTATACTATTATATTAAAGCCGAAACATTGAAAGTTTTGGTTTTCTCCTAAGTTTTGGTTTTCACTCTAATTATTTAATTTTTAATTATTTATAATATAAAAACAAATTAAATGAATTCCGTTAAACCAATACAGAGTAGTATTTTATATTTACACCATTACTAATACAGCTAAACTTAAAACCTCCGTTGCCTTACAGAATTCTAATTCTTCTAAACCTCATCTGCGCAATCTTCATCAATTCAATACACAATCTTCTTCGGCTTTTCTCTTCTTTTTCAACACCATATATCAAACATAAATACTTTTCACATAGCCGTTAGATCTAATAATAATGAATATTCTTTATTTAAATCCCTCTTCCAAAAATCAAGGTTCAAATCCCATCAACAACAAATTTACATTAAGATTTTATATTATTAATTGTAATCAATACATATCATTTATTAAACTATTATTATTACTAATAAATTGGTAATAAATTATTCTCTATTTTATTTAATTATATAATTTTAAAAGTATTTAAAAGTAACCCGTGCTTCGCACGGGCACGGGCTATAAGCTAGTTATAATTATAACCAATCAAAATTATTTGTTAACAATTTTTGGTATTATCAAGGAAATAATTTTTGGCAAGAGTGGTTTGTCGGGTCAATATATTTTAAAAAATGGATCATATCATATATCTGGATGGGTAATATAAACGGATCCCGAACCTAATCCTAAGCATATAATTGACCCATTATAATTATAACCAATCAAAATTATTTGTTAACAATTTTTGGTATTATCAAGGAAATAATTTTTGGCAAGAGTGGTTTGTCGGGTCAATATATTTTAAAATATGGATCATATCATATATATGGATGGGTAATATAAACAGATCCCGAACCTAATCCTAAGCATATAATTTACTACTATAGTGGGTCATGGATATACATCAAACCTGAATATGGATCCCGAACCTGAGGAAAGGGTTATCCAGCAATTTATAATATATAGATTCGTTTTGATTATCAAAATATCCTTATAATTATTTAAAGATAGTTCTACTCACTATCAAATACAATTTTAATAATAAGCGTAAGAGAGATTTTGTCGGAAATTTTGATAATCGGTAGTCTATTCCTCCGTATGACAAAGATCTTAAAATAAATAGATGAAAACCGTTGGATCTAGCATAAAAAATGTTTTATATTTTAATATATTATAAACTAAAAAGTACTCCGTATATATATATATTTATATAAGATAGATTTTGTCCAAAATTTTAATAATCGTCTATTCCTCCGTACGACAAAGATCTTAAAATAAATAGATGAAAATCATTGGATTTAGCATAAAAAATATTTTATATTTTAATATGTTATAAAATAAAAAGTATAATTATATTGAAATACGAAAATGTATATGTCAATGATTTAAATCATACACAATTAGGTTTTCTACAATTGATAGCATTATCAATGTAGAACTTCTACATAGATTAGGATTAATGTAAAAATTCATAATTATATTTTCTCTTGATATTCTGAGTGTTTCTATTTGAATAATAATTATTAAAGCATCACTAAATTAAAGATAATTTTATGAGGTTCGCATGAATTGTAAAATCATTCAAATCTGATTTATAGATCTCAAGATAGAGGTCAAATAGTAAATATGAAATTTTTTAATACTAATAAATAAAAAATAAAATTCAATTCTAATACAACTTTTTTTAATTATATCCTTTTTAGAATATAATTTTCTTTTTAAAATTCAATTATAATACAACCTTTTTTAATTATATCCTTTTTTAGATTATAATTTTCTTTTAAAATTCACTTCTAATACAACCTTTTCTAATTATATCTTTTTATATTATAATTTCTTTTTTATGTGATCTAATCTTGATCGTCTAGTTTCAATCCAACGGATCATATAATTTTGGTAGTACAGCGACCAGACCAAAAATTTGGATAAGATCTCTCTTATAAAGATATTTTTAAATTAAATTTAGTTCTAATGATGAAGAAAAAAACAAATCGATAAAGAAAGGTTATTATAGTAAATTAACAAATTGAAAATTATAAATAAATATATAAGGATATAATTTATAATCCAACGGATGACTTTTAATCCAATTTTTTAATCTAACGGATCATATACTTTTGGTAGTACAATGACGACGACCAAAAATTTGGATAAGATCTCTCTTATGTTTATTATAGCTTATAACCCGTGCAATGCACGGTTCCTTTTTTAAATTTTAAAATAATTTTACTTTTTATAATTTTATATGTTATTAATTTACATATAAAATTATTGTTAAAAATTTGATAATACATAAGATTTTACACATTCGATTTAATATTTGTACTCTACCTTGAATTATTAAAATTTGATTTGAAAGATTTTACAGCCCACGTGAAATTAACAAAAAAATCTTTAATTTAGTGATAGTTTAACAATTATTTTCCGATTAAACCTACTCAAAAACAAATAAGAAAAGAAATTGGCGCTTTTTTACATTGAAAATTCTATTCGATTTATGAATTATACTTATAATTCGTTTTGATTTTCAAAATACCCTTGTTATTATTTGAATATAGTTCTACTAATAATAAAATACAATTTTAATAATAAGTGTATGAGAGATTTTGTCAAAAACTTTGATAATTGGTAGTACGGTCAAAATAAATAAGAATCGTTGAATCTTAAAATAAATAGATGAAAACCGTTGGTGTTTCCATTTGAATAATAATTATTAAATCATCAATAAATTAAAAATAATTCTATAAGTTTCGCATGAATTGTAAAATCATCCAAATCTGATTTATAGATCTAAAGATAGAACCCAAATAGTAAATATGAATATTTTTTAATAATAAAAAATAAATAAAATTTAATTCTAATGCAACTTTTTTTAATTATATCCTTTTTCAAATTATAATTTTTTTAAAATTCAGTTCTAGTGCAACCTTTTCTAATTATATCGTTTTGAAATTATAATTTTATTTTTAAAATTCACTTATAAGGCAACATTTTCTAATCATATCCTTTTTAGATTTTAATTTTCTCTTTTAATATGATATAATCTTGATCGTCTATTTTTAAAAAAATAGATTCCACGGTTGAGATTATTTTGGTAGTACAGTGACGAAAATTATGGATAAAATCTCTATTATGCTTATTATATATAAATAGCTTATAACCCATGCAACGCACGACTCCTTTTTTAATATCTTTAATTACATTATATATATTTTAATTTTATAAGTTATTAATTTACATAACAAATTTTTATTAAAAATTGATATATATAAGTTTTACACGCTCGATTTAATATTTGTACTCTATCTTGAATTCTTAAAATTTAATTTGGACAATTACGGCCCACGTGAAATTAATAAAATAATTTTTAATTTGGTGATGGTTTAATAAATTTTTTCTAATTAAATCTACGTAGAAGGAAAAAAGAGAAAAAATTGACGATTTTTTACGATGAAAATTTTATTTGATTTATGAATTCTACTTATAATTCGTTTTGATTATCAAAATATCCTTATAATTATTTCAGGATGTTTCTACTAACAACCAAATACAATTTTAATAATAAGTGTAAGAGGGATTTTGTCCAAAACTTTGATAATCGGTAGTCTGGACCTCTATACGACAAATATCTTAAAATAAATAGATTAAAACCGTTGGATCTAGCATAAAAAATATTTAAATTTTAAAATGTTATAAACTAAAAAGTGTATTTATATTGTAATACGAAAATATATATGTCAATGATTTAAATCATATATAATTAAGTTTTCTACATTGAATAGCATTATCAATGTAGGAATTTTATGTTAAATAGGATTAATGTAAAAACTCGTAATCATATTTTCTCTTGAGATTCTTAGTTTTTCCATTTGAATAATAATAATTATATCATTACTAAATTAAAAATAATTTTATGAGTTTCGCGTGGATTGTAAAATCACCCAAATCTAATTTCTAGATCTCAAGATAAAACCCAAAGAGTAGTAGATATGATTTTTTTTAAATACTAATAAAAAATAAATAAAATATAATTCTAATTTAACCTTTTTTAATTATATCCTTTTCAGATTATAATTTTCTTTTAAAAATTCAATTTTAATAAAACCCTTTCTAATTATATCCTTTTTAGAATATAATTTTTCTTTTTAAAATTCACTTCAAATGCAACATTTTCTAATTATATCCTTTTTAGATTATAATTTTCTTTTTAATGCGATCTAATTTTGATTCCTTTTTAGATTATAATTTTCTTTTTAATGTGATCTAATCTTGATCGTCTATTTTTAATCCAACGGATCATATGATTTTGATAGTACAGTGACGACGACCAGACGACGACCAAAAATTTGGATAAGATCTCCCTTATGCTTATTATATATAAGGTATTAATTAGTATAGATGTATATAAATTTTTATTATATTTTGATTAATGATTGTAAGATGCGGTGTGATATTTTTTGGTTTATATTAGTGATTGCAAGATTAGTTTTAAATTTAAAGGTAACATGTTTTAGTTAAAAAACAAATATTAGCGTTTGTAAGATATGGTACAATTTTAAGTGTTTATAAAAGGTAATTTCTTCAATTAAAAGTAAATGTTAAAAAGGCAATCGGCTAATAACTATTTATTATATTATTATAAATAATAATTAAGTAAGAATAATTAAGTAAAATAACATGTTTTATTAGTTAAGGGTAAATAAGTAAAATAAAGAGGTACCTTTCTTTTAATATGTTATAAATTTTATTTAATAATATAATTAGGTTTTATATAATCATTATTTTCAATAATTTTTTTACTTTTAATATAATTTAATATACTTCTTTTCAAGGATTATCCTCATGTTTTCTTATTATTAGCAATGTATACAGATTTTTATTATATTTTATTAACGATTGTAAGATGCGGTGTGATATTTTTGGGTTTATATTAGTTATTGCAAGATTAGTTTTAAATTTAACGGTAACATGTTTTAGTTGGTGTTTATAAAAGGTAATTTCTTCAATTAAAAGTAAATGTTAAAAAGGCAATCGGCTAATAACTTTTTATTATATTAGTATAAATAATAATTAAGTAAAATAACATGTTTTGTTAGTTAAGGGTAAATAAGTAAAATCAACAGGTACCAACCAACCAACCTTTTAATATTTCGTCTTTTATATAATAATATAGATTTTGATTAATGATTGTAAGATGCGGTGTGATATTTTTTGGTTTATATTAGTGATTGCAAGATTAGTTTTAAATTTAAAGGTAACATGTTTTAGTTAGAAAACAAACATTAGCGTTTGTAAGATATGGTTCAATTTTAGGTGTTTATAAAAGGTAATTTCTTCAATTAAAAGTTAATGATAAAAAGGCAATCGGCTAATAACTATTTATTATATTATTAAAAATAATAATTAAGTAAGGATAATTAAATAAAATAACATGTTTTATTAGTTAAGGATAAATAAGTAAAATCAACAGGTACGTTTCTTTTGATATGTTATAAATTTTATTTAATAATATAATTAGGTTTTATATAATCCTTATTTTCAATAATTTTTTTACTTTTAATATTTTAATATACTCATGTTCAAGGATTATCCTCATGTTTTCTTATTATTAGCAATGTATGTAAATTTTTATTATATTTTATTAATGATTTTAAGATGCATTGTGATATTTATGGGTTTATATTAGTTATTGCAAGATTAGTTTTAAATTTAAAGGTAACATGTTTTAGTTAGAAAACAAATGTTAGCTTTTGTAAGATATGATACAATTTTAGGTGTTTATAAAAGGTAATTTCTTCAATTAAAAGTAAAAGACTAAAAGTTAAAAACGCAATAGGCTAATAACTATTTATTAGACTATTATAAATAATAATTAAGTAAGGATAATTAAGTAAAATAACATATTTTATTTGTTAATGGTAAATAAGTAAAATCAACAGCTACCAACCAACCAACCAACCAAACTTTTAGTATTTCGGCTTTTATTAATGACTAGCTTAAAACCCGTGCGATGCACGGAATTTTTTTTAATATTATATTACAATTTTTTATTAATTTTTTTATTATGAATTTTGGAGGTTTAAATATTTAAATGAGATGATGATCATAATTATATAAATGTTATTCATGATATTTCTAGAAAAGGAATGATTTTAGTTTAAAAAATATAGAAAATGTGATAAGTTTTAGTTGAAAAGGTAATAAGTTATTTATTAGTAATTATAAAATTATTATTTTGTTTTATTAAATAGAATGCCCGTGATATAATTGGAAAAAGAAAGGATTTAGTTAGATAAAATTAAAAAGGTAATATATTTTATGCGAAAAGGGTAATTGATTAATTTATAGTAATTATAATTTAATTGTGTTATTTTACAAAATAAAATTGCTCGTAATGTTTTTAGAAAAGGAGAAATTAATGTTGCCCGTGATATTTCTAAAGAGGAATTTTAGTTAGATAATATAGGAAAAAGATGATACATTTTATCTAAAAAGGATAATCGTTAATATTAGTATTATAATATTATTATTTAATTTTATTAAATAGAACCGTCCGTGACATAATTGGAAAAAGAGAGATTTTAGTTTGAAAAAAATAGAAAAAGGTAACGTGAAAATTAAAAGGTGACTTATTTTAGGTGAAAAAGTTAATTGATTAGTTTATAGTAATTATAATTTAATTGTTATTTTACTAAATAAAATTGCTGGTAATATTTTTAGAAAATGAGAAATTAATGTTACCCATGATATTTCTAGAAAAAGGAATTTAATTAAAAAATAAAAAAGATACTTTTTTAGCTGAAAGGGTAATCGGTTAATTAATAACATTATAATATTATGATTTTATTTTTATTAAATAGAATCGCCCGTGATATAATTTGAAAAAGAGAGGTTTTAGTTAGAGAAAATAAAAAAGGTAACTTGTTTTGGTTGAAAAGGGTAACCTGTGATATTATTGGGAAAAAAATTTAGTTAGAGAAAAGATAAAAAATTAATTTATTAGTGAACATTAATTATAATTTATTTTTTAATTAGATAAAATATAAAAGATATTATATTTACCTGAAAAAGGAAACTACTTAGTTATTTAAAAAAAAGGTAACACGTTTAAACCTGAAAAAGTAGATTGATTAGTAAAGTAAAAAATTTAGTTAAATAAAATATAAAAGAAGATTTTTAAAAGGTAACCCCTCATATAATTGGAAAAATAAATATTTTAGTTAGACAAAAGAGAAAAGATAATTTGAATGAAAAAATTAATTAATTAGTTAATAGTAATTATATTATGCTTTTTAGTTAGATAAAATATAAAAGATATTTATATTTTACCTGAAAAAGGAAACTGCTTAGTTATTAAAAAGAAAAGAAAAGGTAACATGTTTAACCTGAAAAGGGAAATTGATTAGTAAAGCAAAAATTTTAAAGGTAACATGTTTAACTTGAAAAAGGAAATTGATTAGTATAACAAAATTTTTAGTTAGATAAAATATAAAAAAAGATTTTATCCGTAATTAAGTAGGGGTAAATAAGTAAAATCAATAGGTACCAACCAACCAAACTTTTAATGTTTCGGCTTTTATATAATAGTATAGATTTTAAGATGCATTGTGATATTTATGGGTTTATATTAGTTATTGCAAGATTAGTTTTAAATTTAAAGGTAACATGTTTTAGTTAGAAAACAAATGTTAGCTTTTGTAAGATATGGTACAATTTTAGGTGTTTATAAAAGGTAATTTCTTCAATTAAAAGTAAAAGACTAAAAGTTAAAAAGGCAATCGGCTAATAACTATTTATTAGATTATTATAAATAATAATTAAGTAAGGATAATTAAGTAAAATAACATATTTTATTTGTTAAGGGTAAATAAGTAAAATCAACAGGTACCAACCAACCAACCAACCAAACTTTTAGTATTTCGGCTTTTATATAATAGTATAGATTTTAGGTGTTTATAAAAGGTAATTTCTTCAATTAAAAGTAAAAGTTAAAAAGGCAATCGGCTAATAACTATTTATTAGATTATTATAAATAATAATTAAGTAAGGATAATTAAGTAAAATAACATATTTTATTTGTTAAGGGTAAATAAGTAAAATCAACAGTACCAACCAACCAACCAACCAAACTTTTAGTGTTTCGGCTTTTATATAATAGTATAGATTTACATGAAAAGGAAATTAATTAGTTATTGAAAAATAGAAAAGGTAATATGTTTAACCTGAAAAAGGAAATTGATTAGTAAAGGAGATATTTTAGTTAGATAAAATATAAAAGATATAAATAAAGGAAATTATTTAGTTTTTGAAAAATTGAAAAGGTAATATATTTAACCTAAAAATGGATATTGATTAGTAAGGAGAAATTTTGTTAGATAAAATATAAAAAATAAAATATAAATGATATAAATTGATTAGTTAGTAGGATGGATTTTATCTGTAATTAATTAAGGGTAAATAAGTAAAATCAACAGGTACCATACCGACCAACCAAACTTTTAATGTTTCGGTTTTTATATAATAGTATAGTATAGATATAAATAATTTTAAATTTAAATTTTATAGCTAATATATTATCTTTTGTTCTAAATAATGATAACAAATATATATTATACTAGTAATATTATTATTTAATCGGATCGTTGCTTAATACAGCTAAGTCCTTGGAAATTTTTTTCTGACTTATTGAATATTTCAAAGTAACACTCTATCATGACACGTTATTTAAGAACAATTTTGTTATTAGATTGTGATCTTGATCATATTTACTTGCGAGATTTTTTTTTAAAAAAAATTGTAGCTAGTATCCTCTTTATAGATTTTATAATATGAAATTAACTATAATATTATTGACACATGTAATTCATTTGGCTATCTTTCTTCTTAAAAATATCATATCCCAAAATTAACTAGTACACAAAATTGTCAAATTTGTCACTAAAAATGAAGGCATATTACACAATTCAATCTAAGGACATTTGGGTTGTCCGCCTTTCGTTTTAAGGCTGTTGTAGCATGGAGTCAAATCTTTGTTTCCGATGGTGCCTGGTGGAACTTCATGACATTTCAAACAGCACTCCATGCATATTTGCTCACAACGTTTTGTATAGGCAGTCGCTGAACATCGAGCTGCACATCTAGCCGGACATTCTACAAAACCACAAATTAGCCCATAAGAGTTTTCACAATATACATACACAAAGATATTTCATATATGTACGCATGCATGCTTACCATCTGGTGTGCAAGAATATGGTCCACCCTGTTACAAAACAGAACAAGAATTAGTAAAGATAAAAATGACAAGCACAACATATATAAACTACGGATTGTTGAGCAAAACAGACCATACCATTGAAATTTGAAGAATGGAGGCAATCAGAAGCATAAGAAAGAGAGATCTAGAGAATGAGAAACAAGCCATTTTCGGATTTGAAACACCTAACAGAATACTTGTAAATGCAAGTTTATGTTGATGAGTCTTTTAGAGTATGTTAGTGTCTCTTTATAAGCACAAAGAATATTGAATGGAGGGGCAATGCTATAAATGCTAGAGATTGTAGTCCAGACACCAGAGTAATTAATTTGTACTAAATTAGCAATTGCGCAAGTAATTAACCACTAACCAAATCTTTGTTTCTTTCAGGAATACTATCCATGCTGGGCAAGCTAGAGTTAACTGCATTTATTGTTTTCTTTTATTTGGTTATCTCTACTTTTATCTATTGGAAGATTGTTTTCTTTTCAATTAATGTAGACATCCTAACTAATTGTATTGATCTTTTTACCATTTTAATGTATTTTTGATAAAGGGTATCATTCAAAAATACATACTTATAGGCCATCATATCCACAGAGTCGATTTCAAATCATCTTGTACACGGAAAACAATGAGAATCATCTTGTCCATTGATAACTCCCACGACTGACGACGATTGGCTCTGATTACTATTCTGGCGGTGCCTCCATCTAAGTTGGGCGCCTGCAAAACGATGCTTTGCTGGGGTAGTGGTCGTCAAGCACCTCCGGTATGAGAATAAGTAATCGGAATCTATACTCTTTATTAAAAGCAGAAACCCCTTTAAATGGTATACCGTGGTATGCCAATTAATTAATTATTTAATTATTTAATTAATTAATAATAACTTATTTTACTATTTGATCTTACTTTAAAAACTGTTTTTTAAGTGTATAGAAGGCCAATAATAATAAGAACTACTAATGAAACAAGTCCTATCTGAACTAAAATACGGTATGCCAATTAATTAATTAATGTATACCGCGGTATGCCACTAAATATTAATTAATTTAAATAATTAAAATCATAATATTAAATGTTAATTTAATTTAAACTAAAAATTGAAATAAAAGTCGAGAATGTAGGATTTAGGGCTTCATTAATTAAAATTTAAAATATATCTATAATAGATTAATAATAAATACAATTAATAATATAACTATCTTATATTACCAGAGATAAGTTATATGAATTTAATTAATTAAAATAATAAAATTAAATATTAATTTAATTTATTATTGAAATTATATACTAGTAATCTATTAACTAACAATCGAAATAAAAGTCGAGAATATATTATTATATACAACTTGGTGATTCAAGATTTTATTCATTTAAAAAAGTTAAAATTAAACATTAATTTAATTTATTATTGAAATTATATACTAGGAGTCTATTAACTAACAATCGAAATAAAAGTCGAGAATATATTATTATATACAACTTGGTGATTCAAGATTTTATTCATTTTAAAAAGTTAAAAATTAGGAATTTAAGATAATTTATGGCAATCCGTGCTTCGCACGGGTTATCAGCTAGTAATAATAATCAGGCAAGTGGTAGTATATCCAGAGTATTTGTGAGTGGTAATTTGTGCGATATTTTGTGTGTATGTGCAAATGTGACAAATGAGTTGTATTTATAGGTCAACCTCCTTGACCCTGGCTACAGTGCATGGGTTGGCCTTTACCTCAACAGTTGTTCCTTTATTTTTTTTGCAGGTTTACAGTTGGGCAGTTGATACTTGTGCTACAGTTGCCTGTCCTTGCAGCATGATGGTGAGTGGAGTTGAGTGTACTTTAGCTATCTTGCTTTATCTGCTAATTATACAACATAATATTTTGTGCGCGCGTATATGTATATAAAATGTTAAATAGAATATTGAGAGATAATTATATTTAAAATATGTATGTCTCCGTAATGGAATGCAGATATGGCTAAGTTGTTTTGCTCCCTGAGGTGGCGGTCGCGGCCACTCTGAGCATAATGGCCGCTTTCTGCAGACACGTGTCAGGCTTGGCGGTGGCGATATCAGCGTATACTATCATCTATGTGTAGAAGGATGCCTTTTTGAGAAGGTAAGAATTTTATTGTTAAGTAACCGGTGACTCTATTAGGGATGTTCGTAATGGGATTTTTATATTATAATCTAACATTTATTTGTGACTTTTGAAACAACGTACAAACCAACATATGTAACATATGTGTAGTGTTTTAGTTTATTTTTCTGTAATATTCATCACCTGAGTTAACTGCTACAGAGATCAGAGAGCCGATGGTTGTAATTAAGAACTTAAAGTTTACTTAAATCGACATAAGGTTAATGATATATCATATTTTTTAAAAAAATCACATGATTGTAAAGTCCAACAAGAAAACATTAGAAAACGTAGAACTTGCCAATTCTTGCAACAGGGATAAAAAAATAAACCCAGAAAAAATGCGTAAGAATTAGCTGATGCGGCGGCAGAGGGTAACTCCATCACCCACAGGAAGCATGCAGATCTCGATCCTCGGATCGACGGCCAGAGCTTTGTTAAGCTCCATCACAAAATCTCTGTAGTACCTCACATATTTTCTCATAGGAGCATCAGCTGGCTCAGCCACAGAACCATTCCATAGGGTGTTGTCGTAGCCGATTAGTCCTCCAACTTTTACTAAATCAATTAACCTCTTGTGGTAGTTGATATAGTTGTCCTTGTCAGCATCAACAAATATGAAATCAAATGTTCCATGATACTTCCCCTGAAATTTCAGGATAGTCAGGTCAGACAACTTGCAGTCATGCATACAAGGCACAAGCTCATGTTCTACTATAAACTATTTAGGAGCCGTTTGGATCATGAGATTTCTGCCTGGTTGAGCGAAATGATAATGAGATTTTAATGTATTAGAATCTCATTATTTATGATTCGTTGTAAAAATTAATGGGCCCCCTATATTCACAGCACGAAAATATTTACCAGCTTCAAGCTTGTAAACTAAACTAGTTTCTAGCTTATAAAATTCATGATGTAAGGGATATACATACGTCTTCAATCATTTGGTCAAGAACAGGCAAAGCTGGGCCTTCTCTGAAATCAATTTTGTGACCAACCCCGGCTTTTTCAATTATGGGTAGCCCGATTTCGTAGTTTTCTCTGTTAATATCTAATGCCAAAATCTGCAAAAATAAGAACAGACATAACCATGGTTTAGTTATGCTCTTATACCAATAACAAAACAAAATTCTCCAACAATGACCTTATTATACCTTTCCGTCATCTGGAAGAGCAAGGGCAGTGGCAAGGAGAGAATAACCGGTGTAGACACCGATTTCCATGGTGTTCTTGGCATTGATAAGCTTCAAAAGCATGTTCAAGAACTGCCCTTCATCTGCTGATGTTGTCATCAGGTTCCTGTCATTTAAGATTCTAAAATTTCAGCCTAATGACATCCGTCAACATAGCATTTCGTCAAATCATACATTACACACACACACACACACTAATAGAAATGGAAACAAACCATGGATGCTTGGCAGTCACCTCTCTGAGCTCTTTCATTGCCTCTGGCTCTCTTGGGTACACACTGGTTTCAAGTATGTACTAAACACAAAAATATGAATTAGTAAGTTAATAAAGCAACAATCTTATAAAGAAGATATTTCTTGTACTATTTGGTAATCAAGAGGTCGAGATTTCAAGTTTTAGTGAAAATACGTGTGCGAGAAGGAGCGCAAGAGACCGTGTCACAACTCAATAGTCGCATTCCGAGAAAACAAAAAGATGATCAAAATGTACTAATAGATTGTATAAATGAGTACCTGATAAAGAGCATCACTTTGCAAAAGACTCTTGTGTCCAACTTCTGAATGTCTAGATTCACCATTGGTTGCCATCGTAAATTTCTTGGTTTTTTTTGTTTGTTTTGCTTCTTAATTTTCTACTATTTGATTGAGCTCCTGAGAATAAACGAAAATATGGAAAGAGTATATATACTACATTTTAAACCTGTGCATTCTATATATATTGGTAGATAGACCCGTTCCAACCAACTGGGGGTTGGTGAGATAATGACATTTCAGCAGGTCTCACACATTGGTTTAAACTTATTTGATCAGTTGGATGAGTGCTGGAGATTGGCATGGATGTTACTGGGTTGTATAGTTTCGATTTTTGCACGCATTTCAATGCATTCGATTGAGTTATTTGTACATAAATTTTTTTCCGATTTTTTTGTTTCGCATAAAAAAATAGATCTTATATTTTAATATCAAACAAAAAATTAAAAAAATATTATTTACAAGCACCTTTTGTGTGAGCATTAAAATTCACGAAAAAATTTAGGATCATATAAAATGATACGGGAACTAATACAGAAGTGGTTAGTGCATGAGATTATTTTTCTTGTTGTTCATGCATATTGTTTGGAACAATAGTTGGTGAAGTGGAGGCTTGAATTTGGCAAAGAGTTGGTGTAGAGTTGTTGAACATCTTATTTTATACAAACCTGACATGATTTTTATATACAAACCTGATATGATTTTTATATTTTTTCATAAAAGCATATGAAATTTATATCATTGCCCACAGAAGTGGTATTGACTTTTCCCAAAAGTAAAAAAATAAGAATAATGTTAGGGCACTAAAATTAGTTCCCAAAATTTTTCCAAAATATACGTGGTAAATTCTGATTCGTTGTAATAATTAATGCCCCTATATTCACACCAACAAAACCAATCAAAAAAATTCATACTGCCACATCAACCATGTCATGTCATTTGGTACCAATTTTTGGTACCTAATTTCCAGTCACAATTCTATCTTTATTTTCAAATATTCACTTTTTTCATTTAATATCTTTATTCTTCTCCAACCATTATTCTAAATTTTATTTTAAATTCCTTTTAAAACAATAAAATATAAAAAAATAGATACATAGTGTGATATGACAGCAAACAATAATGAAGATACTATTACTTCAAATTTGAAGACAAAAAGTTGATTTCTTCAAATATGAAGATAAAATCAGCTTGCGTTATTTAACAAAAAAAAAAAAAAATTCAACTTGTGTTGGAGCTGTTTTTCATTACTTTAACAGTTTAACTTCAAAAAATAAAGATAAAGAAACCATTGGAAATGCCCAAACAAAATGCGCAATTGAAGCCTAAAAGAGCTAGAACATTTTTTTAAATTCAATCTCCTATGACAAATAACGTCCTAAATGCGCAATTCAAAAACATTTTTTTTCATGTATTTATGCCGATCTAAAACAAGTGGTGAGTGTTCTAATAATGAATAATCTTCATTGCAGGCATGCATAAGAGTATCATGTCTCGACGAAATGGTATCTTCATTCCAAGAGAATAAATATATATCCCTGATACCAAGACCTCCCTCCGATTTTTTCCTACAACAATGAACGAACACTCCATGCAACTTTACAAATGATCCCCACCCCGGTGTTTAAACCACCCCAAAGAGATGTGATCATGAAGAATCGGATTTTTTCCAGAACACCTTTCGGGAGGATAAGGTACATTTCCCAGCCGATGATTTATTATAAAGATTTCGTTTCAATTGGAATTTGGTTATTCACCATGTACGAGGATCCCCGCTAAGCATTCATGGCTGAATGGTTAAAGCGCCCAACTCATAATTGGCGAATTCGTAGGTTCAATTCCTACTGGATGCACGCCAATGGGACCCTCCAATAAGTCTATTGGAATTGGCTCTGTATCTAATGGAACATAATTCCATGGTATCATAGTAGAATAAAAAAAAGAAGTTGGTATCAACAACCATGTAGGGTCATGTATGGCCAGTAGTATTAATATCTTTTGGTAGTATGTAGAAGTATCAGGTTGGCACTATGCTGCAGTAGTTGGTAGGTAGTAATGCTATGGGACAAAAGGCATAACTTGTCTTGTACTAGAGTTAGTTAGAGCACTGCTTTATAAGCTTACTCTCTGTAACCAAATGGATCAGGAATGATATTATAACTTGAGAGTGTGTTCTTACATCTACTGTCTTCTTGAATGTTGTATGCTTATTTAAACTCTTTATGGTATCAGAGCTAGCATACAATCACATTTCTGAAGATAGAGATTGATCATTTATTTGTGTTCATTCCCTGTGTGTCACCCGTGTGTGTGTAATCAAGACTAGTAGTCTTCATCTTGTTTTCTAAGTATAACAATGGCTGGTGGTAGTCGTTATACTTTCACAGACTTGCAAAATCCTCTTTTCTTACATCCATCTGATAACCCATCGTCTGTGAGTGTGTCAAAACTCCAAGGTTATAGTGATTACACATAGTACTACTGATGTGACTGCAGGTATCCAGTGGGATACGTGCAACAACATGGTCATATCCTGGCTGCACAACAATGTGTCTGATACTATCCAAAAATCTATTCTGTTCATCAACGATGCATCTGAAATCTGGAAGCAGCTGGAGACTCGATTCTCTTTAACAAACGGTTCCAGAAAATACAAGCTCAACAAAGATTTGTTTGGCTTAAAACAAAATGGCACTACTGTGAATGAGTACTTTACATCTATGAGCAGCTTATGGGAAGAAATCGAAGCCATGAACGTTCTTCCTTCCGTCAAAATGGTGACAGAGGAGGTTCAAACCTTGCTAACAGCCATTCACACCATGAGAGAAGAGTCTAAGCTTTTTCAATTCCTCAATGGTCTTGATGACATCTATGGACCTCAAAGAAGCCAAATCTTGATGATCACTCCCTTTCCCACTGTTGAATCAGCATGTTCAGTCATCCAACAAGAGGAATCTCAAAAGGATATTCTCCACCCTAATCTGGATCTTGAAATGTCAGCCATGTTCAGCAAGGGAACACCAGATAGAGGCATCACAGACAGGGCATTTCACTGCTCAGTCTATAGGGGGAGAGGTCATTCCAGTGACAAATGCTGGAATGTTATTGGATATCCACAATGGCATCACAAGTACAATCCAGATCACAAATACAAGAAGCCAGCACCAAGAATGCCTCTGAATCAAACCAGGTGGACGAACAACAGAATCACGAACACAAAGAGAGCAAATGTTGTGCAAGGAAATTGTGAAAACTCAGCCATCACGCCTCAACAGCTTGAACAGCTGCTTAAACTGTTGCCAACTACCTCAAGGCAGCAAAATGGTTCAGACACTGAAGAAGAGATAGAAGGTGCTTTCTCTGGAATGGCTCACAGTGAAGAACAAGGGGGTTTCAAGCATACCAAATGGATAATGGACTCAGGGGCATCAGATCATATGACCTCGTCGCTTTAGCAACTTAACAATGTGAAAGCAGCTCCATCCAATTTCACTATCAAACTTCCTACTGGAGCCAGCACAAGGATCACTCATATTGGAGACATTGACATGCCAAATGGTCTGAAAATGCTCAATGTACTGTATGTCCCTCAATTCACTCATAATCTTTTATCTGTTCATAAACTTGCTAAAGATAATGGTTGTGATGTCATGTTCCACCCTACTACATGTATAGTGTCAGATTCATTGTCGAAAGTAGTAAAGGCTGTAGGAAAGGTTAAACAAGGTCTCTATTACCTAAGTCATAACCTTGATGCTTCTGAAAACACAAACACCTTTGCTGCACATACCACATGTAATTCCACCAAACCTAAGAACCTTGCTTGCCCTGTCACTGCTGATTACAACATCTGGCACTTGAGGTTGGGCCATGCACCCAAACCTATACTGAAACATATACCTTTTCTCAAAGCTGTTGACACTACTAGTGATCAAGTCTGTATCACATGCCCTATGGCCAATTTCACCAGGCAACCCTTCACCTTGAGTAACTCACATGCGTGTAAACCTTTTGATTTGTTGCACACAGATATATGGGGTCCATATAAAATTGCAACTAGAGGTAAGTACAAATACTTCTTGACCTTGGTAGATGATCACACAAGGATGACTTGGGTGTATCTGCTTGAAAGAAAGTCTGATTACCTGAAGAATCTTACTGCATTTCTGAATTATGTGTCAAACAAATTCGACTGTTCAGTGAAAACTATTAGGTCAGACAATGCTTTGGAATTTGCTGATAAAGCTTGTCAAAGTTACTTCTCAGAGAAAGGCATTCAACATGAGACATCCTGTGCCTACAGACCCCAACAGAATGCAAGGGCTGAAAGAAAGCATAGGCATGTCTTGGAGGTAGCAAGGACATTGAGGTTCCAATCTGGCCTAAGTCTTGTTCACTGGGGAGATTGTGTACTAGCAGCTGTTCATATCATCAACGGATTGCCTAGTTCGGTTCTGAAATTCAAGACACCATATGAGATGTTGTTTCATGAACAACCCTCTTATGATGAGCTCAAAGCCTTTGGGTGCCTGGCTTTTGCTTACAATCACAGTCCAACCAAAGATAAATTCTCACCAAGAGGAATCCCTTGTGTGTTTCTGGGGTATCCACCCAACAAAAAGGGGTTTAGACTCCTCAATTTGCTTGATAAATCTGTATTCATATCGAGGGATGTTGTATTCAATGAGGCAATTTTTCCCATGAACACTGCCAGCAACACATACATTCCACCTCTGCCAATCAATATGCCGGCTTCCAACTCAGAAGATTTTAAGGATGACTTGGACATGGAAATGGAGCCTGAGCAGCCAACTGAAGAAACTCACACTCTATCTACAACTGTTGAACCTGCTGAAACTAGCACAGAAACACCAGTTCAGTTGGAACCTACTATTGCTATCAGGAGATCTAGCAGGGTTAGTAAAAAACCTGATCGATTCACTGATTTTGTAGCTCATTCAGTTCAATCTACTGCAAATGCAACATCAGTTACAGACCACTATGTGACACCAGATTTCAAATGCTTTCTTGCTGCAATTTCTGGCAATAATGATCCAACAAGCTTCAAAGAAGCAGTTCAACTCAAACACTGGCAAAATGCAATGAATGAAGAACTCTCTGCTCTCGAAGAAAATGATACGTGGGACATTGTTCCTCTACCACCAAACAAAACTGCTATAGCTTGCAGATGGTTATTCAAGACGAAATACCATCCAGATGGAACAATAGAAAGATAAAAGGCCAGGCTGGTGATCTTAGGCTGTAGACAAAAGTATGGGATAGACTATATGGAGACTTTCGCTCCAGTTGCAAAAATGGCAACTGTAAGAGCATTGTTTGCAGTTGTTGCTATGAAGGAATGGCCATTGTTCCAATTAGATGTGAAAAATGCCTTCCTACATGGAGAATTGGAAGACACAGTGGTGTATATGAAACTGCCAGAAGGATACTCAGGAATGGGAAGCAGAATCTCTTCTACAATGCAGTGTGAAAAATCTGATCACATCTCTCATCTGGTGTGCAGAATAAAGAAAGCTCTGTATGGTCTCAAACAGGCTCCTAGACTCTGGTTCTTGAAACTATCTATCACACTGCAGGAAATTGGCTATGTTCAGTCCAAAAGTGACTATAGTTTGTTCACACATACTGCTGGAGAGACTCTCACTATCATCTTGATTTATGTTGATGACATTCTTATCACAGGAAATTGTGATCAGTCAATCATTGCTTTGAAGACAGTGCTATTTCAGAAATTCCACATGAAGGATATGGGACCAGCCAGCTACTTCCTAGGTCTGGAAATTACTAGAAATGCAACTGGCATTTTTGTGTCTCAAAGCAAATACATTGATGACCTTCTCAAAGAATTTGGTATGGCAAATGCTACTCCACTAAAATTACCTATGGATGTGCATCTGAAGTTGACAGCAGATAAAGGGGATCCACTTCCCAATCCTCATCAATATCAAAGACTCTTGGGGAAGCTCATCTACTTGATAGTGACAAGACCAGACCTAACCTATGCTGTGCACATTCTCACACAGTTCATGCACAACCCCACAACTGTTCACATGCAGTCTGCTAAGAGAATTCTGAGGTACTTAAAGGGAAGCACAAGTCAAGGCATATTGTTTGCTGCCTCTTCCAGTGCCCAACTCACTGCCTACTGTGACAGCGATTGGGCAAGCTGTCCCTTTTCTAGAAAATCCACATCAGGATTTTGCATTTTACTTGGTCAATCACCTGTGTCCTGGAAAACAAAAAAGCAAACTGTTGTGGCAAGATCATCAGCAGAGGCAGAATACAGAGCCATGGCCCTTGCCTCATGTGAAGTAACTTGGTTGTCTCAGCTGCTCAAAGACCTAGGCATCGACAATCTTCCACCAACAGTGTTGAAATGTGACAACCAAGCAGCTATTTCAATTGCTGCCAATCCTGTTCTACATGAAAGAACAAAGCACATTGAAATAGACTATCACTATGTCAGGGATCAAATCAATTCAGGAGCAATTCAAACTCAACATGTGCCTACTCATGCTCAAGTCGCTGACCTTCTCACAAAGCCTCTCTCCACTAAACAACACAACTATCTACTTGGCAAGTTTGGAGCCTCAGTCAATCCTTCCTCTCCACTTGAGGGGGAGTAATGGAACATAATTCCATGGTATCATAGTAGAATAAAAAAAAAGAAGTTGGTATCAACAACCATGTAGGGTCATGTATGGCCAGTAGTATTAATATCTTTTGGTAGTATGTAGAAGTATCAGGTTGGCACTATGCTTCAGTAGTTGGTAGGTAGTAATGCTATGGGACAAAAGGCATAACTTGTCTTGTACTAGAGTTAGTTAGAGCACTGCTTTATAAGCTTACTCTCTGTAACCAAATGGATCAGGAATGATATTATAACTTGAGAGTGTGTTCTTACATCTACTGTCTTCTTGAATGTTGTATGCTTATTTAAACTCTTTAGATTTGTATGCCAATTAGAATGGTTTTATGAGTTGAATACGTCGAGCAATACCCAAAAAATTACGTCTCCAGACCTTCGATTAAGCACATATATAGGTGAACAATTAGAAGCATTTTATTTTCTTTGAAATTAGATGTAAGCCCAATTAGTATTTAATTGGCAAGTCACCTGGTTGAATATTAGAGTATGAGCAATTTGTTTGACAGCCGAGTGACATTTACGAAAAAGCAATGACACTAATTTGGTAAACTATTCTTTAGACCTGTGAAGGAAGAGAACTGCCCAACAACATCAATAAGAACTTTTACTTAATCTTTCCTAACCTTTGCTAAACAAGAAAACGTCGTCCGTGAAAATTAATGAGCAGTTTTAGAGGGTCTCCAGCTGAGATGGTAGTTTCAACAAAGAGATTGAGCAAGCATCTGCATTACATTGTCTCAAATATTTGTCTAGGCAATAAAAGCAAATTGATTATCAGAAATCATACTCGCCAAATCTACTTCAACCCACTGGCCAATGGGTTTCAAATGACTCCTAACAGTTGGACAAACAGTTTTGGGAATAAAAGCAATCCAACTCGAGTTGGGGTGTTGGCCCTCAATATCACAATTTTTGAAAGTAAATGGCCTCAAATATCATAATCTGAAAAGTTGGTCCCAAATATCACTCTAAAACACAAAAGCGTCTAGCGTTTTCAATTTTTCTTCAAAAACGCTACTTCGTGTAGCGTTTCCTATTTATTTATTTATTTTTTAATTCAAAAACGCTAATGCGTTTAGCGTTTTGTGAGAAGGATTTTTATTTTTTTTGTTAACGCTAGATAATAGTGTTTTTTGGGTTTGAAAACGCTATATAAGACTGTGTCTTGTGAGGTAACGCCACTTCATGTGGCGTTGTTTGTTTTTATTTTTTTCCTAAATATATACGGTTCGTTCTGAATATTTCTAAAACCCAAAATGCAAACGTTAAACCCCAAAAGTTAATTATTGAACCCCTAAATTTAAAAAAAATTATATTTTTTTAATTTAAAAATGTAAATTAAGAAATTAAATCTGGCGGCCTGATTTTTAAATGCTAACGCGTTTAAAAATCAGGATAAGTTAGGGTTTAGGGTCTAGGGTTTAGGGTTGTAAACAACCCTAAACCCTAAGTTCGTATACGGTTTATTCGTCGTTCTAAATATTTCTAAAACTCAAAATGGAAATGTTGAACCCCAAAAGTAAATTGTTGAACCCCTAAATTTAATTAAATTTTTTTTTCTGAATTTAAAATTTTTAATTAAAAAATTGAATCTGGCGGCCTGATTTTTAAACGCTAACGCGTTTAAAAATCAGGATAAGTTAGGGTTTAGGGTTGTTTATATACGGGTTATTCATCGTTTCGAATATTTCTAAAACCCAAAATGGAAATTTTGAACCCCAAAAGTTAATTGTTGAACCCCTGAAAGAATTTTTTTAAAAAAAAGAAGGAAAACACCCCAAAACACCACATTAAGTGGCGTTTCCCCCCAACACACCACATAAAGTGGCGTTAACAACCACCCAACGCTAATCTATGTAGCGTTTATATTAAAAAAATGATTCCCCAAAACGAAAGACGCAATAGCGTGTTTAGGGGGAAAAAATATCCCCAGAAACGCTACATGAAAGTGTATTTTGGAGTGATATTTGGGGCCAATATTTTGAGTTGTGATATTTGGGATCATTTACTTCAAAATTGTGATATTGGGGGCCTTTTTTCCACGAGTTGATCGTTCTGGCTGGGCATGTGCACTTTGGAGAAAAAATTGAGAATGGCTTGAGAGACATCATGATCAACACCATCATATTTTAAGGTTATACAAAAGTATAATCGAATTCGTAAGAAAATTTGGATCTATTTACATTTGTCTCCAAGTAATATTAAATGTTAGTTACAGAGGCATGCATGTATACATCTAATAACAAGCCTAATTGTTTGTAATGCTTTGCATTACTTACATGACCTCTTAACTGAGGGAACCTCTAGTTGTAGAGTTTCTGTTTGTATTGTACTTGTAGTAGGCATCAAATCCTAGTTGTGTAACTGTACTTATAGAGTCTAGAATAATGCTTGAAAGAAGTTCCAAGGTTCATGCCTCAAGCAAGAAGATAAAGACTGTCAAATAATCACAGTTGGGATTTGAAGAAATGAAGAATTTGCCTAAGTACCAATTCGAGAAGTATATTTGTCTATTCGATAAGTCCAGCATTCGAGAAGTCAGGGATTCGATATCTCAAGACACTATTCGATATCTCTGAATACACTGTTCGATATCTCATTCGATATCTCAGAGATTCGATATGTCTATGTACTCTATTCGAGAACTCAGGAAGTCAACAAGTCAAAGTAGTATTCGAGTTCTCAAGGAGTCAACAAGTCAAAGTTCCATTCGATATCTCAAGGACTCAGAAAGCTATTCGATATCTCAAGGATTCGACAAGTCAAGTGTTCTATTCGACAACTCAAGGAATCCTGAAGAAAAGAGCTATTCGAGAAGTAATTTGATATGTCAATATAACAGTGTTCGAGAACTCAGAGTTATCGATCAAGTCAATTCTAGTTCTCGAATCAACTACTTAGTCACTTCTCGAATACATTCTTGGAGACAAAGTACTGAAGAAATTGTACAAGTCAGAAACCTGCAACAAGCCAATGCACTTTATGGACCACAATCTGTAACGTGCTCTGGAAAGACTACAAGGAAGCTTGGAGAGATATAGAAGAGACAAGGGGCTAAAGAAGTGGATCTGAACAGGCTTTGCAAAGTCAAATCTGTAACCGTTTGGACACTTACTCAAAAAGGATAGACAGACTAGAAAGTAATTTGTTCAGCTACCTTATTTGTAGTAAGTAGGGTGTATCCATGTTCTATAAGGATACAACCTCACTTCCTTAGTCATTAACTTTTGTAACTTTGTGAGTCAAGTTTTTCATACGTTGTAAGCTGTATCTCTCTGAGAAAAACAAAGCTGAGAATACTATCATTTGTATTCACAGATTGTAGCAACCTTTATCTAATAATACATTAGATTAAAGTGATATTGTGTCTTGTGTTGTTCTTTATCCGCACCTTCACCTCTGCACACACAAACACTTATTTGCTACATAGACTTTAGCCAAAGAAAAGTTCAAGAATCCATTCACCCCCCTCTGTATTCTTTTATCGTATTCAATACTCAACAAGTGGTATCAGAGCGGGCTGTTTATTCAAAAACAGAAAAATGATCATGAGTTCGAATACACCAAAGACTACAGGAACGGTGAAGGTCCCTAAGTTTGACAAAGAGAATTACAACCTCTAGAAGATAAAGATGATGTTGTTCATCAAAGCCTCTCATCCTTTGTATCCTGAGATTCTTAAGAATGGTCCTTTTGTTCCACGACAAGAGATACCAGAGAAGACTGTTGGAACCACAACTATCCCAAGATCTTATGAGGCCAAGGATCCATCAAAATGGATAGAATCAGAAAGGGAGAAGGTTGCTCTTGACAGCCACCTCATGTTGCTTATCATTGATTCCATGGACATGTCAATGTTTGCAAACATTGCATCATGTACATCTGCCAAAGAAATGTGGGATCACATTGAGGTGTTGTATGAAGGAACTGATGAGGTTAAGGAAAACAAGAAACAGATACTGGTCACACAGTATGAGGCTTTCATGGCACAGCCCAAGGAAAGCATTGCTGAGATGTTTGAGAGATTTCACAAGCTAGTTACTGAGTTGCAGATGAATGGCAAGGTTTACAGTACCAAGGAGTTAAACATGAATTTTCTGCTATCCTCACCAAACCATCTAGAGCAAAGGGTCATTTCTCTAAGGGAAAGAGATTTGAACAAAGTTACATATGATGTGCTCTATGGAGTTTTAAAAACTCATGAGCTTGAGTTGCTTCAGAAAAGGGCTATCCAAGCCAATCAAGGCAGAATGGTAAACACATCATGTGCCTTGATTGTCGATAAATCTATTCAAGACCTAGAAGCATCTACAAGTCAGTTAAGGATAGAGGAGGTAGTAGAAGAGGAAGAAACTGAACCTGAGGTAAGTGAACCTGTTGAGGAGAAGGAGGAAGAAGAGTTTTACACTCTTGAAGAACTAGATGGGATGGAAAACACTTCATATGCTTTCATGGCCAGAAAATTTCCAAACATCAGATTCAAAAGGAATCAACCCTTCAAACCCAAAACCCAAAACCATTCATTCAACAAAAGCAAGGCACCTGTGAAACCAAACAAGAATAAGTTTAAAACCAGCCATGTGGATAGGTCATCTGTAAGGTGCTATAGATGCAATGACCTAGGGCATTTTGCCAGTGAATGCAAGAAGCCTAAAAAGAAGGATAGAGATTATCATGAGCTTGAAGCTAAGTATGAGGCCCTTCTGAAAAAGCAGACACAAGGTAAGGCCTACATAGCTGAAGGGAAGTGTTGGGATGATTCTGACAGTGATGGAGAGGAGCAAGAATTCTGCAATTATGCCTTGATGGCCAATTCCAAGGATGACACATCTCCATCAGACCCTCAGGTACCATCTCTCACTACTATAGACATGTATGTTTCAGAGTATAAATGCATGATTGAACAACTATCTGTTGAAATGTTTAACATTCATACTAGTATGACTGCTGCTAATGAAGAGATTGCTAAACTGTCTACTAGAAATGAAATGTTAACCAAAAAGAATGAGGAACTTGAGCTAACTGCTATGCAAGTAGAAAACCTTAAGAAATAAGTTGAATATCTACAGAATAAGGTTTTGTGTGCTAGTCAGGTTAAAAAGGCTCTTAGGGATGAATTAGCTGAAAATGAATTCAAACTAAAAACTTTCAAGAAATCATCTGGTCTAGTGAAATCCTACTGTGAGAAAATTGAAGCAAAACCCAAGGCTGCTATTGGACTTGATTATGACACTCTTAAACAGAGAAAAGGCTATGCTGTCATTGAATATGACACAGTTGTTCATGAGGAAGTGCCTCACATTTTGAAAAAGACTGAAAATCCAATTTTTAAGGAACCAACATTTGAAATTGATGAGGATGCCTTACTCATCAAACAAATGTTGAATGATGAGGATGAGGCACAATAAAATGAACAACAAGCATCTTCCAAGAGTGAGAGTGTCAAGTCAAAAGCCAAGGAGCCAGTAGTTGATAGGCCAAGACCTAAGAAGTTTGTTAAGTTTGTTTCAGCTGGGAAGAGTGAATCATAAAAGAAAGTGACTAAGAAGAAACAGAACAGAAATGGCAAGTTACGGATTAACAAGGATAACAACTATGCTTATATGCCTAATGCCCCTAGGAAAACTTGTCAGAACTGTTTCAGTACCAATCATTTAACTCATGCATGCAAGAAACCTGTTGGTAGTGTGTCCAAACCTTTCTATGATTGTTCTGTGCCTCTAAGACATAGAGATGCACCATTTTGTTATAAATTTGACTGTATGCCATGCAATATGAATGTTATGACTAGTTGTTTCAATCTGAGAAGGCAATTCATTGATGGTTGTATCAGTCACAATTCTCACACACACTACACCAGGTCAAAGTCTTCGAGTCCTCCTAAAGCTAGGAAGGTACCTCTGTCACCTAAGTCTGAAACCTCAGGTTCTAAGACTTCTAACAGTGACAAGAAGACTAATGCCAAGAAAGTTGACAAGCATGTTGTTTATGATAAAACTGTTTCTAAGTCACATGGACCCAAACTTGTTTGGGTACCAAAGGAAAAGTAATACCTTTGTGTTTGCAGGGCAAAGAAAGTGAAAAGAAGGTGATAAGTGGATTTTATATCCACTTGGATCGTTCCAAATCGGCTTAAATTGATTGACTTGGTCTCAAGTTTGTTGTATTTTTTGATGTGTTTTGTGTAGTTGTGCAGGGTTGTAGCTATCGGTTAGTGTTGGTGTTTCTAATCGATATTAGAGTGGAATTAAGCATTGGAATGAAGATTGGACACTTGTGTTATGCTATCAAGGAGTTACATGTATCTTGGTATTGAAGATGTTAGCTAATGCAAAAGAAACGGAGGAGAAAGGAGCAAATTTGTGTAAAATTCGGATTTCTGAGACGGTTGCGCAGTCTACACTGTTTTGGACATATCTGGAGTTCTAGAAGTCCGTTTTCAGCGATCTTACTGCCCACACGAAGCTTGGGAGATTTTCTATAATATGGGACAGGTGTTACACGAGTACGTTGCACGCGCGCGGTGCTGAAAAATTACAGTCTTTACTATTTTGGCCATATCTTGAGTTCTACAACTCCGTTTGAGGCCCGTAAGCAGTCCACGCGAAGATAACGGAATTATCTATCATTATAAAGTGGTCCAGATGTCCAATTACTAATGGAACGGTCCAGAAATACTGAAGAAAAGTCAGCTACGAATTTTCCTTAAAAACAGAATCAGTTTAGGAAACGTATTTTGCAGAAATTCTATTATAATTCTGTTTTGGTATTTTCTTGCTGGGCAAGACTTCTAGAGCCTATATAAACACAGTCAACCTTTGTAATTTGGATCATTAGGAGTAGAACCATTACATATCAATTACTTAGATTTATTTGTATCTTTTCATACTTTGTTTTTATCATGGTTTCATCAGATCCCATGATGACGAGAGGTTCAATTATGAACTAATCGTTGTCATGGAATTCTAACGGATTTATTTATGGAGCTTTAGTATCTTGATGTTTTACAGATCTGTGTGTGATGTATATCTGATATCCTCGTATGGTTGTGCTTTATGAATTTAGATGCGTAGCTAACATCTAATTTGTTAATCTCTTGCGAAACGAGAGTGGATCTTGAGATTTAGAACTTGCCATGCTAGCATAGGATAGGTTGATGTTTTAACATCATGATTTGTGGCGTAAATAGAGATATTATGCTGCCCTATGTGATCAATGTGGAAAACTTGTTCTTGAACCGTTATGTTTTCAAATTCTATAGACATATAGGGTCTAAGCATAATTGGTGTCTATTCATCTTCTATCTCTTTTGTGGATGTATGTTTAGTTTGGTATTCGTATACTGAGAAGTAGCGTATACTTGTTTCATGTTGTCCGATCAGATATCATAACCATTGCATATAGTGATTAAAGGCGTCAGATCTAAGCAAAGTATTTAATGAAGTTAGGATTCCATGGTTTTTCTTGCAGACGTAATTAGATTTTAATTCTTGTTAGTTAGTTAATTCTTAGTTTGTTAATTTACTTTCTTAGTTTAATTTAGATAATCAAATCTCAATTTGTTATTTGTCTTAGCAGTGAATAATAATCATACATTGTTGCATAGGTACTATACTGAATTAAAAACCAGATCTCTGTGGGAACGAACTTGACTTATTCATATATTACTTGTGACCACGTACGCTTGCGTGATTTAGTGCAAAAAAGTTTTTGACGCCGCTACCGGGGATCATCGGTGTTTTATTTTTGGTTTATGTGCTTGTCAATAGTGGTCGTTAGAGTTTACTGACTCAGATTTCTTTTTCTCATCTATTCTTGTATAGTTCGTTGGTGTTTCAGGCACTTGTCAGAGAGCGTTGAAGATGGATTTTCTAACTTACTATGGAGTTCAGCAGGTGGCTAGTGTTTGTGAGCTATGTGCGGGCGCACATGAGACGTATCAGTGTTGGAGCAACCAAGGTGGTATTCAACAGCCTCAGCAATGTGAGCGGTGTTTGGGCGTTCATGATCCCTCACAATATTGTTACTACAAAGGAGTTGATCCATATGTCACTTATGAGGAACAACCATATTTTCAATACCATCCTCAACAGTACCAGCAAGATGTTCCAAATATGTCATATGTCTTTGGTAGTGAAGAGTTTCAACATCAGCAACCTATTCCTACTTTTCAGTCAGATGAGGTTGATGATTTGAAGGAGATTAGGAAGGAGTTTAGGATGCTTCTAAAGAGTCATGAGGAGTCTATCAATTCTATGGGGACACTAGTTGCTCAAGTTTTGAGTGCCTTGGAACAAGAGAAACAACAATTCATATTAGAGTCAGTTCCAGAAAATAATGGTGACTTGGAGCAAGGTACTGCATGCTTAATTGAGGAAGACAAATTCCAAGGTGAGGTGAGCATTCGCAAGCCATGTGAGGAATTTGATCATGCTAGTTTGGTTGATGATTTGGAAGGGGCACTATTTGAGACAGACACTGATGAGCTGCACAAATTTCAAGAATTGGTATGTGCGTACCAAGTGGCTGATGAACATGAGAAAGATGCAGATCTTCTACTTGTCTCAGAGTATAAAGATGGAGGTAGCGCATTAGAGCCAATGGAAGAAGTTCTCTTTGAGGAACCAAAGTCTTCAGCAACTTACATTTACCCTCCTCCATTATTTTCAAACGAAGCCCGCGAGTGTGTGTTGTTCTACAAATTGACAGATTTTGGGTCAACAGATGAAGGCATTGGAATAGGACATAGTTGTTACACGAATAGGCCAAGTGAGGAGAAGGGGCAGAAAGTGTGCCGACGTGATGACGATGAAGTATCGCGAAGAGATGATCAGGCAAACTATTATCATCCGTAATGGAGGCTTGGAAGTAACGTCAAGCTATTGACGTTAAAGAAGCGCTTCGTGGGAGGCAACCCATGCTTTTTGGCATTTTTATTTAGGTATGTTTTCTACTATCCCTTGTATTACTTTCCATTCAATGCGGACATTGAATATTTAAGTTTGGGGGTGCTTTGAGGGATTAGTAGTTGTTGTATTATGTGTTCATGTAGGATTTCATGCTTTGCATATTAGTAGTAGTAAATTATGCATTTATGTTCGTGTTATCTATGTTTGTTTCATATAGGACATTCTGTTTTTATGTTTGTATATCATGTGAGTTCATAATAGTTGCATTTGCACCCATGCTTGATAGGAATTTTGTGTTGTTGACGCTTTTGATTGAGAAGTGATATGCTTTGTTCTTATGCACACACATACACTAGTAAGTTGAAGCTAGTAGACTTATTGAATGTTGTAAGTGATTAGAAGGATATGAATATGTGCAAGATGATTTAGTTTGCATGCTTTGAATACAAGTCGGTGCGTTAGAGAGATTTTTGCTTAGGATTGAGTATGTTTTTCCACCAAGTGAGCTTTTGAGCCTTATTGCATATTTGCAATTTATTCGTTTGCTTGAGTGTCCACGGATTGTTTGCATTGCTAGCAGTTGTTTGAGGTCTTTCTTGAAACGCATGACATTATTTGACGATTAAAATGATAAAGGCATTTAGGATTAACCGCATATTTTCCCATATTACCACACCATATTTACATGATCAATTAGTTAACCCGTTGAGCTTAATCCTATTTTTTCGGTGACATACCACATTACTTGGCTAGACTTTTTTGTATTGGCCTTACATTAATTTGAACCCGCATTGCCAAAGGCTAGTAGAGTGCTTAAGGGAGTAATAAGGTGTGCAAGGAGGGGTTTATTGTTGGTCTTAATTTTAGGGGAAATATTGAAAATTGGGTTTGTTTATTTGATAGTCGGCATATGTAATAAATTCATGGGATCATTGTTATTGTTTATATTATTGTTTTATTTAGCTCTCGAAAAAAAAAAAAGGAAAAAAGCGAAAATAGAAAAAAGAAAAAAAAAAGAAGAAAAAAAAAAAAAAAAAAATATATATATATATATATATATATATATATATATTATAAGAGCATGTTTGTGTTTGTTGTGATCCTATTTTAGTCGACTAGTCGAGCGTTTTTGTTGAAAAGAAGAAGAGTAAAAATTATGTGGGGGGGAAATAGGGTGTTGTGTATGATTTATTATAGTTCCTACTAGCTTTTGACACTTCACCTCATTTGGCTTATTTGACATACCTTGTCCCTAGCCCCGATACAACCCAAATAAAGACCTTTTGATTATCGTCATTGATGTATGTTGTGTTAAAAGTTAGATTGATACCAAATGTCAAGCATGCTTATGATTTTGTTGGTATTGAGTGATACACTTACCCTTGTTCTTGAGTGAATATTCTTTTGTGAGTGGATTGTGAGTGTTTGCTTGTTTTTGCGTATGAGATCCCGAGTTTTGACTCAAAGATGTACTCTTGTAGGCTTAGCATGATTACCAACTTATTCTTACATTTGACATGGACTTGTGAGAACTTATGCACGTTCATTGAGTAGACTATGTGAATACTTGCAATTTCGACACCAAGACATTGTGTATTTACTTTGATTCTTAAGTTGATATGGCATGAGATGATTTGACGGTATGGTAGGATATTAGTAGTAGTCATTTGCATTTTCATATTAGTTGCATTCATGCATTGCATTGCATTGGATTTTGTGGGTACATTCGCTATAGGCCCTCACGAGACCTTACTCGTCCACTAGGGCTACCTAGGGGTTTAAAGGGCTTGTTGTATATGCCAAATGCAACCGTGATCACCTACGGAAGTGGTACTAGTTAGTTAGTTAGTTGTAATTGTTTATGCTTGAGGACAAACATCGGTTTAAGTTTGAGGGTGTGATAAGTGGATTTTATATCCACTTGGATCGTTTCAAATCAGCTTAAATTGATTGACTTGGTCTCAAGTTTGTTGTATTTTTTGATGTGTTTTGTGTAGTTGTGCAGGGTTGTAGCTATCGGTTAGTGTTGGTGTTTCTAATCGATATTAGAGTGGAATTAAGCATTGGAATGAAGATTGGACACTTGTGTTATGCTATCAAGGAGTTACATGTGTCTTCGTATTGAAGATGTTAGCTAATGCAAAAGAAACGGAGGAGAAAGGAGCAAATTTGTGTAAAACTCGGATTTCTGAGACGGTTGCGCAGTCTACACTGTTTTGGACATATCTGGAGTTCTAGAAGTCCGTTTTCAGCGATCTTACTGCCCACACGAAGCTTGGGAGATTTTCTATAATATGGGACAGGTGTTGCACGAGCAGGTTGCGCGTGGTGGGCACAGGTTGCGCGACAAACAGATTGATGGGCGCAGGTTGCACGCGCGCGGTGCTGAAAAATTACAGTTTTTACTATTTTGGCCATATCCTGAGTTCTACAACTCCGTTTGAGGCCCGTAAGCAGTCCACGCGAAGATAACGGAATTCTCTATCATTATAAAGGGTCCAGATGTCCAATTACTACTGGAACGGTCCAGAAATACTGAAGAAAAGTCAGCTACGAATTTTCCTTAAAAACAGAATCAGTTTAGGAAACATATTTTGCAGAAATTCTATTATAATTCTGTTTTGGTATTTTCTTGCTGGGCAAGACTTCTAGAGCCTATATAAACACATTCAACCTTTGTAATTTGGATCTTTAGGAGTAGAACCATTACATATCAATTACTTAGATTTATTTCTATCTTTTCATACTTTGTTTTTATCATGGTTTCATCAGATCCCATGATGACGAGAGGTTCAATTATGAACTAATCGTTGTCATGGGATTCTAACGGATTTATTTATGGAGCTTTAGTATCTTGATGTTTTACAGATCTGTGTGTGATGTATATCTGATATCCTCGTATGGTTGTGCTTTATGAATTTAGATGCGTAGCTAACATCTAATTTGTTAATCTCTTGCGAAACGAGAGTGGATCTTGAGATTTAGAACTTGCCATGCTAGCATAGGATAGGTTGATATTTTAACATCATGATTTGTGGCGTAAATAGAGATATTATGCTGCCCTATGTGATCAATGTGGATAACTTGTTCTTGAACCGTTATGTTTTCAAATTCTATAGACATATAGGGTCTAAGCATAATTGGTGTCTATTCATCTTCTATCTCTTTTGTGGATGTATGTTTAGTTTGGTATTCGTATACTGAGAAGTAGCGTATACTTGTTTCATGTTGTCCGATCAGATATCATAACCATTGCATATAGTGATTAAAGACGTCAGATCTAAGCAAAGTATTTAATGAAGTTAGGATTCCATGGTTTATCTTGCAGAAGTAACTCGATTCCAATTCTCGTTAGTTAGTTAATTCTTAGTTTGTTAATTTGCTTTTTAGTTAGATTTAGTTAATTAAAACCCAATTTGTTATTTGTCTTAGCAGTGAATTAAAACCATACATTGTTGCATAGGTACAATACTGAATTAAAAACCAGATCTCTGTGGGAACGAACTTGACTTATATCTATATTACTTGTGACCACGTACGCTTGCGTGATTTAGTGCAAACAGAAGGTCATGTGGATTTTGGACAGTGGATGCTCAAATCATATGACTGGTGATATGGCCCTGCTATCACAATATGAGGAAAAGGCTGGCCCAATGGTTGCTTTTCGAGATGACAGCATGGGTAACACATTGGGATATGGCAAGTTGAAAGTTGGTAATGTCATCATTGAAGATGTAGCACTAGTCAAGGGGCTCAAGCATAATCTGCTAAGTGTTGGTCAGTTTACTGATAGGGGATTCAAGATGGATTTTGACAAAGATGAATGTTTGATCACCCACAAGAAGACTGGTGATTTTGCTCTATCTGGAGTAAGAAAGGGAAGCCTGTTTGTAGCTAATATGGATTCTGCAAACAAGGACAAAATTTGTTGCTTCTACTCAAAAGCATCAAATGAAGATTGTTGGCTGTGGCACAAGAAACTATCACACCTGAACTTTAAAGCCATTAATTCTCTAGTCAAAAGAGAGTTAGTGAGAGGCATGCCCACACTTGAATTCTGTCAAGAAGGAGTGTGTGAGGCTTGTCAAAAAGGAAAGATGAAAAGATCAAGCCACAAGACAAAGACAGTGACATCTATAACCAAGCCCCTACAACTCATTCATATGGATCTGTTTGGGCCTGTCAATATTATGTCACTAGGAAGAAAGAAGTATGCCTTGGTGATGGTTGATGATTTTACAAGGTATACATGGGTGGAATTTCTGGCATCAAAAGATGAGGCTCCACAAGTAATCATTGAGCATATAAAGAAAGTTAACAAGGAAGCAAAGGCAAACAATGCATGTGTGATTGCACTGAGAAGTGATAATGGAACAGAGTTCAGAAATGTCATACTTGAAGCATTCTGTAAAGAGAATGGTATTTCTCAGCAATTCTCAGCTCCAAGGACTCCACAACAAAATGGAGTTGTTGAGAGGAAGAATAGAACTCTAATTGAGGCTGCTAGAACAATGTTACTTGATGCAAAAATGCCTACTTGTTTTTGGGCTGAGGCTGTGAGCACTACATGCTATATCCAGAACAGAACCCTCATCAACAAAAACACTGGAAAGACACCTTATAACTTGATGACTAGAAAGAAGCCTACTCTAAAGTATGTTCATACTTTTGGAAGTAAATGCTTTGTACTGAAGGATAATTCTGAATATGTTGGAAAATTTGATGCAAAAGCATTTGAAGGAATTTTTCTTGGCTACTCTATGGAAAGAATTGCATACAAGGTTTATGTCATCAGTCAAAAGAAAGTTATGGAAAGCACAGATGTGACATTTGATGACAGCAAACTACCTGGACTAGAAGAAGCCAATGATGAAGATAAAGATCCATTGAAGTTTGATAATCTAGATGATTCTGATGAAGAGACTGAAACTGAAGTTGAAACTCGAGTTCAACAAACTCAAGTGAATGATGATACAAGAGAAGAATTTGTGCCAATCAATAGTGAAGAAACAAGCATCCAAGACACACCTGTGAGTAGTGGCAACTTCACAGGGGGAGGAAATGAGAATGACCATGATGTGGATGATGAAGCAACATCAAGAATGAGAAATCAGGCTGAGCACTCAAGGAAATGGGATAGATCACACACTGCAGAGCAAATCATTGGAGATCCTAATGCAGGAGTAAGGACTAGGAGAGCAACTCAGAATGAGTGTCTCTATGGCTGTTTTCTATCACAAGTTGAGCCTAAGAGACTTGATGATGCACTGTTGGATCCAGATTGGATTATTGCTATGCAAGAGGAGCTGAATCAATTTGAAAGGAACAAAGTATGGGAACTTGTGCCTGCACCAAAGAACAGAACCATTGTTGGAACAAAATGGGTTCTAAAGAATAAGATGGATGAAGATGGTGTAATTATAAGGAACAAAACAAGGTTGGTTGCAAAAGGATACTCTCAACAGGAAGGCATTGATTATGATGAGACATTTGCTCCTGTTGCTAGATTGGAAGCCATCAGAATATTCTTGGCATTTACTGCTCATTCAAACTTTAAAGTATATCAAATGGATGTCAAAAGTGCATTTCTGAATGGAGAGTTGGAAGAAGAAGTTTATGTGCAACAACCACCTGGTTTTGAGGATCCACACTTCCAAGAATTTGTCTACAGATTGCTTAAGGCATTGTATGGACTTAAGCAGGCTCCAAGAGCATTTCTGATACTTTATCACAATTTCTTCTTGAGAATCAATTCACTAGAGGCACACTGGACAAGACATTGTTTTACAAGAAGCATGGTGATGATCTTATCTTAGTTCAGATCTATGTGGATGATATCATTTTTGGTTCTACAAATGAAAAGCTGTGTGAGAAATTTTCTAAACTCATGCAGAGCAGATATGAGATGAGTATGATGGGAGAGTTGACATTCTTTCTTGGGTTGCAAGTCAGTCAAAGGAAGGATGGTATTTTTATCAGTCAGACCAAGTATATCAAGGATTTATTGAAGAAGTTTGACTTGGAAGATTGCTCACCTGCAAAGACACCCATGGCCACTGCCACTAAATTGGATGAAGATGCTAAATGCAAGAAGGTAGATATCTCAGTCTACAGAGGCATGGTTGGTTCTTGTTGGTTCGAAAACTAACTGCACAAGTGTACGCGGTCACAAGTAATATAATAAATTTGATCCCACGAAGACTTTGTGTTTGTTCAGAAATAATGTTTAAGCAACGACGTATGATTAAACAACAAACTGCTTGAATAAATATAAAAAGGGGGTTTTGTTGTATTTTTTTAATTGATTAATTAAATTAATAATATTAAATAATTCAAACTACTTGATTTAATTAAATGAGAATTTATATGTGAGAAAAACATGGGATTCTAATTTCATTATTTATTTCATTTAGAATTGATGCCTTAATTTCAAAGTAATTTTGATAATTACGAAAGCTAGTCGGGAACACGAAACTAACATAAGCGCCTTTCAGCTTTAACTCATATCAAACCACACGAACATCCACTTAAAAAGATAGACGTCGCGTGGACACCTTTTATGCTTAGACCCTATATGTCTATAAGATTTGAAAACATAATTGGTTTACGAATAAATTCCTTTATTATGACTACATAGGGTGATATGATCCAAAATCCTACCACTTATCGTAATTGTACATGACAATTATGAACCTATGCTAACATGGCAAATTCTAAATTCCTAAATTCACTTTCGCATTCATTAGGAATTAATAATTTAGACGTTAGCTACGCATCTAATAAATTAAGCGCAACCACATTAGGCAATCTGAAATTTTATCATAATACAAATTATTAAGGCATTGAATTACTAAATTACGTAAATAAATCCATTAGAATCCCATGACGGCGATTAGTTCATAATCGAACGGATCGTCATCATGGGATTAAATGAAAACATAATAATAATAATAATAATAATAATAATAATAATAACTAAATTAAAAATTGCGATGAATTAAATATGAAATTACAAGAGTTTAGAAAGTAGAACCGAAATAGCTTCCAATGAAAAGGAGGAGCAATCCAAATAATCTCCTTAAAATCTTCACCCGAAATAAAACTTAAACTAAATTTTCCGAAAATTAAAATGTATAAAATGGAACTGAATTACAACAAAGGAAGGCTAGAGAGAAAACTGAATTACAAAGAGAAGCTCAGTCGAGGTGTCTTTTATAACCGAAGGAAAACATTCCTATTTATAGGCCAAAATAGCACACCATCTCCCATAATTAAATGAGCCGAAATCAATAATATAGCACACCAGGCGGGCGGCTAACAACTGCAGGACAGCCTACCATGCTGAAAAACAACCATAGGGCGGATGGTGAAGACACGCGCATTGTTTTTTACTTAATCTTCAGGCGCGTGGGCGCCCCGCGCGTTGAGGCGAGTGTAGGCTGCCGACAGGAGAGTTGCCAGACAATAAAACATTCATTCCACTTGCTACTTTTCTTATTAAATCAAAAACTTGAATGATTCCTTTATTTGTTTATTCAATGTGTACATACTGGTGGGCGGCTAAACATTCAACAAAATTGGGCCTATTTCGTCCTATTAGAGATGGGCTCTGGAGAAATGCTTTTTAACCCGCACATCTTATAATCTTAAATTAAAAAATAATTAATTTAATTCAGAAATTATATTTATAAATATCTAATATTATTAGATATTTATTTTTATAATTTTGGAATTAATTAATTATTTATTAATATAAATAAATCCTTAAGTCCTAAGCTGCGGTTTATTGAGGATCTAAAATCGGACTCCTTTTGCTTAACGAAAAATATATCAATTCCAACCGGGATTTCAGCATTAAGAATATATCACTCAGAATTTCTTTATGATAATTCTTTTTCCTCGTAGCCAGTTCACTTGATAATAAAATCCTTGTGATTAAATTCCGAATTGAGGCAAAAATCCACCATTTTTAGTCTTTTATCGCCACGATACCTAAAGTTGCGAGTTCTGTACAACAAAGACTGAAACAACATAAACGAATTAAAAGACACAACATACTTAAAGATAAACCACCAATCTAGGTCCAATTAGCGCATAATAAGTGGATATAAAATCCACTTATCACACCCCCAAACTTAAACCGATGCTTGTCCTCAAGCGAAAATAGACTCGACTACCTCTAAATGCATGAATGCAACTGATGCAAGGATCCCATAGGTAAAGCAATAACCAATTTAGAAGAGTGCCTCAGAGAATGTGATAATTCTAAAAAGAGATCGACTAAATACCCGCATATTAACATTTACAAGTACAGAAACGTGCGTGTGTGCTTAGCTCACCAGATATACTCCCTACACTCGTTCAGAAACATAGCCTATTCTTCGACCAAACAATCATAAGTTTATAAATAGAATGAACGTTAAACACTTAATAACTCAGAGACACCTTCATACTTATTCAAGTTTGCCAAGGATTCAACATGCTTTATTTAGATCATTCAACTGCTATATATACGAAACTATGCTACTTATGCTTATTTGACCGTGCAATGGTTGAGGTCCCTAAAGACTTATGCACTAATACCCTTGTAGCGAGCGTTGGGTTAATGGATCCCAGACTGAGAAACAGTCTTAGGTCACTAGGCACAAAGTCCCCTAGAACTTAATTGCTCGAGTATTAATGAGCCCAACCTTAGTCAATTATGCCCGTATACACACATATAATTTTTTTTTTCTTTTTCCCTTTTTTTTTAAGAATGAGTGCGTTTCGCTCCATCTCATTCCACCCTAGACTACTCATAATATGTATATGAGCGGCTACTATCCTTTGACGCCTAACCTTATTAACTTTCTTAGCTACCAAACTTTTAGCATGCAATCCTTGGTTTCCCCCAAACTTATATTTTAGTGCTCTTATGCTTTTAAGGGAATACAGAACATTCTAAATATAAACAAGTGATTATTCTTAACAAAACAACAAGTATGTTCCGGAACTAGTTCAAGAGCAATCGCTGAGACTCTGTTAAGAATGTGTTTCTGTAGCATGCAAGTCAATTCATAAGTATTTAAATCAGCCATCTATTCATCATTATCACACTCAAATTCATCATTAGCTGCTAAACGGAACCACTCAGCGCTACGGGATCAAGGAAAATATGCTATGCAACTAATCATGAATATGCAATTTTTTTTTTTTTTACATGTGGCATAATATGAATTATATGAAATTATACTAGCATGGTACATGAAATTATATGCAATACTATGACTATGAACTACATGAAACTGTATGCAATATTATGACTTGATTAATCAATTATCCTAAATCACCCCCAAACTTAAAATATTCAATGACCTCATTGAAGGTTTAGATAAAGGATAAAAGAGAACTCCCCTAATTGTCGGTATCGTCACCCTCCTCGGGTGGTGAATCAAGTGGTGGAAATGCTGCATAAGCTCCAAACTGAGGCTAGTCTACCTTGAAAGAAACAAGTTCCTGCAACTCGCCAATGACCTACAAACTTGACATAATACTGAACAAAATCACACAAAATCAAACCACACATAAAAACACCAAACCTATGGGTTGACTCCCATGAAGCGCTTGTTTATTGTCGCTAGCTTGACAAGTCTGCTGCTTGATCATGCTGGGGCAAGAATAGCGGTGAATTCCTCACGGTTCACCGTACCCCCAAAATAATGCTTAAGCCTCTGCCCATTCACCTTAAAAGACTGATCAGGTGACTTATCAAAAATTTCCACTGCACCATGCGAAAACACTGTTTTAACCATGAACGGACCTGACCACCTTGACTTGAGCTTTCCAGGAAAAAGTCTGAGCCGAGAGTTGAAAAGTAGAACCATTTGACCCGGTACAAATGTTTTATGTACCAACCTTCTATCATGCCATCTCTTGACCTTCTCCTTGTACAGCTTGTTATTCTCATAAGCCTGTAGACGAAACTTATCAAGCTCATTCAGTTGAAGCATCCTCTTATCACCAGCAACTTTCATGTCGAAGTTCAATTTCTTCAAAGCCCAGTATGCCTTGTGCTCAAGCTCGGCAGGCAAATGACAAGCCTTACCATACACCAACTGAAAAGGAGACATACCCAAGGGAGTTTTATACGCAGTTCTGTATGCCCAAACAGCTTCGTCTAACTTCAATGACAAATCTTTCCTCGATGGATTCACCACTTTCTCCAAAATTCTTTTAATCTCCATGTTGGAGACTTCAGCCTGCCCATTCGTTTGAGGATGATAAGCAGTGGCAACACGATGCATTACATTATACTTCGCCATTAACGCCATGAACTGGCGATTGCAAAAATGCGTTCCCTCATCACTGATTATTGCTCTAGGAGTGCCAAAACGTGTGAATATATTTTTGTGCAAAAAGTTCATTACCACTTTAGCATCATTGGTCGGTAAAGCCTTCACCTCGACCCATTTAGACACGTAATCCACAGCTAACAGAATGTACTGATTATTGCAAGAAGATACAAATGGCCCCATAAAGTCTATCCCCCATACATCGAAAATCTCAACTTCAAGAAGCATGTTGAGAGGCATCTCATTCCTCTTGGAGATATTTCCAACCCGTTGACAGCGGTCACATCTCAACACAAATTGATGAGAATCTTTAAACAAGGTTGGCCAGAAAAATCCCGCCTGTAGTACTCGAGTCGCGGTCTTCTCTCCACCATAATGGCCACCATAAGTAGTGGAGTGGCAATCTCGCAAAACACCCTCAGTCTCACTATACGGAATGCATCTCCTGATAATTTGATCTGCTCCTTGCCTGAATAAGAACGGTTCATCCCATCGATACCACTTCACATCATGCAAAAACTTCTTCTTTTGAGCATAAGAGAATTTTGACGGAACGACGTTGCTCTCCAGGTAATTCACAATATCTGTAAACCATGGCACTTCTCCTTGCACCATAAACAACTGCTCATATGGGAATGATTCATTAATTAACGTCTTATTCTTACCATGATTCTCCAACCGTGATAGATGATCGGCTACCTGATTTTCTGTCCCCTTCCTGTCTTTTATTTCAAGCTCAAACTCTTGCAGCAGAAGAATCCAGCGAATCAATCGCGGCTTTGAATCCTTCTTCGAAAATAGATATCTAATGGCGGCATGATCAGTGTAGACTGTCACCTTCGTCCCAAGCAAATAGGACCTGAATTTCTCAAAACCATAGACAACTGCCAAAAGTTCTTTCTCCGTAGTGGTGTAATTCAGCTGTGCATCGTTGAGGGTTTTACTAGCCCACGGCAAAATCACTAGCATCGCACATTAGCTCGAATGGCTCTTCCCAATTAGGTGCTGTAATAATCGGGGATGATGTCAACTTCTTCTTCAATAGCTCGAAAGCAGCCAAGCAATCATCATCAAACTTGAAAGGGGTGTCTTTCTCCATCAAATTGCACAATGGCTTGGTTATTTTGGAGAAGTCTTGTATGAATCGCCGATAGAAACCTGCATGTCCAAGAAAACTACGGATTCCTTTTACTGAGATTGGAGGAGGAAGTCTTTGAATAGTCTCCACCTTAGCCCTGTCTACTTCAAGTCCCTCGCTAGATACTTTATGCCCGAGAATGATTCCCTCTTGCACCATGAAATGGCACTTTTCCCAATTTAGCACCAAATTGGTCTCAACACATCGTTTCAAGACCAGACTCAGATTATCCAAAGCCTCATCATAAGAAGTTCCAAAAACTGAAAAATCATCCATGAAAACCTCCACATTTATTCCAATCATGTCAGAAAATATGGCCATCATGCATCTCTGAAAGGTAGCATGTGCACCACATAGCCCGAAAGAAACTCGTCGGGAAGCAAAAGTGCCAAAAGGACAAGTGAATGTGGTCTTCTCCTGATCCTCTGGAGCAATACAAATCTGATTATAACCTGAATACCCATCAAGAAGGCAATAATACTCATGGCCAACCAACCTATCTAGCATTTGATCGATGAATGGAAGAGGAAAATGATCTTTTCTGGTGGCCTTATTTAGCTTCCGATAATCCATGCATACTCTCCACCCTGTGACTGTCCGAGTAGGGATGAGCTCATTCTTTTCATTTGCTACCACCGTCATGCCTCCTTTCTTAGGCACACAATGCACCGGACTCACCCAAGAACTGTCCGATATTGGATAAATGATTCCTGCATCCAGCCATTTAAGAATTTCCTTCTTCACCACCTCTTTCATGATCGAATTGAGTCTTCTCTGATGTTCTACAGATGGTTTGCTTCCTTCCTCAAGAAGAATCTTATGCATGCAATAGGAGGGGCTGATTCCCTTAATATCTGCTATGGTCCACCCGATTGCTGATTTATGCTCTCTCAGAATCCGCAACAGCTTGTCTTCTTCATCACCTGACAGGTTAGCAGCAATAATAACAGGTAATGTAGATGCATCACCTAAATATGCATACCTCAAGTGATCTGGCAAAGGTTTGAGCTCAAGAGAAGGAGCTTCTTCAACAAATGGTTTAAGGCGCACCTGCGACTTTTTAAGAACTTCTAACCCAAGAGACTCAATTGGAAAATCAAACCTCCTCTTCCAAGGGGCTGAATTCAACATCTGAATTTGTTCTTCTCCTTCTACATCTTCCTCTTCAGAATCTCCTATTAAGGCTCTTTCTAAGGGATCTGACTTTAGCAGTTGTTCCTTCTCTATGTTCACTAACGAATCGACCATGTCCACTTTAAAACACTCATCTTCATCTGTTGGGAATTTCATTGCGTTAAACACATTGAAAGTGACATTCTGATCTTGCACTCTCATTGTGAGCTCTCCTTTTTGCACGTCGATCAAAGTTTGGCCTGTAGCTAAAAATGGTCTTCCTAAGATGATGGGAATCTTCTTGTCCTCCTCAAAATCCAGTATAACAAAATCCGCAGGAAAGATGAGCTTATCCACTTTTACCAGGACATCTTCCACAATACCTCTTGGATACGTAATCGACCGATCTCCTAGCTGTAAGGAGATATTTGTAGGTTTTGGATCAGGCAGACCAAGTTGCATGAACACAGACAATGGCATCAAATTTATACTAGCTCCCAAGTCACATAACATTTATGGAAAGATAATTTGCCTATAGTGCATGGTATTTTGAAGCTTCCAGGATCCTTGAGTTTCGGGGGGCAATTTCTGTTGCAACACCGCACTGCATTCTTCTGTCAAGGCAACGGTTTCCAATTCCTCAAGCTTCAGTTTCCTTGATAGGATACCCTTCATGAACTTAGCATAACTAGGCATTTGTTCAAGAGCCTCTGCAAACGGTATGTTTATCTGTAGCTTCTTGAATACTTCTAAAAACTTTGCAAACTGCTTATCCAATCTCTGCTTCTGGAGTCTCTGCGGATATGGTGGAGGAGGGTAGAATTGTGTGTTTGCAGTTTTATGCTCCTAAGATGCTTTCTCAGATGGCCCGTTGACATCCTCCGGTTTGCTGATGTTGATTTCAGGTTTCGAGATCTCCGTTTGTTCCTCTGTAGTGGTGTGACTGCCCTGTGCCTCCGGCTGTTCGTTTACCTTTTCAACTTCTTGGTCCTTTGTGATTTTGCCAGATCTTAAAGTGATAGCTTTGACTTGTTCTTTGCCGTCCCTTTTTCCAGGGTTTGTTTCTGTGTCGCTAGGAAGAACTCCTTGCGGCCTATTGAGTAAGGCGTTTGCTATTTGGCCAATTTGGTTTTCCAGAGTTTTAAGAGATACGGCCTGGCTCTTACACATCAATCTTAGTTCATCCAATTCTGATTTCTCAGCAGACTGTTGGCCTGGACCTGCATAATATTGCTGATTAAATCCCGGAGGTTGAGATTATTTCTGGGCGTACTGATTCTGAAGTTGTTGCCCCTGCTATTGATGTGATCCTGAGGGATTGTATGGTCTGGCCCCATATTGCTGATTTTGGGTATGATGGTATGGTTGTTGTTGATATGGCTATGGTTGTTGTGTTTGATATGGTGGTTGTGTTTGATATGGTTGTAGTGGTTGCAATCCATTTTTATTGTTGCTCCAGCTGAAGTTAGGATGCTTTCTGTTGTTGGGTTGGTAAGTGTTTGGGACTGGATGCTGTTGCTTTTGAAAATTGCTCACAAAGTTCACTGATTCATTGGAAATTGCACATTGACTCGTTTCATGTCCACCGGCGCATAGCTCACAAACACTCGCTACTTGATGTACCCCATAGTTTGTCAGAGAATCCACCTTCATGTTTAGTGCTTCAAGCTGAGCTGATAGTGATGTGGCTGTGTCAACCTCGAGGATTCCTGCCACCTTGTGTTGAGGCATCCTCTGCATCGGATTCTGATACTCATTATCCGCCATCATTTCAATAAGCTCGTAGGTGGCTTCATAGCTCTTAGCCCATAAGGCTCCCCCTGATGCTGCATCCACGATTGGTCTTGATTACCATCCTAGACTATTGTAAAAGCAATTAATCACCATTCAATTGGGCATTCCATGGTGAGGGAATTTTCTTAGCATTTCCTTATAGCGCTCCCAAGCTTCACATAAAGATTCCCCCGTCTGTTGTGTGAACTGAGCAAGAGCATTCCTTATGGCTGCTGTTTTTGCCATGGGATAGAATTTCGTGAGGAACTTTTGAGCGAGTTCTTCCCATGTTGTTATCGAGCCAGCTGGGAGAGAGTGCAACCATCCCTTAGCTTTGTCCCGTAGAGAAAATGGAAAAAGCCTCAACTTTACAGCATTATCTGACACGTTGTTAAATTTGAATGTGTCACAAATATCTATGAAGTTCCGGATATGCATATTTGGATCTTCCGTTGGCGCTCCCCCGAACAGGACAGAGTTTTGTACCATCTGGATTGTGCCAGGTTTGATTTCAAATGTGTTGGCTGCAATAGCTGGCCTGACGATACTTGACTGAATGTCATTGATTTTCGGTTGGGAATAGTCCATCAACGTCTTAGGCACATCTTCCGCCATGTCTAACGTTTCTTCCAGCTTTATTACGGTTCTTGATTTAAGAGCTTTGGCACGCGTTAGCATAAACAACTCAAAATCCTTATACAGGCAGAGCGAGAAAACACGACGTCAGAAAAAAAATAACTATCCAAGTCAGTTAAGTTTAACCTCCGTTGATGTTAAACACAAATTCTGAAAATAACACCGAAGTCCCCGGCAGCGGCGCCAAAAACTTGTTGGTTCGAAAACTAACTGCGCAAGTGTACGCGGTCACAAGTAATATAATAAATTCGATCCCACGAAGACTTGGTGTTTGTTCAGAAATAATGTTTAAGCAACGATGTATGATTAAACAACAAACTGCTTGAATAAATATAAAAGGGGGGTTTTGTTGTATTTTTCTAATTGATTAATTAAATTAATAATATTAAATAATTCAAACTACTTGATTTAATTAAATGAGAATTTATATGTGAGAAAAACATGGGATTCTAATTTCATTATTTATTTCATTTAGAATTGATGCCTTAATTTCAAAGTAATTTTGATAATTACGAAAGCTAGTCGGGAACACGAAACTAACATAAGCGCCTTTCAGCTTTAACTAATATCAAACCACATGAACATCCACTTAAAAAGATAGACGTCGCGTGGACACCTTTTATGCTTAGACCCTATATGTCTATAAGATTTGAAAACATAATTGGTTTACGAATAAATTCCTTTATTATGACTACATAGGGTGATATGATCCAAAATCCTACCACTTATCATAATTGTACATGACAATTATGAACCTATGCTAACATGGCAAATTCTAAATTCCTAAATTCACTTTCGCATTCATTAGGAATTAATAATTTAGACGTTAGCTACGCATCTAATAAATTAAGCGCAACCACATTAGACAATCTAAAATTTTATCATAATACAAATTATTAAGGCATCGAATTACTAAATTACGTAAATATATCCATTAGAATCCCATGACGGCGATTAGTTCATAATCGAACGGATCGTCATCATGGGATTAAATGAAAACATAATAATAATAATAATAATAATAATAATAATAACTAAATTAAAAATTGCGATGAATTAAATATGAAATTACAAGAGTTTAGAAAGTAGAACCGAAATAGCTTCCAATGAAAGAGATGAGCAATCCAAATAATCTCCTTAAAATCTTCACCCGAAATAAAACTTAAACTAAATTTTCCGAAAATTAAAATGTATAAAATGGAACTGAATTACAACAAAGGAAGGCTAGAGAGAAAACTGAATTACAAAGAGAAGCTCAGTCGAGGTGTCTTTTATAACCGAAGGAAAACATTCCTATTTATAGGCCAAAATAGCACACCATCTCCCATAATTAAATGAGCCGAAATCAATAATATAGCACACCATGCGGGCGGCTAACAACTGCAGGACAGCCTACCATGCTGAAGAACAACCATAGGGCGGATGGTGAAGACACGCGCATTGTTTTTTACTTAATCTTCAGGCGCGTGGGCGCCCCGCGCGTTGAGGCGAGTGTAGGCTGCCGACAGGAGAGTTGCCAGACAATAAAACATTCATTCCACTTGCTACTTTTCTGATTAAATAAAAAACTTGAATGATTCCTTTATTTGTTTATTCAATGTGTACATACTGGTGGGCGGCTAAACATTCAACAAAATTGGGCCTATTTCGTCCTATTAGAGATGGGCTCTGGAGAAATGCTTTTTAACCCGCACATCTTATAATCTTAAATTAATAAATAATTAATTTAATTCAGAAATTATATTTATAAATATCTAATATTATTAGATATTTATTTTTATAATTTTGTAATTAAGTAATTATTTATTAATATAAATAAATCCTTAAGTCCTAAGCTGCGGTTTATTGAGGATCTAAAATCGGACTCCTTTTGCTTAACGAAAAATATATCAATTCCAACCGGGATTTCAGCATTAAGAATATATCACTCAGAATTTCTTTATGATAATTCTTTTTCCTCGTAGCCAGTTCACTTGATAATAAAATCCTTGTGATTAAATTCCGAATTGAGGCAAAAATCCACCATTTTTAGTCTTTTATCGCCACGATACCTAAAGTTGCGAGTTCTATACAACAAAGACTGAAACAATATAAACGAATTAAAAGACACAACATACTTAAAGATAAACCACCAATCTAGGTCCAATTAGCGCATAATAAGTGGATATAAAATCCACTTATCACACCCCCAAACTTAAACCGATGCTTGTCCTCAAGCGAAAACAGACTCGACTACCTCTAAATGCATGAATCCAACTGATGCAAGGATCCCATAGGCAAAGCAATAACCAATTTAGAAGAGTGCCTCAGAGAATGTGATAATTCTAAATAGAGATCGACTAAATACCCGCATATTAACATTTACAAGTACAGAAACGTGCGTGTGTGCTTAGCTCACCAGATATACTCCCTACACTCGTTCAGAAACATAGCCTATTCTTCGACCAAACAATCACAAGTTTATAAATAGACTGAACGTTAAACACTTAATAACTCAGAGACACCTTCATACTTATTCAAGTTTGCCAAGGATTCAACATGCTTTATTTAGATCATTCAACTGCTATATATACGAAACTATGCTACTTATGCTTATTTGACCGTGCAATGGTTGAGGTCCTAAAGACTTATGCACTAATACCCTTGTAGCGAGCGTTGGGTTAATGGATCCCAGACTGAGAAAAAGTCTTAGGTCATTAGGCATAAAGTCCCCTAGAACTTAATTGCTCGAGTATTAATGAGCCCAACCTTAGTCAATTATGCCCGTATACACACATATAATTTTTTTTTTCTTTTCCTTTTTTTTTTAAGAATGAGTGCGTTTCGCTCCATCTCATTCCACCCTAAACTACTCATAATATGTATATGAGCGGCTACTAGCCTTTGACGCCTAACCTTATTAACTTTCTTAGCTACCAAACTTTTAGCATGCAATCCTTGGTTTCCCCCAAACTTATATTTTAGTGCTCTTATGCTTTTAAGGGAATACAGAACATTCTAAATATAAACAAGTGATTATTCTTAACAAAACAACAAGTATGTTCCGGAACTAGTTCAAGAGCAATCGCTGAGACTTTGTTAAGAATGTGTTTCTGTAGCATGCAAGTCAATTCATAAGTATTTAAATCAGCCATCTATTCATCATTATCACACTCAAATTCATCATTAGCTGATAAACGGAACCACTCAGCGCTACGGGATCAAGGAAAATATTTATGCAACTAATCATGAATATGCAATTTTTTTTTTTTACATGTGGCATAATATGAATTATATGAAATTATACTAGCATGGTACATGAAATTATATGAATACTATGACTATGAACTACATGAAACTATATGCAATATTATGACTCGATTAATCAATTATCCTAAATCAATTATCCCCGGCAGCGGCGCCAAAAACTTGTTGGTTCGAAAACTAACTGCGCAAGTGTACGCGGTCACAAGTAATATAATAAATTCGATCCCACGAAGACTTGGTGTTTGTTCAGAAATAATGTTTAAGCAACGACGTATGATTAAACAACAAACTGCTTGAATAAATATAAAAGGGGGGTTTTGTTGTATTTTTCTAATTGATTAATTAAATTAATAATATTAAATAATTCAAACTACTTGATTTAATTAAATGAGAATTTATATGTGAGAAAAACATGGGATTCTAATTTCATTTTTTATTTCATTTAAAATTGATGCCTTAATTTCAAAGTAATTTTGATAATTACGAAAGCTAGTCGGGAACACGAAACTAACATAAGCGCCTTTCAGCTTTAACTCATATCAAACCACACGAACATCCACTTAAAAAGATAGACGTCGCGTGGACACCGTTTATGCTTAGACCCTATATGTCTATAAGATTTGAAAACATAATTGGTTTACGAATAAATTCTTTTATTATGACTACATAGGGTGATATGATCCAAAATCCTACCACTTATCGTAATTGTACATGACAATTATGAACCTATGCTAACATGGCCAATTCTAAATTCCTAAATTCACTTTCGCATTCATTAGGAATTAATAATTTAGACGTTAGCTACGCATCTAATAAATTAAGCGCAACCACATTAGGCAATCTGAAATTTTATCATAATACAAATTATTAAGGCATCGAATTACTAAATTACGTAAATAAATCCATTAGAATCCCATGACGGCGATTAGTTCATAATCGAACGGATCGTCATCATGGGATTAAATGAAAACATAATAATAATAATAACTAAATTAAAAATTGCGATGAATTAAATATGAAATTACAAGAGTTTAGAAAGTAGAACCGAAATAGCTTCCAATGAAAGAGAGGAGCAATCCAAATAATCTCCTTAAAATCTTCACCCGAAATAAAACTTAAACTAAATTTTCCGAAAATTAAAATGTATAAAATGGAACTGAATTACAACAAAGGAAGGCTAGAGAGAAAACTGAATTACAAAGAGAAGCTCAGTCGAGGTGTCTTTAATAACCGAAGGAAAACATTCCTATTTATAGGCCAAAATAGCACACCATCTCCCATAATTAAATGAGCCGAAATCAATAATATAGCACACCATGCGGGCGGCTAACAACTGCAGGACAGCCTACCATGCTGAAGAACAACCATAGGGCGGATGGTGAAGACACGCGCATTGTTTTTTACTTAATCTTCAGGCGCGTGGGCGCCCCGCGCGTTGAGGCGAGTGTAGGCTGCCGACAGGAGAGTTGCCAGACAATAAAACATTCATTCCACTTGCTACTTTTCTGATTAAATAAAAAACTTGAATGATTCCTTTATTTGTTTATTCAATGTGTACATACTGGTGGGCGGCTAAACATTCAACAAAATTGGGCCTATTTCGTCCTATTAGAGATGGGCTCTGGAGAAATGCTTTTTAACCCGCACATCTTATAATCTTAAATTAATAAATAATTAATTTAATTCAGAAATTATATTTATAAATATCTAATATTATTAGATATTTATTTTTATAATTTTGTAATTAAGTAATTATTTATTAATATAAATAAATCCTTAAGTCCTAAGCTGCGGTTTATTGAGGATCTAAAATCGGACTCCTTTTGCTTAACGAAAAATATATCAATTCCAACCGGGATTTCAGCATTAAGAATATATCACTCAGAATTTCTTTATGATAATTCTTTTTCCTCGTAGCCAGTTCACTTGATAATAAAATCCTTGTGATTAAATTCCGAATTGAGGCAAAAATCCACCATTTTTAGTCTTTTATCGCCACGATACCTAAAGTTGCGAGTTCTGTACAACAAAGACTGAAACAACATAAACGAATTAAAAGACACAACATACTTAAAGATAAACCACCAATCTAGGTCCAATTAGCGCATAATAAGTGGATATAAAATCCACTTATCACACCCCCAAACTTAAACCGATGCTTGTCCTCAAGCGAAAACAGACTCGACTACCTCTAAATGCATGAATGCAACTGATGCAAGGATCCCATAGGCAAAGCAATAACCAATTTAGAAGAGTGCCTCAGAGAATGTGATAATTCTAAATAGAGATCGACTAAATACCCGCATATTAACATTTACAAGTACAGAAACGTGCGTGTGTGCTTAGTGTTAGTGTAGGTGCCCTAGAGGCAATACATTGTTTCTCGAATAAATCTTATGTCATTTGATTATTAAATAAATGTATTTATTATGACTCTAATTACTGCGATATTTGTTAGCATAATAAATGTCCTTAGAATAATGATACACATTATATATAGTTTAAGTTTATAACTTGAATTTGAGATTATATAATATATATATATCATATTCTTAAAGGTCCCTAGTCGAGTATTATTACATAGGACAATAATAATACATAAATAGACTAGTATGTTTTTGACTGATAACCACATCTCATTGGTTATAAGTATGGAGATACTAAAGTCAATACATAGGTACATGTAGGGTACATGGTACTGGACAGACCCACCGTGAGATTCTTCATGTTAATTAAGTCATAAGAAAGACTCACAGTGATAATGGTGTAATGATCCTTTGACTTGAGATCATTATATTTCTATACGAGGATAATATACTTTGACTACATTAAAAGTTACCTTTGACCGGGTAATGATAAAAGTGGACATCGGGTATATTGTGAATCGTATGAGAAATATGAATGATAGATAAAGGATTTAACCCTCCTATCAAATAGGAGAGATATTATTGGCCTCTTGATTGAGTGAGACTATAAAATGCATGGCCGTGCTCAAATAATGATTTGTTATTAATAGTCTACTCATAGGATCAAGTAAACCCGGATTAAATTATGAAGAGGATGACAATAAACATGCCTCGAGTTTAATCTATAATATTTGGTTAAAGGGATTATATTACACGGGAACATTAATCACAAAAGGTTTATCGAATCACGATTTAATTATTATTTAATTGGGTAGCAATGATGTATTACTAGATACCGCTCATTGTTTATAATTTTATTGGAGAATAAAATTATTGCCAAAATAAATAATAACCTACAGGGTCACACACATAGAACATTTTAAAGGAAGAATTAATTTAAATTATGAATTTAAATTAATTAATGATAAGTTGGATTTTATTATATTAATTAAGTGGGACTTAATTAAGCTATAATAAAATACAAAGATATATGAGATATGATTTTAATAATTAAGTTTGACTTAATTATTATTTATTTGAATAATAGAATTAGATTTTATTATTTAAATAAATCATATTTGGGCTAGGTTTTTGATAAGGGTTTTTGGCTTTATATTATCCTATATATATATATAAAGATATGGGAAAAGAGGAGGTACGTGAAAAACAGTTGAGCCACATCCCAAAACCAAAAACCCTAAAATCTACATCTCATCATTGGAGGCTAGTACCTCTCTTCCATTGAAGAATCGTTCTTCGAGTGTTCGTGTGGATACCGTAGAGGAGGCTTCGAAGAGGAGCGCTCAATATTCGTGGGAGGCTTGCATCTCCATCATTCTTTAAACGTAAAGCTTCGATAAGGTAATCGTTCTATCTACCATATTATCAATTTATTATACATGGATCCGGGATTTGGTTTCGATTTTTAATTACTGTTTACGCTGCGTGTATGCGATCGAAACCAACAATGGCATCAGAGCTGCTTGTATAATATGATAATCTGGTTATATATGATATAAACGATCTGTTATGTGCTATACCAGAACTATATCTTTTCCGGGGAACCATTCTGCATGATATACGCGAACTACATGTTTCGTTTTTATACTGGTTTTGATGCATCCAGTGATCTGCCATGTTTTAGTAGGATTAAATCGTAACATTATCTGGTCTTGGATGATGTATACGATCTGTTATAAAGCTTACTAGTTCTGGTTTTATTTTCCTCCCGAAGAACCCTAACTGCATGAAAACAAACTCGTTCTGCATGCTTCTGATTTCCTGGTTTTATTGCTTTCATCTGATAAGCCTTGTTCTAATAAGATTAAAGAGTAATCTGGACGTTTAACAATCAGTAGAACTCGTAACAGATGATAAGATTTGCAGGTTTTATTAGTTTATGCGTAAACAAATACATACATGTTCATATCGTCTGTGTTTCTGGTTTTGCTTGTGTCTACGATCTGATACAACCTGCTGTATTTTAATGAGATTAAAACGTGACCTAAACATCTGGAAACCAGTCGATAATCATTGTTGTGCCCAAAATTTGTAATGGGCTTAGTTTTGGGCCCATAGATGTTGAAGGCCTTATAAGGTGTTTAAAATGTAGGAACGAGTTTGCAGGAAGAAGGGAGGTGTACCTCTAGAGGGAAGCTCTGGAGGTGGAGGTTCACTTTTTAGGGAAGCTGCGCAGGTTCAGGTGTACTCACAGGCTCCACCTCTGCAGATTCGAATGGATAAGGATTATCTCCTAAATAATAGGAGGCGTAAATTGAGTCCTTTTAACAGTCTATTTCATGGAGGAATACGTTTCTAAATATGATAATTATTATATTTGTGATATATGTATGGAATTATTGTAGGATTGGGCTTTGGGAGTCCTATTTCGAACAGGACTCTGTTAAAGGGCTAGCTGATTAAAGGATAAGGCTTATATCTATACAAACACTTCGAGATAAACACTGGAGGGAGGATGAAACTCTATCATTTTCGTGGCTTAATGAACAAGGAAAGGATTCCTAACCTAAAAGAACTACATTAGGGCTTGATTCCTATAAATAGGATATGTAGGCAATTAGCAAGGGGTTCGGTTTTTACTTTATATATACACAAGGCACGTGTACCCTGGGTAATCAGATTCTGGGCATATTTTGGCCGGAAGTCTTTGCCATTATTGTCCGGTGACCTTGCTAATCCAGCCCTTTAAACACTATACACCATTATTAGGTTCAGCTGTCCTGTTTTTTACCAGCTGTTTTACCAGTTTTGTATCCGAAAACCAAGGATACTCACTATTCTTACGGCGAGGCTTTCTCGGGGTGTTGTGTGAATTTTTTGCACAACATTTTTGGCGCTAGAAGGAGGGGCGAAGCTAATATCTGTTAGCGAATTAATGTCGGAAGGTTCTGAATCCGTTCGAACGCCGGACGGCGAGAACGGTAGGCGTGATGCCAATACTGATGGTGAAGTGACTGCTAGAGATATCCTCAACCATCTTCAAGCCATGGATGGCAGGATTGATCAGTTGGAAAAGAAATCATCACGAAAGAAAAAAGGACAAAGAAAACATAAATCCTCGGAAAGGCATGCTAGGCGTCGAGAAGTGACACCCATAAACCTCGATTTTGAAGATGAAGGAGAGCCTGAAGGAGAGGCTCGAAAAAATAATTTTTCTGGTGTTGAAACAGACCAGGAGGATGTGAATTGGAAGGAAGGCCCTGAAGATTCTCCAACTAGGAGTGTGAGCGTGTTTGACCGGGTGGGGAAGAAGCTCAACAACAAAGATTTACGGCACGTTTTGGATGGGACTAAGGCAAAGGTAAATAGAAATGATAACCTCGACAAGTCCCAGTCGAAGGGTTCTAAGAGCTATAGGAGGGAAAAGTCTCCAGGAGAGGAACGGACTTATGACAGGAGGTCCAAATCTACGAAGCTCCAATCAGCAATCAGGATTGATGACAGCTCCAGCTCCCAGAACAGTTCAGCTCATAAGCAGGGTGAAGACTCGAATGAAGAAACAGATGGGAGTGATGGCTACCTTTCTGATGGAGAGGACACAAATTACAAGGTGGCTGATCTAAGGAAAGCTCTAGAGAAGATTAAGGCTGAGAAGAGGTCGACATCAGGCCTAGCTGTAGCTTCACCTTTCACCAAGAAGGTGCGGGATTCACCCCTTCCATCCAGGTACAGAGGAGTAGGGGACTTGAAATTTGATGGCACCTCGGATCCCGTGGAATACCTCAGTCGCTTCAGCACTGAGATGGAGGTTTATCAGGTCAAGGATCGTACAAAGTGCCGGCTGTTAGCAGCTACCCTGAGGGACAATGCCCATCAGTGGTTCAAAAGATTGCCATCTAATTCTATTCGTTCCTGGAGACAAATGAGTGAGCTTTTTGTCACTCAGTTTCGTGCTACAGTTGCATTTGCACCTCCTGCAAATACTCTAGCGAATATTAAACAAGGGGAGAAGGAAACTTTGAGAGAATATTTTAAACGTTTTAATGCGGAGGTGCCAAAAGTAAGAAAAGCTACAGACGAGACGTATAAAAATTTCTTAATAGCCGGGATTTGGCCTGGAAGTGATTTCTGGAAGGAACTTCAGAAGGAAGAACCTGTCACGCTAGCTGATTTTTATGCACGAGCTGAAGCTCATAAAGTGGTCGAAGAGTCTATGGCTAAGTTAAGGAAGGATAACAACTCAGCTGGTTGGAGTGGGAGAAAAAGGAGCAGGTCATATAGCCCCCGAAGAAGAGGTGTGGACAAGCGTGCCTCTTATAACAGAGCTTCAGCTTCCATTGAAAGGGAAGCTGGTCGAAAGGAAAGGACGGCACCTCTAACTGTGAACGCGACTGGTTCAAGGAGGTCTGTGGAGTATAAGCCACCACCTCTGAAGAACTATAATAAGTATTCAGAGTATACCCCATTAGCGGCGCCCCTTGAGCACGTGTTTGAGGTTGGGGACAAAGCCGGAATGTTTAGGAAGCCGACCCGTACTGGTCCACCTGGAAGAAAGGATCTAGGGAAATACTGTGCGTTTCATGATGCAAACGGGCACGAGACAGCCGATTGTCGTCACTTGAAAGACCATGTAGAGGATTTAATCAGGAAGGGATACCTCACAGAGTTTATGGCTCAAGAGGCGAAAAAGTATAAAGAGGATAAAGAAAGAAAGGAAGCAGAAAGAACGGTGCCTGACCGTACAGCAAGGGCAAATAGCATCCGCACCATAATAGGGGGCCCTTACATTGGAGGCACAAGTAGGAATTCTATGAAAAATTTTGCCCGTGAAGCTAGGGGAGCTCCCCTTACTAATGTTTTCCATCTGGCTGAAAGACCTCCGAAGATGTTCAAGGGGGAAACTGCAGACATCACCTTTACCGAGGAGGATGCTAAGCATGTGCATCACCCTCATAATGATGCCTTGGTGGTGACATTCTCCATTGGGGGAATGAATGTACATCGGATTTTGGTGGATAATGGGAGCTCGTGCAATATAATAGCCTACGACACCTATCAGAAAATGGGACTCCTGGATAAGGAGATGTTCCCCTCTTACAATGATTTGTATGGTTTTACTGGAGGTCCAGTTCAGATTGTGGGATGAGTGAAGCTCCCAATCAGGATGGGGAGTGAACCTTATGTGGCCACCCAGGTGGCAGAGTTTATGGTTGTGAATGAGGACATATCTTATAATGCTATCATGGGTAGGCCTTTCTTGAAAGAGATGCGCGTGGTAACTTCTATCTACCATCTCTCAATGAAATTCCCAACTCCTAATGGGATTGGGTGCTTACGAGGATGTCAGTCAGATTCACGAGAATGTTATGGTAAGGCCCTGCGTACTGCTGAGCAGGCCTCAAAGCATTTACTGTTGGTAGATGGTGGGACGACTGACAACTGTTATCGTTATCTTGGACCTTCAGTCACTTTGATTGGAGAGTCCTCCCAACCGAAAGGGAGGGGGTGTGAGAAGGAATCATGCAATGCGATTATGATCGTGCAGCATCCAGACGAAGACCCTTACGTGGATGTAGCTTCATTTTCAGGGGAAGGTGCTAGAAGGGAGGTGCTCATGCTGGAGGCACCTCAATTGAAAAATAAAAGTGGTGATGATGATTTTGTTGAAGGTATCGTAGAAGAAGTCAATGATAGTGACTTTGAAGATGTGGGAATGTCGGAGCAGTTGCAGGCAAAGGTACCTGAGCCTGGTCAGGTGGAAAAAAAAGGGAACCTGGTGGAAATTGATTTAGATCCTAGGATGTCCGAATCCAAAGAAAAAGCTGGTGCTGCAGGAGACACTATATCTTTTTTGGTGGATACCACTGATGTTGGTAAAGAATTAAAAGTCGGAAAACAGTTGAGTCCGAATGTGCGGGAAGCCCTGATGGATTTCCTGAGAAAGAATGTGGATGTATTTGCTTGGAACCATTCAGATATGATTGGAATAGACCCAAAGGTAATGTGTCACCATCTTAATATTGATCCGGAAGCAAAAACTGTAAGGCAAAAAAGAAGGGCCATAGGTGGTGAAAGAGCTTCTGCTTTGAGAGAAGAGGTGGACAGATTATTGGCAGCTGGTCTGGTGAAAGAGTCCTTTTATCCTATGTGGTTGGCAAACCCAGTGTTGGTAAAAAAGCCAAATGGAAAATGGCGTACTTGTGTGGACTTCACAGACTTGAATAAGGCGTGCCCAAAGGATAGTTTCCCGCTTCCTCGTATCGACCAACTGGTAGATGCAACTGCTGGGCATGCTCTGCTGAGTTTCATGGATGCATATTCTGGATATAATCAGATTCCTATGTATGGTCCGGATCAGGAACACACCTCCTTTATAACAGACAGAGGGTTATATTGCTACATTGGGATGCCTTTTGGTCTAATCAATGCGGGAGCTACCTATCAGCGTTTGGTAAACATGATGTTCAAGGATCAAATTGGGAGAACAATGGAAGTATATGTAGATGACATGCTGGTAAAATCAAAAGAGGCAGCTGATCATGTGTCTCACTTGGCAGAAATGTTTGACATCTTAAGGAAATATAGGATGAAGCTCAACCCTCAGAAATGTGTGTTTGGGGTAGAATCCGGAAAATTTCTCGGATTCATGGTTAATCATCGGGGTATTGAAGCTAACCCCGCAAAGATCAAGGCTTTGTTAGAGATGAGGTCACCCAGGAATATTAAGGAGGTTCAGTCACTGACAGGAAGGGTTGCAGCTTTGAACAGGTTCGTCTCAAAATCTTCGGACAGGTGTAAAGAATTCTTTTCGGCAATCAAGAAGGGAAAGAACTTTGAGTGGACAGCTGAATGCGAAGCTGCTTTCGAGAAGTTGAAGGAACAGCTGGGTAGCCCCCCGCTCCTCTCAAAGCCGGTTGACGGGGAGGTTCTGATACTTTATCTAGCAGTTTCTGAGTATTCCATCAGTGCTGTGTTGGTTCGAGAGGAAGGAAAGGTGCAACTTCCAGTGTATTACGTGAGCAAAAGATTATTGGATGCAGAGGTTCGGTATACTAACATGGAAAAGTTGGCTTATGCATTGATTTTGGCTTCGAGAAAGCTTCGGCCTTACTTTCAGTCTCACAAGGTTGAGGTACGAACTAGGTTCCCATTAAGGCAGGTGTTGCATAAACCGGAAGCTTCCGGAAGGCTGATGAAATGGGCTATTGAATTGGGACAATTTAATGTTGAATACAAGCCAAGGTCTGCAATAAAGGGGCAAGCGTTGGCTGATTTTCTGTTGGAATTTCCTCCCTCATTCGAGGTAGGTGGAGATGAATGTGTACCTGTCGGTGAGCTACCTGTGGTAAAGGTACCTATGGAAAATTGCGCCCCGTGGTGGACTTTGTATGTGGATGGGGCAGTTAACTCCAATGGAGCAGGTGCTGGCATAGTTTTGGTAAGCCCTGAGGGGCACAAGCTGCAGAGTGCTATCCATTTTTCATTTTATGCAACTAATAATGATGCCGAGTATGAGGCGCTGATTGCCGGCTTGAAGCTTGCTTTGGAAATGAGGGTGGAAAATTTGACCATATTTAGTGATTCGATGTTGGTGGTTTGGCATGTTAGAGGAGGGTTTCAGGCTCGAGGCCCTCGCACTGACTTATACATGAGGTATGCACAGGAATTGATAAGGAGATTCAAGGAGGTAAATTTGGAGCAGATTCCTAGAACAGAGAATGCTAATGCGGATGCACTGGCTAAGCTAGGTTCTCAAAGGGAAGCTACCTTACTGGGAGTTATTCCTTTAGAGGTTCAGATTCAGCCAAGTATTTCAAAAGTTGAGGTTTTGAACATGGAAGCTACGGTGGAGGAACATTGGATGACCCCAATTGTGAAGTACATCACTCAAGGAGTTGTGCCTTCAGATAAGAATGAAGCTCGAAAATTGAAATATAAAGCGGCAAGGTATGTAATTTATGAAGGTATCTTGTATAAGAGGGGTTTTAATAGGCCTTTGCTGAGGTGTATTTCTGGAGATGAATGTGAGTATATCATGCGTGAAGTGCATGAAGGGATTTGTGGTAACCATTCTGGAGGAACCTCTTTGGCACACAAAATACTCCGTCAAGGGTATTATTGGCCAACCTTGCAAGGTGATGCTCACAAGTACACTCGAGCATGTGACCGCTGTCAAAGGTTCGCAAAGTTAGGTGCCAACCCAGCTACGCTTCTTAAGCCTCTCACTAGCCCTTGGCCTTTTGCAGTTTGGGGGATAGATTTAATTGGGGAGCTTCCCAAAGGAAAAGGTGGAGTAAAATATGCGGTTGTTGCAGTAGATTACTTCACAAAGTGGGCTGAAGCAGAGCCTTTGGCCACCATAACTGCTGCCAAGTTGAAGGAATTTGTGTTTCGAGCTATAGTTTGTAGGTATGGAGTACCTTATAAGCTTATTTCGGACAATGGGAAGCAGTTTGACAGCAAGGAGATGCGAGGTTTGTGTGAAGACCTTGGAATTCAGAAGGGGTTCTCAGCTGTTTGTCACCCCCAGAGTAATGGTCAGACAGAAGCTGTGAACAAGATAATAAAACATACTTTGAAGGCCAAGTTGGAGGAGCGAAAGGGAAACTGGCCAGAGGAGCTTCCAATGGTGTTGTGGTCCTATAATACCACTCCAAGAACGACAACAGGTGAATCTCCATTCACCTTAGCGTATGGATGTGAAGCTATGGTGCCTGTCGAAATTGGAGCTGGTTCATTTAGAAGGGAAAATTATAACCCTGAGGACAATGAAGTGAATCATCGTTTGTACCTGGATCTGGTTGAAGAAGTACGTATGAATTCACAACTGAAGCTGGCTGCATATCAGCAGCGTACACGGAAGTACTTTGATAAGAAGGTTCGAGCTCGCCCGTTAAAGGTGGGTGATTTGGTTTTGAGGAGGGTGCTACCCAATATGAGGGTACCTGGTCATGGTGCGTTCGGAGCCAATTGGGAAGGACCATATCGTGTAAAGACGGTTCTTTGGGAAGGTACTTATCATTTAACTGATTTGGATGGGAAGCTGATTCCTAGGGCATGGAATGCCGAGCATTTAAGGAAATATTATCAGTAGGTGTGTTTTTCAGGTAATATTTTCAAGTAGACCTCTTTCAGGTATAGGATTAATAAAGGTAGCTTATTAGTTCTAGCTGCCATCTTTAGGAAAAGTAGATGACGTGATTTTGTCTTGCCATGCTCGGGGGGTAGTGCATGTACACCTCACCGATAGGAAATATCATGAATTTTGCTTCTATGAGGCCAATAAAGTTGTTGCTTTCTTATAACATGTTCTGTCTTAAAGTTATGTTGTGTTTCCTTGTGAACTTTATGGAATAAGTATGGAATTGCATGCATGAATATGTGAATTTAAGTTCTTCGTCATAATTGTTAGTATGTCAAAGAACTCGGGGGGTAGTAAGTTATACCACCTCCCTTTAGTTATTTGCATGATCCTAGGGGGATAAAACATGGAATAAAAAAAAATAAAAAAATTTATTATTAGGTAATGAATTTTGGAATGGATTATGGTACATAAAGAACCTTACGGGAAAAGGTTCGTAAAACTGGTCTATCTATGGTGAGGTTCCAATTTGGAAGCTGTTTTGGAAGTATGTTATCAGGTTCATGTAGATCCCAGGGAATCTGGGCACATGAAGAGCCAAGGGATAAGGATATATCATGTAGGAGCCAAAATTCAGGCTGCATGAAATGGAGTAGCATATATAAAAATTGATAACAAGCTCCAGCTGGTTAAAAAAGTGAAGCTCATATAGGAGGCACATTTTGTTCATATTTCTGGAGAAGGATTTTAATGGATTCCTGTCACAAAATAAAATAAGGTCATATGGGAACCAAGGCATTGGCCATGTGATGCTTCTCTATGTGGAAAGTCTAGCTGCGAGCAAATGGGAAGCTCCACCTTATCTCGGGATTTTACACATATATTTGGATATTCATTCATAAGGCTCTTATTATACATCAAACGGAATACTTTATACATGGAAAAAGGATTGGTTGGATCTTAAATTACTACGACAAAAAAGAAAATGGATGAAATTATGGTAAGGGAAGCTTCATAATATACATGAAGAAAAGGAATGGTTATTGGTTTCAGAAATGAATCGTACCCTATGTGGTTTTAAATAATTTGGTACATTCGGATTACTTATATCAAAATGAGAAATGATTACTTAACAGGAAATGTTAAGATAGGGATTTATATCAACATACATTCGTAATGAGCTTGACACTTTTATGAAGCTCACTTGGCTACGGGTAAGCAATTCACATCCTGGTATAGGTATGTGCCTTACCACTGGAATGCTTATGCTTAGTAGGTAATTTCATATGGGCAGTACAATAAGACATAAACAAAAAATGCATAATTAAGGGAAACCAAAGTTATGAGTTACATCTTGTGAGGCAGTACGAGGAGCCCACGACCTCATAAATTCAAAGTTAATGGCCATCAAGGCCGTTCAAAAGAAACTTTAAAGGTTTAAACCCACGCAGGGGTAGGAAGATTCTTCAATAACAAAAGGATTAAGGAGTAGGAGTTTCAGGAGATACCTGAGTTGTTGGAACAGGAGGAATAGAAGCATCTGCCTTAGCTTCAACTGTCTCTTTTGAGGGAACCTCCGCCTCTTTCTCCTTGTCAGTTGGATCAACAGCATCCACCTTATCTGCAGCAGCTTCCTTCTTCTTAATGTCCTCCACAGCTTTCACTGCATCTTCACCTAGCTGGGACCAATCAAGATCAGGAAATTTGAGATAGGTGGATTCAAAGTAGTCATTGATGGCTGCATTATAGCCAACATCATAGGCTTTCTTCCTTTTCTCCTTCTGAACGGACCTTTCCTGGGCGAATTGGGTATTCATAGCTTCCATCTTTAGCTCTAGCTCATGAATCTTTTTGGCATTAGAGGAAACCAATTCTTCTTTTTCTGCATCCAGGGTGGCAACAGAGTTGGATAGCTGATCACGTTCCTTTAGCAACTTAGTTTCAGCAGTTTTGAGTTTCTTGTTGGCATCAAGGCACTTCTTCTTCTCGTCGTCCTTGGCCTTAATGACTGATTTAAGTTGTTTTATTTCTTCAGCAAGTTTTTGATCACCTCTGGCTGTCTCCACAATTTTTTCACCATGCTTAAGGTAATGGAAAAGACTTTGGGCATTGGCTTGAAGGGCAGCTTTTGCACCCTCAGCTAGAGACATCTTGTCCCAGGCAGTTACGGCTTCCTCGGGGATTTGATTCCCTGTCATTTCAAAAAAATATTGCATATGAGAATTGAAGTTCTCAATCTCTAGAGAGGATGACATTCTGGTTCTCTTGGTAGAACGAGAGCCAGGAGCCTGAGTTCGTTCTGTGGCAGGTGGGGGAAGCTTCCTCTTCGAAGAGGTGGATGATTTTTCCAAGAGTGGAGAAGGAGCTTTGACTCTTGAGATTGGAGTAGCTGCAATGGGGGTGACTGTTTCTTCATCATCTTCAAACATTTCTTCATATTTGGATGGCTTCTTGATGAAAGAGGGAATCCCTGAAGCCATGTCTGCAAGATTCAAATAATATGAATGGTGGTTAGTAAATCATGAATTACGAAACAAGGAAGGATAAAATTGCTATAAAGCATATATAAATTAATGACATAAATAGGGAAATAAACAGCTGCAGCTGGTTGGAGTTAGGGTACCTTTCCCAGCACGTTGGAGAGCTATGCCTTTTAGGGTGGTCTTGGTAGGAATATTTGGTGAAAGATTGAAGTCTGTTTTTAATTGAGGACAATCATAACAATAAAGAAACTGTTTAAGCCAATCATTCATTCCTTTCTTACAGCTTTTGAAACACTGGCCTTCGTGAACGCTCCAAGCAGTCAGGTAGAATGTTAGGAATATGTTGTAGTTGATGATAACTTAACATTCAAGCAAAATTGTATAAGTCAAGTTTTGTAACTGTCAACGGATAAGACCTTATAACTCTATCCGTTGACAGGTAGCTCATCAACGGATGAGGTTTTGTAGCATACTGCAATAGCTCTATTTATCAGTTGATAGTGTCTTTATTCAGAGTCATGTTGACCATCAATGGATAGGCAGAATAGGGTAGCCAATTGTAAATAAGCTATGCTATGTAATTCTGTCTAAGTGAAAATGTATCAACGGATGAGAACAGGGCTCTATCAACGGATACAACTCAAATCTACTCGATCAACGGATACAGCTCAAACTACCATCAACGGATAAGTAGACACAACATCAACGGATAATCATTGTCACTTTATCCTATGCTAGGAATTAGCAGTTGATAAGGACAGGTTTGACTGACAGATCACATGGGTTGATAGTAGGTATAAAAAGCAATATGGCAGCCATACTTTGGAAACACAGAAGAAAGAAGCATTCCATTTACACAGTACATACAAGAAAGGTGCAGGGGACATATCTGTTCACAAGGACAACCTTTCGGCTACATGTGGATTTGGAGTGGAGTAGCAAGTCAACTTGAATTAGATTAATATTATCTTATTCCTGTAGCACTTGTAAACTTGGAATATATAACCAAGTGTAGCAACTCTTTAAAAAGCAAGAAAACATACACATTTGCTTAGGGTTTCTTGAATATCTTTAGAAGCAAAGAGTTGTAAACACAGAAGCTGTGTACACTTGTATCACAGGGTTTTCTTCGAATAAAAGTCTCAGGTGGTACATTTAACCACCTGATTTTTTATGTGCTTGTGAACCATTTCTTATTCAGCAATTATTTCCTTATAGATTTCTGTGGTTTTTATCAGAAATTTATAATAATCAAGAATTGTATTCAACCCCCCCCCTTCTACAATTATACAAGTGTGTAATCTGGGAATAACAATTGGTATCAGAGCAAGCTTCTAATATATTTGAAGTTTAAAGATCAACACACTTTCAACATGTCTAAGAAGGATTATGGAGTGAAGATACCGGTTCTTGATAGGGAAAATTACTTTCACTGGAAAGTAAAAATGCGTCTACATCTCATGTCTATTGATGTAGGTTTTGTAGATTGCATTGAGAAGGGTCCTCATGTTCCAATGAAGGCTGCTTCAAGAGTTGGTCTTGCTGCAGATGCACCAGACACGTACATCCCAAAACCTGTTTCTGAATGGAGCGCTGAGGATATTGCAGAAGTTCACAAGGACAAAAAGACCATGAATATTCTGTTTAATGGCTTAGAAACAGACATGGTTGACAATGTTATCAACTGTACTACCGCCAAGGAAGTATGGGACATTGTTCAGACCCTTTGTGAAGGTACAGAACAGGTAAGGGAAAACAAGATGCAACTACTGATCCAACAGTATGAGCACTTCCATTTCAAGAATGGAGAGACATTGAATGATACATTTAGTAGATTTCAAAAGCTACTGAATGGCTTGAAACTGTATGGAAGAATCTACCAAGTGAAAGATTCTAATCTCAAATTTCTGAGATCACTGCCCAAAGAGTGGAAGCCTATGACTGTTTCTCTAAGAAACACTCAAGAGTACAAGTCATTTACTCTTGAAAGACTCTATGGAACTTTAAAGACATATGAACTAGAAATGGAGCAGGATGAAGAAATTGAGAAGATCCAAAAGAAAAGTGGGTCAGTTGCACTTGTTGCCAACTTGGAGCAGAAGGAGGAAAAGAGGACTGAAGCTGCTAAATCTACACCAAACAGGGAGGTTTGTGAAGGTAGAACAGAATCAAGCAAAAGCAAGGAAAAGGTGTCTGAAGAAATGAGTGTCCTACAGCAGGATGAATTGGATGAGATAGATGAGCATTTAGCCTTTCTATCTAGGAGATTCTCTAAGCTAAAATTCAGAAGAAACTCTGGGGTGGCCAAGCCATTTAACAAGGATTTTTCTACAAGCAATTATGTGGATAAATCCAAAATTAAATGCTATAATTGTGGTATTGCTGGTCACATGATAAGTGAATGCAGGAAGCCTAGATCTGAGAACAAGGGAAAGTCAACTGAAACTATTGACTACAAGAAGAAATACTTTGATCTTCTCAGACAGAAAGGAAAGGCATTCATGACCCAAGAGTATGACTGGGCTGCTGATGGAAATCATTCTGATGATGATGCTGAGTTTGTCAACCTTGCATTAATGGCTGATTCTGAGCAGGAAGCAAGTTCAGCTAGCAATCAGGTATTTTCTACTAATCTCTCTGAGCTCACCAAAGAGGAATGCAATAGTGTTATAGATGATATGTCTACTGAACTATATCACTTGAGTGTTACTCTTAAATCACTTACTAAAGAGAACAATAGGATTAAAGAAACTAATCAGTTCTTAAGTGATAGAAATGCAGTTCTGGAAGTTCAATTTCTAGAATTTGAGAAAATGAGAGTTGATTGCAATGATGCTAAAAATGAACTTGAAGCTGTGTTAAAAAGAGAATTAATCTTAAGAAACCAGCTTGAAAAAGAACAAGGAATAATTGCTAAATTTCAAAGTTGTAGGAATATTTCTCAAAACATAATAGAAGTCCAGGGAATAGAATCATTTGTAAGGGATACCTGGACTCAGAAGAAAAAGGAGCTAGAACCTTGCCTTGAGGATCTAGAGACTATTTGTGAATCAACGGATAGTGATCATCCGTTGACAGATGAACCATCAACGGATGAGAGGTATCCGTCGACTAACAAAAAGTCTGTTAGTAAGAAGGAACTCAAGAGACTGAACAATCAGTATGGTCCAGTAGCCAAGAACTTTGTTTCTGGTGAAAGTAGCCAAGCCAAATCAAGTGAGAAGGCTAAGGCAGGTGATTTACCCAACAAAAAGGCTGTTGGTAAGTCAGTTAATGAAAAGGTAGAGACTGAGGGTAAAAAGAAAAAGAACAGAAATGGTAAGATAGGCATTAACAAGAAAAACAATTATTCTCCTGACAAGTTTGCTCCTAGGAAAACTTGTGGTAATTGCAATAGTGTCAATCATCTATCTTCTAATTGCAAGTCTGTTAAAAGGACTCCTGTTCATGTATCTCAATCTATGCCAAGTATGCCTGCAATGCCTGTTATGCCTGGTTTGTATCAGAATGCTAGTTTTTCAAATCCATATGTGAACATGCCATATGTGCCTAATCCTTATTTTCAATCTGTGAATATGCCACAAATGTCATGGAGCATCCCCAGCATGGATAATATGTATGCCAATTTTTCACAAATGCATGCATCAAATATTTATGCAAATGAGCATCTGTCTAAACCTATCACTCAAGCATCTACACCCAAAGTGAAGATTGCCAAGAGTGTAAAACCAAAGGCTAACAAGAAAGGACCCAAGGAAACTTGGGTACCAAAATCAACTTGATTTGTATTTTGGATTGTGTGCAGGGAAATAAGAGGAATCTATGGTACCTAGACAGTGGATGTTCTAGGCATATGACAGGAGATTCAACCCTGCTCACAGAGTTCAAGGAGGAAGCTGGCCCTAGGATTACCTTTGGAGATGACAGCAAAGGTTATACAAAGGGATATGGCTTGATTACAAAGGACAATGTCATCATTGAAGAAGTGGCTTTAGTTGAAGGTTTGAAGCACAATTTGCTGAGTGTCAGTCAGATTTGTGACAAAGACTATGAAGTAAAGTTCACTAAAGAAGCCTGTGTTGTTTCTACCAAGAAAAACAACAATGTGGTTCTGACAGGCTTTAGAAAAGGAAATGTTTACATAGCTGACTTCAACTCAGTATGCTCAGAATCCATTACTTGTCTCTTCAGCAAAGCAAGCAAGGATGAGAGTTGGCTATGGCATAAAAAGCTGTCTCATTTGAATTTTAAAGTAATGAATGATTTGGTAAGAAAGGATCTTGCTAGAGGAATCCCTCAATTGGAGTTCATCAAAGATGGACTGTGTGATGCCTGCCAATTAGGAAAGCAAAAGAAATCATCCTTCAAGAGCAAGACAGAGTCATCTATTGTTAAGCCCCTTCAATTGCTGCATATGGACTTATTTGGTCCAGTAAATGTCATGTCCATCTCAAAGAAGAAATACTGTCTGGTGATTGTGGATGATTTCTCTAAGTTTACATGGACTTTCTTCCTGCACTCCAAAGATTGTGCAAGTGAAATCATCATCAATCATCTCAGACAAGTAAACAATGGTTCTGAAGTAAAAGTACAAAGAATCAGGAGTGACAATGGCACTGAATTCAAAAATTCCACAATGAATATTTTCTGTGAAGAGAATGGAATTGTCCATGAGTTTTCTGCTGCTAGAACACCTCAACAGAATGGGGTTGTTGAAAGGAAAAACAGAACTCTCATTGAAGCAGCTAGAACAATGTTAAGTGAATCAAGATTGCCAACATATTTCTGGGCTGAAGCTGTCAGCACTGCCTGCTTCACTCAGAATATTTCCTTGATCAATCAAGCTAGAGGAATGACTCCCTACCACTTATTCACCAACAAGAAACCAACGTTAGCTTTTCTCCATGTCTTTGGATGTAAGTGTTTTGTGCTAAGGAATCATGGAGATAACTTGGGCAAATTTGAAGCAAAGGCAGATGAAGCTATCTTTGTTGGATATGCAGCAGGGAAAGCCTATAGAGTCTACAATTTAAGAACCAACATTGTCATGGAATCTGTACATGTTGTGTTTGATGATCAGAAGATTCTAGGTCTGAATGATGAAGGCTTCCATGAAAAATTGAGATTTGAAAATGAGGTAGAAGGAAGAATGTACATTGATGATGATGAGGAAAATGAAGATCATGACCTTGGAAATTCACCTAGAGCTGTTGGTCCAACTAGAAGTGATGCTAACACTGGAAATGAAGCATCCGTTGACAGTCATACTAGATCATCAGATGCATCCGTTGACAGACATTCTCATGTATCCGTCGACAGGCAAAATGGAGCATCCGTTGATAGACAAAATGATGCTTCTGTTGACAGTCAACTTCATAATTCCTCAAGGACAACAAACTCAGGGGGAGTTTCTCAAAGTCAAAACTCAATATCCAATCAACAATATCATACTCACATAGATGAAGCAACCTCATCTAGATCAAACCTTCCACCTTCAAGAAAATGGACCAGAGATCATCCTTTTGAGTTAATCATTGGTGACTCAAACTCAAGAGTTCAAACTAGGAGAGCCACACAAGAAGAGTGCCTATACAGTAGTTTCCTGTCTCAAGAGGAACCTAAGAAAGTGGAGGATGCTCTTCTAGATCCAGATTGGGTCTTAGCAATGCAAGAAGAGCTAAACCAATTTGAGAGAAATAAAGTATGGAAGCTTGTGCCCAAACCTGATGATAGAGGTATCATAGGTACCAAATGGGTTCTCAAGAATAAGACTGATGAAAATGGCATAATTGTGAGGAATAAAGCTAGATTAGTGGCAAAGGGCTATTCTCAAGAAGAAGGAATAGATTTTGATGAAACTTTTGCACCAGTGGCAAGACTTGAGGCCATCAGAATTTTCCTAGCCTATGCAGCACATGCCAACTTCAAAGTCTATCAGATGGATGTTAAAAGTGCCTTTCTAAATGGGGAACTGGAAGAAGAGGTATATGTCCATCAACCTCCTGGTTTTGAAGATCCAGAATTTCCAGATTATGTATATCTTCTCTTGAAAGCACTTTATGGTTTGAAGCAAGCACCAAGAGCCTGGTATGACACTTTATCTCAATTTCTTCTGGAGAATCACTTCACTAGAGGTACAGTAGATAAAACTTTATTTCATAGAAATGTCAATGGTTCTTCAATACTTGTTCAAATCTATGTAGATGATATTATTTTTGGGTCTACAGATGAGAAGCTTTGTAAAAGGTTTGCCAAACTTATGCAAAGTAGGTATGAAATGAGCATGATGGGTGAATTAACTTACTTTCTTGGCTTACAAGTAAAGCAAGTTAATGAGGGAATTTTCATAAGTCAAACAAAATATATTTATGATCTCTTAAAGAAATTTGACTTAATGGATTGTGCCTCTGCAAAAACACCTATGGCCACTGCAACTAAGCTTGAGTTGAATACTAAGGAAAAATCTGTGGACATCTCAAGCTATAGAGGCATGGTAGGCTCACTTCTATATCTAACAGCTAGTAGACCTGATATAATGTTCTCCACATGTCTTTGTGCTAGATTTCAAGCTGACCCTAGAGAGTCTCACTTGATTGCTATTAAGAGAATTTTCAGGTATCTCAAGGGAACACCAAACCTTGGCATTTGGTACCCAAGAGATTCTGGCTTTGATCTAAATGGCTATTCAGATGCAGACTATGCAGGTTGCAGAATTGATAGGAAAAGTACTACAGGCTCCTGTCAGTTTCTAGGGAATAGGCTTGTGTCATGGTTCAGTAAGAAACAGAACTCAGTCTCCACTTCTACAGCCGAAGCTGAGTACATTGCAGCTGGAAGTTGTTGTGCACAGATTCTTTGGATGAGGAATCAACTTATTGACTATGGTCTAAAAGTTGAGAAGATTCCAATTTTCTGTGACAACACTAGTGCTATTGCCATCACAGAAAATCCAGTGCAACATTCGAGAACCAAGCATATTGACATCAAATACCACTTCATCAGAGAGCATGTGATGAATGGTACAGTAGAAATGCACTTTGTGCCAAGTGAAATGCAGCTTGCAAATATTTTCACCAAGCCTCTTGATGAATCCTCATTCACAAGATTGGTAGGTGAACTAGGTATGCTTAATTTTTCATAATTCCTAGTGGTATCTAATAATACTGTATTGCAGCTAGAAATGTGTTTTGATTTACTTGAGAATTAAAAACTCTCAGAATAACTCTTAGCAGAAATTTTGTCTAAGGCAAAATTTGCTTATCAACGGATATCCTTTTATCCGTTGGTAGTATAAACACATTACTAGATTTTCGTATGTCAACGGATAACAGGTTGTCCACGTCATCGATGGATAAACTGTTTTCTCAACCGTCCAATCTTTATCCGTTGATATACATATACTTTTTATATAGCCGTTGATAAACGTGTATAATTAGTCACGGCTGTACTTCTTTCCTTTTTATTTATTGTCTGACAGTTACTTTTGACCAATGGGGTAATTACTCTTAATTATTTCATTCTTAATTCTTGGAATATATAAAAGGCTGTTTTGTATTCTCACATTTCACCTTTATTCATTTTCAAGAGTCTCATTAGTTAACTGCATCTTCTTCACTAAATCTCTCTCTGCAACAAAAGCTCAAACACTCCAATGGCGCCTATTGTTAAGATGATGTCTTCCACCGGGTTTACCTATGAGAAGAACAATTTCGCGGCCTTTGTTGATACTGTGAACGCTCCAGAAGCATATCACACCATGATGAATTTTGTGAAGAAATGCAAACTGTCACATGCTATGACTGCCACCACTCCTCTAATCCATGAGGTTATCGAAGAGATGTGGGCATCTGCTGAGTTCAATGGCACAGACGGTACACTTGCTTTTTCTTTAAAGGGTAAAAATTATGTAGTTAATTCTGACGTGTTAACTGCTTGTTTAAAATTGCCTGAGAATAACTGTCTGAAGGAACCCAGTAATGCTGAAATTGTTACCATGCTTAATTCCATAAATTATACCCTTAGTACTGAGAACTTAGGGAAAATTGTTAGGAAAGGTATGGTTAAGGAATGGAGTTATCTTTGTGATGCCTTCATTAAAACTTTTTCTGGCAAGATTAGTAACTTTGATGCTGTTACCAACTCCATGCTAATTATGCTTTGTATGCTTTTAACTGATAAATTTTATAATTTTGGCACACTAGTCATGTATGAGATAGCAGCTAAATTAGGTAAAAGGGAAACTAGGGGCAAGAATGTTTATTTTGCTAGATTTTTAATGCTCCTAGCACTGCATGTATCTGAGAATGAGCTATCCATTGCTAACCCGGATAGCAAGTTCAATTGTTTTGTTCAGGAGAAGAGAGTCTTAAGTGATTTGATTCGAATGAACCTAAATGCAGAAGTACAATTGGTATATCTACCAATTATTCAGGTAACTGTTTCCAACCCTGAACTTCCTATCTCCAACCCCCAAATTTCTTTGCCTTCTAGTGTCACAATGGAGTCTGTGACTGTGACCAAACAGGCTCCTACCAAAGTGACCAAATCCAAAGTTCCTAAACCACAATCTAAAAGACAAACCTCAGGTGTCTCTCAAAAGGCATCTGTTGCAAAAACTACCAAAGCTCTTGAGGGGAGTGTGAAGGTGGTAGTGAGTGGTGAGGGACAGGGTGAACATCAAAGAAGCCCTAAGGATAAGGAAGGTAAGGCAAGTGCACACAACATTTCAGTCTCTCAAAAGACTGTTAATGAACCTACAAGCCAATTTCTAGCTACATCCTCTCAACAGGGTGTGACTACTAATTTGAGTTCCATTTCAGGAACACAGCACAAAAGGGCAAGGGACACAGATAGCTCTCCCTCAAAAACCTATGGTAGAAGGGTAAAATCCAAAACCATTGGGGAATCACAGGGTGCACACACTGTACAGCAAACTGTACCTTCTCAAATTCAGTTTGATGTGACTTCAATAAATGTGGAGTCACAGCCCCTTGATCTTAACCTTCAAATCGATACACATTTTGATCCACCATCACCAACTCCATCTCTGGATGTGGATATGATCTCTACATCAATTCCTGATTCTCCATCTTTAAAATTCATGGAGAAGCCCCACTCAACAATTGGTGGTCATCCTCTTTTAGATGATTTGTTGGGCCATCAATCTTCCATTCCTGAATTCACAACACTATCTGTGGCCTCTTCCTTAAAATCAATCACCACAGATTCCGTGTTGGTTTTCACTTCAACGGATACTCGTTTACCTTCATCAACGGATATCCTTCATCCGTTGACAAGTGTTTCTTCATCAACGGATATGTCTTCAACTAACTATCCGTTGACAGCAATAACTACTACATCAACGGATATTCCTTATCCGTTGACAACTCTCTCTACCACTGCAAAATGTGACATTCCTATGTCAACTGTGGAGGAGTTTGTAGTAATTGAAACACTTTTAGGAATGAGGGAAGGGAGTGAGAGGCTGCCTTGTGAGCAGGCAAAAGGAGAGAAAATCAATGAGAGGCTGACCATTTCTTCCGGTCAGGTAAAAGGAGAGCTAGAGAGTTCCACCTTAGTAGGTGAAGGTGAGGGTGTGAGAGGTGTGAGCCAGGGGGAGCCCCTGATGCAAGAAAAGAGAGATGAGAGGAGAGAAGGGACTACAGGAGAAATAAGGCAGGAAGAATCAGTCATTGCAAGTGAGTTAATGGAGGTTAATGAAGCTTCCAAAGAGATGGAATTTAGACAGGAATATCAGTCAGTTATTGACTCCATCTCTTTGGATCCTGAAACCTTTACTCATCCTGTTTCTGCCTATCAAGTCATGGCACAGCAGGGCAATGTGGAGGCAGAGGAGGCAATGCACCTAGTGCACACCTCAGAATCTCTTCAAAGTGCAAAAGAAGCTTTACAAACCCTGTCTCCAAATGCTGGAAGTGAAGAGTTTGGCAGTTATGACAGTCACAGTTCAGATGGTGAAGACATAAATGAAGATGAAACTCCAGGATGGATGTTTTCCAATGCCACTGAACTTGGGCATCTCAATGTGGAAATCATGAAGCAATACCAATCTGCTAAGGCTGAGCACCAAACTGCAGAACCACAGAGAAAGACTGTTCTTGAGCAAGTAATGGCCTCCCTGAAATTACAGAAGATGCAATCTGTTATTCAAAGAACACAGCAAGAGGAGGTCCAGTCTGCAATTAGAGAGATGAAAATAGCACTAGATGCCAGGATTGAGGCACTAGCTCCTACTACCACTCAGAAGGTGCTTTCTAGCAAACTTCTCAAAGAAGATAGCCTGGCTAAGTCTGTTCAGCTTCTTTCCTCAAGGGTGGATAGTATGGAATCTCAATTGCACACCATCATTGCCAATCAAACAAAACAAACTCAACTACTGGAAATGCTACTTGCAGCTTCAACCCCAACCCTTGATGCTAACAAAAAGGGGGAGAAAATGGGAACAAGCACAGAGGCTGCAACATCTACTGGCCAATTTCAAGCTACCAGTAGTGAGATAGCACATATTGAGGGGGAGCAACAGCCAATTGTAGTGGTCAATCCAACAGAGTTTGAGATAAAGGCTTCCCCTGTGAAGAAACAAGTGGCTTTGCCTGAGATTCAAAGATTAGAAGACATCTCAGATGGTGAAAGGCAAGCCAGGATAGAAGCTTTGGAAAAGATAAACAAGGAGGCTAATGACAGAATTCTAAGGACAGAGAGGATGATCAATGAATCAATTGCATCAACTTTGTTCCTTAATGCTCAATCTTCTGCTCCAACAATATCAACCACAATCATGAAGGTGCTCACTCCAATGGTTGTGGCTCCTACATTCTATGATGCTGAGCCATCATTTGTCAAAGAGTTTGAACCAGCTATCAAAACCAGAGCCTACTCACCACCAAAGGAAAATGGGAAGAACAAGCTTCAATTGGACTACCCATTTCCCAAGAATGATGAAGAAAAGCTAATGGGAAAAACAATTATGGAGTTCAAAGTTCAGACAAATAAGAGTGTAAGAGATTGGATGGCTGTAATCATGAGGAATGGAAAAGTATTAAATATATCCAACAGTCATCCTAGATTTGTGGAAGCTAAAAGAGAAGAAGTCTCCAGAATCCAAAGGGAAGCCCATCCAAGTACAGAAAATCAACATGAAAACTCAGAAGAGAAGCAAGCCAGGCTAGCTCAAGAGTTAATGGATGAGGTAGAGGTTGAAATGAAGGAACCTGAGGAAGTTCCCAAAATCAAACCTAGAAGAAGGAAAGCTAAAACCAAGAGGGTTCTTTCTCCAGAACCCTCTCCAGAAAAAGAAACAATTGGTTCACCAGTACCTATGTCTGCACTAGTAATCGACCCAACTGTAAACTTTCATGGTGACCCCATAAGGCCTAAAGAGGAACCAGTGAATTTTGATTCAATTGAAGTTCCTTCATTCTTGCTTAATCCAAAACAGAAGAAAAGGGCTCCAAAGAAGCAACTTTCAAAGGGACCAGTTCAAGTTGCTAGGGTACCTGCCATTGTCAAACAACCAATCTTGGAAAACAAAGAAGACTTTATCTATCAGGCAGAAATTGAAGAATACTCTGACATGAATCTATTTTTGGATGAATTGTCAGAAGTAAGAGGAATTGACAAGTACAAGAATCAGCCTGAGAGATTAGTGTTTGTCTACAAGGGAGGAAGTCAGAGGACATGGCCACTAAAGAAGGTTCTTGGAGAAAATTATCATACATTGACCAGAGTGTTCTCAGCTTTCAAGAGACACACAGGGTTCTCTGAGATAGCCAGAAGGGAGATAATTAGCAGAATAGAAGAAATAAGGAGAGAATGGAACTCACCCTCAAGTCTACCAAAGAAAATGAAGATCCCTTATAATGGACAGAAAATCCACATTCAACCCTTTTGGATGATGGAGTTCAGGGATAATGAGGGCACTAGGAGATTCTTCAGGTTAGAAGACCAACTGTCAAAGGCTAGTTCTGACTACCTGAGATGGTTACAACTAAAGCTAAATCCAAAGGTTGTTGAAGAAGATACCTTCTATAGGCAACTTCAAGTGCAAATTGAGTCCAACTCTACCAAGGAAGGAAAGTCAAGGGTGCAGCCAACCAGAGAGAGGAAACCTCATTAATCTGCTCAATCTAAAGGAGCACATCTCTGATAAGTTTCTTAAAGCTTTCTGTTTTTAATTTTTGTAGCTTAATACAATGTTTGCATACTGAAGTGTGTATATATCGTTAGGAATGTTTTGTTATCATCAAGGTTATGAATTTATGCTTTATAGCCATCAAGTATAAATTGGGGGAGATTGTTAGGAATATGTTGTAGTTGATGATAACTTAACATTCAAGCAAAATTGTATAAGTCAAGTTTTGTAACTGTCAACGGATAAGACCTTATAACTCTATCCGTTGATAGGTAGCTCATCAACGGATGAGGTTTTGTAGCATACTGCAATAGCTCTATTTATCAGTTGATAGTGTCTTTATTCAGAGTCATGTTGACCATCAATGGATAGGCAGAATAGGGTAGCCAATTGTAAATAAGCTATGCTATGTAATTCTGTCTAAGTGAAAATGTATCAACGGATGAGAACAGGGCTCTATCAACGGATACAACTCAAATCTACTCGATCAACGGATACAGCTCAAACTACCATCAACGGATAAGTAGACACAACATCAACGGATAATCATTGTCACTTTATCCTATGCTAGGAATTAGCAGTTGATAAGGACAGGTTTGACTGACAGATCACATGGGTTGATAGTAGGTATAAAAAGCAATATGGCAGCCATACTTTGGAAACACAGAAGAAAGAAGCATTCCATTTACACAGTACATACAAGAAAGGTGCAGGGGACATATCTGTTCACAAGGACAACCTTTCGGCTACATGTGGATTTGGAGTGGAGTAGCAAGTCAACTTGAATTAGATTAATATTATCTTATTCCTGTAGCACTTGTAAACTTGGAATATATAACCAAGTGTAGCAACTCTTTAAAAAGCAAGAAAACATACACATTTGCTTAGGGTTTCTTGAATATCTTTAGAAGCAAAGAGTTGTAAACACAGAAGCTGTGTACACTTGTATCACAGGGTTTTCTTCGAATAAAAGTCTCAGGTGGTACATTTAACCACCTGATTTTTTATGTGTTTGTGAACCATTTCTTATTCAGCAATTATTTCCTTATAGATTTCTGTGGTTTTTATCAGAAATTTATAATAATCAAGAATTGTATTCAACCCCCCCCCTTCTACAATTATACAAGTGTGTAATCTGCGAATAACATAGAAGAAACCTGAATTTCTTCCAGTTGGCTTTAGTTGGTAGAAATACCCCAGCTCTCGAACAGACAGGGTCTTGTTAAACTCTTTATGGTATAAAATGAACATACATATCGCCATGCGATAGGAGTTGATGGTAAGTTGAATGGGGGCTATGTCATAATGCTCAATAATTTCTTGGATGAAGGGGTGTAAGGGCAAAGATAACCCCAGTTTAAAAAATTGAGCTGACAAAACAGCTCTAGGTAATGATTGTCCAGGTTCAAACATGTCAAACCTATGGCATCTTTCTTCGGGAGAGGGAACAACCAAGGAGCAACCTATATGGTGTGATTGGGTCAGTTTCTTTAACAAAGAAGCAGTCATGGAGGTACTCAAATTCTCACAGGATAAGGTGGCAAGAGGTTTTTCCAAAGTACTATTTTCTAAGTCATCTGTTAAAGAGTCTGTTTTAAGAAGAATTGCAGAGGTAGTATGTGAGGGGGTAGCTTTCGTAGAGGAAGCTTCATCAGCAGTAGATTCTTGAGGAAGGTTTGGTGTTGTTGATTCTAATGACAATTGTTCATCTGAAGAGGCTATAAGGATAGCAGGACGGGTATCTTTGGTTTTATGGGAAAAAAGGTTGGTACTTAAAGAACGAGTTTTTGAGTGATCGATTAGTTTGACCTTGGAACGGGTCCTGGTACTTATGGTGAAAGATGGGTTAATTCTGAAAGTTGGGTTAAAGGGAAGCTGGTCTATGTTAGAAGGTTCTGGGGAGTGGGTCGTCTCCTCAGAGGTGGAATGCTGGGAGCTAGCTGCAGCTGATCCACCTGACATCTGCACAAAGTGAAGTAGGATGAGGAGGTGATCAGTGAGTTTCCCAAGTGAGGTGTTTTTACAAGTGTGTGTGGATAAGCACATACAAGCAATTGGGGAACAAAGAAAGGCCAGGTTCGTCTAAACAGCTAGCTGGATACAGGTACGCCTATTAAGGAATCTTAACTGTTTTTCTTAAATTGGGTACTCATATATGATGCATATATTACTTATACAAGTTTAGTTAAAAACAAGGATTGGTACATGCATTATAACAACAAACAATAATTGGTTTCTGGAAAAAGAGGATTACACATGGATTTTTATGAAAACATATAATATTGGTGGGTTTTACAAGCACAGATCGGTACGATTTGGATTCTAGGGTTTTGTTACTAGAAAATATCGTGGTTGTAAAAGGAGAACACTTGGTCTGAGGGCAATCTATAAGGCAAACAACATAATAAGATGATTCGTGTAACAATGGTAAGGGTATGTGTCAAAATGTGCATGTACAAGTTTAGATTGGAATCAAATTAAAACATGCAATTGGGAAAACAATAGTAAACTGATTCAGTGAAAGGGGTAAGAGGAATCATACCTTAAGGATAGTCGGAGGGTTTAGAGTTGCCGGAGTCTGAAGGTATCACCGGGTTGATCCGCCTGAGTTGAGCTGCTCGTGAGAAGGTGAACCGGTGGGAGAAGAAGAGAGTTTGTGTTTGTGATAAAAGAAGGAGGATGAGAGGATGTGAATATATATAAAAAAGGAGTAGCGTATAAAAAAAGAAATATGAAGTGAAAAGAGTTATTGTTGCTTTGGAACATGGAACGGTGGAAGCTATATGAATGGAGGGCACGGTTTTCGAGGAGAAATGAGAGTCCCGGTATGATGTTAATTGAAGAGTTGTTTTTTCAAAATTAATTCGTGGATATTTATTCAGGATATTAAAGTGTTGATCTTTCTAAAGGGAATTATTGAGAAGAAAGTATTCCCTGGAAGGGGTTTAAATTAGGTGAACCTGTGTTCGGAAAGTTTGTTTTATTTTTCTCTGAATTCATTAAATGTGGAAACGGTTTAGGTTTTAATTTAAAGGAAATCATGAGATTTCTGGGTGGAGTTTTACTGGCTTGATTGTGGTAAGGTTATTATGAAACACATGAGATATTAGAATGAAATGTTGGAGCTGGACATAAAAGGCGAAGCTGAAGCTGAGAGGAGATGGCAAGGTTCCTTGTGTATTTTATAGCTACAAGGAACCGGGGGGTAGTTGTTGTGCCCAAAATTTGTAATGGGCTTAGTTTTGGGCCCATAGATGTTGAAGGCCTTATAAGGTGTTTAAAATGTAGGAACGAGTTTGCAGGAAGAAGGGAGGTGTACCTCTAGAGGGAAGCTCTGGAGGTGGAGGTTCACTTTTTAGGGAAGCTGCGCAGGTTCAGGTGTACTCACAGGCTCCACCTCTGCAGATTCGAATGGATAAGGATTATCTCCTAAATAATAGGAGGCGTAAATTGAGTCCTTTTAACAGTCTATTTCATGGAGGAATACGTTTCTAAATATGATAATTATTATATTTGTGATATATGTATGGAATTATTGTAGGATTGGGCTTTGGGAGTCCTATTTCGAACAGGACTCTGTTAAAGGGCTAGCTGATTAAAGGATAAGGCTTATATCTATACAAACACTTCGAGATAAACACTGGAGGGAGGATGAAACTCTATCATTTTCGTGGCTTAATGAACAAGGAAAGGATTCCTAACCTAAAAGAACTACATTAGGGCTTGATTCCTATAAATAGGATATGTAGGCAATTAGCAAGGGGTTCGGTTTTTACTTTATATATACACAAGGCACGTGTACCCTGGGTAATCAGATTCTGGGCATATTTTGGCCGGAAGTCTTTGCCATTATTGTCCGGTGACCTTGCTAATCCAGCCCTTTAAACACTATACACCATTATTAGGTTCAGCTGTCCTGTTTTTTACCAGCTGTTTTACCAGTTTTGTATCCGAAAACCAAGGATACTCACTATTCTTACGGCGAGGCTTTCTCGGGGTGTTGTGTGAATTTTTTGCACAACAATCATCATAGGAGGCAGAAGTCCAGTTCATGCATATATACGTATACATACATGTTCATACGTGTTTATGTTTTGAGTTTAATCATTCAGAATCAGTGATATATGTTTGTGATGTGCTGCTATGTATTCGATATGGTCTGTATAATCCGTTTAGGATCAAAATCACATATAATATGTATCAAACGATTCTGGGTCTGCTGGAAAAACTGCAGAAAAATTGTTGTACAGGTGATGCGCATACTGAGTATGCGTATCTGCTAGGGTTTATGTCTAATGCGCATACGCAGAATGCGTGTCTGGTAGAATTATCCGAAAATGTCACAAACGCATACTGTAGATGCGTATCTGCTGTTTTTAATATAAAAAAAAAAAAAAAAATTCCCAGCTTGGTTTTGCATGCTAGATTAAATTATAATTGTTAATGTTTAACTTGGAGTATGCAAAATTTTATTAATTAGTAATTTTGATTACTAGATTAATATTTAATTAAAGTGCGTTAATTTTATTGTTTATGATTTGATCATATTTAATTTATGTTGTATAAAATTGTGTTGATACAATATGTGATGCTTTTAATTGCTATGTGAGCATGATGCATGGTTATGGCCCCAAGACCTAGTTTTAAATTTATTTTATTAATTTTAATTTATGGTTTGTAATAATTAAATACGACTTGCATGTCGTTTTTTTTCCTTTTTGTAATTATTTTATCTCGAATGCAACTCGAGTTCTTTTGTAAAATGTTTCAAGAGGAGCTTGGAGGCAATCAAGGCAGCTTTGGAAGCGCATCAAGAGATTATGTAATAATTAGTTATTACCACCATAGATTGACCTTGATTTTTCCATTAGCTTGGAAAAATCGCATAGGATTGGGCCATAACCATAGCATATTAATTTAGGTGATGCACTTTACATATGATGCATGTGTAGAGTAACAAATGTATGCATGTTTTAATTAGATTAATGATGTATGCATGTATTAGATACGTCACCCATGCCATGCTTGCCATGCTAAACAAGATAAAATCTGTAACGATTCGAGATTTTAAAAATGAACAAACGATCATGAGATTTCTGTGTTTATGAAACACGGAATTAAATACGAATTTTCAATTATTTAGATATGGGGAGATTTTGTCAAAAACAGGTTTTACCTGTAAGGAAGTTGGGTATTAAGTGAGGCCACTTGTGACTCCTCCAACAACCTGGAAATCAAACTATTGATGAATATTGATTTGAAGTATTTAATTCAAGGAAAAATTGGGAATCTCTTTATGATGGGATCATGGTCGTTTTAATTTTGAAACCCCTTTACAAAATATTAAGTTTTAATCGGATGCTTTCCAATGAATGAACACTCATTGAATCCTAGATCGATAAGGGGAATGACTGCCAGTGGCAGGGGACTCCTGTCTATCATGGTGAGATGTGACGAATATAAGCGGTTATATTCGACTGTTGTATCATTGGGTTTAAACTTAACTGAGTCGTCATAATAAGGTGAAAATAAACGGTTATATTCAATTATTATGAACTTAGAAGCATAGAGTTTGGTTCAAAATCTATTAGATAGACAAGAACAATTGTTGTTCACCAAACTATCCAAGAATTATATATGATATAATTGACAAATGTTGTCTACCTAAATAATCATGTTTTAAGGACTTCCAGTGGTTGACTTAGGATATGACGAAATATGGATCTTGGCTCACTAGAAAGATTTATGGGATATTCTTTCCGATTTAATAGTAAGGGCTATTAATTTGATAAAAATAGTGGGAGATATATTATGAATATGTCATAATCATTTGAACATAATAATGATAACTCAGACAATCTAATGTTTATTTTGTGCTTTTAACATTGTAGATACTAAATAATGACAAACAACACAAACTCTCTATCCGTTCGATCAATCCTTGAGAAGGATAGATTGAAGGAGGATCTGAAGAAGAAGAAGGCTCAACAAGCTTCTACTTCGGGAGTATATGTTATAGAAGTCAATCTGTCTACTTCTACATCTTGGGTATTGGATACTGGATGTGCTTCTCACATTTGTATAAATGTGAAGGAACTGCAGTGAAGTAGGACTTTGGCTAAGGGAGAAGTGGACCTACGAGTAGGCAATGGAGCAAGAGTTGCTGCTTTAGCCGTAGGAACTTATTATTTATCTTTGCCCTCTGGGCTTGTTTTAGAACTTGAAGACTGTTTTTACGTGCCTGCGATTCGCAGAAACATTATTTCTGTTTCTTGTTTGGACAAGAAAGGTTTTTCGTTTATAATAAAGAACAATAGTTGCTCTTTTGCTTTGAATGATTTAACCTATGGTGTTGCGCGTTTATTTAATGGTTTATATGTTCTTGATTTAGATAATCCTGTCTGTAACATAGAAAACAAACGACTTAAAGTTAATGACTCAAATCAAACATACCTCTGGCATTGTCGTCTAGGACATATAAATGAGAAACGCATATCCAAATTACATAAGGATGGATACTTGGATAAGTTTGAATTTGAATCATACGAAAAATGCGAATCTTGTTTGCTTGGTAAGATGACTAAAGCCCCTTTTACTGGTAAGGGTCAAAGGGCCACTGAACGTTTGGAGCTAATACATAGTGATGTATGTGGCCCAATGCGTGTGATGGCTAGAGGAGGCTACTACTACTTCATAACATTTACTGATGACTTTAGTAGGTATGGATATGTGTATCTTATGAAGAATAAATCTGATTCTTTTGAAAAATTCAAAGAATACAAGGCTGAAGTAGAGAAGCAAATAGGCGGAGGTGCAAGTATTAAAATCTTACGATCCGATCGTGGGGGTGAATACTTAAGCACCGAATTTAAAGAGTATTTAAAGGAGTGTGGTATTGTATCACAACTCACTCCGCCAGGTACACCTCAATGGAATGGAGTTTCAGAGAGGAGAAATCGTACTCTGTTGGACATGGTACGATCGATGATGAGTCATGCAGATCTTCCAATAAGTTTCTGGGGTTATGCTCTAGAAACAGCGGCTTTCACACTTAACCGTGTTCCAACCAAGAAGGTTCAAAAGACTCCATATGAGATATGGGAGGAGAAACGGTCAAGCATGAACTTTATGAAAGTTTGGGGATGCAAGGCGTTTGTAAAACGTCAAGTATCTGACAAGCTTGGACCTAAATCCGAAGAGTGCAATTTTGTGGGATACCCTAAAGAAACAAAGGCGTATTATTTTTATAGTCCTTCTGAGCAGAAAGTGTTCATTTCTCGAGATGCTGTCTTCATGGAAAGAGATTTTGTTTCCAAAAGAGACAGTGGGAGAACTATAAATCTCGATGAAGATCGAGAACCACAAAATAGCATTGAACCTGAGGTGGAACAAGAGCAGAATAATGATAATGCTCAAGAAACACAGGTTGTTCGTAGATCTGGTAGAATTCGCCATGAGCCAGAGAGATATGGATTTCTTTTAACTCAATGTGGGGATTTGATGCTCATAGATGAGGATGAGCCTCTCACATACCAAGATGCTATGAACAGTCCAGACTCTAAGAGATGGCTTGAAGCCATGAAATCCGAGATGGATTCCATGTACGAAAACCAAGTTTGGGATTTGGTTGATCCACCTGAAGGGGTAAAACCCGTAGGGTGCAAGTGGGTTTTCAAGAAGAAAACTGACATGGAAGGAAATGTTCAGACCTATAAAGCAAGACTGGTTGCGAAAGGGTTCAAACAAATTCATGGTATTGACTATGATGAAACTTTCTCACCAGTTGCCATGGTCAAGTCCATACGGATTTTGCTTGCAATTGCAGCATTCCATGATTACGAAATCTGGCAAATGGATGTCAAAACAGCTTTCCTTAATGGGAGCCTTGAAGAGGATGTGTACATGACACAACCTGAAGGTTTTGTCGATCCAAGGAATGTTGGCAAGGTATGTAAATTACGACGATCCATTTATGGATTGAAGCAAGCCTCTAGGAGATGGAATATTCGTTTTGATGAAACAGTCAAGGAGTATGGCTTTATTCAAAACGAGGATGAACCTTGTGTTTACAAGAAGGTTAGTGGGAGCCATGTGGCATTCATAGTACTGTATGTTGATGACATACTACTAATGGGGAATGACATACCTTCTCTAAAGGATGTTAAGACTTGGTTAGGGAGCAATTTCTCTATGAAAGACTTAGGAGAGGCAACCTACATTCTAGGAATGAGGATCTATCGAGATAGATCTAAAAGGATGATCGGTCTAAGTCAGAGTATATACATTGATAAGGTTTTGCATCGTTTTGGTATGCAAAATGCTAAAAGGGGATATGTCCCTGTGTCTCAAGGAATAACGATTTCTAAAGACCAGTGTCCGAAATCATTAGATGAGAAGGACCACATGAATAAAGTTCCATATGCATCAGCAATTGGATCTATCATGTATGCAATGATATGTACTCGCCCCGATGTTTCGTATGCTTTGAGCATGACGAGCAGATATCAGTCTAATCCAGGTGAAGGTCACTGGACGGCAGTCAAGAATATTCTAAAGTACCTGAAAAGGACTAAAGATTCATTCTTGGTGTATGGAGGAGAGGAGAAACTGGTTGTAAAGGGTTACACCGATGCAAGTTTCCAAACAGACAGGGATGACACTGTATCACAGTCTGGTTTTGTGTTTTGTCTAAATGGAGGTGCTGTAAGCTGGAAGAGTTCAAAGCAAGAAACAGTAGCTGATTCTATAATGGAGGCTGAGTACATTGCAGCTTGTGAAGCGGCTAAGGAGGCAGTTTGGATTCGAAAATTCATTTCTGATTTGGGAGTGGTTCCATCGATTGCAGATCCCATTGATCTATACTGCGATAATAATGGGGCCATTGCACAGGCTAGAGAGCCTAGATCGCACTCCCGATCCAAACATATACTCAGAAGATATCACCTCATACGAGAGATTAATGAAAGGGGTGAAATACATATATGTAAAGTGCATACAAATGATAACATTGCAGACCCACTGACCAAAGGCCTGTCGCAGCAGAAGCACGACGGTCACACTAGTTCCATGGGTATTAGATACATGGGTGATTGGCTCTAGTGCAAGTGGGAGATTGTTAGTGTAGGTGCCCTAGAGGCAATACATTGTTTCTCGAATAAATCTTATGTCATTTGATTATTAAATAAATGTATTTATTATGACTCTAATTACTGCGATATTTGTTAGCATAATAAATGTCCTTAGAATAATGATACACATTATATATAGTTTAAGTTTATAACTTGAATTTGAGATTATATAATATATATATATCATATTCTTAAAGGTCCCTAGTCGAGTATTATTACATAGGACAATAATAATACATAAATAGACTAGTATGTTTTTGACTGATAACCACATCTCATTGGTTATAAGTATGGAGATACTAAAGTCAATACATAGGTACATGTAGGGTACATGGTACTGGACAGACCCACCGTGAGATTCTTCATGTTAATTAAGTCATAAGAAAGACTCACAGTGATAATGGTGTAATGATCCTTTGACTTGAGATCATTATATTTCTATACGAGGATAATATACTTTGACTACATTAAAAGTTACCTTTGACCGGGTAATGATAAAAGTGGACATCGGGTATATTGTGAATCGTATGAGAAATATGAATGATAGATAAAGGATTTAACCCTCCTATCAAATAGGAGAGATATTATTGGCCTCTTGATTGAGTGAGACTATAAAATGCATGGCCGTGCTCAAATAATGATTTGTTATTAATAGTCTACTCATAGGATCAAGTAAACCCGGATTAAATTATGAAGAGGATGACAATAAACATGCCTCGAGTTTAATCTATAATATTTGGTTAAAGGGATTATATTACACGGGAACATTAATCACAAAAGGTTTATCGAATCACGATTTAATTATTATTTAATTGGGTAGCAATGATGTATTACTAGATACCGCTCATTGTTTATAATTTTATTGGAGAATAAAATTATTGCCAAAATAAATAATAACCTACAGGGTCACACACATAGAACATTTTAAAGGAAGAATTAATTTAAATTATGAATTTAAATTAATTAATGATAAGTTGGATTTTATTATATTAATTAAGTGGGACTTAATTAAGCTATAATAAAATACAAAGATATATGAGATATGATTTTAATAATTAAGTTTGACTTAATTATTATTTATTTGAATAATAGAATTAGATTTTATTATTTAAATAAATCATATTTGGGCTAGGTTTTTGATAAGGGTTTTTGGCTTTATATTATCCTATATATATATATAAAGATATGGGAAAAGAGGAGGTACGTGAAAAACAGTTGAGCCACATCCCAAAACCAAAAACCCTAAAATCTACATCTCATCATTGGAGGCTAGTACCTCTCTTCCATTGAAGAATCGTTCTTCGAGTGTTCGTGTGGATACCGTAGAGGAGGCTTCGAAGAGGAGCGCTCAATATTCGTGGGAGGCTTGCATCTCCATCATTCTTTAAACGTAAAGCTTCGATAAGGTAATCGTTCTATCTACCATATTATCAATTTATTATACATGGATCCGGGATTTGGTTTCGATTTTTAATTACTGTTTACGCTGCGTGCATGCGATCGAAACCAACACTTAGCTCACCAGATATACTCCCTACACTCGTTCAGAAACATAGCCTATTCTTCGACCAAACAATCACAAGTTTATAAATAGACTGAACGTTAAACACTTAATAACTCAGAGACACCTTCATACTTATTCAAGTTTGCCAAGGATTCAACATGCTTTATTTAGATCATTCAACTGCTATATATACGAAACTATGCTACTTATGCTTATTTGACCGTGCAATGGTTGAGGTCCTAAAGACTTATGCACTAATACCCTTGTAGCGAGCGTTGGGTTAATGGATCCCAGACTGAGAAAAAGTCTTAGGTCATTAGGCACAAAGTCCCCTAGAACTTAATTGCTCGAGTATTAATGAGCCCAACCTTAGTCAATTATGCCCGTATACACACATATAATTTGTTTTTTCTTTTCCTTTTTTTTTTAAGAATGAGTGCGTTTCGCTCCATCTCATTCCACCCTAAACTACTCATAATATGTATATGAGCGGCTACTAGCCTTTGACGCCTAACCTTATTAACTTTCTTAGTTACCAAACTTTTAGCATGCAATCCTTGGTTTCCCCCAAACTTATATTTTAGTGCTCTTATGCTTTTAAGGGAATACAGAACATTCTAAATATAAACAAGTGATTATTCTTAACAAAACAACAAGTATGTTCCGGAACTAGTTCAAGAGCAATCGCTGAGACTCTGTTAAGAATGTGTTTCTGTAGCATGCAAGTCAATTCATAAGTATTTAAATCAGCCATCTATTCATCATTATCACACTCAAATTCATCATTAGCTGCTAAACGGAACCACTCAGCGCTACGGGATCAAGGAAAATATGTTATGCAACTAATCATGAATATGCAATTTTTTTTTTTTTACATGTGGCATAATATGAATTATATGAAATTATACTAGCATGGTACATGAAATTATATGCAATACTTTGACTATGAACTACATGAAACTATATGCAATATTATGACTCGATTAATCAATTATCCTAAATCAATTATCCCCGGCAGCGGCGTCAAAAACTTGTTGGTTCGAAAACTAACTGCGCAAGTGTACGCGGTCACAAGTAATATAATAAATTCGATCCCACGAAGACTTGGTGTTTGTTCAGAAATAATGTTTAAGCAACGACGTATGATTAAACAACAAACAGCTTGAATAAATATAAAAGGGGGGTTTTGTTGTATTTTTCTAATTGATTAATTAAATTAATAATATTAAATAATTCAAACTACTTGATTTAATTAAATGAGAATTTATATGTGAGAAAAACATGGGATTCTAATTTCATTTTTTATTTCATTTAAAATTGATGCCTTAATTTCAAAGTAATTTTGATAATTACGAAAGCTAGTCGGGAACACGAAACTAACATAAGCGCCTTTCAGCTTTAACTCATATCAAACCACACGAACATCCACTTAAAAAGATAGACGTCGCGTGGACACCTTTTATGCTTAGACCCTATATGTCTATAAGATATGAAAACATAATTGGTTTACGAATAAATTCTTTTATTATGACTACATAGGGTGATATGATCCAAAATCCTACCACTTATCGTAATTGTACATGACAATTATGAACCTATGCTAACATGGCAAATTCTAAATTCCTAAATTCACTTTCGCATTCATTAGGAATTAATAATTTAGACGTTAGCTACGCATCTAATAAATTAAGCGCAACCACATTAGGCAATCTGAAATTTTATCATAATACAAATTATTAAGGCATCGAATTACTAAATTACGTAAATAAATCCATTAGAATCCCATGACGGCGATTAGTTCATAATCGAACGGATCGTCATCATGGGATTAAATGAAAACATAATAATAATAATAACTAAATTAAAAATTGCGATGAATTAAATATGAAATTACAAGAGTTTAGAAAGTAGAACCGAAATAGCTTCCAATGAAAGAGAGGAGCAATCCAAATAATCTCCTTAAAATCTTCACCCGAAATAAAACTTAAACTAAATTTTCCGAAAATTAAAATGTATAAAATGGAACTGAATTACAACAAAGGAAGGCTAGAGAGAAAACTGAATTACAAAGAGAAGCTCAGTCGAGGTGTCTTTTATAACCGAAGAAAACATTCCTATTTATAGGCCAAAATAGCACACCATCTCCCATAATTAAATGAGCCGAAATCAATAATATAGCACACCAGGCGGGCGGCTAACAACTGCAGGACAGCCTACCATGCTGAAGAACAACCATAGGGCGGATGGTGAAGACACGCGCATTGTTTTTTACTTAATCTTCAGGCGCGTGGGCGCCCCGCGCGTTGAGGCGAGTGTAGGCTGCCGACAGGAGAGTTGCCAGACAATAAAACATTCATTCCACTTGGTACTTTTCTGATTAAATAAAAAACTTGAATGATTCCTTTATTTGTTTATTCAATGTGTACATACTGGTGGGCGGGCTAAACATTCAACAAAATTGGGCCTATTTCGTCCTATTAGAGATGGGATCTGGAGAAATGCTTTTTAACCCGCACATCTTATAATCTTAAATTAATAAATAATTAATTTAATTCAGAAATTATATTTATCAATATCTAATATTATTAGATATTTATTTTTATAATTTTGTAATTAAGTAATTATTTATTAATATAAATAAATCCTTAAGTCCTAAGTTGCGGTTTATTGAGGATCTAAAATCGGACTCCTTTTGCTTAACGAAAAATATATCAATTCCAACCGGGATTTCAGCATTAAGAATATATCACTCAGAATTTCTTTATGATAATTCTTTTTCCTCGTGGCTAGTTCACTTGATAATAAAATCCTTGTGATTAAATTCCGAATTGAGGCAAAAATCCACCATTTTTAGTCTTTTATCGCCACGATACCTAAAGTTGCGAGTTCTGTACAACAAAGACTGAAACAACATAAACGAATTAAAAGACACAACATACTTAAAGATAAACCACCAATCTAGGTCCAATTAGCGCATAATAAGTGGATATAAAATCCACTTATCACACCCCCAAACTTAAACCGATGCTTGTCCTCAAGCGAAAACAGACTCGACTACCTCTAAATGCATGAATGCAACTGATGCAAGGATCCCATAGGCAAAGTAATAACCAATTTAGAAGAGTGCCTCAGAGAATGTGATAATTCTAAATAGAGATCGACTAAATACCCGCATATTAACATTTACAAGTACAGAAACGTGCGTGTGTGCTTAGCTCACCAGATATACTCCCTACACTCGTTCAGAAACATAGCCTATTCTTCGACCAAACAATCACAAGTTTATAAAAAGAATGAACGTTAAACACTTAATAACTCAGAGACACCTTCATACTTATTCAAGTTTTCCAAGGATTCAACATGCCTTATTTAGATCATTCAACTGCTATATATACGAAACTATGCTACTTATGCTTATTTGACCGTGCAATGGTTGAGGTCCCTAAAGACTTATGCACTAATACCCTTGTAGCGAGCGTTGGGTTAATGGATCCCAGACTGAGAAAAAGTCTTAGGTCACTAGGCACAAAGTCCCCTAGAACTTAATTGCTCGAGTATTAATGAGCCCAACCTTAGTCAATTATGCCCGTATACACACATATAATTTTTTTTTCTTTTTCCCTTTTTTTTTAAGAATGAGTGCGTTTCGCTCCATCTCATTCCACCCTAGACTACTCATAATATGTATATGAGCGGCTACTAGCCTTTGACGCCTAACCTTATTAACTTTCTTAGCTACCAAACTTTTAGCATGCAATCCTTGGTTTCCCCCAAACTTATATTTTAGTGCTCTTATGCTTTTAAGGGAATACAGAACATTCTAAATATAAACAAGTGATTATTCTTAACAAAACAACAAGTATGTTCCGGAACTAGTTCAAGAGCAATCGCTGAGACTCTGTTAAGAATGTGTTTCTGTAGCATGCAAGTCAATTCATAAGTATTTAAATCTGCCATCTATTCATCATTATCACACTCAAATTCATCATTAGCTGCTAAACGGAACCACTCAGCGCTACGGGATCAAGGAAAATATGCTATGCAACTAATCATGAATATGCAATTTTTTTTTATTTTTTTTTACATGTGGCATAATATGAATTATATGAAATTATACTAGCATGGTACATGAAATTATATGCAATACTATGACTATGAACTACATGAAACTGTATGCAATATTATGACTCGATTAATCAATTATCCTAAATCAATTATCCCCGGCAGCGGCGCCAAAAACTTGTTGGTTCGAAAACTAACTGCGGAAGTGTACGTGGTCACAAGTAATATAATAAATTCGATCCCACGAAGACTAGGTGTTTGTTCAGAAATAATGTTTAAGCAACGACGTATGATTAAACAACAAACTGCTTGAATAAATATAAAAGGGGGGTTTTGTTGTATTTTTCTAATTGATTAATTAAATTAATAATATTAAATAATTCAAACTACTTGATTTAATTAAATGAGAATTTATATGTGAGAAAAACATGGGATTCTAATTTCATTATTTATTTCATTTAGAATTGATGCCTTAATTTCAAAGTAATTTTGATAATTACGAAAGCTAGTCGGGAACACGAAACTAACATAAGCGCCTTTCAGCTTTAACTCATATCAAACCACACGAACATCCACTTAAAAAGATAGACGTCGCGTGGACACCTTTTATGCTTAGACCCTATATGTCTATAAGATTTGAAAACATAATTGGTTTACGAATAAATTCCTTTATTATGACTACATAGGGTGATATGATCCAAAATCCTACCACTTATCGTAATTGTACATGACAATTATGAACCTATGCTAACATGGCAAATTCTAAATTCCTAAATTCACTTTCGCATTCATTAGGAATTAATAATTTAGACGTTAGCTACGCATCAAATAAATTAAGTGCAACCACATTAGGCAATCTGAAATTTTATCATAATACAAATTATTAAGGCATCGAATTACTAAATTACGTAAATAAATCCATTAGAATCCCATGACGGCGATTAGTTCATAATCGAACGGATCGTCATCATGGGATTAAATGAAAACATAATAATAATAATAATAATAATAATAATAACTAAATTAAAAATTGCGATGAATTAAATATGAAATTACAAGAGTTTAGAAAGTAGAACCGAAATAGCTTCCAATGAAAGAGAGGAGTAATCCAAATAATCTCCTTAAAATCTTCACCCGAAATAAAACTTAAACTAAATTTTCCGAAAATTAAAATGTATAAAATGGAACTGAATTACAACAAAGGAAGGCTAGAGAGAAAACTGAATTACAAAGAGAAGCTCAGTCGAGGTGTCTTTTATAACCGAAGGAAAACATTCCTATTTATAGGCCAAAATAGCACACCATCTCCCATAATTAAATGAGCCGAAATCAATAATATAGCACACCAGGCGGGCGGCTAACAACTGCAGGACAGCCTACCATGCTGAAGAACAACCATAGGGCGGATGGTGAAGACACGCACATTGTTTATTACTTAATCTTCAGGCGCGTGGGCGCCCCGCGCGTTGAGGCGAGTGTAGGCTGCCGACAGGAGAGTTGCCAGACAATAAAACATTCATTCCACTTGCTACTTTTCTGATTAAATCAAAAACTTGAATGATTCCTTTATTTGTTTATTCAATGTGTACATATTGGTGGGCGGCTAAACATTCAACAAAATTGGGCCTATTTCGTCCTATTAGAGATGGGCTCTGGAGAAATGCTTTTTAACCCGCACATCTTATAATCTTAAATTAATAAATAATTAATTTAATTCAGAAATTATATTTATAAATATCTAATATTATTAGATATTTATTTTTATAATTTTGGAATTAAGTAATTATTTATTAATATAAATAAATCCTTAAGTCCTAAGTTGCGGTTTATTGAGGATCTAAAATCGGACTCCTTTTGCTTAACGAAAAATATATCAATTCCAACCGGGATTTCAGCATTAAGAATATATTACTCAGAATTTCTTTATGATAATTCTTTTTCCTCGTAGCCAGTTCACTTGATAATAAAATCCTTGTGATTAAATTCCGAATTGAGGCAAAAATCCACCATTTTTAGTCTTTTATCGCCACGATACCTAAAGTTGGGAGTTCTGTACAACAAAGACTGAAACAACATAAACGAATTAAAAGACACAACATACTTAAAGATAAACCACCAATCTAGGTCCAATTAGCGCATAATAAGCGGATATAAAATCCACTTATCAGTTCTCTACTCTATCTCACTGCAAGTAGGCCAGACATCATGTTTGCTACATGCTTGTGTGCAAGGTTTCAATCAAATCCAAAAGAATCACATTTGATTGCTATAAAAAGGATCATTAGATATCTGAAGGGCACTCCAAACTTGGGACTATGGTATCCTAAGGACACAGGGTTCAATCTGGTTGGTTATTCTGATGCTGATTATGCTGGATGCAGAGTGGATAGGAGAAGCACCTCAGGTAGCTGCCAGTTTCTTGGACAAAGGTTAGTCAATTGGTATAGCAAGAAACAATAATTTGTGTCAACTTCTACAGCTGAGGCTGAATACATAGCTGCTGGAAGTTGCTGTGCTCAAGTGCTTTGGATTAGAAATCAACTTAGAGATTATGGACTTGTGTTGGAAAGAATTCCAATCATGTGTGACAACACAAGTGCAATCTCTATAGTTGCCAATTCTGTCAATCATTCTAGGACAAAGCACATTGACATCAGATATCATTTCATAAGGGAACATGCAACTAATGGGACTATTGAGTTGCATTATATTTCTACAGATAAACAACTAGCTGATATATTCACTAAGCCATTAGATGAAGCCACCTTCACAAGGTTGGTTAGTGAGATTGGAATGCTGAATTCTTCAGATTCTGGCTAGGTGAATACATCATATAGATTGTACTGCTCAATCAATCCACATACCTGTACTGTTAAAGTTTTATCTTTATGTATGTTAGGCTTGTTATCAGACATGAAATTGTGACTAAGGGTCTCACTCACAATTTGGGGGAGATTGTTAGTTACAGAGGCATGCCTGTATACATCTAATAACAAGCCTAATTGTTTGTAATGCTTTGCATTACTTACATGACCTCTTAACTGAGGGAACCTCTAGTTGTAGAGTTTCTGTTTGTATTGTACTTGTAGTAGGCATCAAATCCTAGTTGTGTAACTGTACTTATAGAGTCTAGAATAATGCTTGAAAGAAGTTCCAAGGTTCATGCCTCAAGCAAGAAGATAAAGACTGTCAAATAATCACAGTTGGGATTTAAAGAAATGAAGAATTTGCCTAAGTACCAATTCGAGAAGTATATTTGTCTATTCGATAAGTCCAGCATTCGAGAAGTCAGGGATTCGATATCTCAAGACACTATTCGATATCTCTGAATACACTGTTCGATATCTCATTCGATATCTCAGAGATTCGATATGTCTATGTACTCTATTCGAGAACTCAAGAAGTCAACAAGTCAAAGTAGTATTCGAGTTCTCAAGGAGTCAACAAGTCAAAGTTCCATTCGATATCTCAAGGACTCAGAAATCTATTCGATATCTCAAGGATTCGACAAGTCAAGTGTTCTATTCGACAACTCAAGGAATCCTGAAGAAAAGAGCTATTCGAGAAGTAATTCGATATGTCAATATAATAGTGTTCAAGAACTCAGAGTTATCGATCAAGTCAATTCTAGTTCTCGAATCAACTACTTAGTCACTTCTCGAATACATTCTTGGAGACAAAGTACTGAAGAAATTGTACAAGTCAGAAACCTGCAACAAGCCAATGCACTTTATGGACCACAATCTGTAACGTGCTCTGGAAAGCCTACAAGGAAGCTTGGAGAGATATAGAAGAGACAAGGGGCTAAAGAAGTGGATCTGAACAGGCTTTGCAAAGTCAAATCTGTAACCGTTTGGACACTTACTTAAAAAGGATAGACATACTAGAAAGTAATTTGTTCAGCTACCTTATTTGTAGTAAGTATGGTGTATCCATGTTCTATAAGGATACAGCCTCACTTCCTTAGTCATTAACTTTTGTAACTTTGTGAGTCAAGTTTTTCATACGTTGTAAGTTGTATCTCTCTGAGAAAAACGAAGCTGAGAATACTATCATTTGTATTCACAGATTGTAGCAACCTTTATCTAATAATATATTAGATTAAAGTGATACTGTGTCTTGTGTTGTTCTTTATCCGCACCTTCACCTCTGCACACACAAACACTTATTTGCTACATAGACTCTAGCCAAAGAAAAGTTCAAGAATCCATTCACCCCCCTCTGTATTCTTTTATCGTATTCAATACTCAACATTAAATTATTAAAATAAAAAAATAAGATTTGTTTTTTTAAAAATATGTAAATTTTATTTAAATTCATACATAATTTTTGGTTATATAAAAGTTTAAATATGTAAGACATGTTAGAGATTTTTGATCCATCAATTATTTGGATTTTCAACAATTTAAATGCATGATTGGTATTAAAATAAATATATAAAAATATACGAAAAATAATTGAATTTATGTTTAAAAGATGAGAATCTCCTAAAAATGAATCGATAACATATATAAAATATAATGTACCTAATTTTCAATACTGAATAAAAAAAGATATAACTTATGAGTCACAAGATATAACTTATGACTCATAAAAAAATAAGCTAATAAAATCTTGTTAAAAAATGAGTTAAAATCATTTGTCATAAGTCATAAGGTCATATTATAACTATTAAAAAATGAGTTAAAATCAAAAATTTATCATTTGTCGTATTTTTAATTACAAAGTTAGCTATATATATATAGGGTGTGGCTCAAAAGAGAACTCATTTTTTGAAGAAAACTAAGGTACTAATCCTAACAATTGGATGTATTATAATGAATGGCCCCGCCAGGGGCACCCACACACTAATCAAATACACACTCACACACACAATCTCACATAATCACCTCCGTTTTTTATTTGATTTTTCCCGTCAATCGGTGATATTTTTTTAAAATCTAATTTCACCATATTTTTCTTCATCTCACAACAATCAGTTTGCATACCATATGTGCTATATTTTAATTTAGTTTTCTAAGTTTTCCTTTTAAAGGGGTTCTCTCTAGATCCCTACTCTCTCTATATATATATATAGAGAGAGAATGCTGTACCTGAGACTACCTCAGGTATTTTCCCTAAGATATTTCCATAAAATCAAGAAAAATCCTATGGTAATCTAGTTTTCACAAAAATGCCCCTGCGGGGCCATTTATTTTATAAGATTTTATAAAGAAGTAAGGTAAGTACCTTAGGTAAGTTCCTGAGGTAATCTCAGGAACATTATTATATATATATATATATATATATATTCAAGCGAGAAATTATTTCAATACCTTCGCACAAATTTTTACGTTAATTTAAAATATTTGCGATCAAACTCACTTTCAACTCATTCATTTATTCATATGGAAATATGATTGTAATTCGAATCAAGTTGGATATCCAATTAAAGTTCGAGTTCATATCTTTTTAAGTGAATCAAATCACACGTTTAAGTTAAACGAGCTCATTTTTTGACCGAACTTGATTTACTTAATAGATGAGTCAAGTCGAATTTACTCGCGAACTAAACGAGGCGAGCTGAGTTGAGTTTGCTCGCAAGCTCAATCATTAAAAAATATAAAAAAATAATAAATTAATTAAATTTATTAATAATATAAATAAATTTTAAAAATAATTTATATATAAATATGGAACGAGTCAACCCAAAATTTTCGAGTTCCAACTAAAATTTAATCGAATTCGATACATGCTCGACTTTGTTCGTTATTCGTTTAATTAAATAAGCTCAAATTTGTATTGAAATTGATTCATTTACAAGTTCGAATCGATCCAAATTCAGTTAAACGAGTTCAAGTTCGAACAATCACAAACAATCCGAGTCAAATTACCACCCTGTGGAAATATCACTTCATTCTTGTTTGATTAAAAATATTTTTGTTAACAAAAAATATTTTTTATTAAAAAAAATATTTTTTGTTAAAAAAAAATATTTTTAAACAGGACATTAATGTGGAGCCGGCTCAAAATCTCCAAATAATAAAAAATGATCCGAATCTATGGTAGTTACAAACTCTGCCGTTATCAAACTGAATCTCTGATCCGTCGACGGTGACCGGTAAATTTCACTTAATCAACCGGCGATTTGCTGACGTCATATTCCGGCAAAGGTATTGTAATTTCAGCGCTTCTCGCATGCATTTCTTCACATATAATGCCAGTGGTGTGCATTTTATATAAATGTGTGTACGTATCAGTACTTAAGCTTTTGTGAGTATGATTTATAAATCAGTAATTATATGTTTCGAATTTCGAATGATCTTTTAGATCGATTGCCAAAGTGATTAAAATTTCGCTGATGGACTATTTCGGTGTTAATTTAGAGATTTTAACTGTAAACTGTTTAATTTTGATCTTATATTCGATTACTACATAGTTTTCGAGTATCATCTAGTTAATATTAGTGAATTCTTATGATAATTTGGAGATTCTTACGCGTAAAAATTAAATGCTATTGTTATCGTTTTGTAAATAGTTGTAAGTTTCGTTAAAGAGGTTTTGATATTATTTTTTATGAAAGTATCCGAGTGATTGAATAGGCTTAACGGAGGACATGCTATTGGAATGGTTAAGTATGTAGGATGATAATCAGGGATTTAAGTGGAATAGATCGATATAATTTACGGAGAAGTACGGAGTCATGGCTCAGAAGTAGTAGTGCTTCTATGATTGAATTTAATTCAGGGAGAACATGCAGTCACTAGTACCTACTCGCAACTTCATCATCTTGTTTGCTACTTGCTTCCTCCCTTTTCTATAACTAGTATTCCTTTGTTTAGCGTATTATGGCGAGTAAATGATAATGAAACTTCTATGTTCAGACAAGTACTTGTGTTGTTGTTTACTAGTAAATGGACTCTGGACCGAGTGATGCATCAGCTACTCAGGCTTCTAAAACTCCAGAAATACAGATTCACTCTGGGGTTGAATCGGATAAACCTGCAGTGAAGACACCGTCCGTTTCTGTTTCTGGCTTATCCACAAGGGCCAAAAGTTTGAAAATTCCCGACTCTTTGTCTGCCAAGCAAGACAATTCCCCATCTGAAAAGTCCCAATTTTCTCGCTTCACCAGCGGACTCGGATTGCGGATGTCTCCAAAAGCTTCTCGGCCTGATGATAGTGCTGAAGGAACTTCATCATCTACGCAATCGAATGTGTTTGGAACAATAACAAAAGGATTAGTTGATGGATTAGTTGACTCCTCTAAGGGTGCATTCAAGGCTGTCCAGGTCAAGGCTCGCCATGCTGTATCTCAGAATAAACGAAGATACCAGGTATTTATATATATTCCAGTTTGAGATCTTTTTTTGACATATATATATATATTTATATACATATAGGCCTTGGTTCATTTAGGAACCTTTTATTTTGAGTAACTGAGTAACTAAATACAGGCCGTTAGATTTAGTACATATCAACGGTTCTTGTAACAAGTCTTATCAATTCAGTGAACCAACTTCTCTCTTTCAGTTACTCAATGCATAACTGTCACCATTACATTTTTCAAACCCATTCTTATTTTTCACTCCTTTAACAGTCACTAGAATAGAGACAATAGCATCATTATTTGAGGATTTGCAATTCTTGAAATCCATTATCCTTGTCATTACTTGTTATTTTGTGATTTGTAAACTGGTATTCTGTATTTAACAACATACAGAACACATTTAAGAAAATAAGAACATGTACAATTTTACTAATTTTTACTATCACGGTGGTGCTATGTAACTTTTGCACGATTTCTAAGTTTACAAGTCTTTGTATTGTATAAAATATAAATATGTTCCGTAATTTTGAGATGGTATGTTCTGTGATTTGTAAATTGGTATTCTGTACTTAACAACATACAGAACACCTTTAAGGAAATACAGAACATGTACAATTTTACTAATTTTTCTAAATGTGTTCTGTACTATCACGGTGGTACTATGTAAGGAGGGTTTCAGGGTGATGTATATGAACGGATGAGATATATTGAGTACGTAAGACTGAGAAAGATGATGGTGTAAAATATTAGAATACATGTAGTGAGAAATTGGGTGACAGTTAATGATAATGGGCTTCAAAAATCTTCACCGCTAATTTCAATATAATTTAAAGGCCCATAATTAGTTACTAAGTTACTTAAATATCTTAGTTCCCCATAGAGAAGGCCTCTCTCTCTCACTCTATATATATATATATATATATATATATATATATATATATATATATATATATATATATATATATAACTCATTCATTTACGTTGTTACCATAATGTTATTATTTAAATGATAGATTTCCTTGTTTCTTTTGTTGTTATATTTTCTTTAAAATAAATTGTCATCAATAAGATGCAGTTTTACTTTGGGTGGTGCCAAATGCAGGTCATTTTTACCAAATGCAGTTTGGTCATATTACCTAAAACTCCTTATACCTATTAAATGTTTTAAACCCTAATAAATACACCTAGATAAGTGGACTGATTGTCCTGCCCGTGTATATTAAAGTCTTAAATACATGTGAAATACTATTATATATGTGACATTATATTACCTGAGGCTTTTTTTCCCATCCACGAGTAAACAAATATTTCACGCGAAAAAGTTAAATTTATTAATCAAGATAATCGAAATATGTAACTAAAAAAATTAATTTATTAGTCATGGTTAAAAGAATATAGACATTATAAAATTTAGAAAAATCAATATATTACAGAAACTGTGAAGCACGTAAATTATTAAATACGTACATATTAAATCAACTTTATTCAGTTTAAATAACAAATTATAAGGACGACAAGTACATATTTTATACTTTGTTAAATATGATTATCATAGATTTAACAAATAAATTAACACATAATAAGAGATGTTTAGAGCCCAATAATATTAACAATTGACATAATTAATTATAAAAATAATAAATAGCTCAACAATTGCATATATTACAAAAATAAATATTTTATTGATAAATATCAATATCCTTAAGTATGAATAATTAATATAACACATATATTACAAAAATACATATTTCATTGATTAATATCAATATCTTTGATTGATCAAATTTAAAGAAATAATCACTACAGAATAATAAATACATAACAAAAATTAGCAATTTTATATTAACTAGTGTTTTTTAACTAACCAAGTAATAGTATAACTTAGTGTACATATCAAATAACTAACCAGACACATACACATTTGTTAAAGGATCTACTCATTATAAATCATAAACAATTAAATTACTTATAATTACAAATGATTCTTGTTTGACTAATATAAACAAGAAATATGGTAAAATTTAATATATGAAAAAAAAAAAGAATGCACTACAAAATTGTGTAAACTCTGAAAATAATAAATAGAATTTTTGACTTATATATATATATATACATATATAAAATATTTTAAATTTAAAATATGAAAAAAAATATCAACTAACAACAAAATTTAAAAATTTCTTATAAAATACAAAATAAAGTTAAACTAGATACAATCAACTAATGTTATTTAAAATTTTCTTATAAAATATAAAATAAAGTTAAATTAGATACAATCAACTAATGTTATACAAGTGGAAAACTAAGTTTTATACTCCCATTCATTTATTTCGAGTCACATAGGTCACACTGGGTGTTTTGTTTGCACAGAAAACTAGGTCACACATGTTATGTTTTATGTTTTCCACAGACAACTAACTAGGAGGGTTATATGTGTAATATCAATGAACTACATTTGGTAAAAGTGACCTGCATTTGGCAACTATGTTTTACTTTTACCTGCTGATGTTTCTTCTTTTCCTATTAAATGCTGCCTTAATATCCTTGGTTGTCAGGAAGCACATACCTACTCTTTATATGGAAGTACAAAACACATGGTTTGCAATGATCTTTTAAATGACTAGGCAGTGAACTAGATTGTGGATCCCCTGTTTTAGTTCTTTCCTTTCTCATACTTTTATTACTTTAGGTTTTGGTTGCATTCTTTCCCAAAATTTCATAGGATACATGTTAATGAATAATTTATTAATTAATGGATGGCCTGTAAACATGTCCTCGGTCTTCAGGAAGGAGGATTCGATTTAGATCTGACATATATCACAGAAAATATTATTGCTATGGGCTTTCCTGCTGGGGATATGAGCTCTGGTTTTTTCGGCTTCGTTGAGGTAAGCAAAGCAATGTTCTCTGGTTCCTAGTTAAATTTTGCACAAACATTTGATTTCTCATTCCTAAAAGCATGTGGTGTAGGGATTTTATAGAAATCATATGGAAGAGGTGATCAAGTTCTTTGAAACCTATCACAAGGTATATGTTCTCATAATTCATTGATTTGTGTGGTTTTAGTAAAATTATTATCTGCATAATAGCTTTAGCAGCTATGTAAAAATACAACAGTCTTAAAAAAGGAATAGATAATACAACAGTATCATCAATCATGGCTGTCAAGACTTTAGTAAATCAAATACTTCATCCATCCCACTTATTCTGTCCTAATTTGACTATATTGGTCAAATTGAACAATTTTTTACCTCAAATAATAATTTAACTTTTCACGTTTTTATATATTGAAAATTAAATCTTATAATATGATAAGTATAATTCGTGGTGGTAATTTTTGTTGAATTTATAAAAATCATATAATGTAAGTAATTAGTATTATAAAATTGGTCAACCAAAATTTGGTCAAAGTGACAAAATAAGTGAGACTGAGGGAGTATATTGTTATGTGTAGTAGTGGTCTTCATCCCAATGCAGAATCCGTTATAGCCTTTTTGAGTTTGTTATTTTAATTCTTGGAAATACTGTTTTTGTTAAACTTCATCCATTTTTTGGTGCTCAGTTAGGCTGCAGCAAACATTATCATGCATTGAAATAAATTTAAATAAATAAGTTAATTGTGAAACTGAATATTAAAAACATTGTTTGGTCACCACATGGTTGTGCAGCTCCAAGAATATTAATGTTTATCCACTAGAGCAGCAGTCATACGCCGTACTATTTATTTAAAGCTTTGTCCTTGATTTCTATGCAGATATTCATCAGTTCATGTAAATGTCTTCTAACCAAATTAAAATATAGGCATACTGCTCCATCTTTATATCTATATTTTAGGTGGCTTAGATCAAGTTGCAAACATGGTCTGTACAAAGTTTCCAAGTAGAAAATGATCGGTTTGTTTTTAATGCAATATATCAGTATTCAGTATACTTATCTACAATCAACTTTATGTATGTAGGACAGATACAAAGTATACAATCTTTGTTCTGAGAGGCTGTATGATGCATCCCTTTTTGAAGGCAAGGTAAGCTACATGCTTGCTATGAGTTGGATACTTAACTTATTTTCAGTTACTTTTTCTTATGCATATGAAGGAGAATGTCTTGCAAAAGATTTTCAAGTGTGTTTCATTATCTTGATATTCAACTAGGTGGTCAGTATCTGCGCTGGATTTGGTCTATTATCTTGGTCCTTAGTGAGCTCTGAAAATAAAAATTTCATTGTTGTGGAAGTCAAGATAAATGCTGTTTGACGGATTATTTGGATGCATTATTCTTTTCTACTCCCAATAAAGATCTGTGCTCTGTACTTTTGCTGTGGTGCACAATAGATGTAAAATGAAGATCATTTCCTCAAATTGTAAACAACACGTCTCGAAGTGCTAATGATAACTTGTCTAAAGATTGATTCCACATGCTTAATTGTAATTTGCAATACATGTCTTATTTTGGGTGATTTTATCATCGACATCCATCTCACCATGTAATAATTATTTAGTTATAATTTGAGGTTAACCATCAGTACTGTAGACTGTGCCAGGTTTGGTGCACTGATAGTTGTTTTACCTGTTTATGCGTTTATGGGGGCAGTTTCTTATATCGGGTGTCTCGCTCTTTGCAGGTTGCTTGCTTTCCGTTTGATGATCATAATTGCCCTCCTATTCAACTCATAATATTATTTTGTAGAAGTGCGTACTCATGGTTGAAGCTTGATATTGAAAATGTTGTGGTAGTGCACTGTAAGGCTGGAATGGCAAGAACTGGTTTAATGATTTCAAGTCTGCTTTTTTATCTGAAGGTCAAATTATATTAAAGTAGAAAAAATGTTGTGAAAATTCAATCGCGTAGTCACCTCAGGTCATTTGGGGTCAGTACTCGATATATATAACAATTAGGGTTAATTATCACTTCATCCGTTGGAACCCAAAATATCAAGTAGGTCATTAGTTTTAAAATGCTCTTAAATGGGGCATCAAATTACCGAGAATAATAATCCAGTACTAAAAAAATATTGGGTTGGCATACTTAGGTAATTTTAACTTATAAAATGCAAAAAACAACACATATATGCATACATCTATATCTTTGTACAGACACATTAGTACAGTGAGTCAAATCTAACTGGACCCATTACTTCATCTTTTGTACCGTATTTTTTAATTTTTTTTTTTACTTTAATGAAGTGATATTATTTAATGACCCTTTTGAGACCATTTTGGAATCAGTGACCTACTTGATATATTGGATTCCAACAAGTAACTTAATTGATAATTAACCCCTATAGTTATATTCATTTTCTGATATTACTTCCAATAATTTTGTTCGCTGCAGTTTTTTCCTACAGCCGAGGAGTCCATTGACTACTATAACCAGAAAAGATGTTTAGACGCGAAAGGCCTTGTTCTTCCCAGTCAGATTGTTAGTCTGCACTTAGTAGCTATTGTTTCAATGTTTCTTTGCAGCATTTTTAACATCTTATCTTACAAACCTTAATTTCCTAATCATAGAGGTATGTGAAGTATTTTGAACGCGTCTTAACGTTCTCCAACGGAGAGTACCTGCCTGGTCATAGGTAGACTTCTTATGCATCTCTTCTAACACAATTTTCTCTAATCTTGTTTAGATGTTAGAATTAACTACGTAGATCACAGTTTTTGATATTGAGCTAAACTGCCACTATCTTATCCAGTTTGGACCAATCATGTGTTTACTGTTTAAAACCCCTTTATTTACAGGTGTATGCTTAGGGGCCTTCGCCTTCATAGGTGCCCTTATTGGATTAGGCCCTCCATCACTATCTCTGATCATAATGGTATGTTACTCTGTCATATCTCACTTTTATGATGAAATCACATAGTATGTGTGTCCTATATATACTATACTAACATATATCCAGTGTTCGTCAGTCTTCGAGGAACAAAATGCAAAATTGCTTTGCTGTCCAAATCTTCTAAAGCATTTGACAAATTACTCATTTCATGCAAATTATACTTTAAAAAATTTTAAACTATGTGGTCAAAAAAAATTTAAAGTGTCTGTCAAAAAAGAAAGTGTCAATTATTTTTAAATCTAACATCTAATTTTTGGCATTTTTCGTGACTTAAGAATTATATTAATTACACTTGGTTATTTTATATGACAACTTAACAAATATTTACCGAATAAGGTGATGAGAATTGACTGAAGGCCATGGGTTGATGAGATTCAGTATATACATAACTATATTATTGCAATAATTTTCTTTTATATCAATTATAATTGCTGCGTTGGGAATCGATCTTGGTACTCTGCTGTGACTGAAGCAGGCTGCACTTAGTAGTACTTGTGTGCAGGGGTAATTGTGTCTTTTCTTAAGAAGTTAGTGACCAGAGGCTATATAAAGTTCTGGAGAATGTAATTTCTATTAGGCATTTGATGAATATATGAAAAGGAACAGTTTTCACCACTCTCTCTCCAGTTTCTTTGTTGTTTTTCTCTCTCTAAAACTATCTTCTCCTGCAAGTTAGCTCTATTCCATCTCCTTCTTCTCTATCTCTGCTAATGTCTCTCATTTCTATCTTTGATCTTAGCTATATTTTCTGTTTATCTTACATTTCTAGCTTGATTCAACTGCATTTACACTTGTGAAAACAAAAAAAGCAAAAACAATAAATATTGACAATCAGAAACCACTGGTTTCTTACACAAGGATAGAAGATGGTAGAGCTAATAAGAGGCAGAAAAACAGTGAATAGTGAGACATCCAGTATTATGAGCTTAGAAAAGAATCCTATACTTGGCCAAAGCTTTCATCAGTGAAAGTGGAGGCATTCGTAACATGATTATAATGTGCAATAGTTATTCACCACTGCACTTGAGGCACCTGATCTTCACTCTTCAGTTGTTTATTGGCATAATTACATCCTATTTTGTTAGCAGAGTTTTAAAACCTGAAACTGCAGTAAATGTGCCTTGTCCCTTTGATGTTTTTTGCAACTTGTGAGTGTCGACAAATTGCTGAATGTATATGATAATTTTTCAGGTGTTCAATTTTCTACTAAAAGACATCCAAGAACCAAAAATCTTTCGGTAGGTTCTCATAACTCCTGAAACACCTATATATATTTACTTAGCTACTTAGCAGTAACGAAGTTTGGCTTATACTTTTATTTGTTCTGCATTTAAATACTTTCACTATTATTCTTAGGTAGCAGTTGTCAAAAGAATTAGTTGTATATGTCAAATTGTCAACATAGTTGGGCTTGGTTAGTCAGCATAGTTGGGCTTAGGTTAGGCACCGTCATGTTGAATATATGCACCCTAGTATAAGACTTTGGTGTCATAGTAGTTCTTCTATATATATGATCTAGAGCTCATGTAATTATCGATCAGAGCAGAATATATACAATCAATTCTTCTGTAAATCTCTTAGCTGTTATATATTTGTCATGGTATCAGAGCCACTATATCAAACACTGTAAATTTCTATTTCAGCAGTTCCATCTGCATCATTTTTTTAGCAGTTCCGTCTGCTTCATTTCTTTCTGCAGTTCCGTCTGCTTCATTTTTTTCTGCAGTCCAGTTCCGTTTCTGCAGTCCAGTTGCGTCATCAGCAGTTCCGTCTGCTTCATCTTTTTCTGCAGTCCTGTTTCGTCTGCATCATTTCAGCAGTTCCGTATGCGTCATTTCTTCTGCAGTTGCGTCATCAGCAGTTCCGTCTGCTTCATCTCTTTTTGCAATCCCGTCTGCTCCTCGATTGTCATGTCGTTAGACAAGTATGACACTCTCTTGGTTCGCCTTAATGGCAAAAATTATTCAGCCTGGGCCTTTCACTTCCAGATCTTCATCAAAGGGAAGAATTTATGGGGTTATGTTAATGGCACTACTCTTGCTCCTGAAACAGAAAAAGACAAGATTGCTTATGCTCAGTGGGAGACTAAAGATGCACAAATCATGGGATGGCTGCTGGGATTCGTCGAGCCAAACATTATCCTGAATCTACGACCTTTCAAGACTTTAGCCGAGATGTGGGCATATCTGAAAAAGATATATAGTCAGCAGAATACTGCTCGTCGCTTTCAATTGGAACATGACATGGGCAAACTTCAACAAGGAAACCTTTCAATCTCTGATTTTTATTCATCCTTCATGAATTTATGGGTCGAATACACTGATATTGTTTATGCTAAGGTACCCGCTGAAGGTCTGAAGTCAGTTCAAGACGTCATTGAAACTGCTAAAATAGATCAATTTCTTATGAAATTGAGATCTGAGTTTGAAGCTACCAGGTCAAATCTTATGAATCGAGATCCTCTTCCCTCTTTGGATACCTGTCTCAGTGATTTGCTTCGGGAGGAACAACGTCTTCTCACTCAAGACACCTTGAAAGAACAGAAATCTGAGTTACTTCAGATGGCGTATGGGATATACATACTGTACAATGTTATAATTGCAAAGGTTTTGGGCATTATAAATCAAATTGTACCAAAAAATTCTGCAATTATTGTAAGAAAGAAGGACATGAGATCAAGGACTGTCGTATCCGTCCAACAAAGAAATATGAGAAAGCCTACACTACCTTGGTTGGACCCTCAAATACTAGCGGGATGATGAGTACTCAACATGCTACACGGAATGTTGTTGCTCCTGTTCAAACTATAACCCCTGAAATGATTCAGCAAATGATCATTTCGGCATTTTCTACTCTGGGACTTTCCGGTAAATCTACTCTTACATCACCTACTTGGTATTTCGATTCCGCAGCTTCTAATCATATGACAAATAATGCTAATTTTCTTACAAATATAAACAAATATTGTGGAAATCTTGAAATCGGTACCGCAGATGGAAGCCATTTACCTATTACAGCAACTGGTGATATTTCCTCCTCTCTAACCAATGCCTTTGTCTCTCCTTCCCTTACCACTAATCTTATTTCTGTCGGTCAATTGGTAGAAAATAATTGTAAAGTGACATTCTCAAAAACTGGTTGTATTGTGCAGGATCAGCAGTCAGGGATGGTGATCACGAGGGGGCCTAAAGTTGAACGTCTCTTTCCTGTCCAATTTCCTTCTCCATGTCATTTGTTTCCTATTGTTTCGTGTAATTCTGCCCGTATTGATTTCCATGCATGGCATAAGCGTCTAGGACACCCTAATAATGAAGGTCTTCGTGGTTTGTTAAAATCTGGTGTACTTGGGAGTGCAAAGTTATCTTCTCTTAATTCTGTCCAGTTTGATTGCGACTCTTGTAAGCTTGGAAAAAGTAAAACCTTACCATTTCCCATTCATACATATAATGCAACTAAACCTTTTGATTTAATACATATTGATGTTTGGGGTATGTCACCCGTTGTTTCTCATGATCGCCAAAAGTACTTTGTCACATTTATCGACGATTATAGCCGTTTTACATGGATATATTTGCTTCGCTCTAAATCTGAAGTACTTTCGGCCTTCAAGGTCTTTCATGCATATGTTCAAACTCATTTTCATGCAAATATTAAAATTCTTCGCTCAGATAATGGGGGTGAATATATGTCTCATTTATTTCAAGAATTTTTGCAAGCAAATGGCATAATCTCTCAAAGGTCTTGTCCTTCAACTCCTCAACAGAATGGGATAGCGGAGCGCAAAAACCGTCATTTTCTTGATATGGTACGCACCCTTTTGTTAGAATCATTTGTGCCATCTAGGTTCTGGTGTGAAGCACTTTCCACTGCAGTGTACTTAATAAATAGATTACCCTCACCATCCTTAAATCATGTTTCACCTTATACTCGGTTATTTGGTCGTACTCCTGATTATTCTGGTCTTCGTACTTTTGGATGTGTATGCTATATTCATCTTCCTCCACATGAACGCACAAAACTCACAGCTTAGTCAGTAAAATGTGCTTTCTTAGGATATGCTCTACATCAAAAAGGATTTCTTTGTTATGATCCCAATTTACGGCGTATTCGGGTTTCAAGAAATGTAATTTTCATTGAGAACCAATCCTTTTTCTCTACCAATGATGATCAGCCTTCCCCTTCATTTTCTGGTGTACCGTTATTCTCAGATTCTTATGCAGATCCGTTATCCACTCCAGTGTCGTCAGAATCTGAACCCCCTTCTAAACAACTTTTGGTGTATCAAAGACGCATTAAAGCCATACCAAACCAGAATTCAACATCTGAAACTAAAGCTCCTGATCCTGTTCAAGCTACTCCACCCCCTCAAACTGATTCCCTTGCTGCTGATCCCGTTCAAGCAACTGCACCTGCCACCCGTAGACATAGCACTCGGGTGATCCAGCCACCAGACAGGTATGGTTTTCCTAATCCAGTATCATTGACAACGAGTATATCTCCTATTTCTATTCCCTCTTCATATAAGCAGGCAATGAAACATGAGTGTTGGCGGGAAGCTATTGAAACAGAGCTTCTTGCACTTGAAGAAAACCAAACATGGGATGTTGTAGCCCGTCCACCATCTGTGAAACCTCTGGGCAGCAAGTTTGTGTTCTCTGTTAAACTTCATCCAGATTGTTCCGTTGAGCGGTATAAGGCTCGACTAGTAGTTCTTGGGAACAAACAAGAGTATTGAATAGATTACGAAGAGACGTTTGCCCCAGTGGCCAAAATGACTACTGTGCGAACCATAATAGCTCTTGCAGCTTCTCAATCATGGAACTTGTCCCAAATGGACGTCAAGAACGCTTTTTTACATGGTGATCTGAAGGAAGAAGTTTACATAACACTTCCCAATGGTATGTCTATTTCACCTGGTCATATTTGCAAACTCAAACGCTCTTTATATGGTTTAAAGCAGGCACCGCGAATTTGGTTTGAAAAGTTCAGATCCACTATTCTAGGTTTTTCGTATGCCCAAAGTAAATATGACTCTTCTCTTTTTCTACTAAAGACAAGTAAGGGTATAGTTGTGCTTCTTGTCTACGTGGATGATATCCTTGTCACTGGTTCTGATATACAAGCCATTGCTTGTCTTAAGAATTTGTTAAGTTCCACTTTTCAAATGAAAGACCTTGGTCAGCTCCAATACTTCTTGGGATTAGAAGTACATAATAAACCAAGAGGAATCTTCTTGAATCAGCATAAGTATATTCAGGATTTGGTTGATTTAGCTCAACTAAGGGGCACTACTCCTGTTGAAACCCCAATGGAAATTAATGTGAAGTATCGCCGAGATGAAGGAGAGCTACTCTCAGATCCTACTTTATATCGGCGGTTGGTTGGCAACCTTATATATCTGACTATCACTCGACCAGATATCTCTTATGCTGTACATATTGTAAGTAAGTTTATGCAATGTCCTCGGCATTTACATCTATCAGCTATCAAACGCATCATCAAATACATCCTTGGAACTCCTAATCGTGGCTTGTTCTTCCCTGCTGGTTCTTCGCTCAGGCTTCAAGCATATAGTGATTCAGATTGGGCTGGATGCCCAGACACTAGAAAATCTATCACTGGTTGGTGTATGTTCCTTGGAGATGCTCTTATCTCATGGAAATGTAAAAAGCAGAACCGTGTGTCAAAGTCATCAACAGAAGCAGAATATCGCGCCATGTCCGCTGCTTGTTCTGAGATTATCTGGCTACGTGGTCTCCTCGCTGAACTTGGGTACTCCCAAGCCCAACCAACTCCATTACATGCTGATAACACCAACGCCATTCAAATAGCCACTAATCCAGTTTATCACGAACGCACAAAAGACATCGAAGTTGATTGTCACTCAATTCGTGAAGCCTATGATCACTTGATCATTACTCTCCCACATATCTCCACCACTCTACAAATTGCTGACATTTTCACCAAATCAATGACACGGGAGCGCCATAATTTTCTTGTTGGCAAATTGATGCTTGTAGATTTACAAGCCGCATCAATTTGAGGGAGTGTGTCAAAAGAATTAGTTGTATATGTCAAATTGTCAACATAGTTGGGCTTGGTTAGTCAGCATAGTTGGGCTTAGGTTAGGCACCGTCATGTTGAATATATGCACCCTAGTATAAGACTTTGGTGTCATAGTAGTTCTTCTATATATATGATCTAGAGCTCATGTAATTATCGATCAGAGCAGAATATATACAATCAATTCTTCTGTAAATCTCAGCAGTAAGCAAGGACGGAACCTGGAATATATATTAGAGGGGCTAAACTTCAACCAAAATTTTTGTAATATACTAGTATTTCAAAAGAAGACCTAAAAACTAAAAATTTATGGATGGGGTCATTTGCTATTGTAAATACATGGAAATGGGGGGACTAAAATCTAACTTTTGTGATTATATAAGTATAAAACTGTAAAATATTAACTTTTGGGGGGGAAAAAGCCCCTGCATACACCCTCAGTTCCGTCAATGGATTCACAAATATATTAATCCTTGTTTTTGTTTTGTTTAATTTGCAGGATTTTTTCTTATTACGGATCCCTCTCCTCCCGACGTCACTTGGACTGAACGTGAGGCAGGGTGAGCTCGATGTACCCATTTTGAGAAGCATCGTTGCACAAGTGAGAGCCGTTTCTTGCAATCGCCGGCATGATTATACGCAACACTCGGATGATATACTTTCCTCTCTTATGATGTAAGTTATAAATATAGTTATTGATTTCTCGTTCCTTCACAGATTTCTTTCCTTTTTTTTGTTGCTAAATATGCGTTGTATTTCAATTTTTTTTACAAGATCTAGAGGTATACCTCGCGATAATAGAAAAAACTAGTAGCAATGGAAATAACAATCCATAGAAAATCTACTGCAAAATAAGCAAAATAATACACAGAGTACTAGAAAGCTCCACCAATATAAATACTAAGCTAATACAGTTTTAAAGTTAATGAATGAACCTTCTCAACCTGTCTTCGAAACATGGAATTGGAGTAAACACGCTCCCGGACCATCCTTTTAATGCATGAGCTATTTTCCATCTCCTTTTTGTCAAGATTATTATGCATCTATCATTTCTTTCCTTCCATATAAGATGCACTGCAACTGCAAGATATAAGTAGTCTAACAGTTTGTGTATGGCCCTCGAACTATAAGAAATTCTACCAGCAACATAATCCATCCAGCTACCAATTAAGGTACTGAGCAAATCTTGAAAAACTCTCGAACTGAAGCTGCAGGTAATGAACAGATGGTTTCTGGTCTCATTTGCTGCTCTACAAAGCACACATTGTTCATCAACTTGCATCCTAAATGATGCTATACGATTCTTTGTAAGAATTCTGTCTTGAAAAGCCAACCAGAATGTGAAAGAACACTTCGAGATAGCTAGTTGATGCCACACGATAACAGTCCACGACACGAAACTATTTGTAGTCCTGATGTCATTCTATATTAGATTGTTTAACTTGCACAACCATTGTTTGATGCTATTTAATACTATCGAAGCCAGAGATAACTTCACAGATTTCTTATGTGTTTTATGAACAGGAAGTTGATTGGACACCGTATAGAAGAGTAAGAAATGAACAACGTATGTATCAAGCACGTAATGGAACTTACATAGGTCCTATAATATGTAACAACTATGTGGTTTACCATAAACCACACCTTGTGCATCTTCAATTTCCGGTTTTAAAATATTGTGAACTATGAATAATGTTCTGTCCATGGGTACCTGGTAGCCATGGACAGAACATTATTCATAGCCAATATAGAATTGAAGTGGCTATGAATAATATTCTGTCCATGGGTGCCTGGTACACTGACAGCCTGTCAGTGTACTTTAGTTTATTTGTTAAAATTATCTTCAAATTTTTCCAAAATTTTTAATCAATGTGAAATATGATTAGAAGATCTTAATGATTCGTGCATCTATATGAAATCTAAAATTAATTTTTTTTTGATTTCGTTGTATAATAATCTAAATATATGTTATAATTTAACCATTATATATTATATTGATCAATTTACTATATTATAAAAAAATTCATATGTATCATAATTTATAGTCGAGTGCTCATATTTTTAGAGTTCTCTTCTTTTTAACAAAATTTTTTTTATATGTTTAAATTTTTATGTTTTTAGACCAATCATACATTTAAAATGTTGAAAGTCTAAATAGTTGGTCGACCAAAACCGTCTAATATAATTCAAATGTTTAAAATTTTATATAACTAAAAGTTATTTGATGCAATTATTAATTGGAAAAATGCCCAAAATGCCTAGATTTAGGAAGCAAAGGCCCGATATACTGATTTTCGGAAAGACGGCCCTATTTACCGACGGGTCACGCATTCTGTGCATGCGTGACCACAGAATTGAAGATTATTCATAGTTCACAATTTTTTAAAACCGGAAGCTGAAGATGTGCAAGGTGTGGTTTATGGTAAACCACGTAGTTGTTGCATATTATAAGACCTATGTAAGTTCCATTACGTGCTTGATCCATACGTTGTTCATTTCTCACTCTTCTATACGGTGTCCAATCAACTTCCTGTTCATAAAACACATAAGAAATCTGTGAAGTTGGCTCTGATAGTATTAAATGGCATCAAATAATGGATGTGCAAGTTAAACAATCTACAATATTAAAATGACATTGGGACTGCAAATAGTTTCGTGCCGTGGACTGTTGCTGTGTGGCATCAACTAGCTATCTTGAAGTGTTCTTTCACACTCTGGTTGGCTTTTCAAGACAGAATTCTTACAAAGAATCGTATAGCATCATTTGGGATGCAAGTTGATGAACAATATGTGCTTTGTAGAGCAGCAAATGAGACTAGAAATCATCTGTTCATTACATGCAGCTTCATTTCGAGAGTTTTTCAAGATTTGCCCAGTACCTTAATTAGTAGCCGGATGGATTATGTTGCTGGTAGAATTTCTTATAGTTCGAGGGTCATACACAAACTATTAGACTACTTGCAGTTGCAGTGCATCTTATATGGAAGGAAAGACATGATAGATTGCATAATAATCAGGACAAAAAGGAGATGAAAAATAGCTCATGCATTAGATGGTCCGGGAGCGTGTTTACTCCAATGTCGTGTTCGAGGTTGCGAAGGTTCGTTCATTAACTTTAAAACTGTATCAGCTTAGTATTTATATTGGTGGAGCTTCCTAGTACTCTGTGTTATTTTGCTTACTTTGCAGTAGATTTTCTATGGATTGTTATTTCCATTGCTACTAGTTATTTCTATTATCAAGAGGTATACCTCTAGATCTTGTAAAATAAAATTGAAATACAACGCATATTTAGCAAAAAAAAAAGAAAGAAATCTGTGAAGGAACGAGAAATCGATAACTATATTTATAACTTACATCATAAGCAAGAGAGGATATATCATCCACGTGTTGCATATAATCATGCCGGTGATTGCAAGAAACTGCTCTCACTTGTGCAACGATACTTCTCAAAATGGGTACATCAGCACACCCTGCCTCAAGTTCAGTCCAAGTGACGACGGGAGGAGAGGGATCCGTAATAATAAAAAGGCCTGCAAATTAAACAAAACAAAAACAAGGATTAATATATCTGTGAATTTGCAGATGTACTAAGCACAAATCAGGTTTCATTTATAAGTTCTCTCTCTTACCAAAATAATCCAACAATTGCCATCGATGGATTTCGTTTCTTCCTTTGACTTATCTAAGGATTTTCCAATCTCATGGTAGGAGAAAGGCTAGGAGCACGGCTCCCAGACATACGAATCGACTAGTGAAAAATCTTTAATAAATCGAATAAAACTCGGGCTGACTTGATGCCCCCCAGAAATTGGCGCTATAAAACATCGCACAATTAGTAGCAACACTACCTTGTGGCATAATTTAGGTTGGCATCTTTGGCTATGCGTTTCAGGGTTGTTATATGTGGGGTTTTTTCATGTTTAGGTAATTGGAAAACCCGTTGAAAACCATTTGGATCTCGGTTATTGTCACTTATAACCGGAGTTCCTTGAATAGGCAATCCGGTGAGATAAAGGACATCCTCTAACGTGATGCAGAAAACGAGTCCATTAATCTTAAACACGTGGTCTTTAGTGTCGTAAAACCTCAACACATATTTCACCAGCGGAGTTATTAGATCAGCTCCGGGAATCTTTAAGAGATTCAAAAGACGCCTGGAGTCCCTTGAATCATCGAGATATTCCCGATATCCAACCTCCACTTCATTGTATATTTCGTTCAAAATGAACGAACGCCCACTGATAGTCCCATTGATAGGCCCTCTGATAGTCATCTACACAAAAACAAAACCAATGCATTCATTCAGAACATTCACTATAATGGAAATGCACATAACCACATTGAAGCAACTACATTAAACCTTAAACAAGCACAAAATGGATATATTTGTTAAATCAATGAAGAGGGCTTATATAAGAGCATCTCCAACCCTAGAAGTATTGATTTTCTAGCTTAGTTTGTTTTCTGTTTAAGGAGCGTTCCTTCTGAAGTTTGGAAATTTGTTCCGGCTTCTTGTGAAAATAATTTTCTTGATTTTGTATTTTTTTTATGGGTTGATATAAACTATTACCTAGCAAAAAAAAAAGTCATGCCAACAACTACTCGACTAAACCTAAGAGAAAAACGCTCAAGCACACGTCTAATCGCTTTGATTCTGGAATTGTGTGTGTGTGTCCCTATCAATGAGACTATCAGTGGGTGTTTGTTCATTTTGAACGAAATATACAATGAAGTGGACGTGGGATTTCGGGAATATCTCGATGATTCAAGGGACTCCATGTGTCTTTTGAATCTCCTAATTCCCGGAGCTGATCTAATAACTCCGTTGGTGAAATATGTGTTGAGGTTTTAAGACCACGTGTTTAGGATAAATGGGCTCGTTTTCTGCATCACGTTAGAGGATGTCCTCTATCTAACCGAATTGTGTATTCAAGGAACTCCGGTTATCAGTGACAATAACCGAGATCCAAATGCTTTTCAACGGGTTTTCCAATTACCTGAACATGAAAAAACTCCACATATAACAACCCTGAAACGCATAGCCAAAGATGCCAACCTAGATTATGCCACAATGAACAAGGCAGTGTTACTAATTGTGCGATGTTTTAGCGCCAATTTTTGGAGGCATCGAGTCAGCCCGACTTTTATTCGATTTATCGAAGATTTTTCACTAGTCGATTCGTATGCCTGGGGAGCCGCGCTCCTAGCCTTTCTCTACCATGGGATTGGAAAATCCTTAGATGAGTCAAAGGAGGAACGAAGTCCATCGATAGCAATTGTTGGATTACTTTGGTAAGAGAGAGACCCTGTAAATGAAACCTGATTTGTGCGAGGTATATCTGCAAATTCACACATTGACGGAACTGAGGGGGGTATGCTGGGGTTTTTGCCCCCCCCCCCCCCCCAAAGTTATATATTCTACAGTTTTATACTTATATAATCACAAAATTTAGTTTTTAGTCCCCCCATTTCCATGTATTTACAACAACAAATGACCTCCTCCATAAATATATAGTTTTTAGGCCTTCTTTTGAAATACTAGTATATAAATATTACAAATTTTGGTTGAAGTTTAGCCCCTCCAATATATATTCCTGGTTCCGTCATTGTGTATGTGGAACGTGGTTGATAAATTTGAAGTGATTTTGTTACGACCTGGGTGCACTAATTAACACTCGACATTTTTAGTGACCGAAGCATCTTTGCTACTTGTAGCCAGCAAGTAATTGTGATGATTGGTAATTGCTTATTTGTCTCTAGAGAAATTGCATATATGATTATCTTCTCGGACTTACCTGATATTGTTAACAAATATATCCAACATCAACCAGATGGCTGGGGCTACCCTTTCAAGTCGATACATCTTATATATAATGAGTATCATTACGTGTCTATTCTCATCATAATAAAAGTTATGATGCTCTAACTAAGATAGAATATCTATTTGAGGGGGTAATTAATTTTTTCTGTTTACAATTTGTATTATTGCATTGCATTTTCCCCTTTATTTGAAATTAACAATTTATTAATTGCCCAGCCTGAAGATTTTTGGTTTAGTGCCCCAAGAAAAGGTGTTATGGTCTTTGCTTTGCCAGGGGAGCTAGGGCTGACAGAGTTGGCCGGAGATTTCAAAATTCATTTTCATGACAGTCAAGGAGACTTCTATTGGTAAAGACACTATCCTAAAACGTTACAAAAAGACAATATACCAACACCTTTCTAGATAATATGCTCAGTGGTTAAAATATTTTTTGTTTTCTTTCTTTTCAGTTGGTTAAACACAACAATGATCGATACCAGAGAGTTTCTCACTGCAAATGATCTTGATGGGTTTGACAAGGTAAGTTGGGTGTATATTGAAGTATTTTCTTGCAACTTCCGACGTGGTTAACAATTTGTTTTTTAACTTTTGCTAATTTTGAGTTTGTGGGTAAATGAACGAACCATTTCACGAGCATCTTGGTCTCTAGTTCTACCCTGTTCATATTTCTCTCCTTTGGACAAGCTAGGAGTGAACAATTTATCCCTAGATTTGCAAACTTGAACTCTTTTCTATATTTGAATGAATGGAGGAAGGAATCAAAATCATGAATGATTCCCACCCCAAAGAGTAAAAGTTTTAGCCTATTACTAGCATGCTCTTCTCCTTTTGCAACCAAAGAAAGCCTACATATCTAAAGTGCACCTAGTGCTTATGTTTATGATTGTGGTGTACAGAGGAAACTGCCATCACCAGGTTTCCAATTAGAGGTCGTACTGGTGCAGTACAGTGGTACTGTTTCAAATGCTCAAACGGGGACTCAGACAGAAACTTCTACCAATGGGCTCGTTGAAAGGCCATCTTCCAATCATGCATCAACAGTTGGAGCTGTTGGTGCAACTGCAGAACCACAGCCAGTCAAAGACTCTGGAAGCAGTGAAAAGAATGATGACCTGTTCTCCAACACTGAGGCAGCAGATGCTAATTCCTCAAAACCTAGTCAGCCTAGTGAAAAGAACGATGACCTGTTCTCTGACACTGAGGTGTCTAGTGTCAGCACCAACTCTGGTATTGAAGTACCTAGCAAATTAGATCAAATCTCGAATTTGTCGCATGATATTAGACAACTAGCACTGGGAAAGACAACTTCTAATGAGCCTAAGGAGGGTGCTGGTGCAGTTGTGTCAGGCCAGGAGGCGTCCAACCCAGTCGGAGAGGCAAGTGATTTTAAGGCAATGGCAGCTGATGCATCCGTTTTCACATTTGGCGATGAAGAGGATTTTGAAAGTGAATAAAGTTAGGTGAACAAAGCATGAACTTCAGTACAAACATCTGTGTACATAAACAGTTTGCAAACACAAATTAAGGTATCTAGTTCATTTCATTCATTTCTTTCAATGGAGTCCATGCCTTGGGTCTGTTTCTTTGGAGTTTCATAACCAAATGGCACCTAGAAGTGGAGGCTATTGTCGTGATGACTAAGAAATTGTTTATTATTATTATTATTATTATTATTATTGTGAAATTAGCCCAGTAATTTTGTGACAAATATTCCAACAAGGAATCTTGGATATTCAATTTAGTGGTGATACAATTTTTTTATTTTTTTTAAACAATGTTTGAATAGGTTAGAAGATTGGGCTATGCGGGTATCTTGTAGCAACTAATTGAAATGACTAATGATCTAATCATATTTATTTTTGTAGGATTAATGTTCTTAAAATATTCGATTTAATTTTCAAATTGAGAATAATGTTCCTGAGGTTACCTCAGGAACTTACCTGAGATAATGCTTATAAAATAACTGGCCCGCAGGGGCAATTTTGTAATAATTTAACATGGTCTTCTTTATTTACAAAAATAACCTTATTTTTGTATTGTTTTTTTAATTAACTCAGGAAACTTACCTGAGGTAATCTTAGGAAAAGCAAGCCCTTTTCAAATTAATGTCTAATGGAATTTATGAAATTCATGATAGGGACTTATCAAATCGGCGGAATATGTTGTAACATATTCCCTCTCCGTCTTAAATTAAATTTATTTCTCTACTTTAATTAAGATATGTTGAACGCATTGTTTCACTACTAAATTTTTTTAATTTTTTTGTGTATTAAAATTTAATTTTTTATTCACAAAAAGAATTTTTTATAATTAATCATATTTATTTGAGCATTGAGTAGTGCTAGGTACACCAAATTGGGTACCAAAAAAAGTTACAAAATGACATGGCAGGAGTGATTTGGCAGTTTGGAAAGATTTAATTGGTGGAGTTAATGTTTATACAGGGGGCCCCAATTAATTATAACCAATTAACTTAAAACACATGGCATTTTGTAATTTTTTTTGTACCCAATTTAAGACACATGGCATTTATTCATTAACCTGTGTTCTATTAATTTGAGCGATGGAAAATTGGAAAATACCATGGTCCCCTTGGATCCTAAATTTTTATATATTCATAAATTGAAGTTGTCTTTGTTTTTGGATAATGTCCTGCGAAATATCAATACACCTTCCTCCCTTACGCGCTACCCTTCCCCGCGTTTCATAACGACCGCCTTCCGCCCAAACCTATATATACACATACATACATACATATGTACATCTTCAAACAATAGCTCATACACACATAAATATTTGCAGACCTTGAAATTTCATTGACCCAAGTTCCAATTCAAGGGGTTTAAGCTTTTATATAATTCATCTTTATTCATTACATAATTAATCCCATGGCGACCTCAATTTCTGGGATTCATGGCCATCTTCTTGAAGTTACAGGTACTGCCCTCTCTCTCTCTCTCTCTCTCTCTCTCTCTCTCTCTCTCTCTTCCCATATATATGTAACTAATTTTGTTTGTTTGTTGAATTTTTGATGTTATTAGTGATTGGTTGTTCAAAGTTAAAAGATACAGAATGGATTTCAAGGCAAGACCCTTATGTTTGTCTTGAATATGCTAGCTCTAAATTTCGCACCCGTACTCATACAGGTTAATCATTCTTCACATCTTTATCGTTTTTTTTTCTGTTTTTTTGCATGAGTATTTATTATCAAGATTTTTAAACATATTTGTGTAATTCTGTGAGCATTGGTTGCTATGATATTCGATACGGATTGAGGGTCTAAATTGTGGTTTCTTGATTTTTTTAGATGGAGGAAAAAACCCAACTTTTCAGGAAAAATTTGTGATAAGTCTAATTGAAGGGCTAAGAGAGCTGAATGTGGCTGTTTGGAACAGTAATTCCGTTACGTATGACGATTTCATTGGTAGCGGAAAGTAAGTGCTATTTGAAATATTTTAATTTGCGTTCTCGCATTATCTGATTCAATGGTGGTGGAACTGTTTTTTCTCGATTTTAATTTGTTTGAATTGGATTTGGTTTTGTTTTTTAGGGTTCAGTTGCAGAAGGTTCTGTCTCAAGGATATGACGACAGCCCTTATACAATTCAGACAAAAACTAACAGGTACTAGTTCTGCGTTCCTGTCATCTGATCCACTTCCATGTGCTGAATATTTAAAGTCTTCCATTTGTTTTTCTTTTTGGTGGTACATATCTTGTTTCAGTTTCCCCGGAAACATATAAATTTATTTCTGTGCAAACAACCCCTTTAGCAGCAGTTTCCAACTTTACAACAATATGTGCAGGCTCACTTTTATGGCACAAAACGTACCATGTCTAAAACATAAACATTTAAGCCTAGATGAAAGTAATATGGTGTTTTTTAGAATAAATATTGTAGCTAAACGTTTTCGCTGATCAAGTTTCTGTAAACTTAGATGCACAAACGTATCCCACTTCTTCAATTTCACTTCATGGTTGAGCTACTTGTTTAGAATTTTTTAGTTCAGGATTTTATCACTTGTCTTAATTATCTTAAGGTATTTATTGTTTGTACAATATAGAATGCCATCCTCTTACTTCACTAAGTAGAATGAGTTACCCTCCTTCAGAATTTTCTTTTGGGTTATGATAGCAAGACTAGGTGCTGTATTCTTGTCACTGTACATATGGTGTGAGAAGTGAGTGCTCCTAGGGGATGTGTATGTTTTCACCCTCTTTAGCATGTATGCGGATTAAAACCTTACACTAGCTTGTATGTGCACCTGCTTTATATCTAAAGCGATGTCAGTATGACACACTATAGTATACTGCAGTATCTATGTAAATCCGTAATCAATGCAGAGAGTTTGAATACTGGGTAGGGACTTGAGAATCAGATCTAATGGAGGCTTGGGTTGGGTTAATAGGCTTGAGAACTATATTATTGTAACTTGTAAATCAGGAAAATGGAAGTCTTATACTGGAATAGATATCGAGTCATATACACTTTAATAAAATATAAATACTTGTTTCTCCATATTTTTTGTACTCCCTTGTTTTGACGTCCGTCACCGATATAAAATTAGAAAAAAGTTCTGGACATGGGTTCTATAGGCCCAAGTGTAAAGGCCATGAATCTTTGGTTTTAGAATGCTGTTTGTAACTTTTGAATTTGTGAACATGTTATTGACATTAATATGATGTTTTTGGGTATAAAGGTATCTAAAATATAATTCTTCTTTGTCATTTTTAGGTATGCAGGAGAGGTTCGACTCATAATGCACTATGCAAATGCAAATGTAAGTTGCATGCTTGATTTTGCTAACACTTTCGTACTTTTTTTTGACGTTTAACACTTTCGTACTTGAGACCAGTTTTTGCGTTTGATATGCAAGCCTTTAGTTTGTGCATTGGTATGTAACTAAAGCTATATAATTTGAAAATTTGTGCAGTCACAGAAGCCACCAAAGAACTTTGCTCCATCAGCTCCACCATATGCCGCATCTCCTGCACTGGGCCAATCAGCATACTCTTTCTTGCCACCAGCCTCTTACCCTCCACAATCCTCCAACTCCCCTTACCTTACACCTTCGTCCAGTTTCCCTTACCCTCCACCATCCTCAGCTTCCGCATACCCTCCACCATCCTCTGCATCCCATTACCCTCCACCATCCTCAGCATCCCCATACCCTCCACCATCCTCAGCATCCCTGTACCCGCCACCATCCTCGACCTACAATCAATCTTATTATTCATATCAATCTGATTCTGCTTCATATCCTGGCAGTACTTATCCACCCCCTCATACAAGCGCCTATCCTCCTCAACCATATCCACCACCTTCTGCATATCCTCCAGTGCCATATCCACCACCTGCACAGTCATCATACCATTATCCCCCAGGTAACTAAGTATTTATGTTGGGTCTTACAAAGTACTTCCACCATATTGTCATGATCGCTAAATCTTTAATTTTTTCATGTTCAAGCAGGTCCTTCGTACCCAGGAACCTATCCTTCACCCTACTAAGATCAAGAACTCCTTCAGGAGATGTAGAGTAGCACTATCATTCACAAAGTTAATGTTCAATCGCACATTCGGAAACAAGAAGCAACATCCACAAAAAGTTTACGTACATGCAACTGCTGCAATATTAGGTTATATTGTTTAACATCTAAGAATGAGAGTACATGGTAGATAGTTTGCAAGTGTTGATCGTCTGCTACAATTTTTTTATATTTACTTTTTGTTTCATTAAATTTATTTTTTGATTGTTACAAGTCAATTTTCTACAAGGTTTTGACATGTGATTCAGGAGCAGTAAATACTAAAAAGTAGTTCATGCATTTCACAGATAAAGAACTCGTGCTAGTTTTTGAGGTCAAGATGTACCTATTCTCATATTAATTTTCATCCCTTTCATGATCTTCCCAAATTTATTCGGATAAACTTTGCTGTTTTGTTTTTTCCTTTTTCCATGTTAGCCGTTATTTTGATCTATAGACATGTCTGTTGCCATATCTTGCTAACAAAGCCTCAGAATGAATCTCCATAATCGAGGATTCAACAAACGTGACAATCAACTGTGGTCTTTGAAGCCCGTTTCATATTATACGATTAGTAAATGTCAATGACATATGAAATACTGTAGAATAATTAAAAAAAAAAAAAGAACAATGTTTAGGCTCAAATTTATACTTGTAATTTTTAGAGTACAAATATTTATAGAATATGAGACCCTTGAGTCTTGACATTACTCTTTTTACTTGTACTTGCTTCCAATTCCACAGTTCCACTACATATACAGAACTAAACTCCAATACTGAAAAATAAAAAATTGTTCAAAAAATATCCATTGACAAACTTCTGATTGTTGGCATGTGAAACTCCTGCTTATCAATCATTCTGTTTTTCACTACTGACTCTGGTGAAGATGAAATTGACCATGCACTGGAAATATCATAATCTGCAGAATTAGCAGTGCTGAAATATGCATCAGTAACCCCACTATGGCTACTTGGCATTTCAATATTATCTTCCTTCTCTTCTTCATACTTTCTCTTGTGAGAATTATTTCTATTATTGTAGCAACTGTTTGATATGTCTCCAATGTGTTCACAACATTCCTTTATTTCCTCCTGTGGAAATCAAGATTGTTATTTGTCACTTAAAAGACGAAGAGACCAAGGCTAAATTGACTTTAATTAATACCGTAATCAAAATGCGTTTGAAATTTCAGCGGAGGCATATGTGCGTGAGTAGGGTAGGGAAACTCTTTCGTAACCCCACTCGGCTTTAAAGTAATAAGGTAAGTTGCAAAGTGCAGGCAAACTAACCTTGGTGGTTCTGAGAATAGCCAGAAGCTGGTTGTGATATTCAATGGCATTGGTGGGCTCAAGTTGATGTATAACATGAAGCATTGTTGCAGTAGCCAATACAGATGGTAAATAACTTTTGAATCTCCAATCTATAATTGTGATCGTAAGGATTGTAGTCATTATTTATTTGTATTTCTTGCGAAACCGGAAAGTTGACAATACAGTGGTGAGAAAAAAGGTATTCACCTGCTACCAGAGATAGGAGGAAAGTTTCAGATTTTTGATAAAATTCCCAGTGGTGATCAGTCTTCAATCCAAGCCTCCTTGTGATGTGATCAAGAAAAGAAAGTGGAGTCACTGGACTCAATTTCCATTGAAGAGTTGACATAACCAAAAGCTCCATATTCTGAACAGTTTTAGCCTCAAACACATATTCTGAATCTCCAACCTAATGGATCAACAAACATGCCAAAACAATCAGAAAACCTGATGTATATATATTGTTCTACAACAATCACCAAATTCACCTCAATTTAACATTCCAGAATCCAGAAATTACTAAGAAATGTGAATGTAAACAACAATGATACATACTTGAATATCGAGAAGAAGCGGGACTTGGGTCTCTTCAACTTTTGCAGCCAGTGTAAGACAAGTTACAGCAGACAGCTGAACCATCCATGGCTCATCTTCTTGAAACTTTACACTAGAAACAAATCTGTCAAAGTAATTCATGGCCAGAACTATTGTAAGAACTGAAAACTCATGATGGGCTTTCACTTTTAGCATCCAATCCACAGCATTTCCTCTATCCCCCACATTCAAAGAAGAAGATCCCATTGATTCACCATTACAAAGAACAGAGAATTGTTCTTGTTTTTCCTTACAAAATAGAGAATCTAGCTCTTCATCTTCCCAAAACAGATCATTTTTCGACAAAACAAGAGATGGCCTTGTTTTATTTCTTGAGTTTACATCAAAGTTGCAATCTTTATCACTAATCTCTTCTTCTAAAAAGCTCTCAACTTCAACTTCTTCATCACAAAATAAAGATTCTATCAAGAAAGACAATGTGCCTTGTTGCAGTTGATGATCACTTTGTTCTAAAATTGCCATAATCTTGAAAAAAGTGAAGCTCTTGGTTTCTGTTGAATCAACAAAATCTACTATTTATACCAAAATATGACAATGTCTCAAGATACTAATGCAATCTTAAGCTGACATGTGAATTAACAAAAATATAAAAAATAAGGCTAAATTGTGGGAGATAATATTGCCTTTACTTGCAGGTACCCATGCAATATTCACATTTAAATGGTCTAAGATCTAAAATTCTAAAGTTACAAAGTATTTTTGTTGTAAAACACGTGAAAAAAGTTAAAAATAAAGATTCAGATAAATGTCAAAAGAAGGTTAAGGCATGATTTTCTCAAGGCTCCACTAAAAGATGTAATATAATTGGCGTATTAATGTACTTTATGGGCTTTGAATATATTTAAATAAAAGCGAAGTTGATGCGAGGCTAAAGTAAAATATTAAAGTTAAATGCCAAGATACTAAAAGTGATGAAGAATATTGAGGAAAATCCATATGCCTTCACGGGTGGTTTTGTGTTTATGGTACGGTGCTGATAAGGGGCTAATAATGATATATATAAAAACAATGTTGAGCATAATCATTTGGATTGACAATTACTTTCTTCGTCCGAGCTGGGATCCTCTGTCCCCTTCCTCCATGTCCTCTCTTCGTGTCCCCTTCTCTTTTTAATACAAAATGTGTATCCCTGCGGGGCTCATTTTAAATAAAAATTATTTTTATTTAAAATGGGCTCCGCAGGGGCACTGTTAACGGAGGAATTTGGGAAAACAAATTCGGGGAGGGTTGCTGGAATTGTGGTGGTGGTTGATGACGGTGAGCGGCATAGGATGCTTAGGGTTAGGGTTGGTGATTTGGGAATGGCTGAGATTGTATGTGAGAGTTATTGCAATTTAGATCGAATATTGAATTCTCTCTTTTTTTGCAAGGGTTGCATCATGACATACAATGTGCCTACGTATCCTATTTATAGGAATCAAGCCAAACGTAGTTCTTGGGGAACAAGTCACCGACATGGGTTAGGTTTCCTTGTTTAGGGAAGTCCCTCAGATTGGGCCACCGCCATTAGTGGAATCATCATGGGCTTTCTAACCCAACTATTTTCTCGGAGCGTGGAGGTTATGTCATTGACCCGAGATTGTCGGAGTCAATGCCCACCTTGAACCACCAATGGGAGAATAACTAGTTATAGGGCTAGCCCTCGGGATCACTAAGGGGCGACTCCTCAATGGGGAAATTCCTGATAGCCTAGGCAAAGTCATATCTTCCTTTTAGTTTCTTGGGGAAATCCCTCTGTCATCAATAGAGGGCGAGACCCCTTATCTTCATATAAGGTTATTTAGGGGAGATTCCCTTTTCCAGTGATGCGAGGGCGAGATTCCCATAAAGGGCGAGATCCCCGTCTTGACTAACCACGGAGAAAGAATAGCTAGTCAGAGGGCTAGTCCTGAGATTGCCAAGGGGCGACGCCCTTCGACCTCCCTAGTAGGGAAATGCCTGCTAGCCTGGATGAGGCCTAGTCCTTCTCCATAGCTGAGATAATAGATGACTTGGGTTATGATCCAAAGTCTTTAGTATCCTCCATGTAACTGTATTGAGGAGATTCCCCCATTCTGATGCCCGAGAGGGCGAGGTCTCTTTGGAGGGCGAGGCCCCTTTGGAGGGCGAGGCCTTCTTAAAAAGTGAGAGGCTTGTCAAGGCTGAAAGGCAAGTCTTCTGTTTTGAATGATGTTTCCCTTAGAGGGCGACCTTATTGAGCGGGCGAGGCCGATTCCATCTCCTTCCTTGCTGAAATACAGTAGTTACCTCCTTGCTAGTATGCTACATGCTATGGGCGACACCTCAAAAAGGGGCTACGCCTTTCATGAATGTGGGCTAGGCCCATTAGGAATGTACTTCTGAGATTTCTTCCTTTATATACGTTGTGTCATATTTCTCCGATCCTTGAGGGCGATGCCTCCAAATAAGGTCACGTGTCTTCCTCCTTAGTAATGGAGATGTCTCATCATCAGACGAAACCCGAGGGCGATGCCGTTTAAGGAAAAGGGCGACGACCGAGGGCGAGGTCGTTTAAGGAAGAGGACGACGACCGAGGGCGAGGTTGTTTAAGGAAGAGGACGACGACCGAGGGCGAGGTCGTTTAAGGAAGAGGACGACCACCGAGGGCGAGATCGTTTGAGGAAGAGGACGACCACCGAGGGCGACATCTCATGTAAATATGGGTTAGGCCCAATTGACATCCATTCTCCTTGTTCATGGATTGTGGATCGGGTCGTCCCCCTCCAGCCAATCAAAGGGCGACGCCTCCAGGTAAGGCGAGGCTGATTTTTTGACATAACAGGCACTTATTTTATATTAAAAAAAGCAAGGGGACACGGAGGAGACACGGAGGAAGGGAACAGAGGATCCAGACCCCCCAAAGTGTCGTTTTAATTTTTTTGTAGGTATTTTAAAGTGTGAAAAAATTACTTTTAAATATTATTTTTTTAAAAAAAAATCTGAACAAAAATTCAAATGTAATATTTTTATATAGAAAAAAATTTAAAAATAATATATAAAAATTATTTTTTTTACACCTTAAAATACGTGTTAAAAAATCAAAACGACATTTATTTTATGACAGAAAAAGTAATCGATAAGTTACGGAAATTCTGGATAGCAATTATATAAAAATAAAGATAATTTATAGAATTAAATTGAAATACAAGTCAACTTCGCTTAATTACTACATGCGAAAATCATTTGAAAAAGGGATTCATGTGCTTGAGGACCTCATGTTCTCGAGATTAAAAACTTTTTAATACATATTTAAGGGTGTTTTAAGTAAATTTATTGATAAAAAATTAATATTTACAAAAATGTTTCTACGGGACCACTTCATTTATTGGTGATTTGTGTTATAATCTCAGGAGAAATTCCCAAGGACAAGCTCATGCCCATTTTTCTGTTTTAGAAATGGATAACAATGTGATGACTTTTTAAAATATTTTGAAATTTTTAAAAAAGAACTAATTATTTATGTTTATATCATTTCGATAAATGAATACTCTCGGGACTGAAAAATTTTATTCATTAATCGAGATTATTCATTTATCGAGGTCAAAAATACACTATGTTTATTATGTCGGGACCGGAAAAAATTATTCATTTGATGAGGTAAAAATTATTCATTTGATGAGGTTATTCGTTTATCGAATATTCATTTATCGAGGTTCTACTGTATCATGTTATTATGAATAATTTTGGAAACTTTTATAGAACGATTAACAAATTTTTTGACTGAACTCTCAACATTTATGTAAAGAAATGAACAAATTTTCAACTTGCATTCACAAATACAAATATTCTAATAAAATGATTTACATTTCTATTCAATTGATTTGAATACCTGATTTTAGTACGACCATATATATATCCATCTCATGTAAATTGTTCAAACAATGATATAAATACGATTATTGTTGTTTACATTCGGTTTCATATTGCACATTTGACCATCCTATTAAAATTGTGTAAAATTGGTTCTGTACGTCATCAGAGAAATTTGATACACAACCACAAAATCACAAAGATGATCATCTCCGTCACTGATCCCCTCATTCCATAGACCTTAAACAGTAGACGTATCTGTGTACCATACATTGCAGTATGAATTATTTGGTAGTTTAATATAAACGACGTAAACGATGCTAAATTGTGAATTATGCTAAGATTTCGAGAAATCTCGTATTCAAACAATGTCAGAATTGCTTATTCGCTAAATGTGATCGGGAAAATCTGTGTCGGAATACTGGGTTGGAGGTCTCTCCAGAAGCCGGTTTGCCTTGAGTGGACTTCCAAGTACAAGAAAAGCACTCCGTGAAACAAATAGAAGTTAAACTAATTTCAGTGGGAATCCTGAAAATTACCCGTGATAACTAAAAACTAGTTATTTGCTTGGGAGATTAATTCTTAATTATATACTGGTATTCTGTAATTTGAGTTTCACGTGTTATGCCACAATAATACTTCCTCTTATAATGTACATACATCCAAAATGCATGCAGCAAATTAAAAAAAAAAAAAAAACACATCCAAAATGAAGTATATTACCAACCACCACTTACTGTAGTTGTTAAGACACCACAAAATACAAATCTTGTCTAACTGCTCGTTATTTAACAAAACACAATTATATATCTAAAGCTTTTTTTTCTCACTCAGCACATAGAAATTTGCCTCACATTAATAAAGAATATAGATTTGTCGTCTGTAAAATACCTCAAACTTCTAACGCTGAGTCCGCAATTTCTCATCAGTCATTATAGAGGTAACGGTAAGAATGTAATATGATCACATGCTCTCATGGTTTTTCATTTTTGCTAATTGCTGTCTTGGGTTTTCTTTTCTTTCCAGTTTGTTCAAAACCACCACCACCCTTTCTTGCTGCAAATGGCATACACTTGTTTCCGTATAGGAGTATAGGACGTAGAATTTGGGCAGAACCCTTTGGCGAGTCCGCATCTAACCTTAAAACACCTCTATTGAGGAAATGATTTCGTAATTCTACCCTATAAATTTTAAACCTCCAAACTCCAGCCTTTACATAACGATAATGTCAAAAAAAAGGGGGGGGGGAACAGTTTGAATCTATAATCTTGTCAGTTCTGCACAATACTCCTTTTTCTAGTAAAACACTCCAATTTTTTCTCAAGGACAGTACGGCACTTTGATTTGATAAACCCTAGTACGATAGAATTGTTCCAAAATAAATTATCCAGAATATATATATGAAGCAAAGAAGAGAAATAAAGGATTGTATGCTAGAGGATGATGACTTAATGTCTGTTTTATATGGATTACTATTCTTTAAACTTCATTTTGACATCTTCTTTATTTCAACTTAAAAGATAAACTCTTCTTCTCCCCCACTATTTCTAGAATATGAAATTGAAGTATAGTCAAAGTCAGTGAAGCATTACAGATAGAATTAGGGAAGTTATATCAAAACTAGTATAAATTGCACTTCAACTAAAGAATAGTCGAAACACCGCTATAAATTTGTGAATAGGAGGGGGAACAAAAATAAAGAGTATAAATATAAGTAGCATTTTCAAAGGAGAAAATTTACACCTCAAACTGCAAGCTAAACTTTGGAATTTAATACACCGGCATAGCTCATCCATCTTGAGTACGGGAACACATTCATTATAGCCAGGTAGAAACTGGAAGCAAAGTTGTGCTAGCTGTTATGTAAGCTCGGACTGTCATACGGGCATTGTCTGCAACCTTATATGCTTGTATTTCTGCTGGTTATTAAAACATCTTGCAGCCTCTGTCAAACCTTTGGACACAACATCTTTCAACGCAACTACCCCTTCTTGCAGTGCAGCATCAATCCGTCCTTGACCTGTAGCATTAAAATTTTGGAGCATAAACGCTTTAGGATCCATCTGACCAGGTGGCCTTCCAATACCAATTCTTAACCGAGCAAACTCTGTGTTCCCACGAAAATGTTGAATCACACTTTTCATCCCATTATGTCTCCCATGACCGCCCTTGGGATGAAGACGGAGAACTCCACAAGGCAAATCCATGTCATCATGAAACACCACAACACGATTTAAAGGAAGCTTGTAGTAAGCAGCAAGAGGTCCAATAGATTCACCGCTTAAATTCATATAAGTTTGGGGCTTGGCAAGCAAAACAGGAACATTCTCGACAAAACCTTTCCCAAACAAAGCTTTGAAATGAAGGGTGTCCATCGAAATTCCTTGTGAGTCCGCAAATGCATCCATCATTTTAAACCCGACATTGTGTCTAGTTGTCTTATACTTCTCACCGGGGTTTCCAAGACCGACAAACAACCATGGTTGAGGAGAAGTAACAGTGCAAAAACAGCGCCTTGCAATTCTAGTTAACATCTGTACTTGGCAAGTCAGGGCTAAGAGATTAGTACGGTACATAAATTTTCCTCGATTATTCTCACAGTCATTTAATCAAACAGGTGATGGCCATTGCAAAAATGTAACAATATTACTTGTATATCATAAACTAGTAATCTCCCAGCATTAAACAACTATTTTGTGGTCGAGCTTAATTTAAATCACATACTACCTCGAATTTTCTGCCACTTTTTGCACTATTTTGTGGGTTTTGTTTCTTGCAGCAGATAGAGGGAAAGCACCCGTTTCTGCAAGTGAGGCAAATAAGCACTTATTATGAGCTGTTTTAGATTGAATTTTTTAAAAATTTCATTGAATTCATTTGTGACTTTGTTAAAATTTTTAGTTTTTCAAAAACTGAAATTCATTAAATTTTGTTTTTGTAAAAGATTTTTTGAAATTTATTTTGCCATTATTTAAGAGAATATTTAAGGAAACTTTATTTTTAAATAAATTTTAGGCAATTATTAATATTCTAAATTTAAATGTGATAAATAATGGCGTAACATATTTGTTACTCCTTCGTCCTTTTGATTGATTATCATTTCAAAATAGGGTGTTTGACACGTATTTTAAGGTGGATTTTAAGGATAGTTTCCTAACTTATTTTTTAAATTTTCTTTTTTTGTATAAAAATAGAATAATCCTATTTATTTTTATACAAAAAATGAAAATTTTAAAAATAAGGTATGAAATTATCCTTAAAATGCGTGCCAAAAAGTGAAAAGAAAGTGATAACAAATCAAAAGGATGGAGGGAACATTTTTTTTGAACTCTATTTGTTAAGGTAATGTTTATTTTGGTTTTTTGGATTTTTTTTCAAAATTATAGGATTTTTTTAATCATTTACAACATGTTATGTTGTAATATTTTTTTTTAAACCCGCAAATATTAAATAGATAAAAAGATTCAACCATTATATGAAATACGCTGCAATATCACAAAAGCATTTAACTTGCATAGAAATTACCAGGACTTCAATAGGATAATCCAAAAGACATGGATTATCACTTTTTCATGATTGAATTATTTTTTATTTACATAATTATTTAATTTTTTTGATATTTTTGTCCTTTCTCAAAACAAATACCCATGCAATTCTCATTTGAATATTTTTATACTTACTTTTAATGATGATTAAGTTGTTAAATATATTTTACTTTTTATAGTTATTGTAATGATGACTTAGTCCTTCTACTGAAATTTTTGATTTTTTATCTCTTAGAAGATTATTATTTAACTAATGAGTCTTTGATAATTTAATTTTGTACTTATGATTTGTTTTCAAATAATTGCCGTTATTTTTATTTGTGATTTTTTTTTCCTAAAAATTTGTTTTCGGAGGCTCCCTAATATGAGTTAGGAAAATGAGTAACTATATTATAAAGTTTTTTTTTAATGTTTTAAAGTACACATGATTGATAATTAAATTTTGGACTAATATTTCAGTTCATTTGATAATGAGAAATTTGGTGTTTGTCATTAGATTTTGCTATTGGAGACAGGAGAGTATGTGACGGTCATACCAAATCATGCCATTTACTCTAATTATATTTGAATATATAATATTTTTATATAAATACCAGTTTTTAAACTAAATTTAACAAAAAAATGTTTAACGAAAATATACATTGCTAAAATATGTATGGTAATATCAAAAGGTACATACTATCTAGATGACAAATTTAATTCTTTTTTCTTTTTGTAATTCATAGATAAAAAAATAGCATATAAGCATTCGAGAAAAAAAAAAGGAGTATCACCTATAAGATTTTCTAGTGTCTTAACATTTATCTCATTCCAAAATTATGTATTTCAAAACTATCACACAAATTTAAAATAAAGATTTATAAATTTTAATATAATCCAAGTAATGCACATGTCAGACTATCATAAGAAAACTAAGTTGTATGTATACCAGTTCCACTATCATCTAACTTAAACCTTACACAAGGCAAACTAGAATTTTTAATGAAGTTCAGGGAAACTGAGTTTAAGTAGTGAGCAAGATGAGCATACACAATGGGAACCCAAATGCTGCCTAGGATCACGTTGTTGGAGATTACAAGTGGGTATATGCTGGTGGGTATATGCTGGTGGTCACATTTACATCAAAGAACATATAAGGATGCTCATTGATGCAGAAGTGAGCCATATTTGAATGTCAGCACCTGTACTTTTTGTGGTTTAATCAAGAACATCTCTTAGTGAGTTTGTTCTGAGATTCTAAAAGAGTAAACAATGAACAATCTGACCACGCAACTCTTTCACCATTGTTAATTACTTTTGGCTCGGGTGATTTGATATATCCTAATTCAGATATGACCACATCCAAGGTTGTTTGTTCCGCCATGATCAAGACCTGCTTCGTTGAAATGGTTGTTTGGAGTTCCGAGATGTGGCTATGCTATTCATGACTACTCTTTTACCATTAGTTGATGTGTATCAATGGTTGTTGATGCAACTACTTGTGCTTTTCTTGGTATCATGATTCAAATATTGGCTAATCTGTCTTCCTATTTTTATCACTATTTTATAATTGGTGCAGAGCACGATTTTCTTTTACCATCATCTGAGAGAACCCCTCTGAGCAATTGTCGGCAGTAATATATAGTCTGAAATCAAAAGGCTCCAGATTGGAATCGAAACAGCCATTGCTACAACTAAAGATTGTGTTGAATAACTAACGTTGCATCAAACATCCCGAATTTTATCCAAAATGATGTATAATGAATTCACATACACCTTGAGGCATCTAAAATTTTAATAAGACAGAAAGATACTTTTAGGAGTCAAAAGTTTATTAGTATATAAACACCTGTACCTAGAAGCCAAGCATTTAGAACTATAGGTCCAACAAGCTTCAACACTGACTCATAGTAGATGTCCATTATAATCCTAGTGAGTGGTCATGTTATATGTATATGTTACCATCTAACCTAAGCAAACCAATGAATAATGCGCCATACATCAGAGAAGTAATAAAGAAATTATACAGAAACACTGTACTCATTCAAGTAGTTCATCTTAAAGCACGTTTTGCTCTAACACTACACTTTAATATAACATCAAGATTTTTTCTGAAAAACATTTGAAAGGGTGATTTTACTTGATAAGGATGCATCTTATTGGAGATCCCTCGGCACCAAGCAATCTTAATGGCAAGCAATGGACAGTATAAATCCCAGCTTCAATGTCATCTAATTTAAGACCTTCAACGAGGATAATCTCCTACAGGATTTCAACAAAATTAATACTGAAATATTTAGCAAAAAAAAAAAAAAATACTGAAACAGCAGAGTTAATGTTAAATAGTTTATTTATATTAAAAACCTATTAAAATCAAATTCACACCCAAGTAATCACTGAGAAGATAAAGAATACAAACTAGTTGCTAATTCGAAAGAATTTTTGTAGCATCAAGTATTCTTGTTTGCTTCGCAGTTTGCATATACTGTCAGGCATTTAACAGGTAATTATTACCCTCTTATAAGTTACTACTGCAAAGCATGGGAATCACAGAGTGAAAGAGGTGGCAAAGGTGTTCCTACTGCTGGTCCAGAGTTCGTTTACTTTAAAATATATTAACAATCCAAAAATATGTTAAGTCATCTAAAAACTTCATCAAGTAAGATCAGTACCAGGGATATTTGGTGTGCAAAAATATAAATTGGCATGCCTTGACAACCTAATAAAAGCTTAGAAGAAACATGACTTTAGATGTGATTCCCCCGATACATTCAAATGTATTAGTCTTTTAAGTTAACAATTACACTTTCGAAGTATTAGCTATACTAAGCAGTATTGTCCAAGTTTTTACTTCTATGCATGTTTTACTGCGTACTATTAAAATAAAAAGATTAGTGAATGACAAGGCACGAAATAATAAACACATGAACAAAGCATGATAACTGAATCCATCAATGAGGTTTCGCACTATTACCAATTTACCATTGTATGTGCGCCTATATTACCAAGATCACGAGTCAATGTAAGTGGGGCAAAAAATAGGTCAGTACATCCGCATAACTTAGGTTCCCAAGCAGCATGTGCACTTTTGTAATGAACACATATATCCATAGAAATTTAAGTAAATAGGTATTACTGTTTTTATACGCAGAAGTAAGAAAATTTATAACAGCTGATGGTTAATTTCGTACTCTGCCTTCAAGGAAAACAAGGTGAGAAGGAATCAGATCATCATACGCAGCAGCAGATAAGTAATCAACTCCTGTATTGAGGAACAAATAAACCACAACAATAAGTCCCTTCAAAATTCGAAAACTAGTTGTACAGCACCTTTCCTATGTCTCTTGCACAGAGGGGAGCAAATATTAGAATAGTAAGCAAGGTAAGTTATAGACAAATAATATAGAGGGAATACAATAAAATGTTAAATTGTCCTTAATAGGACATAATAGAAACATATTTGGCGCTAAACTAAAATCAATATGAAGTCTCATAGAGAAGCATGAGCTGGATCCTTGATTTTGATATTAGATGCATCCTAAAGAGGAAAAACACACAAAATATAAAACCACAACAATAAGTCCCTTCAAAATTGGAAAACTGGTTGTACAGCAGCTAACCAGTTTTCCAATGTCTCTTACACAGGGGATAGCGCTAAACTAAAATCAATACGAAGTCTCATAGAGAAGCATGAGCTGAATCCTTGATTTTGATATTAGATGCATCCTAAAGAGGAAAAACACACAAAATTTGGAAGTATGCAAAAAATAAAAAAGGCTGTATACCAACAAGTTTGATGTCAGTGTTATCCACCAGCCATTGCGCCCCATCTTTCATGAAGCCTACATAGCTAGTGTCGCACTCCTTTTTCCACATTAAGCGCCTATAACAATTGGGGAAATTCAAACAGATGTCAAGCGAGAAGTGACAATTACTGTGACTTGTATACACTAGATCCACAAGTTCATCAGAAAAGATTTGTTATGAGACAATAAAGAAGCCCGATTTAAGATAAGAAATGTGATTAATTTTGCAGGTCTTTCTCTCCAAGAATCAAAAGAAATAAAATTTTGTGAAATTATTTAAGCATCAAAGAAGCACTAGCTGTGCCTAAGCCCAAAAATGAATCAAGGAAAGAAAGAAACCTACAGAAGTAGCATTCACTGCCCAGCCACAAAATTGTGGACATCGCCATTTTAAAGAACACGATGAAAACAGCAAAACAAGTACATCTTTGTAGCCTGTAGGGTTATCCTTAAAAACATTTTCCGATATATGATATTATAAAATTATGTAGTATAACAAGATATTAGATCTCCACATACGATTATCCTTTTAACCATTTTTCTATATTTAATATAATTATTTATACTGTATCCCAACTTGCTAGATCTCAATTATTTTATGTATATTTTAATGCACATGAGATAATAGGAGTTTAAACCGTGAACTCCATTAATTGAGGCGGCCAACAAGGCCCCAACTAATATAATGCTAGTTGCAAAAAAAACCCAAAAAGTCTATACAAATACAACTAACATAAATCACAACACGCAAAATTCGAATATCAAACAAACTACAAGTAAAAGATGCATACACGTAGAAGTTTCTACAATTTTAACATAGAATACAATGTAGCCTAAAAATTATTAAGTTGAAGCATGTACAAGTTTGTGAGCCATGGATCATGGATGGACCAGAAACATATTTGTAACAAATTACATATACTAATATAAATGTACCTGTCAGTGTTTAACGTTCTAAAAAGTACGCGCGTTACTCCTTTGGGGATATCCAATGACTTCATTGCTTTAGCTGCGACAAGAAGATATTTTTGCTGTCAAGCATATAGCAAAAAAGCACGGAGAATTCTAGTGGATACTTCTAATATGACATAACAGTGTATACACTAGAGGTGTACTGATCCACATTACAACCATACACCATAAAATGTATAACTACGACAACAGGTAGACACATTACTTGCATATACTTGCATGAAGCAAGTATCTGTCAAAAGGCCAGTAGATAGTACCAAAGCTTAGAGGGTAAACTTAAAAGAAGTCACTGCCCATATATATTGTGTCGACATAAGTATATATTTTGTATGTGATTGATGTTACTGCTCTCCCTAAGCAGATTATTTTTGTTATTTACTCTTTAGAGCAAGTCCAATAAACTAGCTATTTATGCTCTTAATTTAAAATTTAAGGAATGAGATCGAAAAATGTGCTCCAAAAATCTCCTAGTGAATCCTGAAATCACTAATAACATCACCTTACTACTTATTTTTAAGTAACATCCCTATCATTTTAAAGATCTCCAAACTAATATTTCATAATAAAATTTGAGAATCACTCTCTTTCTCTCTCTTACTTCAATTGAAACAATGTACTTTTAATAACAAAATATTGAATAAGGAATGAGTATAGGGAGTATTGTTGGAGACAAAGTTACTTATCTATGTCCTAAACTACTAATATACAATATTTTATATTTTAAATAAAGAGTGAGTTAAGAGACTATTGGACTTGCTCTTGGGGTGGTAAAAGATGGAATCATAACTATAGACTTTAATATTACTTACGTTAATATTACTTACGAAGTAAGGAAGATATATGGTCCTGGAACAACTGCAGTCGTTGATAATTCTTATTTCCTATTAAGAGCAGTGTTCTAAAAATCGGTCTAGGCGGCCGATTAATCGGCGCCTAGGCGCTAGGCGGCCATTAAACGCCTAAAATCTGTAAAAATCGGTCATTAGGCGTTTTTTTGATTAGGCGACGCCTAGGCGGGATTAGGCGGTTTAAAATATATTTTTAAATATTAAAATTAAATTATATAAAAAAAATATTTTAAAACATCCGATTAATGTTCCGATTAATCATTCCGATTAATCGCCGCCTAGCCGATTAATCGCTAGAAGGTAAGCTCACCGCCTAGACCCGCCTAGCGATTTTTACAACATTGATTAAGAGTCATAAACCCCGTTTCGAATAGCTTATGATTTTGCAAAGTCTGCTTCTACTTCTGTATTTTACATTCTGATTCTGATTATGCAGATTCTGTATACAGGTGTTTGTCTGAACTGTTTCTATATCTCAGATAATATGACCGGAATCTACTAGAAAACTGTCAATCCTTGACCGCATGTGCAACTTATATATTTTCTTAAACCTTGAATTAATTGATACAAAAATGAATAGGAGGAACATTAGGCAAGATTAATTTCAGACATTATACTAAAATTAAAATCCACACTCCACAAACACACCTTGCATTCCTCTAACAATCTGAGTATATAGTTATATCCAGAAAAATTTTCCAAGGGGGTGGTTGACATTTATATACATATATGATATAACTTATATCCTATATATTATTATAATAAGAAAGAAAATATAGCACATTAAAATAACAGGAGACAAACGTAAATAGTACATTCATATTGTTTACATTACCCCAATAATGTTAGAATTCACCTATTTTTAGCTAAAATTTTATTATATTTCATAAATGAAAGAGAACAAAGTGATTTAAATATGTAAATACATTTTGTATACTCTAATATAGACGCTCTCTCTTTTCTTTTTCTTTTTTAATTTTAAAGACATTGTATATGTTGTACATTGTTAAGATCGTACTTCAACACCTCTAACATTGATCAGTTAGTCTGTATCAAAAAACTAAAGCAAACCATAAAAACATTAAATTAAAGAAGTAAAAATATGACAAACACAATCTGTGAACTGCTAATATCATCTAAATCGCATAACTAATATAAGACTGGGAGATCTCGTATATGAAAATGATATTTGTTACTTTTCAAGGATTAGATATCAATGTATCTCATCGAGGTGATAACAGGGTACTATGAGCTAATTCCTTCTCGATTTGAGCATAGCCATGAAATGAGATCAACAAGATAACTCATATCTACTTGCTTGTTGCTCCTAAAAATGTTAAAGTCGCCATTCACATAGGTGTATGTAGTGAGCTGTATGCTTGAATCTTCATTTAACAACAGAACAATCAACTACTAAGTCTTACACTATAGGTAGTATATACAGAGCAAAATGAATTATATCCTAATCTTCTTGGTAGTTTCCTACATGTCCATTCGTAATGTAACAACAGTATACATGCAAAAGTCTGCTTGTACTTCTCCTTTTTAATTCTGATTATGAAGAAGCTACAAATGGTTTTAGCTGCAGCTGCTTCTATTTCTCAGAGATTATGATCAACATCTAATAAAAAATAAAAAGTTTACTTCTTAATTTTAAAAATAAAAATATTGTATTGCTATCATTTTTCATATATGAAACAATAAAAAATGTATAGAAACAATTGCTAATTAAATTAAGATTAAAAGTTATTCAGTGCCTTAAATTTACAACACACGACTAGAGTTACAGATGTTATAATTTAATACATGATGCGTTTAACTGGAAATAGAGGAATATGGAGAGGCAAATATCATGGTCTTGAAATTATTCTTCAACGAAGTAAGAACCAAAAAGGAGATAACGAAAAAGGTAGCTGAATTCTCAATAGTGTGTACATATTTTGCAATAGGAAAAGAAGTGACACGAAAATTTTGTTGTAATTCAAAACTTATATCTGTGCCAAGTTTAACTTTAACTTAGATGGTACTTTGATTATATTAAAATTTGCATGCTTTTGTGAACTTTAATTAGTGAGAACCAGAAGCCATCATTACTTGAGGTGCTTCCAGGTTTTTGTGCATTAGAGGGTTGCTTCAAGATTATGTCTATTAAGCTCAAAAGCTATAACACCTCCTTCGTAGCTTTTCAAAGAGAGAAGCTATAAGCTGCTCAAAATAGGGCCATTAAATGCATCAATAGTGCTTTTATTCTGATTGAATAAAATTCGACTAAATATAAGGCAAAAGTAACAAATATTAGAAAAGATAAATGTGCACAACAATAAATCCTAGGATATTATTTTAAAAGATTAAAAAAAAAAATCATCCTCTTCATTAAAGACTCCTATCAAGTTTATGTGATAAATCAGAACTTTTTAGAAATATAAATCTGCTAAAAAAAAGGAGTTGTGGTGAGATTTAGCAGGAATGCAGAATAGTGCACGTGCTGATCCAGTGATCCTCCATGTCTATGACTCAATTAATAATTTATTTCAAGCCAACAAAATGGTTACCTGTTATATTCATGTCCCTAGGTACATCGACTAACAATGCAGGACCTGTACAAATTAGACAAAAGATCATCAATACTAGTTAAACTGACAGTTAATAAAATGCAAAACTCGTAAATGTTCAATGGAAACATAATTTACCGATTCCATGTTAATAGATGCAAAAATGAGCAAACATACTCGTAAAGAAACATGATGAAAATGTAACATACAAGGAAACAAACACAAAAATAAACAAACGTTATGCTACTGAAACATACAAGGAAATAGACACAAATAAAGAAATATGCACATTGTACTTTAAAAAAACACACATGTGACATGTCACATACATACATGGGCAGAAACAAAGGGATTAACCTCCGCTGAAATTCCGGCAAAATCGAAACTTTTATTATAATAATTTTTTTTTCAACTACCAGTTTTTAATTAAAAATCAGTAGAGCTTTATTTTTAAACCCAGGCCATCATCCAAAAATTATCATTTATTTTAGCCCCGGCTATTTCAGAATCCTGGTTCCGCCACGATTACATATAAGAATAATAATATTACCATTAAGTACAGCAAGGTCAAGGGTATCAACATCGAAGCCAGCATCAAAATAATGATCAAAAACATGACCAGGCGCATCCACATGCGTGCCCGTATGAGTAGCCAATTTCATTTCTGAATTATTAGCAAGTGACCCGTTTTTCATACTTTTGGGCAACCAAATAACCTGCCCGATTCCATCTTCGGAGAGCCACGATGGCATATCGGGTTGAATTCTATGACTGATGTCATATATTCTTCCTTCATCGTACACTTCTCTTCGGACAGGTACTAGGTCGTCGCAGGTTTTGTAATCTGAGGCAGCACATGTTCCGGCCGGTTCGGAGGTGGCGGGGAAAGTGAAGGAGAGTGTTAGACCGGTTATGAGTAAACCGGATAGGATTTGTGCATTCATCGGGTTTTTGATTTTGGGGGGGATGGGTTTTAGCAGTGGTGTTCAAGTGTGAGGTTCAGTTCCCCAGCAGCTACTTGAATTTGAGCATCATAATTGTAAAAATAATTATTTTAATCTTAATTACATATAGTAAATTGGGTTTTATGTGGTTTGACCTCAAGGATTCTACCTCAAGTTAAAACAATTCCCATACTCCCTCCGTCCCGTCCATTTGTTATTGTTTGAAAATAGGGTGTCGACACACATTTTAAGGTGAGTTTTAAGGATAGTTCCATAATTTATTTTGAAAGTTTCTTTTTTTGTATAAAAATAGAACAATCCTAATTTTATATAAATAGGTTACGAAACTATCATTAAAATCCACATTAAAATGCGTGTCAGAAAGTGATAAAAAAGTGTAAACAATAAACAAATAGATGAGATAGAGGGATACAAATTTAAGGATATTTATGTAAATTAATAAAGTAAAATTGATATTTACAAAAATGTTCCTGTGACATCCTTTACTTTATAGTACAGATCTTTTATAACCTTGGAGAGATTCCTAAGAACAACCTCAGACCCATTTTTATTTAGTAAATTTTAGTAATATTTTTTTACCTGAATAGCATTAAGTTAGATTCAACTCACCCTAACTCCTTACTCCCTTCCTTGCATAGCAGCTTCACGAAATATGGCTGAGATGCTAAAAGATAATTCAACAGTCTCTCTCTAAAATACAACTTTTTAGATAAAAATACTATTTATAATTATAAAGTAAAATTTCTAAAAATATGATATCATATTTTGGTAAAAATTATAAAAAAGAAGATTGTTCAAGTAGACATGAAAAGATTTAAAAACTTCAAAACTTTCTAAAATACAACTTTTTTTTTTTTTTTTGTCATAAAAATACAACTTTTTAGATAAAAAATACTATTTATAATTATAAAGTAAAATTTCTAAAAATATGATATCATATTTTGGTAAAAATTATAAAAAAGAAGATTGTTCAAGTAGACATGAAAAGATTTAAAAACTTCAAAACTTAATGCAGAGCATTCTAGAATAATAAGCATATCTAAAGAAAACACGAGATTCAATTCTCTAATAGGAATAATGCTAGGGACATCAAAATTAGTTCCCAAAATTTTCATCAAATATACGTGGCAAATTAACATCCGTTGTAATAATTAATGGGTTCCCTGTATTCACACCAACAAAATCAATCAAAAAAATCCATACTACCACATCAACTATGTCATGTCATTTGGTACCAATTTTTAATATTTAATTTGATGCCTCTAACACTACTCCATCTCTTTTCAATTAAAATATCTCTTGTTTTAGTATCTGAATTCTCCAAATTTTTAGGATCATAAATATTTAAAGTAGGAATTGAATCTTTATTGAATGGATAAGTGTGAATATCAACCAAGTCACAGGCATTATCCTTATCTAGGCATTATCCTTATCTGCACCATTTGCTTCCAAATTTTTAATTAGTTTTCTCTTATTCAACACTATCTACTTCTGTTGCCTTCAATTTTACTTCTTCATTTTTAAAAGTGTCTACTCTCTTGACAACAAAGTTATCCGTAGCTCCTTGTCTGTGACTCGATTAATTTGTCTTCTCATTTTCGTTTTTTTCTTTTTTCACTTTCGATAAATGTTTTTTAGACAGCATAGTATAAATCATAGACTATAATATTGATCTCTGTTATAGAAATCGGCCGATTTTTGAAAAATCGCCGATAAATCGATCAAAAATCGGTCGAAATTTTGGAACCGATTCGGCCGTTTTTGCAAAAATTGCCGATAAATCGCCGATTTTTCAACCAAATCACCCGATAAATCGTAAATCGGTACCTCAACCGAATAGTTCCGATTTCCGAAATCTGCAACACTGATATTGATATAGAAAAAGGTAGCACCTGAAAGTGTTTGTGAGCTGAATCAAAAATTTCTCTGACAAATGATTGAAGGGTGAACTTGATACAACAATAAAAATAAAAATAGACATATATTAATTTCAAATCAACTAAATGTATCACTATATTAAGGTTAATGGCTAATGTCACTCTGATCAAGCAAACAAACTATACTATACATTTAACTTCAAGAGAGTGTGATTTGTTGAGTATACAATAACGAAAGCAAAACCCAAATCGAATAAAAAAATAAACGACAATCATAAAAGACAAAGATTTACGTGGTTCGGAAATTCCTACTCCACAAGCCGCACTAATTTTGTATTGATCTCTCACATTGTGTTGTGTTGTTGTGTTGTGTTGTGTTATGTTACAATTACAGAGTATTTATAAGAGAAGAAACTGGGTCAAAATAAATCAGAATCTAATTCTGAAATTCGTAACTCTAATCCTAACTCTAACTAGAGTCCAATTCAGGAATTTCTAACTTAAGTCATAATCCAATTCCAATTCTGAAACCTGATACACTCCACAAACCCAACAATCTCCCACTTGGAGTATGACCACATCTTTGCTTCACTCTTGTAAATCTAGTAACACCCAATCTTTCGATCAATAACTCTGACTTGTGCAGCGCCTTCTCATCAATCAGTTCTGAAGGCCAGTTGAAGCTATGCAAAGCTTCAACTTTTCATTAGTAACCACCTTAGTCAACATATCTACAGGATTCTTTGAACCAAGGATTTTTTTCAAGGACAAAGTACCATTGTTAATCAACTCTCTTGTAAAGTGATATCTCAACTGAATATGCTTCGTCCTAGCATGAAACACAGGATTATTCGCAAGATGAATAGCAATGTCCGCCTGTTTCTTGCCCAACTCCTCAAGAAAATTCTTCAACCAAATCATCTCCTTACTAGCTTTAGAGATAGCCATTTATTCTGCTTCTGTGGTTGAAAGAGCAACACTCTTTTGAAGTCGAGACATCCAAATAACTGCTGTGCCACCCAACGTGAAAATATATCCCGTTGTACTTTTTCTTGTATCAAAACATCCACCCAAATCTGCATCAGAGAACCCTTCCAAGATAACATCTTTCTTGCTGAAACATAACGCAACCTTGGATGTGCCTTTCAAGTAGCGTAACAACCACTTGACTGCTTCCCAATGCTCTCTTCCTGGATTAGACATGAACCTGCTAACAACTCCCACTGCATGAGCAATATCTGGCCTTGTACACACCATGGCATACATCAAACTGCCAACTGCAGATGCATACGAAACTTTAGCCATATCTTTCTTGCCTTCATCCATTTTAGGTGACTGCTTCTTCATGAGATTAAAGTGAGTCGCCAACGGTGTACTTCTGGTCTTCGCATCCTGGACACTGAATTTCTACAACAATTTCTTAATATACTTCTCTTGAGATAATTTCAAAGTACCTTCAGATCTATCCCTTATGATGCTCATACCAAGTATCTATTTTGCTGCACCCATATCTTTCATCTCAAACTCCTCAGACATTTGTCTCTTTAACCTGTTGATTTCTCTCATGTTTGATCCTGCTATCAACATGTCATCAACATACAAAAACAATATGATATAAGATGAATCAAATTGTTTAAAATAACAACAATGATCCATAGCACTCCTAGTGTACCCATTCTTCATCATAAAGCTATCAAACTTTAAGTACCATTGTCTTAGTGCTTGCTTCAAACCATACAAGCTTTTTATAAGCTTGCAAATGAGGTTTTCTTTCCCAGCTACCTGAAATCCTTCTGGCTGTACCATGTAGATGTCTTCCTCAAGATCACCATGTAAGAACGCGGTATTAACATCTAGTTGCTCTAGATGTAACTCCTCTGCAGCCACAATACTTAGCACAATTCTAACAGTAGTCATCTTAACAACCGGAGAAAAAATATCAGTATAATCAATACCCTTTTTCTGTTGATAACCCTTGACTACTAACCTCGCCTTGTATCTCTTACTGCCATCAAGTTCTTCTTTGATCCGGAACACCCACTTATTCTGTAAAGCCTTCTTTCCTGCTGGTAATTCAGTTAAAGACCAAGTTTCATTCTTCTCAAGAGAACTCATCTCTTCTTCCATGGCTGATTTCCACTGAACTGAATCATCCACCTGAACTGCCTCTGAATAACACTGAGGCTCTCCATCCTCGGTCAATAACATATAATATGCTGAAGGCGAAAATCTTTGTGGTGACCTCACAATTCTGCTAGATCTTCTTACCTCAGCCTGTGGAGTAACTGGAACTGTGTCATCACCATTCCCCAAACTCCCACTATTTCCTGCAAGATCTTCTTCTGTAATATCTTCAAGCACCGCTTTCTCTTTCTTAGGTTTTTCTTTTGTAAACTCCAAATTGACTGCAAGCTTATCCTTGTACATTGCACTTTCATTAAAAGTAACATTTCTACTTCTAACAACCTTCTTCGTGAGTTCATCCCAGAAACGGTAACCCATATTATCTGAGCCATAACCAATGAAGATACACTTCTTTGCTTTCAGATCAAGCTTGTCCCAGTCAGAATCTTTAACACGCACATAATAAACACAACCAAATACTCGCAAGTGTGAAAGATTTACCTCCTTTTTCTGCCACTCTTCTTCAGGAATCTTGAACCCCAAAGGAACTGAAGGTCCTCTATTTATGAGATACGCTACTGTGCTAACGGCATCTGCCCAAAAAGTCTTTGGCAACCCTGCATGCAACCTCATACTCTTGGCCCTCTCATTCAAGGTTCTATTCATGCGCTCTGAAACACCATTCTGTTGCGGTGTCTCTGGAATAGTTTTGATCATTCTAATCCCATATTCTGTACAATAACTTTTAAACTCATCACTACTGTACTCACCACCATTATCTGACATCAAACTCTTAACCTTCAAACTGGTCTGATTTTCAACTTCGGTCTTCCACTTCTTGAAAGTAGCAAACACATCTGATTTATTCTTCAAGAAATAAACCCATACCTTTCTAGTGGAATCGTCAATGAATGTGACATAGTAGCGAGATCCTCCCAACGACGCTACTGCTGTTAGACCATATACATCTGTATGAACTAGCTCTAACCTCTCAGCCTTGGGTGTCCTCCCTGATTTTGCAAAAGTAAGTCGTTTATGCTTTCCAAGAACACATGGCTCACAGAACCCAACTTCCACATTCTTCAGCTCTGGAATCTTCCCCTTCGAAGTTAACAGCTTCATACCCTTTTCACTCATATGACCAAGTCTTTGGTGCCACAAAGTTGAAGACCCAATCTTATCAGCAACCGTATTTGCTTCATAGCTAGATTGTTCAACTATGTACAACGTCCCCTTTTTCTCTCCACGAGCAACAACTAGATTCCCCTTTATAACCTTCCATTGTCCGTCTCCGAAAGTAACTCAATACCCTTCCTTATCTAACTGACCCACAGATATCAATAGGGATGGCAATTTTTACCGATCTGATGGATACCCGATCCATACCGATCCGATTGGATCTTACCGAACCCGAATATTTGGGTTTGGGTTTATTTTCTAAATCCGAACTATCACTACGCCATAGATGACTTTCCACAACACTTTTGCAAGGTGTTGCCGTTTGAAAAAGTGATGCCGTAGCTATTTTCATCCTTACCTACTACAACACCTAGTATTTATGTTAGCGTAGACTTGAAAAGTGTTGCCGTAGATGTTTTATAATGTATTACACTATAATGTATTTATTTTTCTTTTTTATTTTAAATTATAATGCTGACTGGGCAATGCTGATTGTGCGCCGACGTGGCAGTGGGCCCCACACTACTGACTGGACTTTGCTGATGTGGCATGCTGAAGTGGAAGTGGGCCCACCCTACTGTCGTGGCATGCTGACGTGGCAGGTGGGCCCCACCCCGGCTAACATGGCATGCTGAAATATTAATTAAAATATTTATTTTTTAAATTTAAATTTATAATTTTATAAATAAAATTGAAAATCCATGAATATAAACTTAGGAGCCAAGTGAAAATTGAAATGTGGGCTGAAATTTTGGAGCAGCAAAACAACCCGCTATTATTTTCAGTAAACACCGCCCCTCTATTTTTATAACATCTCTCTCGACCGCTCTGTCCCAAATCCCAATCCCTTTCTCTCTCTCCCAACACTCAATCTCTCCTCAATCTCTCGCTCTCAGTTCTTTACGTATTAGATCGAGGAGTCTTCAAAATAATTAATTGATTTCAGCTTCACACCGTTGTGTCAAATTTGAAAGCTTCAAATTAGGGCTTTCAAATGGGGTTCTAAATTTTGAGTTCAAATTAGGGTATCTTCACTTAAATTTCAACTAATTGGGGTTCTCTCTCTTTGATTCAGGTCTTCTTCAATGGATTTAAAGCTTTGGAGGTTCGATTTGAGGTATTTTAATTCTCGATTTGATTTCAGTTTAAGAGTTTAAATTGATTAATTTATCTAGGGCTTTGATTAATTTGAATATGTAGTGTTATGTTATGTTCCATATTATAGGGTCATAGAGAACAACCGATGAAATGGCAGAAATAAAAGTAAAGGACGCCTTTTCATCCGTCAGTTTGGCTTCCAAATTTGAGCATACTCGCATATATTTCAGGTTTTTCACATTGTTCCCGATGTATTTGTATATGTTACAGAGTATTTATTTGATTGTAAATCATTAAGCTAATAAATAATTAAGCTGCAGTCACTGATTTGAGGTATTTTTACTCAGTTGGAGGAATTTTGGCACTGGCTCTGGTGGTTGTTTGCTTATTGTGGGTCGGGATTGTAGATGGAGTTGGGTTTCATCCAGGTGGCTCAGCTCTAAACTTTACAAACCTCCCCGTAACAGTTGGTCTGTTTTTCCGAATGTATATTCTTCGATGAATGAGCCACATCGATTTTCATCTGTTTTTATAATCAGGTGTTCATTAAAATTTAAATTTTTTATAGTATCACTACCTGCTACAGGGTAATTTAAGTTGATTTTCCTGATGTTGGTCAATTGTATTGCAGCTTTATCACTGCTGGGCTGTTGTATATGGGAGTGGGAATTTGTGGTTACCTTATGTTTGGGGAAGCTACTAAATCTCAATTCACTTTAAACTTGCCTACAAATCTTGTTGCATCCAAAGTTGCAACCTGGACAGTAGTATGAAATGTTTCTTAACATAGTCTTATAATTACTTATTCTGATGTTGCACTGCTTGCTAATCCGTGTGCGTATCCGTGCATACTAAGTTTAATATCTAGTACTTATAGGTTATGGCGCCTGTTACAAAGTATGCCTTGACACTTACCCCTGTGGCATACGGAATTGAGGAATTATTGCCTTCCGCTCAACAAGAATCTCACAGTGTGTCAATCTTAATTAAAACTATATTAGTGATTTCGACGCTAGTCATAACTTTGGCAGTTCCATATTTTGGTAATAATTATTTAGAGTGGGGCATGTGTGCGCATGCTCACAGGCACTGAGGCACATCTATATTTGTGTGGTTAATATAATGATATTTGCTTTTATTATTATCAATTATGTTTCAGGATGATCTAGAGTTTGATTTTAAAGACGTTATACTTTCTACTAGGAAGTGTAAATTGTGTTGAACGACATAATTGCAGTTCTGTCTATGTTGTTATTTTTAAGTTAAAGGTTAATTTGATCACTTTAAACCATTTTAAGGAAATTATATTAGTCAGATGAATTTTTTTGTTACATTTAATTCACCTTCTCTGAAGAAGTTTTTGTAGTTATAACTGATATATTTTGTAAATTTTTGTCATTAAAATAGGTGACCATGGTATCAAAGCAGAAGGAGATGGGTGGTTGCTTACTGTTGCCTTGCAAGCAGGATTGCTTAGAAATAGATCTCATTTATTTGACTGGGTATTTAGAAAACTAGGAAGTTAATGTTTATTTCATTTTGTACTGATGATGTAATGTAGTTCTCAGGTTTTATATTGGAGTTGATGAAGATTGTGAACTTGAAAAACAGGTTTTAATTTTTAATCAGAAGTGTGTTGTACTGCAAAATTGTATTTATGAGCAGTGTATTTTTAATTTCCCATTACAAAGGTGTTGCAATAGCTATGACAAAATGTTACCCATGTTGTTCAAAAAATGTTGTATTAGATTAATTTGGTGTTGCCATATGTTCATAAAATGTTGTAATAGATTAATTTGGTGTTGCAATAGCTAAGACAAAGTGTTGCAATAGCTATGACAAGGTGTTGCCACCTGTCAGTGGGCCCCATCTGTCAGTGGATCCCACCTGTCAGTGGGACCTGCCACGTGTCAGTGGGTCCTGCCACGTGTCAGTGGTCATTTACACCAAATGTGTATCCTACGGCAACACATTTTATCATGTTGCTGTAGGGGTAAAAGTGTTGCAGTTAATCCTACGCCAATATCGAAAAAGCTAACACCCGAAAAGTGTTGCCGTAGAGATTTTTCAGGCTACGACAACAGTTTTTGGGCCTTTGGCAACATTTTTGAGGTGTTGCTGAAGGCCATATATGGCGTAGTGTATTTTCGGGTCGGGTTTGGGTTTTAGCCTTACCGTACCGAACCCGACCCGAAAACCCGAAACCCGTTTCAAACCCAATCGAACCCAAACCCGACCCGAAAACCCGAATTAAATATAAATAATATAATATATTCATATTAGTGTATATATGTATTGGGGTATTGGTTTAGTAATACTTAACTAATATTTTCTTTTACTATTATTGTTTGTATCCTAATCAACTACCTCTAGTCCTCTACCCACTCTTTTTTATTTCCACGTGAAACACACCCCCCCCATCTGTTGTCTTTCGCGTACCCATCCCCTCCCCTGTATCTCTTTCATTTTCCTCCGCCATCCATAATTAAATATAGGCAGTAGAGAAACAAATCGGAGGGAGAGGGATTTCGGCCGGGCGAATCAAATCATCAATTATTTATGGGTTTGCCGGTGACCAGGAGAGAGTCGGCGAGGGTGATAGATTGAGAAAGAGAAGAGAGAGCAGTGGGTGGTGGTGGCGTCGGAGAAGAGAAGGCGGGGAAGAGTGGGAGAGGAGACAACGGGAAGAGAGAAAGGAGGCAACGCCGCAACGAGACGAAGAATAGAGTGATGGCGGCTTTAGTGATTACGGGTTTCGGTAAAACCCGAACCCGATTGAAACCCGATGGGTTCGGTTTCGGTTTCAGTATTTCGGGTTTTTCCGGGTTTGGGTTCGGGTTCGGCGAAAGGTTTCGGGTTCGGGTTTGGATTTGGCCAAACCCATTTTGACCGACCCGATTGCCATCCCTAGATATCAACATCTTCTTCAATCCAGGAATGTATCTCACATCTTTCAACGTCCAGCTAGTCCTCAAAGAGGTCTTGAGATTAATATCTCTCATGCCCGTAATATCCAAAGTCTCATCATCAGCAAGATGAACTTTACCAAAATTTCCAAGTTTGAAATTTAACATCAAATCCTTGCAAGGGGTAGCATGGAATGATGCACCAAAATCCATAACCCATGATTCAACCGAACATTCAACACAACAAATCAAAGCATCGTCATCCGTCACTTCTTCAACTACATTAGTTGAATTATCCTCTTTCTTCTTTCCTTTAGGAGCTGCGGGAGCCGTACACTGATTTCTAAAGTGACCTTTCTTCTGACAATTCCAACAAACAATCTCCTTACGATCTTTGGACTGTCCTCTCTTCTGTGACTTCGATCTGTTACGCCCCTGATTCTGCCCCCTATCAGACTTTCTGCCTCTACTCTCAGTACTCAACAAGGAACCTGACGACTCTCCTGAGTTTCTCCTACGAATATCTTCTCCAAGAATCGCATCTCGAACTCCATCAAAAGTCATCTTACTGCTCCCTGATGAGTTACAAATAGCAGTGACAAATCCTGACCAACTGTCAGGTAACGAGGATACCAACAATAAGGCTTGTACTTCATCATCGAATTTAATATCCACTGATGTCAATCTTGATAGGATAGAGTTAAATTCGTTCACATGATCAGCAACACAATTACCTTCATTCAATCTCGTGGCAAACAACAAGAGACACAAATATACCTTATTCGAAGCAGACGGCTTCTCATACATATTTGATAACGCCTTGATCAATCCATAAGTTGTCGTTTCCTTAACGATATTGTAAGCAACGTTCTTCGCCAAAGTCAATCTGACAACACTCAGAGCCTGCCTATCCAATAGCTTCCAATCTTTCTCATCCATTGAATCTTGCTTTTTCTCCTCCAGCGGTTCGTGTAGTTTTTTCTGATACAAATAATCTTCAATTTGCATCTTCCAAAATCCAAAATCTTTGCCATCAAATTTGCCGATCTTTACTTTCCCTTCTTCTGCCATCGCTCCCACTCGCCTGAAAACCTAGGCTCTTGATACCAGTTGTTGAGTATACAACAACGAAAGCAAAACCCAAAGCGAATAAACAAGAACATGAAAATAAACGACAATCACAAAAGATAAAGATTTACGTGGTTCGGAAATTCCTACTCCACAAGCTGCACTAATTTTGTATTGATCTCTCACATTGTGTTGTGTTGTGTTATGTTACAATTACATGAGTATTTATAAGAGAAGAAACTGGGTCAAAATAAATCAGAGTCTAATTCTAAAATTCCTAATTCTAATCCTAACTCTAATTAGTGTCCAATTCAGGAATTCCTAACTCAAGGCAGAATCCAATTCCAATTCTGAAACCTGATAGACTCCACAAACCCAACATGATTGTGAGTAACTTATTTTCTTTTGTAAGTTTTATCAAATACCTAACATGTCAAACGCAAAACATTTAAATGCTTAGGCTATACCTTAAACAAATGTATAAGTATAAAAGATCAATCTATTTGTCTATGTAAAAACAATGATATTGCACAAATAAACTAATTACTGAAGTAAGCATAAAAGTTAAAAGATCATTAAGTTTTGTATTTTGTGATATTGTCCGAGAACCTAAATGTGGAGCGAGATAATTTTAGTGATTTGATTAGATGCAATTAACTAGGTTTCATTATGAGCCAAAGTGAAAAAAGGTTTAATCAAAAACAATTGGCCTCCTTATTTGGACCCCCTTAGGCCCCGACTCTCGCCCTCCCGTCACGTCCATCCCTGGTTCCGATCTTTCATTAATATGTTGATAGAATAATATATTCCTTCCGTCCTTCTCATTTCTTTACAGTTTTTATTTTGGGACGTCCCTCTCATTTCTTTACATATCATAAATAGTAACTTTTAACAATAAAATACATTATTACATCCACTACTTCACTCCACTTTTTCAACACTTTACACTATTACACCCATTACTTCACTTATTTTAACAATAAAATCACTATTACACCCACTACTTCACTTATTTTAACAATAAAATCACTATTATACCCACTACTTCAATTATCTTAACAACATTCCTTGGTCTCCGTGCAAAAAGGCAACGTAAAGAACCTTGAGGGACGGAGGGAGTATTAATATTATGGACCTTTTGTAGTTTACATATGGCTTATGGGTCCTGATACCTGACAATCGATTGTCAGGGACCGGTTATGTAACTATTGATATAATTTCCAGGTTATTAGATCAAGGATCCAACGACCTGGATTAAAAAAAATTATATGTCTGCTATATTTTTCCGCGGATAGGCTGATTGGTTGTCCGCTATAATTTTCCGCGGATAGGTTCTGTCCTATCCGTGGAAAATTATAGCGGACGGGCAAATTTTTTTTTTAATCCAAGCCATTGGATCCTTAATCCAACGGCTAGAAATCAATTGTTACATAACCGGTCTGTTGGTCCCGGAGTATTGCAAAAGGTGGGGTTGAATGCAATACTGATAAAATTCAATCTTTAAAACAACAACGATGATAAAGATTAAAAGTTATCAGTAGATGTATGCAAGTAATAAGTGAAACAAGATTCTTACAAAATAAATGTTTTATTTATCTTGTGTGAAGTGTTGCTACAACCTAGAGAAAATGTTCTCCAGCTTCGTTGTCTCTTGAGATTACAAGATTGCTTCGTGTGCGTACATGTGCATAGAAAAGAATCAGAAATGTGTATCTAAGTAGACTAAGATACTCTGTTGTCTCTATCGCATGGGGTGTTGAGCTACTGTCGTTTTCAAGTGGCAGCTCATTACAATTTGCACACCCATGTGACTTTCCTAAATGCTATACAGACAGGATAAACCTTACAAGTAAAGCAACCTAGATTCTTTCTATTTCTAGCTAATGCAATTCTAGTAGATGTGGATATTACATACACCTCGAATTGACCAGCCTTGTCTTGTGAATCTCTTAAGCTTCTGTCGTAGTCTTTGTAGGTCTGCTACAAACGATAGAGTGTTGCAGCAAATCTATTTCTTGAACATGTAACCTGTCACGGGCTTTAACTGAGAAAAATACCCAAATCAAATAATTCAATGTGACAGTAACCTTAACCGCCGAGTCTGCTGTCAAAGGAATATTCAGTGGTTGACAGTACGAGGTCCCGCCAATATTGCTGTCGGAACTCCAGACTTGCTGTCAAGTGTGAGAATGTTACTGTCCCATGCTTCAGCCAATGTTGCTGCCGGATATATCTTTATCGTGACTTTGCAACATTTGTCTTCTTGTAACCTTACTGTCAAGAACATGACAGTAACTTTTATTCTTGCTGTCTTCTGGATGTATTCCTTGAGGCTTGAACAAATGTATGAACTTCTCCCAAATCATACAATTATTACATGACAACAATTATTCGATTACAAAGACATACTCTAGCTGTGACAGTATGTTCAACTTAGTAAAAACTAAGTACATGGAAATATAGTTAAGTTGTCTCTATGCTATCACCCATAAATCCCAACAATCTCCCCCAATTTGTTTTTATGGACAATAACAACAAATTTACAATTAAAACGTGCTGACAACTTAACTAACATAGATCAGAATAGTTGAAATACCATTTCTGATATATGATAAGAAAAATCTAGAACATGAAGCTTATGAACTAACTGCAAATCAATTGCTCCTATTGAATGATCGAATCAGAGATTAACTTAACTTGATTTTAGCAGTCTCCAGTTGTTCAGATTTTTCCCTATCTTCTTAGAGCATCATGTCTTGCCTTCTTGAGGTCTTCAACTAAAGCGTTTTCTTCTGGTGATCTGGCATCATATCCAGTGTCTTCAATGTACCCTTGAATCACTCGAGAAGGAAATACTTCAGCATCTTTTAGATCAAACCAAGTTTCAAAGTCATACGTGTATGTTATGAACTTCAGAATTCCTTGGATGATCTTGAATCTCCTTCCAGGAAAAGCATTCAGAGATGCTCTTCTCTTTCTGTCTAGCTTTGGATCTTCATCTCTCCTTTGATCAAGTATAACCTCTAGTTCCCAAGCAACTAGCATTTCGAGCTTATGAACTGATCCAACAACTTTCCAGTAGAGATCCTTCAGTATACTGGTCCTCAATTTGTGAAAACTATCAAAATAGATTTCTTGCTTTTCATCTTTGATTCTCAGAGGATCATCCAGTACACAGGGCTGATAACCTGCTTCCTCACTGAATAGCTTGTTATTTTTCTTGTGGCTTTCCTTCAGTAGAGCTTCTAGGTCTTCAGCACTTTGTTTGGCAGGTTTGGTAGGTTGGGATGATTTAGCTTTAGCAGCCTGAAAAGCTTGTTCTGCTTCATATTCAGTCATGTCAGCCTTTGTGAAAGGACGATGTGCTTCTGTAAGGTTCACATCAGGCATTGGTTCCCCATCAGAACTAACTTCCAGGTCTGCATCATCATGTGCTCTCCAGTCACCATACTTCTCATAAAATTCAGCATATCTTTTAGCATAGTATTCTTTGACATGCTCTAAGATACTGCTAGAAACATCTTGGTCTATTTCCATGAGAGTGATCATCCTTTTCAGAATGAAGAAATCAATTCTTCTCCTCACCTTTACAGTTTTGTACGAAAGATCAAAACTGCCTACCACATGAGAAACTATCTCCATAGTGAAATCTGGTGCTACAGTTATGATTGTAGTTCTACAGTCCTTGAGATCATACTTGCGTACGTTGTTATTGACTGGGTCCAGTTCCACTGAGACAGATGTAATGCTCCCATCAATCGACTTTTTCAATAGTTCAAAACTATTTACTTTTCTTTTATCAATGGGCTTCTCTGTCAAAACTGCTCCATGCTTCTTCTTCTTTGTTGTTGCAATTGTCTTCCCTTTTATCTTGGTTGTACGATAGGCTTGAGCTCTTGTCTTTCTTCTGTTAGACGTGAAGTTCTTAACAAGCTTTCGTACTTTGACAGTTTCTTCAATTTGACTCTTGACAGCATCTTTGACAGCTTCTACTGTTTGGCTCTTGACAGCATCTTTCACTTGGGTGTCTCCAGCCATTTTGGCAGTATCCTTGTTGACAGTATCTTTGTCAGCATCAAAACATTCAACTACTAATCTCAAGATATTTGCCTCCAAGGCTTCAAGAATTTCTAACTCCCCTTCATCATTGACATCATCTTTCTTTTCAGTACTAGAAGTTTCTTGCTCTTCTTGGGTAGCATCCATCTGAGTTTGTGTTTCAACATTCTCAGAGGCTTCTCCTCTAGAACTCCTGATTTCTCCAGGTCCACCACTTCCTCCAATGTCATCCTCATCATCATCCAAAGTATCATCATAGGTGCAGCTTCCTCCTATCTTGGCATTAGAATTAGAGATCAGCTTATTTATGATTGAGCTAATTTCCTCATCTCTTTTTGCCAATAACCTGTGAATATCCTTGACAGCTTTAACCTTGTCATTGGTGATACTAGATTTGAGAATTTTCTTCAGCATTGTCATGATTGTTTCAGTGCTTAGTCCTGAGATTTTATCCAATGGTAAGAAATCCAACCTTCTTGCTCCTGTCTTTGTGATCCTTTTGAAATACACACCATAAGGATTTTGAATCACCTCAGGGAGTTTGTATTCAACCATCCTTTTAATTTGTGCTAACAAACTATCATTGAAGGTTGTTGAATTTCTGACTACCAAGGTTCCAAGGACTTGGAGTACTCTAGCATGCAGACTTTGCAAAAGTTGCATTATGATGAATATGGTCAAACGGTTCTTCAGATAAACTTGAACAGCCCATCTTCTTTCCAAGTTGTTTCTCACAGAGATACTTATTACTTTGCTCTTCAGTGTTGCCAATTTTGTAAAAGCTCCCCCTGCTTCACTAATTTATTCATCCACCAACTTACTGAATTCTTCATCTCTGTTGTTCAAAGTATTCTCCATGTGATCAACCATCATCAATTCTGCATCTTCAGGGGTATATTCACTTCCATCTGACCAAGTAGTTCCAGTAGATATGTTCACATACTCAGGCATTTTGCCTTTGCCTTTACCCAGAGCATTTTGAATTTCCTTTTCTCTCCAATCCTTCTACAACTTCTGGAATGGAGCTTCAGTTTCTTCAAGATTTGGCTCATTGATTTTCAGTGGTAGCAGTACTGTTCTCTCAGACTTTTGAGTTTTCTTTAATTGCTCCAACACTTCTTTAGATAACAACACTGCCTCACCATCTATCTCTCCTTCAATCAACTCACCATCTTCAGCTGCCTTCAGTTCTTCACCAAAGTTTTTTTCTTCTTCCTCTTACTCCCCCTCACTTCCATCTCCATCTTATTCCATAACTTGCTCCCCCTCACTTCTTGGCTCCCCCTCACCTATAGCTCCACCTTGTTTCTCATTCTCTACCAGATTTGCTTTATTCTGATTTATCACTTTTTCCTGATCTACCACTTGCTCTCCTTTACCCTTATTCTGATCTACAACTTTCTCCCCCTTAGTTGAGTTGGCAGCACCAAGGATAGCAGAGAATGATAGAAGAGTCTGTTGAATCTCAGCAAAACCAGTAGCTACCATAGTGGACAGAACATCAAGTTTAGCTTCAATGGATGTACATCTGCCATCAAGGGATTCCAACCTTGATTCAGCTTGTTTAGAAGGACCACCAGTTCTCAATCTTGTTGAAGGCAAAAAAAGAGACTGGGGAAAGGAGGCTATAGGGTGTCTCACACGCTCATTATTTTTCTGAGTGATCTCATCACTCCTCACAGAATGACTCTCAAGGCCTAGTGCCTTTGTGTGTGGGGTTCCCTCAATTTCACTCTGGACATGCTCAAGCCCCTCACCTTTTGCCAACTCGTTTGGCTGCCTCTCATTTTTATGCTCACCTCTCTTTTCTTTTATCTCTCTTTTTCTTTTCACTCCCCCACTCATCCTAGATGCATGGGTATGAGCAGTACTTGCATGCATTTTAGTTGAAGAAGTAGAAAGTTTAGATTGTACCTTTATAGCAGAGATAATTATATGATCATCATCTGAAGCATCTTCAACAATTACTGTATCAGGATCAGGCTTTGTAGAGGTGACAACATCTTTACCAAAAATGTTACTGTCCACAGGTGGGTTGACAACAACTTTTGTGGTGTCTTTGACAGCAGCTGAGGCTGTGACAGCAACTTCCTGAAGGTCAGTTGCACTTTGGAGTTCGACCAAGATGTTGGCTGTTTCATTTTTTGGCAGATTACCATCTTGATCTAGCTCAATGAGTGGTATCCATTTCACTTTGAGAAATGGGTTCTTGTGGACCACTTGATGGGGGCTCATCCATGACTTGAGATGGATGATCAAAACCTGAAGGGTTGGGACTGTCCCCTTCTCTAGGTTGTTGAGAAGAAACAATTGATGGATCAGAGAATAAAGAAGATGAAGTTATAGAAGAGATTTTTGACTGTTCCACATGGGCAACTTGTGAAACATCAAGAGTAGAAGTTTCATGACCATCACTGTGCCCTAACTCCTTGTGCATTTCTACAAGTGTAGGCTCCTCATAAGTGAGTACATGAGGTTGTGCTGACTCTTTACAGGATGCCTTGGGAGACAGGCCAGTTTCAATAGATACTTCTTGTTGAGAAGAAGCACCTAGGGATGTGTTTGATTCCCTTTTATCCTCCACAACCTTTTATGAGACTGTGGGGTGGCTGACAGTGGCTTTGCCCCTCTTAGCTCTCTTCTTCTTAGGCTCAAGAGGAACCACTGTGGGTTCACTTTCACTAACATCCTTATTTGCTGCATCATGTGCAGTTTCTCCCTCAACATTCTCAGAACTACTACCAACACCAGTTTCCAAGGGTCTTTTCTTGGATTCTTGCAAATTTGTTTTTGTGGTCTTTGGTTGTCTAGATGATCTGATAGGAATGTATTGAGTAGAATGTGGGTTAACTGAATTTGGGTCTAATTCAGTTTTATTCTCAAGGGAAAAGATAACATACCCAGAGGGTAGTGCAAAATCAAGATTAGGCTCTTGATCAGCCATGTGCTTGGTGAAACAGAGTGGAATATGTGCATTTGAATTTTGTGAATTGAGTGATGTGTGTGTATTTCTTTTCAAAACATTGCACTCCATTGTAAGAGATGCATTATCATCAATACCACATAATGAATTCAAACACATTGTAAGAAAGCGAGGATAGACATGTACCTTCCTGCTCAGAGCTGACTTGAGTTGACTCATAAACAACTTTCCTACATCCACTTTGTATCCATGGACTAGAGAGTGGGTGAGTTTCTTGATATAGGAGGGAATTCCATTCCAGCCAGTGGTTTTGGTTGAGAAAACCTTCACCATGACATCAAAAACCATGCTCCATTCTATTCTCAAATACTTTCTGTCCATTTCACCAGTAGAGTACCATTTTATTGTACCCTCTTCAAGAACAGGACCAGAATACCAATTTTCAAGAAAAACTTCTTTAGGGTTTCATCACTTGCAAGTTCCTTGTATGATTCCTTAGCTTGTAGTCCAGTTCCTAAAGCTTCGTTGATGCCTTTTATTGTGAGAGTGCGGGTAACTCCTTTGATTGAGCAATTTATAGTGTCATTTCCTGCACTTCCTAGAACATGGGCAGTGTTCTAGAATTCTTCAAGTCTTTCTAGGTTCAAAGATGGTGTAGATGTTATAGCATGACCCAGATAGGACTTGTTGATAAAGAATACAAGTCCTTTAAAACCTTCACCAGCATCTCCAGCAGTGAGAATACCAGCAAAGTTTGTTTGAGAAGAGGATTGTTTGGGTGCCATTTCTTTCTTTGAGCTTTGGAGAGAGATTTTTGCTTTTGAGAGAGAGGTTCTGTTGAGAGTTAAGTGTTTATGTATTTGACAGTTGCTTACATGAAAATAACAAATGTTTTACTGAAAAAGGTGAAAGTAGCAATGTCTTAGCCCATTAATCAGTCACGTGGTGTCGTGGGTGGTTACTTTTTAGTGGCTATAAATCGTGGAGGTAAAATCCCAATTAATTTGGTCCACTAATCTTGACAATAACCTGTGCGCTGTAACAAATTCATTAGTAATTTTGAGAGGATGACAGCAGGTTTTGCTTGACAGTAACATCATCGCAAGAACATACTGTCATCATTAAGCAATTTATACAATTACCTTTAAATTTCACGACGGAGACATTTTCCATTGTGTCGTCTAAGAAACTTGCTGTCAAGGCACATCGTGACAGCATCTTCACTTATTGACAGCAACTTAAGCGAAAATTACCAAATAACATTTTAATCGATTTAAGCACATATTTGTTAGTTTAGCACACATCCACAAACATCCATACACACAAATAAGTAAACCGATAACCATTCACAGACATTTGAGAGTAAAAGAGAAGAACAACATACAAAACACTGGGAAGTTGAAACGATGAATTTTTTATTAAAAAAAACTTAAAAACAATACAAAGTAGTTCTTAAGAACTGAACATAATTTCTTATTAAGCTCTTCAAGAGCTTCCACCAGTAGCTTCTCAACAACTTTTTCTATCTCCTTCTCCTCTGTGATCCCTTTTGCATCCAGATAAGCTTGAAGCTTATCAAAGAATGGATCAAGGGGATGCTCAGCAGCAGCCTCCTTCTGCGGTTTCGGCACACCTTTTGTTGGCACTTGGACGTAGACATTTCCTCTGCCTTCCTCTTACTCATTATCTCTAAAGTTTCTTAGTGTGTTAAGTGAGAACTAAGGGTTTGGCCTCGGTCTTATTTATAACACATTAAGTGACTCTATAGCTTCCAACTGCCTCTTTTTAATGAAGTAATTAAACTTTAAATTAAAAAGACTGACAAATACCCGGGGTCATTTCAAATGACGCGAATACTTATCATTAGCAAGCGTATGAATTAAGTTAATGTCACGTGACTACTCATTACATAAATTAAAACAGGCATGTGATTTGAATTTAGCATAGTCATAGCAAACATGCTGTCAAATAAACAAGTAGCACATAAGACAGTAACTTCTCATGACAGTAACATTGAAAGCTACAGTCACAAGCTGCGATTTAACCACATTGAAAATGTAAAAACTAGTAAGTTAACATACCAGATTTAGCATTCCCAATTCACATACCAACCAGTTGAAGGTTGCTTCATCTAGTGGCTTCGTGAAAATATCTGCAAGTTGCTTTTCTGTTGGAACATAGATCAGCTTTACAGTTCCCTTTTCAACATGCTCTCTTAGGAAGTGATGTCTGATATCAATGTGCTTTGTCCTGGAGTGTTGAACTGGATTATTTGAGATAGCTATGGCACTACTATTATCACAATAGATAGGGATATTAGACAACTCTAAACCATAATCCATTAGCTGATTTTTCATCCAAAGAATTTGAGCACAGCAACTTCCAGCTGCAATGTATTCAGCTTCTGCAGTTGAAGTAGATACAAAATGCTACTTCTTGCTAAACCATGATTATAAGCATGATTATGATTTAGTTTTGATAAATGTTAAAAATAGTTTAGATGAACGAAATGGCATTGCTTGGCCTCAGTTCATGGTGATATATCATGTATATGTTGTTTGGGATGGATACCTTGATTATTGGAAGGTTTGGAATTTAGAAATATTCGATTTATAGCCGTCGTAATGCAGAAATTTCGTTAACCTTAAGAACACGAACTTGACATTAGATGTAACTCACTGATTAGCTTCGATTTATGCCATGAAAAGATAGATTATGTTATGAGCTTCGTTTTGATATAAATATCGCATTAAACGGACTTACGGTTTAGGAGTTATGAATAAATTCGTAAAAATGGTTCGGAACCGTAATCAAAAGTTCGTAACCGAAATTGGATCCCTTTAATATTGCGAAATCAGTGGCGAATCTTAATAATTAAATATTTGGTGTGGAAGAAGACCACATGTCAATTGGATCATTTTCCGATTTTATAAAAATGTTCGAATTAAGGTTAAGTACGAAAGTACCCCTAAAAGGTATACTTGGTTCTAACTTTGGTAAACCACTTAGTAAACGATCGATAAATACCGAGGTCTAATCTTTCGACTTTAAAACTTATACGATTTAAATACTTGCCACATGTAAGTATAATGACACGCTTTATTAACAAACAAGTGTCGGGTAATAAAGGCAATAATAAGAGTGAATTAGAGGGGTATAACGAAACGACTTGAAAACATGTTTTGATTTAAGTTAAGTTTATACTTAACCTTTTGAAAGGTGTTAAGTGATTAATCCCAAATGCCTTGGCTATTTATAGATCATCAGGCTGACCCGGGACACGCTACCACTACCCCTACCCGCACTCGATTCCCAGGCAAGTTTCAAACCCTTTTTAAAAGGCTGTTGTTGTGAATACATATATATGTTTTCTGTTATACATATGCCATAGCATGCATGCCTACTTTTAAAGTCATATTGATATACTTGTTCCTGGAATTATTGTTGGTTTATAAGCTAGATAGTTAATATATCAGTTATAAGCCGGATATCACTAAGACCCTTAAGCGAAGGGCATCTGAATCTCATTCCTTGATTATAGACCGGGAGTCGTTATTCCTTGATATATTGATATTATTTTCAGAGAAAAATAATTAAGTAAATATTTCCCATTTATTATCTGGCGAATATTTTTGGAATATTCCTTTGAGATTATTTGATAAATATTATCCGGATTATTCATCAAATATTTATTTATTCGATGAACATTATCGTTAATATTCATCTAAAGTCGATTTATTGTTCGAATATTATTTCGAACCCTCAGTTAAGTTATTGACTTAAAGAATATTCATTCTTATTTACTCAATAGATATTATTTTCGAATATTCATTTGAGTTTATTTATTTAATGAATATTATTTTAATATTCATTCGAACCTTATTTATTTAAATGAATATTATTTCGAATATTCATTCAATCTCTATTTATTTTATAAATATTAGTTGAACATTGATTCGAACTCCAGTTATTCGACAAATATTATCTTCGACATTCATTAAAAGTCGATTCAATTATTGAACATAATTTCAAATATTCCTTCGATAATCATTTCTTCTATAAATATTACTGAGTTGAATATTTATTGTTTGTTCAATGAATATTTTCTCAAATATTCAGTCAATCATTATTTCATCAATGAGTATCATTCTTAAGTATAATATTCATTATTGATTCAGTGAATATTATTTCAACTATCCATTTGATGATTATTTCATCACTAAATATTTTTATTAATTTGAATATTCATTAGTTGTTCGATGAATGTTATTCTGAATATTTATTCAAAGATTATTCCGAGCAACACTTTTCCGATATCTGTGACTTAATAAATATTCTTGGAATATTTATTTAATTCTTCTAACTCGTTTCGAAAATGATTTACTTCATTCAAATAGTATTATCGACCTTCGAACACTATATAAATTATTACAGAGCCTTATTATTATTATTATTATTATTATTATTATTATTATTATTATTATATTATCAAGAAAAGTTCTCAGTAATTCCATTATTCCTTCGATTCTATTGTAAGGGAACCTTACTTGAGGAATGTTATTTACCTTGTGACTGCTCGGTCATAAATTATTCGTTTCACTCGCAACTTGGTTGCTATTAATTATGGAATTGTGTGCACCCACTCATTATTCGAGGGGTAAGAATGTTGGAACAAGTTGGTATCCATTAACAAACAGTAGCTTGGGAAATATTGGTGAATTTTCCTTTCCAATTAGATACGACTACTTTGTGGAGTCTTATCAACAAGTATTATACTTGGGAAAAGGGAGAAGAACTTTACGTTTCAAAGTTATGGATGTGAAATGAACTAGGAGATGCGTAAGTGACCCAGTGGCGCCGGTCCAGCAAAATGGCCCAACCGTTGGCTGAGGGGGTTCCAGAGGGCGGTAGACAAGTAAATCCGTCGGTGCTTCCTTCTACATGTAGTAAACAAGAGGTGGGGAGCATAACATGCGACTGATCATCGTGTAAATGCTATGTCTCCTGGCGCGTCAAACTCCAGTATTAGTTCATCACTCAATGTTGGAAATTTTCTGCAACACTATCATGGTTGGCAGAGTTGAAAAGTATTTGAAACTGGAATTGCAATCTCTTTCTTGCAAGTTCCTATTTTATGAAAATGATGCTATTTTGTTTATTTTGGTATATCATATGCTTCCACAAAATATATACCTGTTGAGTTACCTTGTAACTTCATCCTTTATATTAAACTTGCACTATTTTCGTAAATGCATGGCATATGATTTCAAAAATATATCTTTGAACTGTCATATATATTACCGCTCAGTTATATTATTGTTGGTGGGCAATTGCTCACCCTTGCTTATTTATATTGTCACAACAACAGCTAGGTCACATGGCTCGCGTCAGGCGCACTCGGCGCAAGCAGGTTACCCGACCCACAGGACTACCCGCTGATATCATCGCTGCCATTGCTGAGGTAGCATAGATCAGCAGCCTTTGGGTTACCAGTTTAGTTATATGTATTAATAGTGTTAATCAACGGCAAAACTCTTAAACTTATGATGTTATCCTTTTGGTTTGTAATAACTTTTATTCGTAAATCCGTAATGTGAGACCTATTTCAATTTCATCTCTGGGACTATAACTGTGTGTGTGTGAGTGGATATTATTGTGGGGTCACATCATGTGATTTATTTATTGTGGACTCAAGTTAAGTATCAATCATGGAAAATAGACCGTAACGACCCGATCCCGGACCCCGGATTTGGGGGTGTTACAGAAATGATATCAGAGCGAGAGTTATATATCCCAAGAGATGATGCGACGTTATATAATAATAAATTCACTAATATAATAAGAACTCTTGCCAAGTTCACCTAAAACCCTTTTGGGAACTTCTAAGTATCATGATAGTAATATAGTTCATCTTGTGTAGGCGAGCGGCATGGCTGTCCAGGAGGTATCTGCGAGACAGCCTGATGAGCACACAGAGGTGATTGAGTCAGAGGAGGAGGACCCCGAAGAGGTCCAGGTTGATGTTGATACGGATGTTACTGAGTCTGAGGAGGAGGGGGACCCGGAGGAGGTCCAGGCAAGAGAGGGTATTGAGATAGTTACTGAGGATGTTGATGAGGAGGACTCTGAGGAGGACCAGCGTGTACCTGATGTTAGAGGGATGGAAGGGGATACTAATATGACCCTAGAGCCACAGCAGGCTGAGGCCGCACAGCCGGCAGATCCATATACTCCGCCCCATATTCCGCTTGAGGGGATACCTGTAGGAATGCATCGCTTCTTGGTGAACCGATTGACTATAGATCTGGCCATAGCTGAGGCCCGGTTGGTAGAGTCCCGTAGAGAGCTAGCGGCAGAGAGGGAGGCCCGGTTGGAGAACCAGGGCAAAGGACGTGCCAGGGCTAGAGAGATGTACAGGCAGGTGACTGGCATAGGGCTTAGGGCTCGTATGAGGGTGCGACAGTTACCCAGTGATGGTCACGGCATGGTATTCAGGGCTGATGCAGAGGAGATATTTCGCCTTGCTATGAGGAGGGTGCAAGTTTTGGTCCACCGTCGTGGCTGACTGCAGTGATAGTGATGAATTGGTCTAGTTATCTAGTCTTGTACGGCATAGTAGCGCCGATTTTTGGTAGGGATAGATTCAGCATGTAGTTCCCTATTGCAGACTAGACAGATAGACAGCTTATTTCACTTTTGACTAGTTATTATTCAGATGGTTGTACTTTTTAAAATTGTTGTTGTATGTCGGATATTGTACCGTTTGGTACCTGGTATATATTTATTTCCCTTTCAGTCACTTCAGTACCTCTACGACGCAATTCATTAGCTTGTTCTATTATATTTGCATATACTGCGTTCAATTAAAATCTGCCATGATATATAGAACTGGGGGATCCTAAATCCAATTATGCATCGATATTGTGAGGAGAAACCCTCTAAATTAGGTAAATAAACCTAACGTATATTCTCCAAATTTTCAGTAAAATGCCTCCGAGAAGAATGGGTACTAGGGCTAACCCCCATGAGTCTACTGACCAAGAAAGTCACAATCAACCTGAGGAAAACCTAGAGTATAATGAGGAACAGGACCAGGATTACAATGAACAGGAGGATTCCTAGTATGGGATGGGGGATGAAACCTTTTATACTGCGGAGTTCGAAGAGGAAGTAGAAGAAGGGGAAACTGAAGTTGAACAGCATGGGGAGAACCAGGGCGGAAACCCCATGGGACAATTTATGGATCTGCTTAGGCAGAATTTGAACCAATATCCCCAAGCACCCCAAGGAAACAAAAGGAAACAATACCAATGTGGCCACTTCTTTCCGAGACTTCAAGTCCCTCAAACCCCCAGAGTTTCACGGGTCGACTGATCCCGTAGAGGCAAGGGCCTGGGTCAAGGAAATGGAGAAATCTTTCGAGATTCTAAGTATTGATGAGGCCCAGAAGACTGTTTTTGCTACCTACCTGCTAAAAGGTGAGGCCAATTATTGGTGGGAAGCCAAGAAGAATATGGAAACCGATGCTATTGTAACCTGGGATAGGTTTAAACAGTTGTTTCTCGAGAAGTACTTTCCAAGGTTTATGAAAACCCAGATAGAGCTTAAGTTTTTGGAGTTGAAGCAGAACAATATGACAGTGGCTGATTATGAAGCCAAGTTTACTGAGTTATCAAGGTTTGTACCAGAGTTTGTGGACACTGAAGAAAAGAAAGCTAACAGGTTTCAGCAAGGGCTGAAACAGTGGATTCAGAACAGAGTGGCAGTTTTAGAGATTACCGATTATGCAACCTTGGTGCAAAAGGCAACCATTGTGGAAGCAGGTAGTGATCAGGCACAGAGAGAAAGAGAGAAAGGGGGATTAAAGAGAAAGCATGCCAGCATGGGCGGAGGTTCCGCAGGGGGAAGACCCCCGAATAGGTTCAACCGAGGAGCAGTATCCCTACCTGGGAGGAGTGTAGGGTTTAAACCATCTGTGAGTGCAACTGTGAGCCAGGGCGGCCAGCAGTTAGGAATGTCCCGTTCTCACCTTTCCAGACCTCCACTACCAGCATGCACAACTTGTGGGAAAAGGCACCCTGGAGTATGCAATCAAAAGCAGTCCGTCTGTTATAAGTGTGGACGAGTGGGTCACTACTCCAACAAGTGTACCGCAGTTAATCCTACTGCTTGTAAGAGCAATACCTGTTTCCAGTGCGGACGTCCAGGGCACATGTGGAAGGATTGCCCAATTAACCAACCAGCAGCCTCAGGGGCAAGTAAAGCTGCCTCCAATAGGCCACCAACTGCTAGAACTTTTAACATGATAATGCAAGATGCCGTGAGGGACACTGATGTGATAGCAGGTACATTTTCCCTCAATTCAGTCAGTGCAAATGTTTTGTTTGATTCTGGAGCAACTAAGTCTTTTATATCTAGAGATTTTGCGCGTAAATTGAAACTTAAAACCCAACCACTAAGGGAATTCTTGCAAGTAGAGATAGCTAATCAAGAATTCGTTCCAGTTAATCAGATTCACCCCGATTGCAAAATAGAAATAGGAGGACAATCCTTCAGTGTTGATTTGATTCCTTTTAAGTTAGGGGAATTCAATGTTATTTTGGGAATGGACTGGTTGTCTCGTAATGATGCGCGAATAGATTGTAAAGGTAAAAAGGTTAAGTTGAAAACCCCAGGGAAAAAGGAAATAGTGTTTAAAGGGCTATGGCAGACCCAGACCATTCTAACCATGGCACAGACCAAGAGACTGCTACGAAAAGGGAATGAAGCTTATTTAGCTTACGTTATAGACACCCAGAAAGAGGCGCCCAAGATGCAAGACATTCTGGTAGTCAACGAATTTGAAGACGCGTTTCCTCAAGATCTTCCCGGATTACCGCCAGATAGAGTAATTGAGTTTGCTATCGAGTTAGCCCCGGGGACGGCGCCAGTTTCCAAGGCCCCGTACCGATAGGCACCAGTGGAAATGAAAGAGCTAGCGAAACAATTACAAGAATTGTTGGATAAGGGTATGATAAGACCCAGTGTGTCGCCTTGGGGCGCACCAGTGTTGTTTGTTAAGAAAAAAGGACGGGAGTATGAGGTTGTGCATCGACTATCGAGAGTTGAACAAGCTAACCATAAAGAATAAGTACCCGTTACCCAGGATTGATGATTTGTTTGACCAGCTAAGAGGAGCGGTGTATTTTTCCAAGATTGACTTGAGAACCGGATATCACCAACTAAAGATTAAACCTGAAGATATCCCAAAGACTGCATTCCGTACTAGGTATGGACATTATGAGTTCTTGGTGATGTCGTTTGGATTAACCAACGCCCCAACAGCTTTCATGGATTTAATGAATAGAGTGTTCAAGGAATATTTGGACCGGTTTGTCATAGTCTTTATTGATGATATTCTGATCTACTCAAAGACGGAGGAAGAACACGCCGAACATTTGAGGATAACCTTAGAGACACTCCGAAAGGAGCAGTTATATGCCAAATTCTCAAAATGTGAGTTCTGGAAAAATGAGGTACAATTTTTAGGGCACGTAATCAACAAAGAAGGAGTGTTAATTGACCCCTGCAAGATAGAGGCAGTTTCAAATTGGGAACGGACAACCACTTCAATCGAGGTGAGGAGTTTCATTGGGCTGGCCGGATATTATAGACGATTTGTGCAAGATTTTGCGAAGATCGCAGCTCCGCTAACTCTACTTACCCGTAAAACTGAGAAATTCGAATGGACTGAAAAATGCGAGAAGAGTTTTCAAGAACTGAAGAAGAGGTTGGTAACGGCCCCAGTGTTGGCGTTGCCTGATGGAAAAGGAGATTTCGTGATTTACAGTGATGCTTTGCATAAAGGATTGAGATGCGTGCTTATGCAGCACGGTAAGGTGATAGCATATGCGTCAAGGCAATTGAAGGATTACGAGATCCGATACCCCACCCATGATCTGAAATTAGCAGTAATTGTTTTTACTTTAAAGATTTGGCGGCACTACTTGTATGGAGAGAAGTGTGAGAATTACACTGACCATAAGAGCCTCAAGTACATTTTTACACAAAAAGAGCTTAACATGCGCCAGAGAAGATGGCTAGAGCTAATCAAGGATTACAACTGTGAGATTCGTTATCACCCGGGCAAAGCCAATGTGGTGGCTGACGCCCTTAGTAGGAAAGAGAAGCTCAAAATGATAACTACGGAGGAAGAATTGATAAAAGGTTTTGAGAAGTTGGAAATTGAGGTTAAGATGCTAGAGGAAGGTCAAGAAAAGTTGATGGAGATTCGAATCCAGCCCCCATTATTGGAAAAGATTAGGCTATGCCAAGAGCGAGTGATGGAAGCAAAAAAGAACTCGACAGAGGAAGAAATCAAGTGTGAAAAAGATAAAGAAGGGATCATGAGATACATGTGGAGGATGTGGGTCCCAAATGATCAGGAACTCAAGGATGAAATTTTATATGAGGCACACAACTCAAGGTACTCAGTGCACCCCGGTAGTACCAAGATGTATAGGGATTTGAAAGAGTACTATTGGTGGCCCAACATGAAAAAGGACGTTGCCGAGTGGGTAAGCAAATGCTTGACCTGCCAGAAAGTGAAAACAGAGCACCAGAGGCCCAGTGGACTTCTACACCCCTTGGAGATTCCCGAATGGAAATGGGAACATATAGCTATGGACTTTGTAGTAGGTTTACCAAGGACCAAAACAAATCATGACGCCATATGGGTATTATAGACCGACTAACAAAGTCCGCTCACTTTCTTCCGATCAACGAAAGGTATACGGTCGATAGGCTAGTAGATATCTATCTCAAGGAGATAGTGGCGCGACATGGAGTCCTAGTCGCCATAGTATCCGACAGAGATCCCAGATTTAACTCCAGGTTTTGGAGGAGCTTTCAAGAATGAGTAGGAACTAGACTAAACATGAGTACAGCTTACCATCCCCAGACGGACGGGCAAAGTGAAAGGACCATCCAGACACTAGAAGATATGTTGAGAGTCTGTGCTATAGACTTTAAAGGAAATTGGGATGATCACTTGCCATTCATTGAGTTCTCTTACAACAATAGCTTTCATTCAAGCATAGGGATGCCGCCTTACGAGACCCTTTATGGAAGAAAATGTCGATCTCCCTCATATTGGGATGAAGTTGGAGAGCGAAAAATGCTCGGGCCTGAGATGGTCCAACGGACAAAGGATGCAGTGGATCTAATCAGAGGACGGCTGGTAGAAGCCCAGGATCGACAAAAGAAATATTCCGACTTATCTCGGAAAGGAAAAGAATATGAAGTGGGAGACCTAGTGTTCCTGAAGGTGTCCCCTTGGAAAGGTTTAATGAGGTTTGGTTAGGGATTGACTAAGTCAATGAATGGTGTAAATGGGCTGATAAAATAGATAAGAATAATCTATCTGTGAGAAAGTAAACTATGGTGATATAAGAAAGTGAGTTATCCTTGTGTCATCCAAATCAATATCTGTTAAGAGTCAGAGAACTCTATAAAAAGGAGATTTGGGAATAATGGGGAAAGTGCAAGGAAAATCCTTAGAATGAAGGGAAAGTATCTACTCGTATAAGTACGAACAGGAAAAATATATTATAAATAATACTTTCTTACAATAGTTTCAAGAAATATTATTTTAGCTTATTTTCTGGAAAATTTTACAGAGATGAGATATAGGAATATTGAGGTGTTAATATTTATGTCATGATAGAGATCAAAATCTAGACAAACCATAGTGAGATACACTACCATTCAGGGAAGGCCAATATGGTGGCTGATAACCTTAGGCAAAAGAGAAAAGAGAGATGAGATAAGATAGAATGACTGTATATAAGAGGAGATTTCAAGGAAAGATAGTGAGAGTACTACTAAGGATAAGCTAAATGGCATGTTGATGAATGACAAACAAGTTTATGTCATGTTTGTGTGCAAACAAGATTGAGATATTATAAAGGGAAAAAGGATAAAGGAAGGCGTGTGGAATTAGAAGGTGTGGTACCTATGAACTTTTCCAACATGATTCCGGGACGGAATCCTTTTAAGGGGGGAAGACTGTAATAACCCTAACTTTAGCAATACTACAGTGATCCCATGAATAGTAATTTTGAGGATTTAGAGAAATGGTATGTAGGTACTCTGCAATGGAAACAGAAAATGAATAAACAGAAACCATACTAGTAATGTACACTGAAATTAAGTGACTCGAAATGACGATGGATTTCAGAAATTCCTAAATATGGATTTTTGAGGATTTTGACTTCCAAAGAGCTTCTATTGGATCTTAAGGGGCATGGAAATATTATAAGAATTATATATTGAGGGATTAGAGAATTTAGATTAAACCAGAGGATTATTAAGTCAAGGGAATGCCAGAGGAATTGAGATTGTTAAGCAATTTAGAACCACTTGGAAATGAGATATTAAATTTGAGGAATTGAGGATTTAATATTTTAGAATTTTATTATATTTGATTTAAGAATTTAGAACGAAAACCGCTGAGACTTTATAACGAGATTAAGCGAACGAATCATGTATTGAGCATATTAAATGTTAGAAGTCCAAGGGAGGATATATTATGAGAGGGAAAAAGAATTGAGAATATAATCCTAGAGTAAAGAGAAAGTAAATGAGTTAGTGAGCGAGTTAGAGAATGCTTGAGAAATCGGGAGAGAAACCGGGAGAGCAAATTCTGAGATAAAGAGAATATACCAAGGATATTAGATTTAATATCTACTTGAGGATTCGAACCACCCTAACACACTAATATATGATGTGGGAAAGGATAATATATATGCAAGAGATTTACAGAGGAGAAACCACTGAAACGATCATAGAAATCTTTCGATGAATCAAATGATGAAAGAACTTTGCATTAAGCCCAAACAAAAAGCCCTAGAGCATGGTAAAAGCCCAAATTTTGGCCCAACCTACACATGGAGCTGTATGGTAAGTGAATTAAAGTGAAGGGAAGGAATCCACTGGGAGAAAATATTAGAACCAAAGTGGAAGAGGGGTAAACTTGACAAAATTAACCTTGATACTAAGTTGCATTTCACCATGGCAAGGTGTCTAGATGGCCAACAATTGGCACCCTTTGATTGGTGGACTCCAAAACACAATTACAAAAGGTTGCTAGCTGATATATCAAGATAGAAACAAGGGATATACATCATTTACACAAGAGAAAGCAAAACAAAACAATTTTATTTCAAGAAGAAAATTTCGGCCAGATTTCTAGGGGCTCAGTAAAACGAGCATAACGTCTTCATTTCTCAGCCAAATTTTGCGTTCTATAGCTTTTTAGAAAGCCCATGAGATAAGCTACAAGTCGTATTTCACAAGATTTTCCCAGAAAAGCAAGGTAAGGGGGTCGTTTTTCATGTTCTTTCAGCTGTAGTAAAATAGCTCCGAAAATTCTAAGTATGTTCTTGGTGTTTCTTGTTAGTTTAAGGTGTTATATGGTTGCTTAAGGGTATCCCAAGGATTATTAAGTGTTATACAAGCTACAAGGAAGGTATTTTACTTGAGACCCTAACTTGAATTATGAGTTTATGGTTGATTATGCTTAGTTTAGAAGTTAAGTTGTATAAAGCATGAAATCTTGATGATATGGTTGTTGATATGTGTTTTAAGTTTGATATGGAAATTGTGATGTGAACTTGTAACCATGGTTGGGATGTAGACCACATGGTTTAGGGCTTGGATTGAGTGTGGAATGATGGTTTTGGAGCAATTAAAATATGGAAAGTATGAAAGTACAGCAGTTATAATGCCCGATTTTCGTTAGGATAGGAACTGCCATGTTTTGGACCCCTGTATCAGTACGGTACCTTACTGTCTAGTGCACCAAGTGACCATGAGATGATAGAGCATAGTTCACAGATTGTTTTGATATAAAGTACGTTAAAATCTGATGAACGGTTTAGGAGAAAAGTCAATTTTAGTGAAAGGCATTCGAAAACCGAGAAAACATAATTGTATCAACTTTGAGGCTAAAGTTACCATACTTAGACATTTTTATAAGTCACGAAATTTTGGGATAGTGTAGTAGGGTGGTCAGAGGACCCTTGACAGTTGACCTTGCATTAAAATTCGAAATCTATATTTTCTGAGAATTTTTACAGTCGAGTGTGGTTATTAAGGGGAATGGTGGAATATGCTAAAACTTAGATCGAGTTTAAAAATGGTTAAGTGCATGTAAACTTTTGGTGCATAAAAACCATGTTAACTTATAATATGAGTTAAGGGTGTTATGGTGTAGAGATTAAGTGATTAAGTGGGATATATACTAATGGTGATCCTTTCGTTCCTATAGAAACGGGAGACGAACTCAGGATTCCACATACTCGCTTTAGAGATCCAGGCAAGATCTTTTCTATCCTTAATTGGAAATTATTTATCTTCAAAGAAACTTGATTTTATGGAATATATATATATATATATATATATATATATATATATATATATATATATGGTGCTATTGTTACTATATTGTTAAGAATTTGTTTTCCTTGATTAATGAGGTTAAAAGGGAAGGTATATGAGTATGATATGAGTATGTATATGGATATGAGTATGAGATGGATATGAATATACCTAGAGATGATTATGCATGAAGTGAGCATGCCTTATGATTAAGAGAATATGAGGAATGGTATCAGTTGTTATCTAGAATTATATATAAAGGAATGGAATCAGTTATTATCTAGGATTATATGAATTATAATACTATGTTAAAAATACTCTTTCTAAATGTTGTGACAGATATTATTGAGTATTATTTAATACTTCTAAAATAAATGGAATACTTTATGTATACAAGAACATATTTGATTTCATTGAATATAGAAGAGATGTCTGAGTCATAACCAAAGTATTATGACATAAATATTTTTAAAAGTGATGATGAATGGAAATGGAAAATGCGAAATGGTATTTGATAATGGAAAAATGATTTGAAAAAGGGGGATTGCAACAGAAAGCGTAAGAGGCTGTGTGGGAGTGGCACAGTCCACCACTAAATATCTTATTCCGGCCCAAGAGTTGCCGAGGGAGGATGGTGGAGTACCTTTCCTCCTGGGGGATGGTGGCGAACCTACCTCCGTCTACCGGTAGTAAAAGGGACGGGTACGGAGGACGACTGATCATCGTGCCTCACGTATTCGGCAACAGTGAAAACCCCCAAAATTTTTTAATAAAGAATCGACGATAAAGTCAGATTGGTATACTGAAAAGGGAAAATGATATGAAACAATGGAATTATTGTTATAGATGAAGAGAAACTGATTTTCTATTAATTTATATAATTGTTGCATAAGAAGGAAATGAGAAGATGATAGTGAGAGATTTATTCAAGTATTCATATTATCTTGAAATATTACACTGAAAAGGTATATTGATTGTTATATTATTTAAGAAGAGAAACTGATACTATATTATCCTAGATTTCTTTCTTATAATAGTAAGTGGATGATGTATTATTAAATAAGAGTTTTATTCTTCCTTAAAGTTTATAATTGGTTTCCGCTTACATATGCATATATATGTATACCTGTTCACATTTTAAATTCTAGTTTACAATATTATCTTGCTGAGCTATTATAGCTCAATCTTGCTACTTATCTATATACAGCTAGGTATGCCGATTCTACGCAGAACGCCCCGCAAGAGGGTAGGGGGAAGGCGACCTTCTGAGAGCACGTTAGCATCGATTCCTAAGGTAGTGATGAGGCAGACGGGTTTTGAGGGCAGGGCCTTATGTATAATAAAGTGTGTAAGAATGTAATAAACTTTTGATTATTGAAATGCTTCATGTCGAAGTGTTATTCAACAATGTACTTAAGTGTGAGCCTGGGATGTAATAACTGTTAACTCTAAACTTTTATTGTGATGAATGTTGTTCTCTGAGCATATGACTGGTGTGTGTGTGTATTATTGCGGGGTCAATTGCATAGGTATTAATTGTTATAAAAAAAAAGACCCAAGGGATATTGATATTGAATGGAAATTGGTCCGTGATGGCCCGGATTCATGATCCCGGATTTGGGGCTGTAACAAACCAGACTTGACCTATGTAGAGCGACCTGTGGAAATCATAGATAGAAAAGATCAAGTGCTCCGAAACAAGGTTATCAAGCTTGTCATAGTGTTATGGCAGAACCACAACATAGAAGAATCAACCTGGGAGCTAGAAAGTGCAATGATGGAAAAGTACCCCCATTTGTTTTCAAACTGATTCCGGGATGGAATCCTTTTAAGGAGGGGAGACTGTAAGAACCCAGATTTTTGATAGAATTAAAACTTTTTCTTATGTAATAATATAGGAGTACATAGTGATTATGATTGCGATGTAACGAATGTTTATCGAATGAATGGGATGGATTTTGATTCAAATATTTATATGTCATGAAGAATGCTTTTGGTGGACGACATAGATAAGAATGATCTATCTCCTAGGGGTATAAATTATATTATTCCAAGAAAGATTATTCTTGTGTCATCCAAATCGATATCTGTTATTAGTCCAGTGGTTCTGTAAAAGGGTTAAGGAACGCCCGAAAGAGGACCAGGGCATTTTAATAATTATAAGGAATAAAAGAAATAATAAAGTGTGAATAGTGATTTTGGTGGAGATGGGAATATTATTAGACGACGCTATATAGAAGTATTCAGAACGGAAATCTGAGTTCGTATTAGCGATCCAGGAGGAAATTAAGTGTATGTAAAAGCTATCGGATTCAAAAAAATAGCACTTTTATTTTCTCCGAGAATTCCCTGGACACTACAAGACTTAAGGATTTATTAAAGGGATTTAAGGAATTTAAATTTGAGAAGTATTAAGAAAGATGGAGAATGGTATTAAAAATATTAAGAAGGTTTTCGGTAAAACCCTAACTAGAAACGAATGAGTTATTCCCTCGAACGATCAACGAATTAAGCAATAAACGGACAAAGAAACAAGCAGAGGGAGCAAGAGTCATGCATAAGCTACTAGAAAATATCTAGTAACCAACATAGTTACAAGAGTAACTAGAATCAAGTGAATCAACTAAGTACTTAGCAATCAAACCACTTGGTTAGCCTTAAACCACCAAAATATCAACACATGGCTTGTTAAATACCTCATCTAGTGCATCACACCTTTAATAAAGCTACTTTACATGAGATATTATCTAAAAACCTTACTTTACACATCATTATTCAAGAGCAACCAAGCCATAAACATCAAACTCTCTCCATTTACATCCATTCGGCTACACCATTAATTCCAAAACAAAAATCAGGCTTCCAACCATCAATTGATCTTGTAAATTTTATGGTGAGTCTTACATTTCATAAAAATGATCTCCTCAAAATCCTAACTTCAATCTCATCTTTTTCCATTTTCAAATAAATCCTCCAAGGTGAGGGTGAATAGTGTTTTTCAAGAAATAACATTGTCTTCTTTGATTCTTATGGTTGATCTAGCTACTATAAGGCCACACAAGGATAGATCAAGGCTTAGTAAGGCTCTAGAACACTCTAAGGAAGGTAATCATCACTTGAAACCCTAGGCCTTACTTTGAGATTTTGCATGCTCTTGATGGGTTTAGTATAAGATGTGTTATTAGCATGATTATAAGCATGATTATGAATTAGTTTTGATAAATGTTAAAAATAGTTTAGATGAACGGAAAGGCATTGCTTGGCCTCAGTTCATGGTGATATATCATGTATATGTTGTTTGGGATGGATACCTTGATTATTGGAAGGTTTGGAATTTAGAAATATTCGATTTATTGCCGTCGTAATGCCGAAATTTCGTTAAACTTAAGAACACGAACTTGACAGTAGATTTAACTCACTGATTAGCTTCGATTTATGCCATGAAAAGATAGATTATGTTATGAGCTTCGTTTTGATATAAAGATCGCATGAAACGGACATACGGTTTAGGAGTTATGAACAAATTCGTAAAAATGGTTCGGAACCGTAATCAAAAGTTCGTAACCGAAATTGGATCCCTTTAATATTGCGAAATCAGTGGCGAATCTTAATAATTAAATATTTGGTGTGGGAGAAGACCACATGTCGAATGGATCGTTTTCCGATTTTATAAAAATGTTCGAATCAAGGTTAAGTACGAAAGTACCCCTAAAAGGTATACTTGGTTATAACTTCGGTAAACCACTTAGTAAATGATCGATAAATACCGAGGTCTAATCTTTCGACTTTAAAACTTATACGATTTAAATACTTACCACATGTAAGTATAATGACATGCTTTATTAACAAACAAGTGTCGGGTAATAAAGGCAATAATAAGAGTGAATTAGAGGGGTATAACGAAACGACTTGAAAACATGTTTTGATTTAAGTTAAATTTATAATTAACCTTTTGAAAGGTGTTAAGTGATTAATCCCGAATGCCTTGGCTATTTATAGATCATCAGGCTGACCCGGGACACGCTACCACTACCCCTACCCGCACTCGATTCCCAGGCAAGTTTCAAACCCTTTTTAAAAGGCTGTTGTTGTGAATACATATATATGTTTTCTGTTATACATATGCCATAGCATGCATGCCTACTTTTAAAGTCATATTGATATACTTGTTCCTGGAATTATTGTTGGCTTATAAGCTAGATAGTTAATATATCAGTTATAAGCCGGATATCACTAAGACCCTTAAGCGAAGGGCATCTGAATCTCATTCCTTGATTATAGACCGGGAGTCGTTATTCCTTGATATATTGATTTTATTTTCAGAGGAAAATAATTAAGTAAATATTTCCCATTTATTATCTGGCGAATATTTTTGGAATATTCCTTTGAGATTATTTGATAAATATTATCCGGATTATTCATCAGATATTTATTTATTCGATGAACATTATCGTTAATATTCATCTAAAGTCGATTTATTATTCGAATATTATTTCGAACCCTCAGTTAAGTTATTGACTTAAAGAATATTCATTCTTATTTACTCAATAGATATTATTTTCGAATATTCATTTGAGTTTATTTATTTAATGAATATTATTTTAATATTCATTCGAACCTTATTTATTTAAATGAATATTATTTCGAATATTCATTCAATCTCTATTTATTTTATAAATATTAGTTGAACATTGATTCGAACTCCAGTTATTCGACAAATATTATCTTCGATATTCATTAAAAGTCGATTCAATTATTGGACATAATTTCAAATATTCCTTCGATAATCATTTCTTCTATAAATATTACTGAGTTGAATATTCATTGTTTGTTCAATGAATATTGTCTCAAATATTCAGTCAATCATTATTTCATCAATGAGTATCATTCTTAATTATAATATTCATTATTGATTCAGTGAATATTATTTCAACTATCCATTTGATGATTATTTCATCACTAAATATTTTTATTAATTTGAATATTCATTAGTTGTTCGATGAATATTATTCTGAATATTTATTCAAAGATTATTCCGAGCAACACTTTTCCGATATCTGTGACTTAATAAATATTCTTGGAATATTTATTTAATTCTTCTAACTCGTTTCAAAAATGATTTACTTCATTCAAATAGTATTATCGACCTTCGAACACTATATAAATTATTACAGAGCCTATGGATGTGAAATGAACTAGGAGATGCGTAAGTGACCCAGTGGCGCCGGTCCAGCAAAATGGCCCAACCGTTGGCCGAGGGGTTTCCAGAGGGCGGTAGACAAGTAAATCCGTCGGTGCTTCCTTCTACATGTAGTAAACAAGAGGTGGGGAGCATAACATGCGACTGATCATCGTGTAAATGCTATGTCTCCTGGCGCGTCAAACTCCAGTATTAGTTCATCACTCAATGTTGGAAATTTTCTGCAACACTATCATGGTTGGCAGAGTTGAAAAGTATTTGAAACTGGAATTGCAATCTCTTTCTTGCAAGTTCCTATTTTATGAAAATGATGCTATTTTGTTTATTTTGGCATAGCATATGCTTCCACAAAATATATACCTGTTGAGTTACCTTGTAACTGTTAGTGTATACTGAAAATATTTATTTTAAGTATATACATTTAATTTTGGCCCGGTTTTATTGAGAATCATTTAAATGTTTACATGTTGTCTAATATTATATATTGTGGACAATCTAGTATCAAATGGGATACAGAATATTAGATTGTTAAATACGGTTTATATAATATAACAAGGTTCACAGCACAGGTGGTGTTGGACAATCCACTGGTATGGCTGTAGTATTATTTAGATTAGTTTATATTGACTAATAAATAATACTGGTATACTTTGTGTATATTGAACAGGATCAAATTTAGAATTGTTCCCTTATACTGATTAAGAAACAGAACTAAGATTCTATGTTATTATTAATGCTTAGGTTCTTAATCCGGATATAGTAATTGACACGTGTATATTATTTACATGCTTTGATTTATATATGAAATAATTCTTTGGAATTAAATCATTATATTTTGGGTGATGGAATAATATATATGGTGGATATTATTTATTGAAGGAATTCATGTCATGATAATATTCGGGTTAATGATGTCCCCTTGAAAGCTCAAAAAGATTTAATTATGTGAAACCCTGCAGGTGGAATTTATTCCGGCATAATTAAATAAAGGTAGAGTGGATAATCAAGGATAAAAGATATTAATTAAATAAATTATCAGTAATTTATTTAATTAATGGGCATGCGCTATTTTAAACATGGAGAATTTAATAAGCAAATAATATTGGAACCCAATTAAATAATTAAGTTGCGGTATTAGGAAAGGTAGTGCAAATATTAATTCTTTAGTGGATTGAATTAATATTTAATTACATTGGGCTAGGCCCAAGATGTAATTAGAAGGCCTAACCTAATTATCCATGATCCCTATTGTAGCCCTATATATATTCTTATTCTCTTCTTGCTAGGGTTGGGTTAAGAAAAATTTTGTAGCCACCTAGGAGCAAGAAGAGAGGTTAACTTGAGAAGACGAAGGCCACACTTCGCTCAAGGGAATTTGGGAATACAATAGAAGAGCGTGGAATCAACCGTTAACAAGGTGACTTTTGTATTTGTATTCGTTAATTTATTGTATCAAAAATCGCAGTGCCACGATCTGATTGTCCCAACAATTGGCATCAAGAGCTAGGTTCTATGGTTCTGCGATTTTTGATACGATGTCCATGTCGTAATTATATATGCATGTGTATAGTGGTAGGCTTGTAAATTCTGTTTTGCAGGTTGTTATCCACTATTATGGCCATGTTTTTTTATAATTACTCCCTCCGTCCCAGGGAATTGTTTACATTTGCTTTTTGCACGGAAACCAAGATAGTGGGTGTAATATTGTTAAAATAAGTGAGTTAGTGGGTGTAATAGTGATTTTATTGTTAAAATAAGTGAGTTAGTGGGTGTAATAGTGTAAAGTGTTGAAAAAGTGGAGTGAAGTAGTGGATGTAATAAAGTATTTTATTGTTAAAAGTTACTATTTTAGGAAACGTAAAGAATTGGTTGGGACATCCCAAAAAGGAAAGTGTAAAGAAATGGATGGGACAGAGGGAGTATGTGTTTGGATCCCACGTGGTTTAATCGTGGTTATTTTTTTGGTTTCCACGTGGTTTATCGTGGTTGTAATTAACACGAGGGTTGATCGTGTTAGAATAGATTTTACAAAATTAGTTTTGTATTAGATCTTTTTTTTATGTACGACCGAAGATTATTGCTTCCGCTGTGTATGTTTCCGGTGCAATTTTTTTTGTTCCGGGTGGTCTTTCAATATTAAGAGAAGAGACCAAAGAATTGGTGGCTGGCGCTGTTTGACAGAAAAGTGGTATACAGCAACAACAATTTAAGCCCGTGACCAGAGGCGAGTCAACCCACGCGCGGCACATGTACCACTTGCGAGTGGGTCACACGCGTGGCTCAGGAAATCATTAACAGGCACATAATATTAAAGTTTTGATTGTTTTGTTGCTTTCTTGTTACTTCCGCGTATGATTAAGGTGCACAGGGCAATGGACCCCATGCTGGTATCAAAAAGGAAGGGCCGACTGCAGCTTCGAAGTTCTCGCAACAATTTCGAATGAAAGGGGCTGCAGTAAATTATTTTGAGGCCATAATAGTGGATTTAAATTATATTTTTTAATTTTAATTCTGCTATTTAATTTTTAATTATTGCTTTAAATAATTATTATGTGTGTTGTTAATTATGTGTGTAATTTTAATTGCATGTTTAACATAATTAGGACGACATGGGCATAGATATTTTATTTATTGCTTTAATTAAATGTTATATGTTGAATTATGTGTGTATTTTGAATGCATGCTAGACATAATTATAACGACATAGGCCTCCATTTAATTTTTAAAATTCCTCAATTTTAATAAAAATTCTAAGTGGGTGAGGGAATTAATTAGGAATTAAATCCCACGGTCTCCATTATTGTTTGTATGTAATTTAACACTAAGACGAATATAAATTATATATAGTCCACCCTAACGTGGCATATGATTTATGGTGTCAGGTAGTGTTATGGATATTACTAGGACAAACTTCCTAAATTAATTACGAATATTGAAAGGTATACATGCCACCCAACGTGGCGTACCAAGTTTCATAGAATTCGATTAATTAGAAGGGTACTAATGATTGAATATAGATTTTCGATATTGAGAGAAAGGATGATTCTGTCTAGAAAGGGGTCTTAAGTGACGCCTCTTGACAATGCTCCCCCCGATCTGGGAATTATCCTATTATCGATTATTGATTTGAAATATTTAATGGTGGTATCCGGTCTTATTATTATTAATTTAAGATTTGATAATGGTATACACTTAGCTATGAAAAATAATATATAGTCCACCCTAACGTGGCGTATTATTTAGTAATAGGACCGAAGTAATATTTAAACAAATTTAAGTGGTATATATGTCACCCATCGTGACGTACCAGATACTTATGGTGTTTAAATATTAGTGCATTAATTTTAATTAATTGTTAGAGGAAACCAATAGGTTTTAAGATTTGTGCAACTCTCTGATTATGTGTTACATGTATGATTCTCAGGATTAGATCATTATGGGCTTTAATCCACTATTCACCATACTTAAGGATAACAAACTTACGGGACCAAACTATATTGAATGGAAACGTAATTTGGACATAGTGTTGACTGCTGAGGAGTACAAATTTTGCACTTATGAACCCAAGCCAGATCAGCCTGCTGAAGATGCTCCTGAAAGTGATAAAGAGTATTATAAGCGGTGGGTTAAGGCCGATGAGATGTCGCGATGTTACATTCTGGCAGCAATGTCGGGTGTTTTGCAGCATCAGCATCAGGCTATGGCCACGGCTTCAGATATGCTCTTTAATCTCAAGGAACTTTTTGGAGAACAGAATAGGGCTGCTAGGCAAGTAGCAATGAAGGCTTTAATGAACACTCAGATGGCTGAAGGAACACCTGTAAGGGATCATGTTCTCAGGATGATGTCTCATCTGAATGAGATGGAGATCCTTGGTGCTGATATTGATGGGGAAACCCAGATCGATATCATCCTTATGAGCTTGCCCAAAAGTTTTGAGCAGTTCCGCTTGAATTACACCATGAACAAAAGGATGTATAGTCTCGCGGAACTTCTGACAGAACTTCAGGCAGCTGAAGGACTCTTTAAGCAGAATGTTCAAGTGAATGTGGCTGAGAAAGCTTCTTCCTCTAAGCCGAAAGGTAAGAAGAAGAAAAAGGTTCAGACACAGAAAGTTAGAAAGGTTGCTAATGCAGTGGGAGTTCAAGGTGCTGTGAAAAAGCCTAAGGGCAAGTGCTTTAGGTGCAAGCAGTCAGGTCACTGGAAACAGGATTGTCCTCTTCCTAAGAAGACAAACAATACTGGTATGTCTCTTTCTCTAGTTACAGAAACATATATAGCGGCTATATCTACGAGCACTTGGTGTGTAGATACAAGAGCCACTGACCATGTTTGTAACTCTATGCAGGGGTTCCAGCAAACCAGAATGCTTAGAGATGGCGAGATATATGTGTTCATGGGAGATGCTACGAAAGTAGCAGTAGTTGCAGTTGGAATAATTACTTTAGCTTTCGGTGATGATAGGATTTTGGTTTTGAACAATTGTCTTTATGTACCTTCGTTTAGAAGGAATTTGATTTCAGTTTCTAAACTTGCCATTGATGGTTATAATGTTTGTTTGGATCGTAATGTTTCTATTATGATGAATAAACGAGTTATATGTTCTGGTACATTGCAAGACAATTTATATATTATTAATCCTATCCAACCAATGCTGCAACAAAAGGAATCTAATAATATTCTTTCTAGCTCAAACAAAAGAAAGAAACCTTCAGAATTGAACCAAACATATCTTTGGCACTTAAGATTAGGTCATATTAACTTGAGGAGGATTCAAAGACTGGTAGTAGATGGGCCATTAGGCCTGTTGGCAGTGGAGCCATTTCCAGTTTGTGAATCTTGCTTGGAAGGTAAGATGACTAATAGGCCTTTTAAAGCAAAGGGGAATAGAGCCAAAGAAGTATTAGAATTGGTTCATACTGATTTATGTGGTCCTATGAGTATCCAAGCAAGAGGAGGTTATGAGTATTTTGTCACTTTCATTGACGATTATTCTAGATATGGGTACATTTATTTATTGCGCCGCAAGTCTGAGTGCTTTGAAAAATTCAAAGAGTACAAAGCAAGTGCGGAGAAACGACATCTTGGAAAATGTATCAAGTCACTACGATCAGATCGTGGTGGCGAATACTTGCTTGGAGAATTTAGGGACTATTTATCAGAAAATGGGATTACATCCCAGTTATCTGCACCTGGCACACCTCATCAGAATGGTGTAGCAGAAAGAAGGAATCGGACTCTTTTGGAGAGTGTTAGATCAATGATGAGTTATTCAGATTTACCTAAGTCGTTCTGGGGATATGCTATAGAAACAGCGGCTTACCTTCTGAACTTGGTACCTTCTAAGTCGGTTCCCAAGACTCCAATAGAATTGTGGACTGGTAGCAAACCAAGTCTAAGACATATTCGGATTTGGGGTTGTCCAGCACATGTGCTTAACAAGAACGCGACTAAGCTAGAATCTCGCACAGAAGTAAGGCTGTTTGTAGGCTATCCCATGGGGACGAAAGGTTATTCATTTTATAGTCCTAGGGATCGAGATGTCATTGTTAGCACCAATGCCAGATTCTTAGAGAAAGACTATATGATGAACCACAAACCCATGAGTAGTGTTGTTTTAGAGGAATTAGTGGGAGGGACAGATAATCCCCAAGTGCCAATAGTACAAGTAGAACAACCACAAGAAAATGCACAACTTGACACTAGTACCGCACCAGTGCCTCGTCGTAGTGGGAGGGTTGTTCGACAACCTGAAAGATTCATGTTTTTGGGAGAGTCTTCAGACTTGGTCTCTGGTGAACATGATGAGGATCCCAGGACATACGAACTGGCAATTCTAGATAAAGATGCAAATCTTTGGCAAAAGGCAATGGAATCTGAGATGGAATCTATGTATTCCAATCAAGTTTGGGAGCTCGTGGAACCACCCAAAGGTATAAAACCCATTGGAAGTATGTGGATCTACAAGAAGAAAAGAGGATCTGACAAAAAGGTGAAAGCCTGGAAAGCACGACTTGTTGCGAAAGGGTATGCTCAGAAAGAAGGAATCGATTATGAGGAAACCTTTTCGCCAGTTGTTATGCTTAAGTCGATCCGGATTCTTTTATCTATAACAGCTCATCTCGATTACGAGATTTGGCAAATGGATGTCAAGACATCTTTCCTTAATGGAAGTCTTGAGGAAACCATCTATATGCAACAACCAAAAGGATTCATTAAAGAAGGCCAAGAGCATCTGGTTTGTAAGCTTAAGAGGTCTATTTATGGACTTAAACAAGCTTCTAGGGACTGGAATATTCGTTTTGATCAGGCAGTCCAGTCATATGGATTTGATCAAAGTCCAAGCGAGTCATGCGTGTATAAGAGAAGTGAGGGTAATGCAGTGGTTTTTCTAGTACTATATGTAGATGACATTTTACTCATTGGAAACAATGTTAAGATGTTTTCATCATTAAAGGAATGGTTGTTCTAACAATTTGAAATGAAGGACTTAGGTGAAGCAGGATACATCCTTGGGATCAAAGTAATAAGGGATCGCAAGAAAAGGATGTTGGCTTTATCTCAAGAGCCCTACATTGATGAAGTATTAGCTCGTTTTAACATGCAGAACTCTAAGAAAGGTTTTCTACCTTTTAAATATGGAGTTGCTCTATCCAAGGAGCAGTGTCATTTGACACCTATGGATATAGAGAGCATGAAAGCAGTTCCTTATGCTTCGGCATGTGGAAGCTTAATGTATGCTATGTTATGTACGAGGCCTGACATCTGCTTTGCTGTAGGCATGGTTAGTAGATATCAGTCGAACCCAGGTCAGGAACATTGGAGTGCAGTAAAAACTATACTCAAGTACCTGAGAAGGACTAAGGAGTATATGTTAATTTACAAGGCCTCAGATCTATTTCCTTTGGGATATACTGATTCAGATTTTCAATCAGATAGGGATAAGAGGAAATCAACCTCGGGATATGTTTTTACTTTGGGAGGTGGAGCCGTTATATGGAGGAGTGTAAAGCAGAAATGCAATGCAGACTCTACTATGGAAGCCGAGTACGTGGCGGCCTCTGAGGCTGCAAAGGAGGCTGTATGGTTCAGGAACTTCCTTTTGGACTTAGATGTGGTACCTAATTTGCCTAGGAGTCTGACAGTGTATTGTGACAACACTGGTGCTGTGGCAAATTCAAAAGAACCACGAGACCACAAAGGAGCTAAACATATTGAACGTAAGTATCATCTCATACGAGGAATCGTAAAGCGAGGAGATATAGTTGTGGCTCACATATCATCAGAAGACAATCGGGCAGATCCTTTCACAAAGAGCTTGCCAGCCAAGGCTTTTGACAGGCATGTGGAAGCGATAGGAGTCAGATGGATGGGCACATAGTTTTCAATGTAATAGTGGATTAAATAAACACTGATATACTCATAGAATATTTTGAGTATAAGTGGGAGATTGTTAGTGTATACTGAAAATATTTATTTTAAGTATATACATTTAATTTTGGCCCGGTTTTATTGAGAATCATTTAAATGTTTACATGTTGTCTAATATTATATATTGTGGACAATCTAGTATCAAATGGGATACAGAATATTAGATTGTTAAATACGGTTTATATAATATAACAAGGTTCACAGCACAGGTGGTGTTGGACAATCCACTGGTATGGCTGTAGTATTATTTAGATTAGTTTATATTGACTAATAAATAATACTGGTATACTTTGTGTATATTGAACAGGATCAAATTTAGAATTGTTCCCTTATACTGATTAAGAAACAGAACTAAGATTCTATGTTATTATTAATGCTTAGGTTCTTAATCCGGATATAGTAATTGACACGTGTATATTATTTACATGCTTTGATTTATATATGAAATAATTCTTTGGAATTAAATCATTATATTTTGGGTGATGGAATAATATATATGGTGGATATTATTTATTGAAGGAATCCATGTCCTGATAATATTCGGGTTAATGATGTCCCCTTGAAAGCTCAAAAAGATTTAATTATGTGAAACCCTGCAGGTGGAATTTATTCCGGCATAATTAAATAAAGGTAGAGTGGATAATCAAGGATAAAAGATATTAATTAAATAAATTATCAGTAATTTATTTAATTAATGGGCATGCGCTATTTTAAACATGGAGAATTTAATAAGCAAATAATATTGGAACCCAATTAAATAATTAAGTTGCGGTATTAGGAAAGGTAGTGCAAATATTAATTCTTTAGTGGATTGAATTAATATTTAATTACATTGGGCTAGGCCCAAGATGTAATTAGAAGGCCTAACCTAATTATCCATGATCCCTATTGTAGCCCTATATATATTCTTATTCTCTTCTTGCTAGGGTTGGGTTAAGAAAAATTTTGTAGTCACCTAGGAGCAAGAAGAGAGGTTAACTTGAGAAGACGAAGGCCACACTTCGCTCAAGGGAATTTGGGAATACAATAGAAGAGCGTGGAATCAACCGTTAACAAGGTGACTTTTGTATTTGTATTCGTTAATTTATTGTATCAAAAATCGCAGTGCCACGATCTGATTGTCCCAACAGTAACTTCATCCTTTATATTAAACTGGAACTATTTTCGTAAATGCATGGCATATGATTTCAAAAATATATCTTTGAACTGTCATATATATTACCGCTCAGTTATATTATTGTTGGTGGGCTATTGCTCACCCTTGCTTATTTATATTGTCACAACAACAGCTAGGTCACGTGGCTCGCGTCAGGCGCACTGGCGCAAGCAGGTTACCCGACCCACAGGACTACCCGCTGATATCATCGCTGCCATTGCTGAGGTAGCATAGATCAGCAGCCTTTGGGTTACCAGTTTAGTTATATGTATCAATAGTGTTAATCAACGGAAAAACTCTTAAACTTATGATGTTATCCTTTTGGTTTGTAATAACTTTTATTCGTAAACCCGTAATGTGAGACCTATTTCAATTTCATCTCTGGGACAATAACTGTGTGTGTGTGAGTGGATATTATTGTGGGGTCGCAGCATGTGATTTATTTATTGTGGACTCAAGTTAAGTATCAATCATGGAAAATAGACCGTAACGACCCGATCCCGGACCCCGGATCTCGGGGTGTTACACAAGCTCTGGGGGCTTGCTTCAATCCATAGAGTGCTTTGAACAGCTTGTAGACAAAGTCATACAACTCAGCATCCTCAAATCTAGGTGGATGTTCAACATACACTTCCACTTCTAATTCTCCATTAAGAAATGCACTTTTGACATCCATTTGGAACACCTTGAAGTTACAGTGTGCAGCATTTGCTAGGAAAATCCGAATAGCTTCAAGTCTAGCAACAGGTGCAAATGTTTCATCATAACCGATCCCTTCCTGTTGACAGTAACCTTTAGCTACTAGCCTTGCTTTGTTTCTTGTCACATTTCCACTTTCATCCAACTTGTTTCTAAAAATCCACTTTGTGTCAATGACTAACTTCCCTTTGGGTCTAGGGACCAGCTTCCAAACATTGTTTCTCTCAAATTGGTTGAGCTCTTCTTGCATGGCTATCACCCAATCTGAATCCAACAATACTTCATCACTTGACTTTGGCTCAGTTTGAGATAGAAAATATAAAAACATGCTGTCAACATAAACATTTCTCCTTGTCCTTATACCAGTAGTGGGATCACCAATGATTAGATTGCTGGTGTGATCTCTGTTCCACTTAGTGGTTCTAGGCAAGCTTCTTTCTTGATCTGCTTGTTCATCTCCTCTTTGAGGGGTTGATTCTCCACCATTGATGTTTTCTCCTTCATGTTCTTCAACATCTCCAGAATCATTCTCATTCTGATGATTAGCTGATATAGTTTGAGACTGAGTTGGAGTTTGAGTAGCATCATTGGTGTTGCCAGCATTTCTCTCAAACTCAATCTCCTGAGTACAAGTAGGTTCATCAGCAACAATTTCTTCTTCTTCCAAATACCCTTGATTTTCAAATCTAAGAGGCTCCATTTGACCATCTTCTTGCAATCCTGGGAACTTGGTTTCATCAAATGTGACATTTACACTTTCTTCAATGATTTTGTGATCAATGACACAGACTTTGTAGGCAGTCATTTCTAATCCATATCCCATGAAGATGCCTTCATAAGCTTTAGCATCAAACTTTCTTTTTCTTTCATGATTGTCAATCATCATGAAACACTTACTCCCAAATACATAAAAATATTTGACAGTAGGTTTCTTTACTGTTAACAGATAGTAAGGAGTGTTTCCATGAGTCTTGTTGATCAAGGTTCTGTTCTGTGTGTAGCAAGCTGTGTTAATAGCTTCTGCCCAGAAATATGTTGGTAACTTAGAATCATTCAACATAGTTCTCGCAGCTTCAATGAGAGTTTTGTTCTTCCTTTATACAACTCCATTTTGTTGTGGTGTCCTGGAAGTGGAGAATTGTTGGACAATGACTTCTTCCTTGCAGAAGTTTCCCAATGTTGCATTTCTGAACTCAGTACCATTGTCACTCCTTAGATATTGAACTTGAGCTTTAGGGGTTCTTTCAAGAACTCTTATGTGATCAATGATTTCTTGAGCAGCTTCGTCCTTTGTCTCTAAAAACTTCACCCAAGTGTACCTTGAGTAGTCATCCACCATTACCAGGGCATATCTCTTTCTTGCAAGAGATTGAACATTTACTGGACCAAACAAATCCATATGAATTAATTTGAATAGCTCAGTGTTGGTATTCACTTGCTTTGACTTGTGCACAGATCTTTTCAATTTACCCATTTGACAATCCTCACATAGTCCTTCTTGACAAAATTCCTGTTGAGGTAGTCCTCTCACCAAATCCTTCTTCATCAGAATATTCATATTCTTGAAATTGAGATGTGAGAGCTTCTTGTACCAAAGCATGCTTTCACCAATTGATGCTTTACTGTAAAAATAGTAAGCCTTGTCTTTCTTCACAGAGTTTAAGTCTGCAACAAACAAGCTTCCTTTCCTAACTCCTTTCAAAGAGAGGCTTCCATCCTTCTTGTGATAGATATTACAAACCATCATATCAAAATCAACCTTAAATACCCTGTCACTGAATTGGCTGACACTGAGTAGGTTGTTCTTCAATCCATTAACAAGAGCAATATCTTCAATGACAACATTTCCAATTTCCAAACAGCCCATATCCCACAGTGTAACCTTTGCTGTTGTCTCCAAAAGTTATGATTGGGCCGGCTTTCTCCACAAAATGTGATAGCAGGGCTATATCACCAGTCATGTGCCTGGAACATCCACTATCGATGATCTACATGACTTGCTTCTGCTTCTTGCCCTGCAAAACAGATGATTTTAATTTGCATCTGGTACCCAAACTCTGTTGGGTCCTGCAGTTATAGCATTATTGTTCATATCATTCTACTTCACATTTAAATCAATACTAGAATCCTCCTGTCTAACTTCTTTTGCTGTCCACTTCTTTCTAGAGTTAGACTTGGTCTTTCTTTTAGTGGAAGCAGCCTTTATACAAATATAGGTAGGCATAGAAGTCTCAGCAGTTTCTAAATAGGAGCATCTTTCAGTAGACAGAATAGGCGGATTGAAACAAGTACTCATGACAACAATTTTGCATGGCATACAGTCAATGTTATTACAGACATCCATATTTTTTTGCATAATGGGGGTTCTATGTAAGTTACCACTAACATTGGTCGCATTAACCTTGTCATGTTTGGGTTTCTTATAAACAAATGTTAAATGTTGAGATGATCCACAATTATTGCAAAGCTTCCTAGGGGCATTCTTAACATAACTATATTCATTCTTCTTATCAATCCCTAACTTGCCATTCCTATTCTTAGGCTTATAGACATTTGCTTTGACAGTATGTTCTGAAGTTGCTATTGAGCTACCTTTGACAGTATCTTTCTTTCCCTCTGTCTTGACAGCAAGTTTGAAAGTTGTTGTTTGGGTTTTCTCTTGACAGTATCTTTTGAAGTTTCTGTCTCATCCTTGTTGTCAGCTACTTTAGAACATTATGTCTGATTGCTTGGTAGAGTTTTTGTCACGGGAGACTTGACAGTATCTTTTCCTTTGCTCAGTGTGCTGTCAATGCACTCATCTTCATCAAGTAGCTCTTGTTTGATGAACAAGGAGGTTTCATCAAAATCATCTTGAAGATTTTTGAAAATCGGTTTGTAAACTCTTTTGAGATTATGAGGTTTGACAACATCACTATCATCAAGAGCAATTGCCTTTCCATGCCTGCTACCATACTCGAAACCTATTCCTACCTTCTGATTCTCAGTGTGATTATTATGATATTCCTGGACTAACTTAGAAGAGCTTCTAAAAGCTTTGAGTTTAAACTCATTTTCTAAAATTTGACTCCTGAGAAATTCTTCTATTTCCTTAGCACAGACAATATCGTTTTTCAACCTAGCATTCTCTTGAGCTAATGAATCTAGGGGACTGGTTCTTAGCAACAGCATTTCATTTTTAGATTTGAGAGTTTCATTCTGTTTAGTTAACTTAGCAATTTCTTCGTGAGTAGCAGATAAACTAACATGAATGTTAAACATCTCACAGCACTTAAATCTTCAATGGTATGCTTGTACTCAGTTTTAGACATATCAAGTAAGACTAGGGATGGTACCTAATTTGATGAACTTGAAGCTTCTTCATCAGATTTAGTTATGAGTGCTAAGTTCACAAACTCCTCTTCTTCTTCATCTTCAGAATCATCCCAGCATTTTCCTTCAGCCACATAGGCTTTCCCTTGATTCTTCTTAAACTGATTTTCAGATCCTTTTCCCCGATTCTGTCTTGGTCTTCTGCACTCAGTAGCAAAATGACCTAGATCATTGCAGTTGTAACACCTGAACTTCGACCTATCCACCATCCCTATCTTGTATCCTCCTCTTGTGGCACCACCAGTGGCTTTTGAAAAACTTCCCTTGTTGAACTTAGATGATTGACCCTGTGGCTTGTATGACTTGTCCCTTTTGAACTTGATATTCTTGAATCTCTTAGCCATATAAGCCATGGTTGGATTATCCATGCTTTCAATCTCTTCTACTGTGTAGAAGTCTTCATCTTCAACATCTTTGAGCTGCAGAACCACCTTCTCCTCGTCATCCAACACCTCTTCAATCTTCAAAGATGGCATCTGTGTTGGTTGTGAACTTTGTGATGGTTCACTTGGACAAGCTACTTGTGGTTCATGAGCTACAAGGGCTCCTAACATGTTTGCTACCTTTTCCTTTGGTTCCAGTTTGAATAGCTCTCTTTTGAAAAGTTCGAGTTCATATGATTTGAGCACACCATAAAGAGTTTCAAGAGAGACATCATACGAGTTTCTTCCTTCTCTTATGGCTGTGACTTTGTGCTCAAAATGCTCAGGGAGAGTGAGCAGAAATTTGATGTTAATCTCCTTTCTATCATAGAACTTTCCATGAATTTGTAACTCAGCTATTAGCTTACTGAACCTCTCAAACATGTGTGTAAGTTCTTCTCCTGGTTTAGCCATAAAGGCTTCATATTGTGATACAAGAATTTGCCTTTGATTTTCACGAACCTCTTCACTTCCTTCACACAGTAACTCTATCTTACTCCACATCTCTTTTGCAGATACCACACATGGCTTTGTCTAATGTAAGAGAATCGAGTAAGATAAGTTGTAAGTAGTCGTCCAAAACTACTTTCTCCTTTTCGGTCTCTGTGTACTCTGAAGGCTTCTTAGCAACCCAGTGGGCTGGAATGAGTTCATCATTCACAGTAGCAGCAGCTACTTCCTTCTGAGGTATGAAGGGACCGTTCTCAAGGATTCCCAAGTACAGTGGATGGGCAGCTTTGATAAATAACAAGATCTTTCTTTTCTAGAAATTGTAGTTCTCTTTATCAAAGACTGGAATCTTGATTCCACTTGACTTCTGAACACTCGTCATGATCTTCAGATTTGTATATCAATATGGATGCTTTGATACCAGTTGTTGGTCCCGAAGTATTGCAGAAGGGGGGGGGGTGAGTGCAATACTGATAAAATTCAATCTTTAAAACAACAACGATGATAAAGATTATAAGTTATCAGTAGATGTATGCAAGCAATAAGTGAAACAAGATTTCTCACAAAATAAATGTTTTATTAATCTTGTGTGAAGTGTTGCTACAAACTAGAGAAAATGTTCTCCAGCTTCGTTGTCTCTTGAGATTACAAGATTGCTTCGTGTGCGTACATGTGCATAGAAAATAATCTGAGATGTGTATATAAGAAGACTAAGATACTCTGTTGTCTCTATCGCATGAGGTGTTGAGCTGCTGTCATTTTCAAGTGGCAGCTCACTACAATTTGCACACCCATGTGACTTTCCTAAATTGCTATACAGACAGGATAAACCTTATAAGTAAATCAACCTAGATTCTTTCTATTTCTAGCTAATACAATTCTAGTAGATGTGGATATTACATACACCTCGAATTGACCAGCCTTGTCTTGTGAATCTCTTAAGCTTCCGTCGTAGTCTTTGCAGGTCTGCTACAAACGATAGAGTGTTGCAGCAAATCTATTTCTTGAACATGTAACCTGTCACGGGCTTTGACTGAGAAAAATACCCATATCAAATAATTCAATGTGACAGTAACCTTAACCGCCGAGTCTGCTGTCAAAGGAATATTCAGTGGTTGATAGTACGAGGTCCCGCCAATGTTGCTGTCGGAACTCCAAACTTGCTGTCAAGTGTGAGAATGTTACTGTCCCATGCTTCAGCCAATGTTGCTGTCGGATATAGCTTTGTCGTGACTTTGCAACATTTGTCTTCTTGTAACCTTACTGTCAAGAACATGACAATAACTTTTATTCTTGCTGTTTTCTGGATGTATTCCTTGAGGCTTGAACAAATGTATGAACTTCTCCCAAATCATACAATTATTACATGACAGCAATTATTCGATTACAAAGACATACTCTGCCTGTGATAGTATGTTCAACTTAGTAAAAACTAAGTACAGGAAAATATAGTTAAGTTGTCTCTATGCTATCACCCATAAATCCCAACACGGTCCCTAACAATCAATTGTCAGGGAACAGGACCCATGGCTTATTATCAGTTTATGGACCCTAGTAGTTTAAGTACATGGGGTTGTTAATATCACTTGAAAGAATGAGGGGATCCTTCTTCTTTTATTATATTCATATTTGTATCATTTGTGTTTTTTTGGTGTTCTTTTTTTTTTTTAGAAAAAATATTGCGAAATATTCTTAAAAATATTAAAAGTAATAGAGGTGTTTTTATAAAGAAGATTATTTTTCAAAGATATCTTTATAAAATAAAATTAGGAGTTTGAAAAATCGGATTTGCGGTCCGGTTGATAGAATTCGGATCGAATATCCGACTTTTTGGATCGTGAAAAATCTTTTCCCCGATTTTGCATCCGGTTTAACTGAATATCTGGAATTCAGATATCCATTTAAATCGGATCAGAAACCTGTTAATGCGAATCTGAATTAATCAAATAAAATATTTTTTAATTTATAAAAAAAATTTAATTTCTATTATAATTTGATAAGTTATCATTAACTTACTAACGGTAAAATAACTAATAACATTTTGGGTGAACGCCCTATCTACCCAAAAATTAAATATAGGGAACCAAAATATCCACAGCTAGTTGGGACGGCCCTAAATCCCACGGGACACGATACTACCAATGCCGTTTCTGGAAAAAGAGTATTTCATAAGACACGCTTCTGGAAACGGAGTATTGTTGAAACACGCCTCTGACAAAGAAGAATTCCACTGAAGATATATACGCTACTTCCAGAAGCGCATCTTAGGATACACAACTGGGAGTGGCGCATCCCTCTTCTAGCTCCTTTGTTTGTAGAGAGTCGCGAGAGAAGCTCTCGTCGGCGACTTGTCTCCTTCTCTCTGTTCATCCCTCTCCCGTAGTTTTCCAGTCACGAGCTATACACCAATCGAACCACCTTCCTCTCAACTACAATCCTATACAGGTTTCATACCATTTCATTTGCCGAATTCAAGATCTCGCGACTTATATTCAAAATCGCGATTCCGGCGACCATTTTTCTCTCCCTCCGTTCACCCCCTTCCTGTGTTTGTTCAATCACGTTATACACACCAATCGATTCATCTCTTCACTCTCTACACATCCACACCAGTTTCATAGCATTTCATTCGCTAGATTTGAAACGCCTAAAATCAATTTGTCACCGGCGAGAGGCTGCAGCCGAATGTTTCAGACTTGCTACAGTACGAGGGATACGCTGTTTCTAGTCGCGTATCTCGTGGGTAGATAGGGCCATATGTTCCGGAAATGGGCATTTTGGACCATAGATACCTCATTTTGAGGCATTTTGGTCATTATCTTTAACATTTTTGACATCAACATTTCATACTTTAACCTTTATAAATTCATCCTTTTTATTTTTATCTTGAACCATCATATACTATCATTCATTTTTTAAATTAGTTCTTCTAAATATATTTTGAGAGATATTAATAACACACTAACTCTTGAATTTATAATTTTAAGTAAAAAATTAATATTGAATGAGAATACTATTTCATTTGCTAAGTTTTTAATATTTTTATTATTGTAACTTCTTAAAATAAATTATTTTAGATAAAATGATTAATTAAAAGAAAAATGTACTTGAAGTTGATTTATGAATTTATGAGATTTTCACGTATAAATATATTGGATTGTATTTTTATGTTTATAATTTTATATCATAACATAATTTCAAATGTATCTTTATGTTATTACGTATATAATGCCTTCTGAATTCATGTAATACATAATAAATTTATTAGTGATAAATTTTTACTTAATTTAATATGTCATATGTTGAATTATTTTTCTTTAAAATGTTCATTATTTATCAAATATATAAATTACTTTTTTAAGAAATACTAAAAATTTGATCGGATCCGGATATTCGATTTTACGAATCCATATCCGAATTAAAAAAAAACGGATCGGAATAATAACCCTAAGACTTGTCTTCCCAGCTATATAATAAGCCTTACGCCTTACCATGCGATCATTACCTATCGGTTGTGTACTTTTATAGTTTTATGTTTCGAACTGCTACGAAATTCCGTAATCTTTTCGTGCGTCTTTAACCCTACTTTCACAATTGAAGTTTTGAGCGGGATTAATGGAGAAGACTAGCTCCCCGTAATACTCGTATCACTGAATTTCTGTTATATACTTATTTTCCTGCGCATAGATATTTACGTGTTCTTAATCCTCGCAGTTAAATTTTTTTACTCATCAACTTTTGTTTTGATAAAATTTCAGAGCAGAAGAATCTACTGGTGCTCAACACAGAGTTGAAAAGCCTCCCCCACGTTACCCTCCAATTCCTCGCAGTAAGTTGGTGTCGTGTATTTATTTGTGAGCATAGCTACTTACGTGAATCTATTCGCATCAATATTTATTTCCAGTTTATTTTTGTTCTTTTAATGCAGGACGACATGGAGCAGGTACTCTTGGACTCCTCGGCGATCAGATTTTTCCTAAGATCAAACTCGTGGAAGATTTTGTTTCCGAGAAGTGGAGGTTATTGCGAAACAATAAATAAAAAAGATTTAGTTTACCTTTGTTTTTATAATTTCAGTTATATTGATATAGGTAGGAGAATAAAGGGACTTGTTTACTAATTGGTCGTAGAATTTAACTTCCTTCTTGTAGCTATGCCGACTGAGATGTGATAATCCTGAAACTCTTGTATAGTTCAAGTACTAATTAATAATTGCTACATATTAATCTACATTGCATTTTTTTTTAATTCTCAGCTAGCTACCACAGTGGTTAAGATGCCGTGTTGTTTATCTAGTTCTTATAAAGCCATGAGCAATGTAGGATTACATTGCCGTTTGTTGCATTTGATTTTTTGAATGCTGTTTACGGGATTGCGTTAATGTGAGCATTTGATCTGTGAATCCTATTTACAGGATTGTGCTAATGTTATCATTTGATCTGTGAGTGCTATTTATAGGATTGTGTTAATGATTTACGCCTTCAGACTTGACATATGCTTTATAGAAACATAATCTAGCTGAAGTAGGAGGTTGATAACTGATGTGAAGAGAACCTTGAGAGGTAAAAGGCAGCTTGATGAGTATGATTATAAGGACGATTCATATGTATGCACAACTTGGCGATGATTCAGGCCTTTTTTGTTTCAAAGATTCCAATAGGTGTCAAAGTGTGAGTTTAACAAAAGCTTTGAAATCCCCCATAAATGTATGTGAAACATAGAAAGTAAATGAGCAACTATTTGAGAACATTAGCTTTCTAGAAAGCTTGTTCTTAGGTTTTTCATGGCCTTCTCTCCCATGACTCCAAAAAGGGATCGCTGCAAGGTATAAGCAGTTGCGCAATCCTTTTGAAGATAAGTGAATGCTTTTCATATGATAGTGTTGTTATGATGAAGAAACCAAATATAAGTTTAAGATGCCAGAAAAAAGCCTGCAGAAGAACCAAACCATAGTATGAACAGCGTGTTTGTAGACTCTCTTTCCTTTTGTGCCTCATTACTATCCATTACCATATAATTTGTTAAACTTGTTCTGTTCAAAACATGGTATAATTTTACTGCCTGTATTATTGGCTACTTGGCTGTGGATTCTGGTACCAACAGACCTTGTAAATTGTAGAACTTGCTACTTTCAATCAAACATGGTGCTTAATTTCCTATCTGTGTAACTTGTCCGCTGTCTGCAACTAAGATAATATCTGGATCAATGCTTGACTGCCTGTGTACAATGATTATGACAATTCTCCGAGTAGCAGTCTTAAGGGCATGCCAAACCCGCTTCTATATACATCTAAAATAATAGAAATTGAGGGTTCTTTAAAATGAATTTTGTAAGTGCAGTCCGCTGTTTCTGTTCACCTGATAAATCCACACCCCTTGGTCCTTACTACTCCCTCCGTCCCATAATACAAGTCACTTTTGGAAAAATTACGCATCTTAAGAAAACATTAATTTGAGGATACATTTCCTTTTATGCCCATTATAAATGCATTGACTTTTAAGAATATGATCTATTTTATACTTTTGGTCACTCTTCATTAATTGCTATACAATTTTTAAAAAGGGTAATTTAGGAAAAGTGACATAAATTTACATTGAAAATTGGAAATTGACATGTATTATGGGAAAAAAAATTCTCTCAAAAGAGACTACTATTGTGGGACGGAGGGAGTATATTCAGAATGCTTAGAAATGAATTTTTTTTAAAAAAATTATAATATGAAAAGGATATAATTAAAAAAGGATACAATTCAATTTTATTTATTTTTTTTATTAATATTAAAGCTTTAATTGGAAAATAATTTTTAAACCATCACTAAATTAAAGATTATTTTGTTAATTTCATGCAGGCTGTAAAATCGTTAAAATCAAATTTTAATAATTCAAGATAGAGCACAAATATTAAATTGAACTTGTAAAATCTTATATATATCAATTTTTTAACAACACTTTGATATGTAAATTATGCACGGTTCTTTTAAATTTTATTTATTTAATAATTTAATTTTGTATGTTTTATTTTCAAATTTTCTATTTTAAGTATTTGATTGTTAATACAACTATCTTCAAATATTAAGAAGGTTATTTTGATAATTAAAACAAAATATAAGTAGATTTCCTAAATAGAATAGAATTTTCAATATAAAAATCGTCAATTTCATATCTTTTTTGTTTCTTGATAGTTTTAATTGGAGAAAATTATTAAATCATGACTAAATTAAAGATTATTTTGTTAATTTCACGTAGGCTGTAAAATCATCAAATTCAAGTTTTAAGAATTCAAGATAAAATATATAATAAATTGAACGTGTAAAATATATATATATGTGTATATATATATACATACAGATATATATATATATATATATATATATATATATATAGTTGCACTCCATACAGAATACTTTAAATAAAGAACAACAAAGAACAGGTATTATCACCGTTGATTTTTTGAACGCCCAAGATTAAAAGATTAAAACAGATATGCCCGTTCATAGCCAAACATAACACTTTTACGACTCCCGAAAAAACCCGTCAGTACACAAAGTTCATGTAGGATAATCAAGTCGAAATTGAAGATTCTAAGCCCATAATCGAAAAATCGAGGCCTAAATTGAAGATTCAAATATCAGAATCATACAAACCAAACAGAAATCATCGAATCCAAGCAGAAATTGAAGAATCGAAGCATAAATTAAAGAATCCAAGCAATAATCGAAAACGGAGTTAATTCCTTCAATATTTAGTGTGGAATCGTCGGGAAAATAGTCAAAAACTTGAAGAGTCGTTCAGAATCATTCAAAACTGCGCGAAATCGTTGAGGTAATGGTTTAAAAGTTAAATTTTATGATTTTGTGTCTAATATCTACATGATACTTGCGATTGGCGATTCTATCCAAATTTTGTATGTATATATCTGTATCTATACATGTATTTGATTCTATAAGAAATTTACAAGTGATTCTCTATGAGATTCTCCAATATACGCATGATATTTGTTTTTATTAAACCAGACGATGAATATTTGTTTAAAGTGTTTTTTCTAGAGTGAGTGATTCTTTGTTAAATTTACAAGTGATTCTCTGTTTGATTTTCTGTTAGATTTTACACTAGATGATTTTCTGTTTAAAGCGTTTCTCAGTTTGTAATAAATTTGATTTTATAAACTTATATTATTTTGATGCTATTTTTAATGAGATGCTATATTAGATTCTATGGTAAATATGATTCAATGAGATGCTATACTAGATTCTATTGTAAATATGATTCAATGAGATGCTATATTAGGTGCTGACACATTCTTGGAGGTAATTATATTTGTATTTAGATTAATTTGCTCCTGCTCTAAATTAACATTCTTAAGATTCAATGTTTAATCATGTGTGTGAGTGTAAGTTAGTTGTATAAAGTTTAATCGTTGATATGTATATAAGAAAATGTTATAGGGTTGATAAAAAAATGCTTTTATTGATGCTGTTGCTACCTAGAGAATCATGTTCGCCATATATGTAACAAAATGATCTAAATTACTGCCTTCTGGCTAATATTTGTATTCAGAACTCTGTTTGAAAGAGCTAGTATGTTGCTACTATTTATTTGGTTCCTAGTTTCGTCATGATTTTGTTCCTGGATATCAATTTTGATGCTCTTATTACTTGATACTTTTTTTCCTGGATTTCAATTTTGATAACTTATAGTTGATTATTTTGATTGTATGGAGACAGGTGTAGTTGATTGGTGCCCCTGCGGGGCCTTCTAACAGATGACTTATGATGAAATTGAGCTATATATCAGCTTCTGTGTCATTTGAGTCGGTGATTTTTTGATTTATTGACATATCTATTTCTTCTGAAACAAGTTACAATAGAGAGGATACAAGATTCTGTTGGTCAAAGGTGAAAACATGTTTTCGTACCTTTTTCCACATGTTAAAGTTTGCAACTTGCTTTATCTAACTGCGTGACTTGTCTTTATTTTTTGTAGAGAATTTGAAGATGGTGAAAACTTGAAAGATGATCCTAAGGATCAGAGCTTCAGGATGCATTTAAGTAATAGTGATATCAATGAAAGCTTCAAAACTAATGATTCTGAAGTAAGAATTTACCAGCCAAAGGCATAACATTATCTTTATTTGTTGTTTCACCTTGCCACTTTGGTAACTTTATCCTTGCTTGATAAGGAATCCACTTTTTGAATTAAAACATTGAGGTGTCTCAATGTCTCAGGAAGGATCTTTCAGTAACAAATAATATATATTAGCATCATATATTATACTTGAATCTCAGTGTCTCAGGAAGGATCTTTGGTAATATGATGATAATATATATTAGCATCATATATTATACTTGAATCTCAGTGTCTCAGGAAGGATCTTTCAGTAACAAATAAATTTTGATATTTACACAAAATGCTATGAGGTGGTTAAGATGGATGTGCTATGAGGTGGTTAAGATGAATGTAATGAGTTTTCATTGTGAAAATCAGTAGCAAATGTGTCATATAGAAAAACTTTGTCCATTTCACCTAGTAGATTGAGTTTCTTCTCTTGTGGTATGGATCTGAATTTAAGGTTCTTTAAGTTCTTATTCTATCTGGTTGGCATTTTAGTCCTACATAGGTTTGATGAGATGTTTTAGAGGCTGCAATCTTCTCTTCTTTTGAAATTTTTTGACTGGTTGGAAGGAAATAGTGGAGAATTAGGTCTAATTTTGCGTATAACCTCCCCATCCCTGCCCTCTCTACGTGGATGTCATATGTAATTATCATTTCATTCTATGTTGTGATGCTTTTGTTCTTTCAGTACGTGATGATTTTAGTAGTGCCAGTTTAAGGGGTCATGGTTATCCATTTTACAATATCATAGAATTCGAACTTGTATTAGACTCTTCAACCAAAGCTACCTTAATTTATGTTTCAGTTTTAGTTTATTTTGTAATTTTCTAATGCTTTTTATGCATTGTGGCAGGAAAATTGAAATGGGAATTCAACCAAACCTGCGAACAACATCTACAAAAGATTCATTGCCTACTCATGAAGTTGCTAATAGCTCCTAGTCAGAATTTAAATTGGAATTGTTTGGTTTTGATTCTCTTGTTAATATTCTAGGTCTTAAGAGGTATGAGAGTCTAGACTTCTCTTTTACCTACACATTTGCCCAAGCCTATGAAACATGAAATCTGTTTACTTGTATGCTGTTTACTTGTATGCTGAACCATCATTCTCATCAAGATATCTAATCCAGTTACCTTCATTATATACTGCAAAACTAAGAGTATCAATGTCTGGAAATACTTTTTCTTACTTTAAGTTTTATCTTGTGTGGGCACAAGATGCTGATATCTTGTAAGAATGAACGCTTGAAAAGGTTCTTGCTTGGCAATCTCATATAAATTACCATTGACTACTTGTACACGTTCAAGTGCTTATTAATGAATCTTGTCCATGATAATCAGCCTTCAACACACTTTACTAGTACTTGCACATAATTTATTATCTTACGTTGTAATGCCATTTATTAATATATGATAGGTTTTAACACTACTAGTTTTAAAAAAGTGCCCCTGACGGGGCCCATTTTAAGAAAATAAAAAAAAATACAATTATAGAGTAATATACTAATCCTATAATCTAGATAGTGTTTTATTAATGTATAAGGGTGTAGCCCAAGATTTATTCATTTAAAATGATTTCCATGGATATAATTGTAATGCTCTTGAGATTTTTATTTAACACTATTTACCAACACAAAAGAATCTTTATGTTGACGAGATTTGAAATTTGTCTACATAGGTTTTGTATGTTGTCAATAGATTTTATATTGACGGATTTGAAATTTGTCTACATAGATTTTATTTAATACTATATACCAACATAAAAGATTCTGCTGTACGTTGTCCACTTGTCCTAACTGTCATTTTATAACTTATATTTATGTGTGGCCAGTTGATCTGTAAAAGATGGATTTATTAAAAGTTCATACTGACCCTGCTATTTTTGATAATATGTTAAATATGTAGGATAGAGGTGGCTGCTCAGCTGAAGATTTCTGTAACCATATTCATAGAAGCTTGGTGAAGGAGGTAAAGTATGTGTTAGTCTGGGGCACAAGTGCGAGGCACAACCCACAGAATTGTGGCCTTAGTCAGGTTCTTCACAATGAGGATGTGGTTCAAATTGTTAAGAAGAAGGTACGTATTGAACAACTTCAGTACCAAAGAATTAAACAACTTACATATCCTGTTAATGTGTCACATATCAAACATGCCATTGTCTTTAAGTTTTGAGTCAGCCCATGAAATTTTCTATTGCTCTCGTGTGCTGTAATTTATAAAGTTTAGTTGCATGGAGATCTTATTCTTGAAGATCACTCCAGTTGTTATATATATTATTGTTACCATAGGAAAATCGATTTGCCTGATGTTAAAATAATACTTGTTATTGCATTCTGCAGGAGAGGGAAGGTGAAGGTAGAGGTCGCTTCAAATCACATACAACGGGCCCTGCTCGAATAGTTGACAGGGAAAAGAAGGCACCCCTGAAACAGTAATGATAATGTCTTATCATCTCCGCTCAGCACCAAGATTAATCGTAGCTGAGAATATTGTTCTCTCAAAATCTATTCTTGGTGGAGAGTCAGAACTCAACAATATAGTTCTTCTGGCTGTGTTGTACTTGATAAGTTTTGCCTGATTATGAGATCATCAATTTCTGCATGGCGTATGTTAGTTAAGATTTACGAATTTGAAGAAAGTTGTGTTTTCCAAACTGCTGGTTTCTGAAAATAGATTTGAGTTTAAATTTGTGGATTGTACTTACGTTCCAGCACAAAAGACAACAGAGTTACGGAATCAAGGAACTTCAATGTTATTCGAGCTTAATGCACTTTAGGCAAGTTGAAGAAAAAATCCATTGCATGATGCATCCAGCATCCATTAGACCATGATAACCACACGAATTTTGAGCATATGAAGAAAAAAATTAGCATGGTGTACAATTATCTCGAGTCAAGATTGTATGTGCACTGTAAAATTTCAGATAATAAGAAAAAAAAAAGAATAATACATAAATTTCTTGGCATAATCATATTGTTATGCTACACAGGAAACCATATCAGCTCCATGATGATGCCTTGATAAATAAAGCTATCCAGACTTTTAAATCACTCAAGAAGGCTTATCTTAGTAAAGTAGTCAGGAAACCATCTTTACACTTATTCATACATGTTAAATTCGGATCATGTTTGTCATTATGATTAAACATGTTAACTAACAGGGGTTGTCAAAACTCAATCAAAAAACAAGGGGGAAAAGACAGAAGAAAAAATAGAATCCTCCTCTTCATCAGAATCTCACTTTTGTTTCTGTTTTATAAACCTTGCGAAACTCTGCCTGAACAGCTTAATGATTCTTGTTGGCTTTTTTCACATCAATAGCAACTGGAACTGATTTGGCCTGAAAATTAAATCAGCCACGGATCGAAAATGTTTCGTTACAAGATTGTTTCCAATAATATAGAACAGTATAACAACATTAAACCAAAACCAAACCAAACCAAACATACCCAGTATATCCCGCTCAAAGCAGGGTCTGGGGAGGGTAAGATGTACGCAGGCCATGCCCCTACTTTTTACAGTAGGGAGGCTGTTTCCGTGAAGACCCCCGGCTTTGTGCACAACAAGATAATGTGAAAAAAGTACAAGGATGATATGGATGAGGAAAGTAATCAACCGAACCTGAGCCCATGGCCTGGACCTCATGGGACTTACCTAAGCGGGCAAAGGGTAACCCTCTCCTGATCTAGGATGACCTCTGGACAAGCTCCCTGCTCCTGCAAAACCAGAAAACCGAAGACAATATGAAAACGAAAAGCCAAACTCCTAGGATAGCACTAGCCGAGACAACTCAACTCTCAGGCTCTCAACAACAGAACCGCTCCCTAGAAGAGAATCCACAACTCTAATCTGGCGCCTCCAGGAACTCCTATCGGCGATCAAGGTCTCATTCAGAAGAAAAATTAAGTGTTGCTACTATGCACATAGCAAAAGAGAATGCAACATGTAAAGGATTTCTGAACAAGTAATGAAACTAACCAACTGACGATACTTAAGAGCATCAAACATTTCAATATAACGCGACGGATCTCAAGGCGATCAAGCTGGGAGACATGTTTCCAGAATCTGTATACCCCAGCCAATGTCAATAGCCTTTCAGAGTATATTTGCCAAGTGTATCTAGAAATTAAACTAAATAGGATTGTTAGTGATTTAAGGTCATTGGCTTGTAAGTAAAAACAGAGGAATAACTTTGGGCTTACTTCTCCTGGATACGTTACAGGCCACCGGCTGAAATAGTCTCCCAGTGAGAAGGTTCAGTATTGCACTCAAAGAAATTTACAAGGAGCTCATCCACTTGGTCACCATGATAAGGATCAATGTGAACTTAGTTTCTTGCTCAGGAACAAGATCCATAAACAAAGATGGGTAGATGGGATCCAAAATCTTTAATCAATGTGAACTTAGTTTCTTGCTCAGGAACAAGATCCATAAACAAAGATGGGTAGATGGGATCCAAAATCTTCTGTGCAGAACCATCAGCACACATGAAGCACAACAGTCTCTAAGTTTATTGAATATTTAGTGCACTGAACTATTATCTACTCCAATGTTTAGAAAATGGAAAACTAATGTAATCTTTATAAAGAGTGTAATATATGATAAGTTATCTTTATATTTTCAAAGATAACAGAGTGTAGCACATTCTAATAGTTCTTTCGAATCAAACAACTTGTGGACAGTAGTAGCAAAGCTTTCCATTTACATTTCCCATATCAAACAGTGAACAAGATAAGAAAAAAGATTACTCACACTTGAAAAAAAGCGACCAACTGCCTGCTCCTAACTTCACTACACCCTCTTTTAATTTTAACTTCGTTACATCAGATCATTTTTATTTGCAGAATGCAATCACAAAACAAACCTCCTTTCACCAATATGAGTCTCATTTCAACTTTTTAAAGTCGAGTAACGATATATGCTAATAAAACTCAAAACTAATCTGATCTCTGAAATATCTTAAGTACTCTATGGCTAGTAGTAGTCTTTGATACTACTTCAGTACCACTACTAAACTAAAATAAATTAAGAGTAGAATCTCAAGTAGAATCAAAAGTGTGAAACTTAGAAAATGATAAAACACAATTCAATACAACTAACACACAGATATATATCTGAGAATCAAAACTATAAATGTAGAATCAAGCTGAGAATCATTATTATTCAAAAGACAGATGGACAATTAAGGTAGAATCTAACATAGAATCAATATATAAAAATTCTCAAAAATACATAAAACTTAAGTACAACTGAATTTTCACAACATAATACAGAATCTAGCATAGAATCAACCTTATTATACAGAATCTTATACCAAAAACAAGTAACCTTATTATACAGAATCTACAGTTCAAACTAATATGGAATCGATTATAGAATCAAAAGCAACAAAGATAACAAATTTGTGTAACACAAATGCAATAACAAAGCCACTTAAATCAAACCTCATTAAACAGAATCAAGCACAGAATCACTTAAAAAGAATCTTATACCAAAACGAAATTGAAAAATGGAAATCATTCATAACATAGAGAGTAGAATCTAACATAGAATCAAACTCCAGAATATCTTAAAATCCTAAAAATCAATGTAAACTATAAACCTATGAACCATTGAACCTGACAAGCATTCATTAATGTCGTTAGCATTGAGTCCGCAGTAAGCAACAAAGCATTATTCGAAGTAGAACACATCACGGAAAATTGATAAAATCAGCTTAATTGTTGTTAACATGATCGATAAACAAAAAAGAGGTAAACAAGTAGTCTGTGCAAAAAAGATGGATAAACACAACAGAAGATCGATAAACACAAGAAAAGACGGTGAAATGGATAAAAATTAGCAAAGAGAGATCGCTGAGAGACGAGAAGAGATCGAGGAATTGTATATGCGTGGGATGTAGATACAAGTTATAACATAATTATGTTTTAATTGATTAACAATAGGTTATAACACAACCGTTGGATTGTAAATAAAATGCACGGTCCAGATTAGAAGTAGGTGTTCTTTATTGTTCTTTATTTAAGGGTGTTCTGTATGGAGCAATTGCCTATATATATATATCAATTTCATAACAACAAGATGTAAACTAATAATTTGATAATCTACGTATACTTTAATTTTTTAGGGCGATTTTTTTTAATTATAATCCTTTTCATATTATATTTTTACACTAAAAGATAATATTGGCACTATTAATTCATAGTTGAACACCTTTTGCAGAGCTTCAGATACTTATTTAGTTGGGCAGTTTGAAAATCTATGAAATGATTTTTTCAGTTTCATTATTTGTAGTTATATTTCTATATTAGCACATAATTATTATATTTGTACCCCTACTTAGGATCAATTTAAATATATACATACTCTGAATATATATAAAACCAAGAAAATAAAATTTTAAGGGGGTCAACTGACCCCTCTTACCCCTATTAGAATTCGCCTCTGCTTATTATAGTGCTTAGTCAAAGTGTGGTACTAAAATAAACTCGTGGTTCAACTTAAGCATTTTCAAGATTCTTTAACAACTTGGTACATTCGTGTCATTTTTGACAATACTCTAGCAACTTGGTACATCGATATTTATGTCATCTTCCGCAATACTCTTTATTTTCATTTTTGTTAGTACCACAAGAACCAAACAATTCAAGAACTATAGAACACTAAGATTATTCTTAATAAATATATAAAATAATCAATATGAACAATCTTTTCATTTTCATAAGAACTATATATACAAACGATGACATTTTACACACAAAAAGGCGAAGTTTCAACAATGTACCTGTGTTTTGGATGAGAAAGAGTGAAAGAAATGAGCTGACTGTCTGTGTTCTTCTCTCGAGCTTACAAAACGAAGAGAATTAAACATAGGGGTTACATAATTCGAACGAGTTTGGAGCTTTTCCAAAACGAGTACTAAATGGGCCTATAATATAAGGGGATAGCTAAAGTGTCCTTGGATGTTAAAAAGATAGAGCTGGGTCAATAATACGAGTTTACCTTTCCCAAAACGAGTACTAATGGGCCTATAATATAAGGGGAAAGCTAATCCAGAATAAGTTAACTTATTTTAAGATAAAGTTAGAGATTCTTAACTTTCGAACTTATTTTTCAACTTATTTTTGCAACTTATTGAATCTTAAGTATACATTAAATAATTGTATAAAAAAAAATTATCAAAATATAAAATTTTTACCCGAAAATAAGTCAATAAGTCCATTATAAAAGGTAAGCCAAACAGGCCAAAAGTATGTCCCTGGGATGTTAAGAAGATAGAGCTGGATCAATAATATGAGGCCATGAGGGGATAGCTAAGTTGTGTCTTTGAGACAGATGTTAAGAAGATAGAGCTGAGCCTATAATATAAGGGGATCGTTGAGTTGTGTCTTTGTGACAGATATTAATAAACTAAAAAGTGTATTGAAATACTATATGAAAAGATATATGTCAATGATTTAAATTATATATAATTATATTTTCTACATTGAATAACATTATCAAAGTAGGTCTTTTACATTGAATAGGATTAATGCAAAAATTGTAATTCTATTCTCATTAGATTTTGATTGTTTCTATTTGAATACTAATTATTAAATCATCACTAAATTAAATATAATTTTACGAGTTTCGCTTGGATTGTAAAAACATCCAAATTAGATTTCTAGATCTCAAAATAGAGCTCAAATAGTAAATATGAATTTCTTTAAATAGTAAATACTAATAAAAAAATAAAATAAATTCAATTCTAAGACAACCTTTTTTAATTATATCCTTTCAAAATTATAATTTTCTTTTTAAAATTCAATTCTAATACAACATTTTTAATTATATCGTTTTTAGATTATAATTTTATCCCTGCAATGCACGGATTTTTTTAATATTATAAAAAAAATCATAAATTTAAATTAATTTGATAATAATTATATAAATGTTATCCGTGATATTTCTAAAAAAGGAGGGATTTTATTTTTAAAATATAGAAAAAATGATAGGTTTTAGTTCATTTTAATTATTAGTATTTATAAAATTATTACTTCATTTTATTAAATAGAATGCTCGTGATATGATTAGAAAAAGAAAGTAATTAGTTAGAGAAAATAAAAACGTAATATGTTCTAGGTGAAAAAGGTAATTGATTAGTTTATAGTAATTATAAGTTAATTATGTTATTTTATTACATAAAAGTGCTCATAGTTTTTAGAAAATGAGAAATTAATGTTGCCCGTTATATTTCTACAAAAAAAAGAATTTAATTAGAAAAAATAAAAAAGATGATAAATTTTAGTTGAAAAGGTAATCGGTTAATTATTAGTATTATAATATTATTATTAATTTTTATTGAATATAAATGCCCGTGATATAATTGGAAAAAAGAAGGTTTATGTAACGTGTTTTGGTTGAAAAAGGTAACCGTCCATGATATAATTGGGAAAAGAAAGATTTTAGTTCAAGAAAAGGTAACGTCTTTTGATTGAAAAAGGTAATTGATTAGTTAATAGTAATTATAATATAATTATGTTATTTTATTAAATAAAATTGTTTGTAGTATTTTTAAAAAGGAGAAATTTTAGTTAGATAAAATATAAAAGATATTCTAATTTACTTGAAAAAGGAAATTATTTAATTATATAAAAGGTAATATGTTTAACCTGAAAAAAAAAATTGATTCATAAAGGATAAATTTTAGTTATATAAAATATAAAAGATATTGTATTTTACCTGAAAAAGAAAATTATTTAGTTCTTGAAAAAATAGAAAAGATAATATGTTTAACCTGAAAAAGGAAATTGATTAATTAGTTAGTAGATATGTAATTGAAAAATAGAAAAGGTAATATGTTTAATCTGAAAAAGGAATTTGATTCACGAAGGATAAATTTTAGTTAGATAAAATATAAAAGATATTGTATTTTATCTTAAAAAGAAAATTATTTAGTTCTTGAAAAAATAGAAGAGATAATATGTTTAACCTGAAAAAGGAAATTAATTAGTTTGTAGATATGTAATAGAGTAAGGGTAAATAAGTAAAATCAACAGGTACCGTACCGACCAACCAACCAACCAAACTTTTAATGTTCCGGCTTTTATATAATAGTATAGATTTTATCTTTCAAATTCACTTCTAATACTACACTTTCTAATTATATACTTTTTAGATTATAATTTTTTCTTTAATTTATATACTCGATGGTCTAGATGGGTCACGTTCTATGGTGAACCACACTAAACTGAGAACCGGAGAACTCTAATAAGTTCAGCAGCGGAACTTTAAGTTCAACAGTGGAACTTTAAGTTCAGCAATAGAATATTTGTTGAAAAAAGTAAGTTTAGTCGTAGAACTTTGTAGAAAAACAAGTTCAGTTGTAGAACTTTTAATGTCATATGCAAAACTCTAATAAGTTCAGCAGCGGAACTTTAAGTTCAACAGTGGAACTTTAAGTTCAGCAATAGAATATTTGTTGAAAAAAGTAAGTTCAGTCGTAGAACTTTGTAGAAAAACAAGTTCAGTTGTAGAACTTTTAATGTCATATGCAAAATTTTGAAAAAGAAACAAGTTCAATTGTAGAAATTTTAATTTCATGTACATAATTTTGAATTTCAATAGCAGAACACTATATTTTTATTACGAAACAAAATATGTTCTACAGTAGGATCCAGTGGTTCTCCGGTTCTCTTTTAGATAATGGTTCTAATTTGAATCAACCCCTGGTCTAGATTGTCTGTACCCGAAATTAGACGTTAGGAAAATTCACGATTTGCTACTCTTTTTTTTTTTTGACGAAATGCGGAATGATTCATATTTCTTGAAGGATACACTGCTTAACTCTGACTGGGACAGACCCCCAGTCAAAGATACGATCAGGATACATATGAGACACTTGAGCAAGCTCGTGTGCCGACATATTCGCAGATCGTTTGATAAAATACAACTGAAAATTGTTATAAATCCGTAAAAGATCTCTACAGTCCTCCACCACCTTGCCGAGTCTGGATCTCATGGGGATCGAACTCCGAATCAACTGAACCACTACTTGACAATCTGATTCCACCGTAACTGTGTGCCATTTCATTTCTTTAGCCCAGCTTAATGCCTCTTTGATCGCTATAGCCTCCGCCAAAGTTGGGTTCATATGCTCTGCTTCAATCTTCGTTTTGGCTAGGAGCAATTGGCCGTTGTGATTTCTGGCTATTAGTCCCATCCCCGAGGCACCTCGATTGGCAAAAATCGCTGCGTCAACTGTAATCTTTACTTCGTCTGTTTGTGGCTTTACCCAGGAAACCGCACCATCACCTGCAGCTGCGTGAGTTATAGGTGCAACAATACTTCGACTCTGGGCATTTACCCACTGTGAAAGAAACTCCCAAGCCTTAGCAACGATTCTCAACACTGGCCCTCTCTTTCCCTTCCAAACAAGATCATTTCTGGCCCTCCAAATCGACCAACAGAGAGTGATAATCTTTGCCTTGTTCTTAATCGATTGACCCTGCATATTGGTCTCTAGCCATACCGGAAACTCCAAATTATCCTCTGTGTTAATACATGGGTCAAAGATTTTCCAACACGCAGAAGCTATCTTGCATTGAACTAAAGCGTGAAAGATAGACTCGATACCATCCTTGCAAACAGGACATATAATACTGATGTCTACATGCTTTGATTGTAGCTGTACTAGCGTGGGTAAACACGATGTACAGGCTCTCCAAATTAAGTTCAGAACCGGAGGAGGGGCTTTAATCTTCCACAGCGTCTTCCATAAGTTAACAGGAGCACCTGCATTCCAATCCTCTTTCTGAGACTGCATCAGCTTGTAAGCACTCTTGACAGAGTAGTGGCCTGAATGCTCTAACTTCCCGCTTAACACATCCTTTTCTAAGTCTTGTTCGATCTTGGTGTTCAATATGACTTGTTGATCTCTACTGTCAAACACATCCTCAATAATCTCTAAATCCCACTCCTTCGTGCCAATGCAAAAAAGAGAATCAACCTTTTGTGCTACTAGGACTGGGGAAGTCGTCGTGACATAAGGATTTTCCTTGTTGTTCAACCAAGGCTGATTTAGGATTTGAATATCTTTGCCGTTGCCTATTCTCCAAATCGCTCCGTCTGAGATTACTTTCCTTGCTTCGAGAATGCTCCGCCAAATAAAACTAGGGCTACTACCTAAGCTAGCCTCCATGAAATCTTTATTATGATAGTATTTGGCTTTATAAACACGGGCTACCAAACTGTTCTGATTAGTAACCAGGCGCCAACCCTGTTTTCCAAGCATGGCTAAGTTGAAGTCTCGAAGATATCGAAATCCCAAACCTCCTGTTTGTTTGTGTCTCGCCAATCTATCCCAGGACATCCAAATTATTTTTGAGCTTTGATTCTTCGAAGAATTCCAGAAAAATTTCGCCATACTCTTTTCAATATCTCGAATGAGCTCAAGGGGGAGAAGGAACACATTCATTGCGTATGAAGGTAAGACCTGCGCCACCATCTTAAGAAGGATCTCTTTTGTAGGCTTCGACATGTTTTTCTCATTCCAGTTCTGGATGCTGTTTAACACTCTATCCTTAAGATAGCTAAAGATTACCGTTTTATTTCTTCCCAGGATATTAGGAAGCCCCAGATATTTGCAAGCCTCATCAGCCTCCTTGATTTGAAGCTCATTGCATATTAACTGCTTGTTATATTCAATAACATTTGCGCTATAGAAAATCGTCGACTTGTTTATATTAACCTGTTGACCCGAGGCTTTTTCATAGGTTGACAGTAATTCCTTTATTTTCCTTGCTTCATTCAAGTCAGCCTTACAAAACAGGTAGCTGTCGTCTGCGAAAAGCATGTGACTGATAATAGGACCAATTTCGAACTCCCCATGGATAATATTATACTCAACTGTGGACACACACTGCATGACTAAACTTATCCACTTGTCACTGAAGCCCATAGCTGTCAAAATATCTCTCAGGAACTTCCATTCTATTCGATCGTAAGCCTTTGACATGTCCAGTTTTAAAGCCATGAAACCTTCTTTTCCAAACTTTTTACGCTTCAAATAATGCATAATTTCGAATGAAATCATGATGTTATCAGTGATGGAGCGCCCTGGCAAGAACGCACTTTGCGTATCTGAGATGACTGAATCCATAACTCCTTTCAAACGATTAGCAATCACCTTGGTGATAATTTTCATACTTACATTACATAAGGCTATAGGTCTCATGTCCGAGATCGATGTAGGGTGCTTTTTCTTGGGGATAAGAACGATATTGGTGTCATTTATGTGATCTGGAATTGCTCCGTTTTCGAAGAAATGCCTAATCACCTGCACTACATCCTTACCAATAACCTGCCAATTCTTCTGAAAAAATGCCGGGGTCATGCCATCTGGCCCCGGAGCTTTGTCAGGATGCATGTTGAAAACTGCTAATTTAACTTCTTCCTCCGTGACAGGCCCCAATAATTCTGTGTTCTGTTGATCAGAGATAGACTTATTGATGCAACTTAGAACCTCATCTGTATGTGTTTGACCTGTTGTGAATAAGAGTTGGAAGTAATTCTTGATTAGCTCTGGCAAGCCACTTTGCCAATCCACCCATGTCCCATTCTCGTTTTTTAATCTTTGAATGTGGTTGTTTCTCTTTCTCTTACTGCATGTCGCATGAAAATATTTAGTATTCTTATTACCTGCTTGTAACCACATTTGTTTGGACCTTTGCTTCCAGAAGATCTCTTTTTGATCTAACACCAAATGAAGTTGTCTGCGAGCATTTTCGTAAGCTGTGACTGAATGGGAATCTCTTTTGTTTCTTAAAAGCTTTAGAGCTTTTTGCATTCCTTGATCCTCTTACTAAAATAGCCCGTAATCTCTCGACCCCAAATCTCCAAGATTTCTGCACATCTTCTTATTTTCTGCATAAAATCGTCATTACTTCCTTGTTCCCAACCATCCTTAATAATCTGGAAACACATAGGCTCTACTAGCCATGCATTTTCGAAGCGAAAGTGGCGTTTTTTGCTTTCTCTTGACTGCTGCTCTGGAATTAATAGAAGGGGGCTATGATCGGATGGGGATCCTTCCATATTGTAAACTTTTGCCAGCTTATAGTTGTCCAGCCACAAAGGGTTAGCAAGGACTCTATCCAGACGAATTTCTATCCAGTGATCAGTGTTTCTGCCTCTTTCCCACGTGTATTGATGGCCAATAATATCTAAGTCTTGCAGATCCGTATCATGCATGCACTCCTTGAAGCCCTCGATCAGATGGGTAGGGTACAGAGATCCACCTTTTTTGTCTATCTGCGACGTGACATTGTTGAAGTCTCCAACCAGACACCAAGGGAGATTAGCATCCCTAGCTAGGTTTCTCAACAAGTCCCATGTCTTATGACGCTGGGATCTCGAAGGTTCCCCGTAGATACCTGTCAAACGCCAATCATCCTTTCCAGAAGAGCTAACCACAATGTCAATATACGAACGAGAATAGCTCAACAGCGTGACCCTTTCCGCGTTCTTCCAAAACATGGCAATACCACCACTTCTACCCTGAGGCTCCACTGCTACGAAACCTTCGAAGCCAAGAATAGCGCACAACTCATCCATTTTCTTATAGCTACTGATTGTTTCACATAAAAACACAAAAGACGGTTTCTCCAAACGGGTTATTTCTTTAAGGAACCGAATCTTCCCAGGGGAACCCATACCCTGGCAGTTCCAAGCTAAGGTATTCATGATGAATGGCGAGCCTGCAAAGCAGCACTCGCCAACATATCGTTTTTTGAAAACTGGTTGTCACCATATTGTGTTTCCATGTCAGTGGGATGGTCTTGAATTTTAATTAATTTTTCCTCTTGTTCCCTCCTTTTTCTTTTTAAATCCAATATTCCCATGTCTTCAGAACCTTTTTCCTCACCCCCATAACCCTCCATTTGCTTTGCAATATTCTCTTTCACATGCATTTCCTCTTTTTCACTACTTTTAATAATAATAGCACTATCCTCGGCATTTACTTCTTTGACCACTCCATCGATCTCTGAGAACTTTGTACTCCGGTTGTTTCCAGCCATTTCTTGGTCTGTGATTGACTGCCTCGCTGAAGTACCTGGTTTTGACCATTGTTGTTCTCCATCAGAAGTGTTCCTCAACCACCTTGATCCAGCATTAGCGATTGCATTTTTCGTAGTAGCACGTAACCAGGGGCCATATGCTCTGTCTACCACTTTATCCGGGTTTGCATACACCACATTACAATCCCGTTCAGAGTGACCTATTCGTCCACATACGAAGCAAAATGTGGCCAGCCTTTCATACTTGAAGTTAATCCAATTCCATACATTTCCTTCTCTCTTTAACTTCATTCTTCGTTTTATCGGTTTCTCAGTGTCTATAGCCACTCTAATACGTGCAAACGATTTCCAGGATCCCTCTAAGTTTGCAGGGTCTGATTTGATGAAGTTACCAATAGATGCTCCAATACTTTTAAGGACGACATCAGACAAAGAGCCTCTGGGGATGTCATATATTTGAATCCACATCTCTGCTTCCTTCAAGGGTATTAAGTGTGGATCTTCATCACCTTTCAACTGTTTAAGAACCAACATGGCTTGTTCGAATGCCCATGGACCCCCATCTATAACTTTCTGCAAGTCTAGCTTGTGATAGAACACGAATGAGTATCGAAAGCCTCCCAAATCATGGATCTCCATACCTTCTTTTGGCCTCCATAACGATGCGATGACATTCTTCATAGCGTTAAAGTTGATATTTTTGTCCGTCAAGAACTTCCCCACCAGGACATAGTCTTGCCTTACTTCAGCGGTTTTCACACTGCCAATATCTATCTCATCAACCTCCTCCTCCTCAAGAACTAAGTTTGCGTACATGTTTTCCAATGACCCCTCCATACGTGCCATAGGAGACGTTGAACGAAAGGATATGAATAAGTCGATATGAAAGAACAGGAGATAATTAAAGTGACTGAATGAGTAAGGGGCCAGGAAAGCTAAATTATAAATGCTGCCAGAAAGGACAGATAAAACTTGCCATGAGAGCAAGACTAAAAACTTGCCATGAGAGCAAGACAAAAAAATTTGTCGATTTGCTACTCTTAAAAATGAATGAATGGATCTTAGGTGCTGGATCTGGTTTTGTAGATCAGTTCAAAATTTGCTTGACAAAAAGAAGCTAAATCTTTGTGTAATGAATTATTATTGGTTTTTTTCAATCAAGGAAAAGAAACAACATGAAATAAGGCATACTGAAAAGTGGGAAAGTTTGAGGAGCTTCACTACTTTGTAATGTGAGTACAAGTTGTTTGAAGTTGAGAAAAAAGTTCAGCAATTGACAATTGTACGAGTTCTGGGCATTATTTTGTTCATCTACTTGGTATCCTTGATTTTATTAGTGATCACTCCTTGCACGGCTTTGATATTTACATTCTTTGGTTGATTACATACGCTGCCATTTATCCATGCAGCTGCTCTTTCAGCTTGCTTCGGGAAAGAGGCACATTGCCTTCGATTTCAGTTTATATTGCTTAGTGATCTTCGGATACACGTATTATAAAAAATATCTCTGCTATTTGTTGTCTGCTCCATGTTCTTTGTTGCACTCCTTAAACATGCTTCATTTGTTTGATTGGGTGTACTGAAGAAGTTTACAAAAAGACTGTATCAATTTTACTGTGATATTGCCAGCATCACAGGGAAAGACTATTTAGTATAAACCAGGAAACATGACGATCAAAATTGGTTTTGTGAACAAATGTTCTTTGCACATTGGTACTAGAATTTCAAAGACTACTTATCTAGGGGCTGTTTGAAAGATTTTAAGTTATTGTATACAGTTACAAGTTTGTTTTGGTGCACAGTTTCAAGTGAACAATCTTGTAATATAATCTGATAGAGAAAAGGGAATAATAAAATTACATTTCACTCAAGATCAACTTATGTGCTAGCACCAGGAAAAACACATATATTACTTATCAGTTGCCGTGTATTACTTATCAGTTGCGGATTGAAAGATGAAAATGGCTGTTAATACGCCAATAAGTGCTGTTACACCCAAAGCCACTGTTGGCAATGGCGAAGTGAGCCCGAAATTCTGCAATGGCATGAAATAAAATTCAGGGACTTGGCAAAGAGCTTATAAAAGAAAAAGTAGCTGCAACTGTGCTAATTTATTCAAATGATAGTGGCCTGACATACCTCTAGAAGGCCTTTGCCAGTTGATACTTCAACAGTGATAGCCACAGCAAACCCAATCATTGCAAATCGTCCTAGCCATATATCCAAGCCACCACCTTCCTTGGTTCCTTGCTCAGATCTTATAGAAAAAATTCCTGATTTCCGTTTAAGTGTGCTTTGGCGCGAAGTTCCTTGAATTACTAAAAACAAAAGCAAACAGCATTGTTAGTATAACGAAGAGAAGTAAACCCAAAAGGGCAAAGCTACAGTTTTATAATGAAGTCTGTGATTAGCGCATAATAGGTTTATTTAGAAGCTTAAGTGTATCAAAGTTTTGTGGAAGCTTAAATCTGCTTGAGTATACTCGGGGTACTTATAAAATAGCATCTTCATTTCATTGTTGTGATAACTAAAAAATACTTCCAACATAAAAATCAGAAAGAAATTCTTTTCCAAATTTAGATACATATTAATCTTTTACTACACAAAACTTTCAGTACATCATCGCATATATCTTAGGTTTATTTGGAACTATTTTGCAGCTACTACAGTTTGGAAAATATTGGCCCTACAGTGTATCCAACTACTCCCTCCGTCCCAAAAAGATTGACACACTTTCCTTTTTGGGACGTCCCAAAAATAATGAACCTACTTTACTTACTATTTTTAAACACTACTTTTCACTATTACACCCACTACTTCTCCATTTTATACTTTTTTTTACACTATTACACCCACTACTTTCCTCCACTATCTCAAATCTACAATTAAATATTAATAGGTCCCACCACTTTATCCACTTTTCAACTAACTTTACTCTTTTTCTACTACATTTTCTTAATCTCCGTGAAAGTCAAACCAGCTCAGTCTTTTTGGGACGGAGGTAGTACTATACACCTGTAAAAAGGCCTGAACTCGCATCCTAAGCATTAACATTACAGTATCACACCCATTAATTCCGCCATTTTCTTCGTATTCAATTCTCTATATACAATTTTGCCAAAATAAAATAAAATATATACACAATTGAATATCTCATAACTGTGCATCCAAGACTAGCTATAAATACCATAGCACAAACATTGCTAATGCCTTTTTCTCAATGTCAGACAAAAGAAACACCTTTTACAGACCTTCTCAAAATTCATATATCATATCCATATATCCCTTAAGTACCGATACAAAAGCAATTCTGTTTCTCTCAATTCCAGGTTTTGTAACTGATTCAAAGACTTCATCCGATAAAATGGTTCAAGATAAAACAGGGCCTCTTTCGAGTAATGCTAGGGAACCAAAAAAGTCTCCAAAAAAAATGTCCAAAATGATGTGGCGGAATTGACTTGGCAAAATGACATGTTTTAATTGGGTACTCATGGTAATGCACGCGAAGTCCACATTATTAGTTATTATTGCCAACAAATAACAAGCAAACATGTGGCATTTTGGACAAATTTTTGGAACTTTTGTTTGGTTCCCTAGCATTTTTGGCCTCTTTATATATCAAATTAACAAACCAACCCGACATTGCAATTCAAGTTAGGTGAATAAGCACATTTCATAAATGTAGAAACAAATATATCAAGAAAAGAAGCACATTCAAAATATACATACAAAAAGAGCAAAATTAGTTCAGAATTATTATCTTACAAAGTGGAGAACCAGTGGCAAATGAGGTTCCGATTCGAGCAATATTCGAAAAGGGTATCCTACAAACTGGCTGAATTCTTGATGTACTCAGAACACAAACATCTGCACATTGATATTTTCACAATTAGTTTGATGAATAAAAGAGGAGTTTTGTACACTAAATGATAGATATTGTACAAGCTTAAAAATTGAAATTGAGAAAGAGGGGGAGGGGGTAATTTGTACCATGAACTGAAGTGCAGAGGGATGAAGATATTGGAGAGAGAGCTGCCATTTTTTCTTATTTTGGGTGGAGTTGGAATAAAGATTCTACTCCAGTAGATTATCAAATGGAAAAGGCTGTAGAAGCTTTTCTTGTGTGTGTGTTGTATCTCTCACCTCTAATTGCCTATCCTTGTGGAACTTTTTTTTTTATTTACAAAAATATCACATTGTACAAAAGAAATGTTTTTCATTAAAGAATATGTAATTAAGTTTTATTTATAAAAGAATAAGTAATTATGTTACATTATTTATAAAAAATATCATATTCTTCTGTAAAAGAATGACATAGTCTTATCATAAAGATAGAGCAGTATATTTTGTAATGTGAGAAAAATTTATTTAGGATGATTTATTCATTTAAAGAATAATGAATAAATAATAAAAAAATGAAATAAATTTGTAAAATATTAAATTACTCCATGTCGACTATTAATTAGTTTAATGGATATAAATGAAACTTCATTTACCACAAAAAATAATACATTTTATTTCATTTTTTTACGCATTTATTCTTCCAACTCATTCTATTTTTTGTGTGTTAAGTTGTTTCACAATTATCGATTATGAATCTAAATTTTATTTTGAGTATAAAATTATGATTATGCGGGAAAATCGCGAGATCTTATGTAATCATTATATGCTCCCTCCGTCCCATAAACAATGATACTGTCAATTTTGCACAAATATTAAGAAAAATGAGTTTGACTTGGTAGGTGGTAATGTTAATCAATAAGGATCTTATAAAATGAGACGGAGGAAGTATTATCATAAGATGGGTCCGTTTGGGAAATTTTATTTTTCTGAAATAAGTTACTTATTCTGGAAAAAAGTTAGGAAATATGTACTTTTTTCTGAAATAAGTAACTTATTTTTGCAAGATAACGAATATTAAACTCCCGATACACATTTTTCTCTAAAAGAAAGTATGTAAATACGAAATTTTTTCCGAAATAAGTAACTTATAAGTTGATACACAGATTTGCCAAACGGGCGCTAAATTAACTCCATTGTAAGATTTAGATGTGTTAGTTCACAAGATAGAATTAGTGATTTGGTACGTAAAGATAATGGTAGTGCAGTGTAGCAAATCAATAATTTTATCTTGCTAACTACAGTTAAACCTCTTTAAAATAATACTATTGGGACCGAAAAAAATATTACTTTACCGAATTTATTATTTTATTGATATAATAATATTTTATTACTTTATTGATAAAGTAATATTTTATTACTTTACCGAATTTTTATGTTTATGTATTACAATACTTTATGTTTAAAAACAAGAATCAATCACATGCAATGTATTTGATCTAAAATTACTTTTGTAATGATTAATTATATCTAAAAACTAGATTCATGCATATAAAAAATTGTACCAGATACATGTAACATGTGTTGTGTACATCGTATAGAAACTCAATCATCTAAAGTTTATTGTAATTCTAAAATATAAATTTATGAACATAGAGCATAATATTAAATGATAATATTAACATGATAGAATTTCATCAGCACTTTGAACAATTATTTGTTACAACACGAACAAAACATACCAGGAATTATTTATGCTTTACATAAAGTCAAGGATGATATTAATTTTTGTTTTGGTGGAAAGAAGAAACAAGCTACTATAGATTTATATTTAAAAAAAAATTAAATTTTGTAACTCATATACATTATGAGAAAACTGGCCCTGAGGTTGTACTCAGGCACCTCTCCTAAGGTTGTAATATAATTGTACTTATAAAATAAAGGGCCCCGCAGGGGCATTTTTGTAAATGTAACTTTTTTTTAGTAAGTTACACAAATACCCTTAATTTTGTATGGAGATTATTTTAACCTCAGGTAGTACCCCGAGGGTGACCTCAGGCCCATGAAACCCTATACATTATATACATTATATATATATATATATATATATATATATATATATATATATAATTCTGAAATTATTACTTTACATATTACTTGGGTCCTTAATGGTTTTCTAATTTTTTATTATCTTATGCTTTTAGCGAGAATATTACTTTACAACATTGGCCCAAGCTGAGACCGAAGAAATTTATTACTTAAGCGAGGTTATAACTTTATCGAATATTACTTAATCGTAACACATATAGACCTTGCAAATAATTGCATCAATATCTTGATTTAATATATTAAATGAAAAAAAATGAATGCACCCGAAAAATCAAATAATCAATGATATGGTGCATAGAAAATCAAAGTACATTTCACAAAAATTAAAAAAAAAAAAACATACATAAAGGATGTTAATAAATTTACAAATTTGATGCAAGAAAAGAAAAAGAATATTCATATAAAGAAGCGCACAAAAGAATCTCCCTCTTTAAACCCGCCGGAGCTGCCAAAACCACCGCTCATTACAAGAAGATCTTAGTAATCTTTTTACAAAATGGCTACTACATTTAACACTTTTCAACCAATCAGAAGCCACCCAGCATCACTCCCATTAATCAGGAACCTCTCACCATTTTTATATCTTGACACTAAATCATCATCATCATCATTATCTTTATTTCAAAGAAATGGACTTTGGGCCCGAGGTCAACATAAAATCCGAACTGGGTCTTTTATAACTTCTGCTAAAAAACAGTCTGAGCCCAACAATCCCACCAACCAGTTTCAGGTTATTTACCTTATCTTGCTTTTTAAATATTTTCTGCTCTAGCTGTTGAAGTTATGTACTCCCTCCGTCCCAAAAAGATTGACACTCTTTCCTTTTTGGGACGTCCCAAAACTAATGAACCTACTATACTTACTATTTTTGAACACTACTTTACACTATTACACCCACTAACTTTATTCCTTTTTTATTAAACAAATAACTATAAACACTATTACACCCACTACTCTCCCCCACTATCTCAAATCTATTATTAAATATTGATAGGTCCCACCACTTTATCTACTTTTCAAACAACTTTACACTTTTTTTACTACATTTTCTTAATCTCCGTGAAAGTCAAAGAAGGTCGGTCTTTTTGGGACGGAGGTAGTAATGTTATTTTGATTTTGATCTTGATATATTGATGCTTTATTAGCGGCTGTGTGATTGGAGTATGTGTACTATATGTGTTTCGATATTAAATGATCTTTGGTAGACTGCACATTCATAGTTGTCGGAAATGTAGTGGTTGAATTGTGTACTTTCTTTAGGAGAAGATTACTGAGATTGGTAGAGAATAAAAATGTTTAGAACCAATCTGGGATGAATTAAATGAATTGGCGTAGGAGTGTTTTGTTAGGAATTCCCGTTTCCCGTCTTTGCGTAAATTAAATACGGAGATTATAACCGTCAATAATAATAACAGATATTGACATATGAATACCAAGATTTATACGTGGAAAACTCCCTAAGCCAAAGAGGTAAAAACCACGGGACCAACTCCGAATGTTTCCACTATAATGATAATAATGGTTACAATATTCTCTCTCAAGTTTACGAAGTAACACTTGAGGCACAACTAAATAGAAATATAGCGTGATGCAGGACAATGGGTCAAGAAGCGCAAAGAGAGTATTTGGCAACAATATAAAAGGCTTTGGAGGCCCAATTAGTTTATATAATATTGGTTATCCCTTTAATTTAGGATATTAGCTAATTAGAATCCCTTTAATTTAGGATATTAGTTAATTAGAATTTGAGTTGATTAGGAAAGTAGTTTACTATATATTGGACTTTATTATTGTAATTCATTAGAGTTTTATTATTGAGAATGATATATTGTGATTTCTGAAAATCTCTTGCGAGAGTTTTCTACCCTAAACCCTAATTATTCCCCTGCCTTCCCCATCAAGTGGTATCTAGAGCCACCGTTCCAGCCAAACACCATCACCAACAGCCACCACATCCTCCAGCCACCAGCCACCAGCCACCAGCCACCTACCTTTAGTCACCTATTTTTGCCCAATCCATCTGCAAACCCTAGCCGCACCAGAAATATCCCTGCCTACATATATACACATCTCTTTCAAAACTCTTGTCAAACACCTTTCAAGCGTTACTCATTCAGTAAATTAACATCAAGCAGTGTTTTGTGAAGCAAACCAGAAAAGAAGAAAAAAAAAAAAAAAAAAAAAGATCTGTCAAGGACTATATACATACATACACATATCTATACGTGGGAGTTGATAAAACAGTCCCTGCCTTTCCAGTCCCTTGAACTTTCTAAAAACTGCCAAACAGCCCCTGAACTTCATTAAAACTGCAGATCAGCCCTGCCTTTCCAGTCCCTTGAACTTTCTAAAAACTGCCAGACAGCCCCTGAACTTCCTGAAAACTGTAGATCAGCCTTCAATACCACAAAATGGTTAATGCTGGTGAAGTAAACAGTCGTCTTGAACTCTTGATGAGCATATTGGGAAAAATAATGAGAGGTTACAAAATATTGAGGACAAAATTGAAGGTTTGACTTTAGAGATGCAAGATGTGAAGGCATCACTTCAGTTTATTACTAATACCCTTCAACAGTTTACTGGTATTCAACGACAACTACATCAACCTCAACCTCAACCTCAATTGCAGCCTCAACCTAATGTTCTAGAACAGAGAATCAATACAGTGAAACTTGAAGTTGCTGAGTTTCGTGGAGACCAAGAACCGGATGTATTCCTAGATTGGCTACGTAGTGTTGACAACTTCTTTCAATGGTATAATTTGGCCGAGGATAAAAAAGTGGTTTTTATTGCTGCGAAATTAAGAGGAATTGCTCGTATTTGGTGGGAACAATACCAAAGATCATGGTATAATAATGTGGAAAGATGGGAAGACATGAGAGCTGCTTTGGTTCGTCAGTTTAAACCTGCAGATTATAAACAACGTGCTTCACTTCAGTTTACTGAGCTTGTGCAAGGAAGCAAATCCATTGCAGATTACACTCGACAGTTCTATAGTTTGGCAGCACAATCTGAGTTTCCGTGGGATGAGGATGTCCTTATTTCTATGTATCGACGAGGCTTGAATCATGATATTTCAGGTAAAGTAGCTGGTAGTAGATGTTTTCTTTTGAAGGATGCGATTCAAATTGAACATTCAGTTGAGGATGATCTGAAAAGGAGGAGCATTGGGATGTCGAGGAATGCTTATGTTATTTCAGATCCTATTCAAGGCCAACAAACGGCTGCTAGCAAATATAATCGTGCTCCAGTTTCATCACAAGGTAGCAACACTAGCAGATGTTTTAACTGTCAAGGAATTGGGCATAAGACATTCGAGTGTCCTTCTCCTAAACAAAATAGCACGTCAAAAAGGGTCAATATGGTGGAAAAAGAAAACGATGATGATTTATATGCTGAGATGACTAAAGAAGATTTAGAGGCGGAGGAACACTTAGAGAATGCAGCTAATCTTGGGATTATGTAGGCAACAAAGGATGGTGCAAATGACTCCCATGTACGACGCCAACAAATCTTTCACACTCAAGTTACTTGTGCTCGTAAGTTGTGTACTCTTGTCATTGATACTGGGAGTTGTACCAATGTGATTTCGAAGGAAGCGGTTTGTAAGTTGGGATTAAAAGTGGAATTGCATCCTGAACCTTATGATATAGCATGGATAGATGATACGAAATTGCATGTTCGGGAAAGGTGTTTGGTGACATTTTCAGTTGGGAGGTTTAATGATGCGGTGATGTGTGATGTTCTTCCATTGAAGCTTTGTGATGTCATTTTGGGGCGTCCATGGCTTGTTGATCGAGATGCTCATCATGTTGCACGTGCCAACACATATACGATTGTTAAGAATGGTCGACGACATACTCTTACTTGTGCTCGTTTTCATATGCCACTTGTTCAACTATCTTTGGTGCTCTCTCGTGCTTCTTTTGATTTTATTAACTCGACGGAGTCGAGTTCTTTTCAGCGGAGGAGAATTGATGCAGGACAATGGGTCAAGAAGCCCAAAGAGAGCATTTGGCAACAATATAAAAGGCTTTGGAGGCCCAATTAGTTTATATAATATTGGTTATCCCTTTAATTTAGGATATTAGCTAATTAGAATCCCTTTAATTTAGGATATTAGTTAATTAGAATTTGAGTTGATTAGGAAAGTAGTTTACTATATATTGGACTTTATTATTGTAATTCATTAGAGTTTTATTATTGAGAATGATATATTGTGATTTCTGAAAATCTCTTGCGAGAGTTTTCTACCCTAAACCCTAATTATTCCCCTGCCCTTTCTCTATGTTCCTTTAGCTACATCTTCAACTGTATTCAACTCATTTGAACACATTGTCACTTGTGTCTTGTACAAAGAGCCACAAGTGGAACCTCTTGCAACCACCAACGAACCCGTAGTAAGCTTCCACCTTCCACCACCGAAGGTATTTACGTACCCCTGCTTGTCTAGCGCCATACCGGAAATCAAGTTGAGCCGTAAGTCCGGAACATGCCTGACATCTTTCAAAGTCATTGAACAACCCATGTTTGTCTCAATACAGATGTCACCAATGCCTGTGATTTTTGACTGATCCGAGTTACCCATTCTTATAGTACCAAAGTCCCCTGACTTGTACGTCGTAAAGAATTCCTGAGTGGGTGTTGCATGATACGTTGCTCCAGTATCTATCACCCATTCGACCTTCTGATCATCAACATGTAAGCATTCTTCTTCCCCAAAAGAAAGGATCACAACATCTTCTATCATAGCAGCTGTTGTACTTTTCTCGGCATGTTTCCCTTGCTGACCATTGTTCCGCTCTTTGAGCCAGGCCCTACAACTTTTTGTAATGACCCTTCTTCTTACAATAGTAGCATTCAACATTGGCATTTGATTTGCCACCGGAATTCCTAAAATTCCTGCTTTAACTACGTCCTCGATTTGTCTCCCTGTAGTTGCTACTGCCCCTGTTCTCAGTAACAAGAGCTTGGGAATCGTGGTTGACTCCTTGTACTCTTCTTCTCATGGATTCACTAAGGATACTCTGCTTAATTGATTGCAACGTTAGTTGCTCAGTTGGTACAACATTAGTTACTGTCACCACTAGCGTATCCCAGCCGGATGGTAAAGTATTGAGAAGAAATATTGCTTGGAATTTTTGTTCAAACTCCATCTTCATATTTGATAGTTGATTTAACAACCCTTGGAATTCGCTCATATGCTCTGACATGTTGTTCCCATCCTGGTACCTCATGTTCACCAGCTGACGAACTAGAAAAGTTACATTTTGTGAACTTTTCTCTTGGAACGTAGACTCTAATGTCGTCCAAAGCGTATAAGCGTCTTCTTCTTCAGAGACATGATGATACTCCGAATTATCAATCCATCGACGAATGAGACTGATAGTTTTCATGTTCATCTTCTTCCAATCAGCATCAAACTTTGCTGCAGGTTTGACTCCTTTCAGCTCCACCGGATCAAACAAGTCCTTACTATAAAGCAAATCCTTTATTCTGCTTTTCCACATCGGATAATTTGAAGCTGTTAGGCTTACCATTACACTGGAAGAATCATCCATTTTAATTTACCAAAGACTATGGGAATCTCACTTAGAACCACACAAGTTGGCCAGGAAAGTGGATGTGTTTGGGGAGCCTTCCGTATTAGTACGGCGCTTTATCAAGTAACCACTGCGCACAAAGCACTTTCCTAGACACCAACAACGTGGGCCCCAGCTCTGATACCAACTGTTAGGAATTCCCGTTTCCCTTTGCGTAAATTAAATACGAAGATTATAACAGTCAATAATAATAACAGATAATAATAATCAAGACAGATGAACACCAAGATTTATACGTGGAAAACCCCCTTAAGCCAAAGAGGTAAAAACCACGGGACCAACTCCGAATGTTTCCACTATAATGATAATAATGGTTACAATATTCTCTCTCAAGTTTACGAAGTAACACTTGAGGCACAACTGAATAGAAATACAGCGATTCACTACTCCTTCGGTATTGGACCGGATAACCTGGACAGGACTATTCCTTCGGTACTTGACCGGATAACCCGGAGAACTCCCCTTGTTGCGGCTGCAACGGCTGGACGAACTCCTAATGCTGTAGACCCAGATGGCTACAGCCCGACCAAACTCTCACACTAACTCACCCGAAACGAAAGAATAGAGTAGCACGAGGCCCCCCTATTCTGAACTTTCTGAAACTACCACAAGGTAAGTTTCCTACTAGACGGACTATCTAGCAGCTATGATGGAGAGAAGAGAGTAAGATGTTTTGGTGTCATTTGGTAATGAAGGGAGAGGGGGTATTATAGGAGGGGGGTTGTAGTAGGTGAGAGAGGGGTTGGTGAAGTTTGATGAAAAGAGTTGGTGGAAAGATAAAGGCAGCTAAGGCTGCTGCCTAACATGTTTGTTCTGTTAGTCGAGGTTACGGATTGATGCTACTAACTTGTAAGCTGCCGATTGTAACATATAAGCTTTACTATTATTGATTTTTGAGTATAACTCTGAGTTATTTACGCGTGGTTACTTTAGTGGGGGACTGGAGGTTTTGTGTGTGTGAGTATCTGAATTTCAATATATGACCATAGCCAAGAATTAAAGAATATCTGTGTTCGACTGTTTGTCTAGTTTAGCTGCTGATGTTTTACTTTTATGAGCTTTGCTTTTCCCATGTTCTCTACTCATAGGAGTAGTGGTTTCTCTCCAGATCCTGCTGAACGAGCGTAATACACTAGGTAATGTTTGGTCTGTGGCCATGACATTACGTATGGTTAATACACTAGGTAATGTTTGGTCTGTGGCCTTGACATTTCGTATGTGTCACGTGTAATGCATATCTATGTGAAAATACTTTCTTCAACAAGTCCAAGTGTTTTCGAAATTGATCGATTTAATTTTTTGGTCACCTCTCTAATTTTTAAGTGTTGTGGTAGTGAATCAATAAGCAGGCAATGTCATAGAAAATCGTGCCACGTGTACTTTATAGTTCTATGTATTTTTTTTTTTTTTTTTTTAAACCGGAAACTACCCCACACACTTGTATGTGGGATTTCAAACCCGGGGAGATATATCGCTGAGCCCTACCACCCAGTACTCCCACGTAAATCCGAAGCTTTCGCTCCGAGGTAGGTTCGAACCCCTGACCTTGGCTGAACCAGGGAAAGGGGGTGTCCACTCAGCCAAAGCTTTGTAGACTAGTTCTATGTATTACGTTTGGTCAAATATAGATTGTATTGACCTGTAGCATGAACCAGGATCCACCATCATCTCAACAATGTGATCCTCTCTGCTCTGTTGATGAAACAAGTTCACAAGAGTTCGAAGTTACAAACCAACCGAAAACTGATTTCTTGAAAGCTCTTGCAATTTTTGGAGCAGCAGCAACTGCAGCATTGGCAATCAACCATTCTTGGGTGGCTGCAAACCAGGTATTTATCTCCTCTTGTGCTTTCTCCTATGTAAAACTTTATTCAATGCTTACATATTGATTGATCTGGCAAGAACTTCAAGCACTCTGATATTGACTATGGTTCAGGATGTTGCCATGGCCTTGCTATTTGGAATAGGATATGCAGGCATCATATTCGAAGAATCTCTTGCTTTTAACAAAAGTGGAGTGGGATTACTGATGGCCGTTTGTTTATGGGTTATAAGAAGCATTGGAGTAAGGATATAATTTCTTCTAATTGATGCTATCTATATATGCTTGTTTGTATTTTGTTTAAGCATTTTTGGTAGCCTTTGTTCTAGTTCTTCAGATTTTCCAGCAATAGAGTGATCAGTTGCTGATCATTGTACTGTAGGCTATTTATGCATACATAGATATGCGTTTTCTGTCATTTTCATGCAGGCACCTTCAACTGATATAGCTGTTACAGAATTAAGCCATGCATCTGGGGAAGTTAGTGAAATAGTATTCTTCTTGCTTGGTGCAATGACCATTGTGGAAATAGTAGATGCTCATCAAGGATTCAAGTTGGTAACTGATAATATTACTACTCGCAAACCACGAACTCTGCTGTGGGTGGTGAGTGATTATATTGGCTTCGTTTCCACTGTAACTGTTACACTCTTCTTATCCGACTAGATGACATTGACAATAAATCATCCAATTTTTTTTTTGTAATTTTTCATAAGTGCGTATACCCATGACGTTGCCATCTAAGAAAATTATTATATGCCAACTTTTACCTTGGTTTCTTCTACTTGTTTTGTAAAATTTTAATTTTTAGTTTTGTAGCACCCATTTATAGATGTTAAATCTACAGTTAGAGCCATTGTCATTGAATTTTAACAATAACTTCTACACATGCATAAACATGAATACTGAATAACATAACGGGGATGGATGGAGTTTCTAAAGCACCTAATAGAGAAGTTCTCTATTAGTGCACATTAAATCTTGTATTTTATTATTATTTTTGATAATCTAACCGTACAGATGAAAAGTTTATGTCGAAATAACATTGTATACAAATTTTTATTATATTGGAAATAGTGGAGCATCACTTTTATAATAATACTACTTTCTATATATATTCAACGACACAGATTTATCATAATCTTATTGCTATAAATTTATAGTTCCAAATAATTAAATTACATGAAAATTTGTACATTCACATATTTTTGTATGAATTTAACATCCGTACGGTTGGATTGTTCAAATAATAATTAATTTATCAAATTTTAAGCCGCACTAATAGATACTCTTTTCCCATAACATTAATACATACAAACTAACATTATTATTAGGATCATAATCACATCATCATGTTTTCACATAGATTGTAATCAGGGTTAGGGCTTGTGTACCTTGATTAATAACACTAAACATGTCTTTCTGACTTGTTGTACTTCTTCTTCTTCTATAATAATATTGGAGTATTGATTTCTCCCTCTTACACACTTTTGTTGTGATGGATTCATTTAATAGCATCTAAATTTTGTATATGTGTATATAATTTGTAAATATGGCTATATGATATCATTGTTGCAGCCTTGTGACCTATACTTATTAACTTACTGTACTTTTTCAGGTTTATATATATTTGTTGTAAACATTATTGCAGGTTGGTTTTGTGACCTTTTTCTTAAGTTCAGTTCTTGACAATCTCACCTCCACAATTGTCATGGTATCGTTATTGAGGAAATTGGTACCTCCAGGAGATTTCAGAAAGTACGTTCTAAATTTTATAATGTTACATGAATTAATTGTACATGAGGAAAGTCCTTGCATTCTAAGTGAACTCCCATGCCCATTTTATGAGCATGTTTCATGAACTTTCCATATCAATAGAAGCCACTGTACGTCACTGTTGTAATATCCAACTGAATGATGGCTTGTCCCTTATAAGTTGTTGTCTGATCAAGAGTCTTAAGCTGTGACAAAAGAATGCTAGCTTGTCTTTTATAAGTTGCATGTCAGGCTGCTGATCTGGTAAACATCGTTAATCTGCTTTTGCAAAATATTTTCATCTCAGCGTTTTTTATGGTTTCTGAATTTTTCTTATTGCCTTGAGATTTTGATCCTCAGGTTGCTAGGTGGTGTTGTGGTGATAGCGGCAAATGCTGGTGGAGCATGGACTCCAATTGGTGATGTTACAACTACTATGCTCTGGATACATGGTCAAATATCCACGTTGCAGACTATGAAAGTAATCTCATCCTTTTTCATATCTAGACAAAGATTGTTTTTCCACTACGATTATATGATGCACAATGTCATAATTGTGTAAGGAAGGTAGAAAGTCCAACAGATAGCAACACAGACTTGCATGTGATAAAGCATTTCTGTACCTGGATTCTTCACTCAGTTATTAAGTTTGAGATGGATAATTGACTAGCATAAGTGCACATTTTGTAGAACCACATTAAGGTTTTTACTTGTGTTTAATGCTGAAGTTTATATATATAACTTAATGTGAATGAAAGCAAATTTAAAGAAAATCCTTAGACATCCGGTTGACATATTTTTGTAGTTTGAAAACAGGAGAACCATATGATATTATCCACATCAATCTAACATCCATACTCTGCAATTCTTAATTTATCTTAAGGTCCTGGTTAGAATTAAGATTTCTAATCTTACGAGATTCGTCGTGTTGTTAGGATAAATTGTCACTGCATTTTTGCATTCCTACAGGACTTGTTTATTCCATCAGCGGTTTCTCTGGCTGTGCCCTTGACTCTACTGTCCTTCACCAGGTACTCTTCTTGCAATTACAACTACATTCGGAGTCTTTGTGTAACTGTTCAGTGCTTGATTGATAAATCATTTGAAAAGCAAAGCATCTATTATGGCCTTTCAGTGATGTTAATGGGAATGGGAAGGATTCTTCAAATGTGTTGGCTTCTGAACGGATGGCTCCTCGTGGACAACTAGTTTTCTCCGTTGGGCTTGGGGCTTTAGTATTTGTTCCGGTGTTCAAAGCTTTAACTGGTTTGCCACCATACATGGGCATGCTGCTTGGACTTGGAGTTCTTTGGATCCTTACTGATGCTATTCATTATGGTGAATCTGAAAGACAACGCCTGAAAGTTCCACAGGCTTTGTCACGCATTGACACTCAAGGAATTCTCTTTTTCCTTGGAATACTTCTATCCGTCAGCAGGTATGGCTATACCTAAAGGGTTGTAGGTCTCTTGCTAAATAAGTACCTCTACAAGTATCTTTACCTCACATTACGCGGCAGTATTAATGTCACTACTTTAAGTAACTCGAATCGATTACAAGTTTTTAGCTCAAGTAAAGACGTTTGAATATATGATAGTTTATGGAACTGAGCGCATATACAAGAAGCTTATTCTGTTTATTCATATACAAGAAGCTTATTCTGTTTATTCATATTTTCTCATTGAATTCAAAATAAAGGATTGGTTAAAGGTTTCTAATGGTTTATGTGTCATGTTTTTAAAAATGTTGTGTGGTTCCACTGTTTTGCTTAAATTAGAAATTCCTTTAGGATACTGAATCCTCAACTTTTGAGTTTGGTTTTGTAGCCTAGAGGCGGCTGGAATTCTTCGTGAATTGGCAAATTACCTTGATGCTCATATTCCTAATGCAGAGCTGATTGCAAGTGCAATTGGAGTTGTGTCAGCAGTCATAGACAATGTTCCTCTGGTTGCAGCAACCATGGGAATGTATGACCTAACTTCGTACACCCAAGATTCTGAGTTCTGGCAGTTGATTGCATTTTGTGCTGGCACAGGTGGTTCCATGCTGGTTATTGGTTCAGCTGCAGGAGTTGCATTTATGGGACTGGAAAAAGTTGATTTCTTTTGGTACTTGCGAAAGGTAATACCAGTTGCTAAAGTTGTAGTTTTTTGTTTTTTTTTTTGCAATGTCAGTTTATATCAAATCAGAAATTTGGATTTTGATAGAGAATTAAATCCGATCCCTTTTACAGGTGAGTGGCTTTGCTTTTGCTGGCTATGCTGCTGGAATTGCTTCATATATAGCAGTTCATAATCTTCAAGTCTCCCTCCCAGCAACAGTAGCTCAGATCCCTTTCCTTTCGGGTTCGTAGACAGCAAACTGCTCAGATGTTAAGCTTTATGAATTATGGGTGTCAAATTGAGGAAATACTATTCAAACAGCTGCTTATGGCTTCTACGTAAAAGGTAGAAATCAAGTTGCTAAGAACAAGAAGAACGTACTCTGTACCATATTCTTTCAACCATATGTAGAAGCCTTGGCGAGATATAGAAAGTTGCCTCCTGGAATATCAAACAATATTTGGCCTTTAAGTAGTTTGCAGTACAATTTTCGGCAACGCTGATATTGTAGTTATTTATTAGCAATGCTCATATACAAACTTCTCTTTTCTCTGTGATGTGGAGATAGTTTTCCATTAAATTAATAATATGATCTTGATGTAAATGATCAAGATCTTGAACACCCCTTGAGGGCCTGAGGCGCTTCTACTGATCAGATAGTACTGATATAGTTATATGGCTAAATGCAAGTAAAGCTGGACACTACTTTTTTTGCTGTTGTTGCCTAGATCATATCTGAGTTTTACAAGGAAACACCATTGTTAAGTGGATGAGGAAATTGTTAGCACTGTAAGAACACCAGCAGTAGGGGGGAAACATTACAACACCAGCTCTAATGTCTGTCAGTCGGTCATTTCATTGACTAAAAGCAGTGTTCTAAAAATCACTAAGTTGATTTCCGATTTTTACAACCTTGACTGTAATCAGATGCTATTCGAAAATTTGAGCTGTAGGCTGTAGACAGGAAATTTGTGAAAAATATCTATCTGCGGATTAATTCTCATCCGAATGTTTCATTATGGAGTTGTAGTGCAGTGTTGTACTTGGCAAAAATGCTTATGAAGTCGACCTCACAAATATTTCCAGATATTCATTAAATGAACAACTTGTTTTTCACATGTTTGATGTGAAAAAGATATAAGTAGTGTTCCTTGCGAACATCAATATTAAAAATAAAAAACTTAAGCACATTAGAACGGATACTAAGTTGTAAAGTATATAAATCTAAATGATTAAAAAAAAAAAAAAAACTTCCGAGTTCAAAGGGTATTTGTTTCTGCTATACTATAATAAATATTATTAAAAACATGTTTTCTGAATCTGTAATATATATTTTGAATAACATATTTGTAAATATTGAGTGCATTTTTGTATTATAATAATAATTATTATTATTTATATTATTATTGAATTTTAGCAACACACACTAAAAAATAATGTGAATTTTAGTTTGCTCATTCAAAAAAAAAAAAAAAAGTAGAAAGAAGCATCTTGATATTTGTGTTTGCTTTACTGCTCAAGACAAATTATTCTCTTCTTTTTCTTGTCTAGATATTTAATAGCTATGCAATCTATACTCTTGCCGCCGACTCGTTCCGGCAGTGTTGTTTCTATTTCTCCGGCCAAAATCAAAGCGACCCACTTTAGTTTATCTTCCCCTAGACAAAACCCAAATGTTTCCTTTAATAAAACCCTCAATTTCCCCATACCCTTTTGCTCTCCACTCAAAAAGATTCAATCTTTAACTCACACTACCAAGATTCTTGCTTCTGCACCCATTTCTGCCAATTACACTCCCCCTTCTGATGACAAAAAACTCGCTCAGGTAAAAATTATAAACCCCCCCCCCCCCATTTTCTTATTTATCGAAATTGTTGTTTCTGTGATGATTATATGTCATTTTCGATACTTTAGAATTTATATAATTGAAAGCATGTGAAGTCGGTTTGTCGAAGGTTTGAGTAAATTGTCTTAGCAATGTACTATAGTGTGCATTTAATTTAGATTATATATAAATTAAAGCATATTTATCGAAATTGTTGTTTCTTTGATGATTATATATAATTTTCGATACTTTAGAATTTATATAATTTAAAGCATGTGAAGTCGGTTTGTCTGAATGTTTGAGTAAATTGTCTTTGCAATGTACTATAGTGTGCATTTAATTTAGATTATGGTAGTAATTGAAGCACATTATGTTCTTGTAGTCTTTTGTTGTGCCTCGATTTCGATATTTGAGATTTATATAAATAGAAGCATCTTGAGTCGGTTTTTCGGAGGTTGAAGTAAAGATTTTAAATAAACTGTTTTAGCAATCTACTACTCCAATATGCATTAAAATTAGAGTATGGTAGTAACTGAAGCACATTCTGTTCTTATAGTTCTCTGTTGTCCCCGAATTGTTTTTTTTAAAAGTTTTTGGATGAGTTCAAGATGTTAGATTGTTGATGTAGGTTGCGAAAAGGTTGGAGAATACATCAAGATATTTTAAGAGATTGGGTAGTTTTGGATTTTGGGGGCAGTTGGTGTGTACAATTGTAGCTGCTGTGATCCTTTCGTTTTCCATTGTTGTTACTGGAAAGGTCACTTCACCTGCTACATTTTATGCCACCGCGGGTGGTATTGCTGCTGGATTCATTTCAGTTTTTTGGTCTTTTGGATATATACGTCTTGCTGATAAGCTCAAGAGAACTGCCAATAATCCTGTCAAGGTAATTTATTTTCTATTTTTTAGTTGGTCGATGAACTGATAGGTGACAAGGCAATGCTCTTGTCTATAGCAAACTTTTGTGTAGTCTAATGATTTGTAAATTGAATAAACATCGATTTTACTTATTCAGTAGTTTGTTCTATCATTAATATAAAAAAATAATGTTCTGAAGAGGAAACATTCAGCACTTTATAATTGACTATTTATATTTGAGTTGATCATATAATAGTTCAGAATGTCTAAAGCTGTTGGATTATGTCAAATATAAAGCTACATATTGAACTCTAGCTCTCACTTGGCCACTGCCTTGCTCGTTTTACAAATTATAAGTGATATTTTAAGCCCTCTAGGTGTTCAGCTTGTATGGTAAAACCTAATTAGCAAGCTTCCTAATAATAGATTCTGCGGTATTATTCTGTTTATGGATCAGTATTTCTGTCACAAACCAGATTCATGTTGTCCAACAATTCATGTGCATGATAGATACATATTCTACTAAACTATATTAGAAGTCAAGTTAGATTCGGTTGTATAATATCAACGTGAAGCAGTGATTTATCTATAATAGCCTTTATTAATAGGCGAAACCCCTTTTTAATGGTACTGCTTTGTACCAAATTTGGTTTGTTCACCCCTAAAATCCTATTTCCCCCTAGAATTCTATGTTGTTTTCTTAAAAAAATAAAAATGGAAATCATATTATAATTACAATTCTTTTATTTGTATTTTTTTTAATAGAATCCTAATTTTCCCCAGAATTCTATGTTGCTTTTAGAAAAAAAATTAAAAATAGAAATCCTGTGATAATTATAATTCTTTTATTTATGACTTTTGCTACAATAAAAAACACCAACAAATGCAGGGTAAAACACCCACGAATACAAGGTACAATCTAGGATTACTTGCTATTACTTTTTATAAAACATCAACGAATACATTCTCTGATCGAATAATATTTCATAGAACACAAACGAATCTATAACCTTTATTAATAAGCGAAACCCCCATTTAATGGTACTTTGGTAGCAAATTTGGTTCCACCCTTATTTTGGTTTCATCCCTGCATTCCCTATTTCCTACTTCCCCTAAATTTCATATTATTTTCTAAAAAATTGTTGGAATTTTCTTATAATTATAATTCTTTTACTATAATCTTACCGAGTTGTACAAATAACATATCTGTTACAACCATGTATGTTGTGTTGTCTTCTTTGTCTTAAATTTTTTTAAATAAATAACAAATAAGATATCTTATTAATAAGTAAAATCTCGTTTTAATAGTACTTCCCCTAGATTCTCCCAGAACTATTGGAATTCCGATGTAATTACAATTTTTTTATTATAAACTACTGAGTTGCATAAATAAAGTAATTTTCTTTTGTACTTTTATATTTCTATAAAGTATTTTTTGTAATAAATTAAATAATTCTTATAAATAAATAATAAATAAATGATCAATTTAAATAAATTATTCATCTAGTATTAAATTATAAGAGGAGTTAGAATTGAGTTCGTATGCATACTCATCTCTTCTTCAGTGGTGTTGTAATTCGTATGGATGCAATTTGGGCATTTTAGGCACATTTTGCACTCCTTTTTTGGTTGTGGCTGTATCTAATTTTATACTTGCCCCTTATACTCAGATATAATTTTCATATTTTTGTTTCGTTGCTCAGTGGAAAAGCATAAGTTCTGTTTTGCTATGCTAAGTCCTACAAGGTTTCAGGCTCCTCCTCGTGCTGATGTGGTGAATAGCTTGAAAAATGGAATTGTGCTGAACCTTCTTGGTATGGGTGCTGCTGTTCTTGGTATGCAAGCCACAGTAGGTTTTCTGGTTGCCAAGGCCCTGACTACCTCAAGCAATCCATTTTACCAGGGTGTCTCCCCTGGGAGCAGTCCTGTTCTTGCGTTGGATGTTTTCTTGGTTCAGGTATGCATCCAGATTTCCTCGATTCTTTCTTTTAGACATCACCGCTATATGACAGTTTCAAAGTCATCTGATTTGTATATATCAATGAAGATTGTCTCCTTTAACATGCCTATCTAAAAGTTATGATACCACCAATGCCATTTTCTAGGCAAACTAATTATCCAGAAGAACAGGCTTCTTTTTTGTTGCACAAATTAGGGTTATAAAGTGCCCAATGCTTTAATGCCAAATGAACAAACTAGCACCTTTTTTATCATTACCTCAACAGTTTTCTCCAAACTGCCCCTGCATTGACATTCAATGTTTAAGTGTTGGCTTTTAAGGTTAAATCCAACATGCTACTAATTTTCCTATACCTCACTTCATTATCTTAATATTAAATGAATTGTTGCAGACTTAGTTTCGCTGGGTTCAGTGCTACATTTTTTTTATTAGCAGTTATGATCCCGTTTAGTAAACCATGTTTTATTCATCAAGTCAGTTACTCTCTCTGTCCCTTAAAACTCTTCTCACTTTCCTTATCGGGACATTCAAAAAACTCTTCCCATTTCTATTTTAGGCCATAAAATAACTATATTCAATACCCACTACTCCACCCACTACTCCTTAAAATAATATTAAGTACCCACTATTCCACCCACTAACCCTTAAAAACAATATTCAATACTCACTATTTCACCCACTACTCTTTAAAAACCCTTTTTTCTTAAAACCCGTGTTTTTCCCCAAACGAGAAGAAAATTAAGGGACGGAGGGAGTAGTATGTTTGACTGTAGTGCAAGGAGCTTCATAAAATTAGAGGTAGACCTGATTGCACATTTTATCTTTAAACATTGGCGTAACTTCATTATTTCTTGGTTGACTATAATCTGTACTGACTTTTGACAGGCATCAGCAAACACCATCCTGTCTCATTTTTTGGGTCTTGTTTGCTCTTTGGAGTTGTTGCGTTCGGTTACAGTTTCACCTAATGAAAGCATTCCAGCTCCCAAGATGGCATAAGATGGTTAATGAACCAATTTGTGCGTTGAGGTAGAAACATGTTTCTAGGGCGATAAATTGGTTGTTGTGCTGTAATTGTAATATTTACCCTTTTGTATCATTATCAAGTTCTTGCAACCAATAGTTCTCAGTGTAATTCGATAATATCATTAGGGCTCCTTTACATTCAGTTGAATACCCACTGCCAAGTATGGTTTTGATTAATTTGCATTTTGCAGAATTAAGTTTTTGTTCATTGGTTGATTTGGTTAATTTTCCCATCAACTGTACTCTCTTTTTCATTTAAAATAAACAATTTCACATGAATACTATAGGCGATTATACAAATTTATATTAGATTGTGTTCGAGAACATGCATTACATTCCAATGATATGATTTTAGTCGTCATTTTGAATTCTCGTATTTATCTATACTATATAATATAAGCGGAATGTGGTATTTTTGGTTTATTAAATACTCCAGTAAAATTAACATTTGTTAGATTGTGAACAAAATTCGAGTTCAGATTTGTTTAGGTGGATTTGGCTCGATTCGTTTACTAACCGAATCCATGTTTGAATATGAAATTGTGTTCAAGCGAGTTTGAATCGAGCTTTACACTTATTCAATTCGAACTCGATTCGTTTTGCTCGGATCGGCTCGAACTTGCTACACTTACCTCGGTTCAGAAGACTAACGTTCAAGCACCATATTCTTGATTATAAATATTTAAACCGTGCCTATGATGCAAGTGTGCTTTTGTAAGACAAGAACAAGATGGTGGCAGATTTCAGGGGTACAAGTTTGATTTACTTTGACATTGTAAATGTTGTAATTACAAATAACTACGTATGTTCAAGAAAGTTAGTAGAGGAAATACAATATAGAGAGGAAGTTAATATGTGTACACTCCAATATTATATGATACCTTTTACTAGTTAATTGACTCTTTTAATCTTCTACCCTTCATTTCACCCTTTATTATTATATTATAAATATAATAGATGATAATCGTACGGGTCGAGATTATTTATTTAAATTTATCACTAATTTATTATTTTGAATGATCTTAAAAAACTATGTTATTTATACATCTCAGTAGGTTATAATAATAAAAAAAACAATTATATTTATAACAAAATTTCAACAATTTTAAAATATACGAATTTTGGGGTGAAATCAAATATGGAGATTGAAATATCATTAGAACGGGTATTTTTTACTTACTAATAAAATTTATTAGTAATTTAAGATTATTTTAAGAAAACCAAGAAAATACGATATATATGGTTCTCATAGATTATTTTGTAACTCAGTACGATTATAGTAAAAAAATTACAATTGTTTTAGGATTATAACAATTTTACTATTTTATTAATGATAACATAGAGCACTAGAAGAAATAGGAATAAATGGGTGGAAAAAAGAGAAAATAGGATTGAAGGGGTGAAATCAAAAAAAAGATGGAACCAAATTTGGTAGCGTAATACATTTTAAAAAAGAATTTCGCTTATTAATATATGTTATGTTATGTTATAGATTTGTAATCTACCCTTCTACTCTTATACCCTGTTTTGGCTTATATTTTTGAGAAAAAATTATAATTAAATGAAAAGATAAGATACAAAAAGGACCTCCCCTAATTCTTGTACGGCATAAAAAAAATGGAGAAGACTACTCCCTCTGTCCTCCTCAATTGTTTATATTAAAAAACTAGTTCGGTAAAACCGCGCTTCGCGCGGTTCGAAAATAATATTTAAAAAATATAAATAAAATAAATATTTTTATATGAAAAAATAAAAAATAAAAAAGAATTTATAAAATATATTATATGGAAAATTATAATTATAAAGTAAAAAAGTATTTTTCTATTTTCAGTACTTTCATTTTGAGAATTTAAAAAATGCATCATTTAAACCTTTTTTCCTCACAGTGAGGGGAAAAGTCATTCCCTTTTATGCTACATCATATGTAGCACCAAAGGCACCAAAGGAGCATGTTCTTGTTTATAATAGGGGTCAGCATCTAATATCATGATATAATAGGATATGACTATATACCCTATCATGAAGCTCCTATATGTTTTGTATTTATTCATAAATATAGGATAATATTAAATTATTATTATCTAATAGTTAGAGATGTTTCAGATTTTTAAAATTTATGTTTTGTGTTGATTCTTGAAAGTAGTTGCAATACTTGAAATATGTGAGAATGGCCGAAAAGACAATCTAAATATTTATCTTGGCCTGTGAGTATATGGTTATTTAATCTTAAGAATGATTTTGAAAGTTTACGCATTGATACAGATATAATTTTACAATGAATTGTATGTTCAAACAATTCACACACCTAACTTTGGTGCAGGTAACCAGTGTTCATTGCCTTGGAAAACAATGCAACTGTATGCATAAAAACACAAGAAAACAATGCAAATGTAGTTGCATTCTCCTGTTCTAGAACTATGTGCCTTTTCCATAAAAAAGCGATAGGATACCCATTAGAAAAATTAAGATAACTGATCCTTTATTTATTTAAGTAATCACATAGTCATTTTTTTTGGATGAAATACAAGTAGCCCACAATGTGTAATATGTTCTAAACCCAGAAGTTCACTATTTTATGGAGTAATAAACTTAATACACACCCATTATATAATTGATAAGTGTATGCTTTCAGTCAAATATCCTTAATTTATCATCCTGCAATTAAAAAAATGCTCTTCAAATAGATGAAGTATATACAAGTGGAAAGAATGATCATAAATTAATAAAATTTTGTTGCACGAAAAAAGAGCATTTTTAAGGGGTATAGTGGGGGTAAAATTAACCGATGTTCCACGTGTAGCTAAAATCGTTTTAATGGAATCATTTCCCACCATGTACCCACAATCAATGTTCAAGTAGGAGAAATTAATTTGTATGGGCTACAAACGAAGAAGCCTTTACTCTAAGATACCTTAGAATTTGAGCAGAGAGTCAGACTCTTACGGTTCAAGAAGTGCTTAAAAGAGGGCGTTCAACACGGATTCCACACTTAGCCATGACATAACACACTGGTAAATCAAGAACTTGACTCTATCTATGCTTTACTATTCGTATTAGATTTGAACTACAAAAATCCTTTTCTAAGTGCATTTAACAAAGGTGATGTCCACATACCTCACCTTTGTTTTAGTGAGGGGAAAATAATGATCTCTATAGGAACAATTTAAAGAAACACGAATTCGCTCGGAAAAATAGTTAACCTACCATCATGAATTATATAGTTTATCAGTCTTATTAAAATCATATATGACAATAATGCATCTACAAAGTATGAAATACTTTCACAGGATATGTGCATGTCATTTAAAATACAGAGGACCACTATGCTACCTTGTGCATAGTTAGGATTATCCCAGTAATGCAACTACAAATAATCATTTATTTTATTACAACATAACCCTCATATTATCAAAATCTAATAATATTTTGATACTATTAGCATATGAGTTAGAATTATGTCTATGTTAAACATAAGAGTATCCTTGTGATATTTTATCATAGGACCACTATGTGTTAAGATTCAAATATTTAAGTACCAAAGGAGCAAAATGAAGTGCTCATATATAAATATGTAATAGGGATTGTTAAATGCATATAGTACATCATAAATTCTCCAATATAATTAGTTCAGATGTACATTTAGTAAGTGGCATTACTCATGCACACAGTAGCGAAGAGATAGTTTTCCTTCCCTTCACTATATCCATCTCCTTGGATAGTTTAGCCAACAGCAGAACAGAAAAGGTACATGCAGATTTGGCAACTTTTCAGAGTCAACCTAGCCTTGTGTTAGAAGTGAATTCAGACAAATGGAGCACTAAATGAAGAATAATGGATTCATCAACTATGACATGGAGGCGTAGAATGTTAGATATTGGTATAAAGATAAAGGATGGTACGAAAACTCTATATTATCAATGTGCCAGACCCAGGGTTTAGACCATAAGGTAATCATATGTTGATTCCTTGTGACAAGATTGCAGGATACCAGATTCCAGCAATCAAATAGATACATACAACACCAGTTTTACGCAGACTTTAGGGGACACTATTGTTATACAAACTGGTTAAAGAGCAAACCATGCCCTTCCATGTTCTGTACTCATGGGGAGGGGGTTTAGAAGAGCATTTCCATGGTTTCCTAGGTGACCAAGACCACAGATGAGCTGCAAAGACAAAAATGGTAAACTTATGTTAGTGTCCTAGTTCACATATCAAATCGGAAAAATATATATATATAGATGAGAATCAGAATAGGTAAATTATTTTCTTAGACAATCAACTCGCTTATCTGGAGACGATCGATCCTGATCAACCCCGACTTTAAAAGTTCTCAAGAGATGATTCTCTTGCAAATCATGAACGTAGCTAACCATCCCACTTAACAAAAAATCAATAAACCCAATCAACACAAACATAACCGAAAACAATTTCGGCACAGTACTATTCGGAGTAGTATGACCATACCCAACTATACACATTGGCACAATACAGAAATACAGAGCATCACCAAAATATGTTATGGGGCCTTAATAACATTCTTCCCAAATTGAAAGCCTGGAAATGAAAAACGCAATAACCAAAACTGAGGTGCAGCTACTTTTTTTTGACAAAGGAAATCTTAATGTCAGGGGCAGGCCTAGCTAATGTTGTGTTTCAAATTATTTGGATATTTGTATCAGTCCTTGGTAGTAGAGGGAATCAGGGAACCACAAGTCCTTGGTAAAGTCCTGATGTTCATATACACTACTGTATACATGTATGGAAAAGTTTGGCAGATTATAATGTACTCATTCTTGAGACAATCGTATATGCCAGACTTGTGTTATACAATACAAAGAAAATGATGAGGATTCAACCTCATATCAGAATGACTATAAGCAATGAATTAATGCAAAAACTATAGATCCGTATGGGTACACCTATGAGGTTAATAAAAATGGTGGTAAGATTATTTATTTGGAGTAGTATACAACTGAAATATAGCAGGTGACACATATACAGCTGAAGGTGAGATCAAGATTGCCTCTATTTTTATAGAAACCAAACAGAAACAGGGGCCAGCACAAGTTTATATAAAGATATTAATGAGATAAATACAAGACAATTGCAAAAAAGAACACAAACAATCAAAGTACCATTGCAAAAAGAACAAAAACAATCAAAGTACCGTTTATTCTGAGTACTTTGATAGGGGTTCATTCTCCATATGTAATCATGCTGACAGGTAAATGTGCAAATTGTAAAGCAACTAATAGAAGACACACAGTGGAACTGAAAGTTGATACCGGACCCGCAATGCCATGGACTCTAGAGTGGACAAAACTGCAATGAGTGTTCCTTCAAGCCTTCTAAAGACAACTATTGTCCTGGTATCTACTATCTGTAGTAAGATCCCGGATGTGACGACCATACACCGACGTCATACAAATAATGATAAATACAGCAGCCTGGCATTCAACTGTCTAATTACTTAACATGAACATGGAATTTAGTAAAAGTGCAAAACTCATTCCAAACAAACTAACCTAAACATTGTTGCATATCTGTTACCATTCTAGATATGGTATTGTGGGCAAACCTATCCAGTGCATATAGTATCACAAAGACGCTCATTTTGAGCACGATTTGAATGTGTGATAACAACGCAATGAGCAACAGAACATAAATAGATCAACAGAAAATAGGATTGCAAACCTTGTACGAATAAAGGCTAAAGGCAAGATAAAAACACTGAACCAAGTAAAGAATGAAAATGAAATGGTGACTGTACGACGATCTCGAATTGAGAATAAGATATTAATGTCCCTCATCCCCCCATCTAATTAAGGAACTTGGTGGCAATTAAGTTGACATTAAAAATTTTATTACTTATCTGTTATTAGTGATGCTCTCTGTTCTTGGATGATTAGCTGCAAAAAATTGATATTAGCATAGTAGTTTTGGCTGCACTTAAAATTATCAAAAAAGAGTTGCATAAAATGAATTCATGCTAGAATGCTGAACGAAGTGTTATACCAACATATTTTTTTGGCAATTTGTCACTGCGCAAAGAGGTGGTCATGCCATTGGCCGCCCGCTTCTCATTATTGGTTTGTCCGAGCCTGTGTTCAAAGCGATCCTTTCCTGGAAACCAAAACCACCAATGTTGTGGTCTAAGCATATAAGGTTAAATTTGTAAGAAATCTGCAGGCATACACAACTCAAATCTATATACGAATGTAGCGGCCCAAAATGTCATTATTCTTTAAAAAATATTCTTTAACAATACTTGATTAAGTTCTTTTTGTTAAGAATAAGCATCACGTTGCCTGTTGTACAAATACCACTGTAACAACAAAGTCAGAGGTTGTAAATCAATACGGGACAAAACTGTAAGGATCATCTATTTCAGTGTTTCTAAATTTCAGTTTAAGTACAACTCTTTACCATGCAGAAGTAAAAGACCCGAGTCGAAACAGATTGAGTCGCTTGACAACAATTTGCATGTCACACCGAGAGATTGAAATAGTCGTGCTACTGTGATATAACCAAATAAAGAGAAACAGCCGAAAATCAATTAAAGTCTGGGCATGTTAGAAACACTGATCCATTTACACAACATACATATATATATAGAATATTATGATCTTACAGTAAAGAGTTTATGCACAATTATAGCAAAAATAAAAAAAACTTCTTCTTTCTCTGCATGTCCAAGTTTTGAATAGAAATCCAATCATTTAGCAATACTAAAGGAACTCTTTTCTAGGCGATACGAAGACCAGATAAATCAATAGATAATACTGTGAAGACTACTTCAACTTACAGTGAAATCATTCAAGAAACAAAATCAGAATCCACAAAATTCAAAAATTGTTTGGCTCGTCTTATCCGTTTTAGCACATCCACTAACAATCCCTGCCCACATTAGCTATTAGATATTGACATCTTTCAATGTTCACGGTCCATCTTTGACATAAAAAAAAGGGGTTGAAAGAGCTCTAGCAAGTTCCCCACTGTGACTTCCAACTTAACACATTTTGTTCAACTATTTCAATCAATAATAATGTTTCATTTTGGACTTCCATCAAACATGTGATAGAGTTGCACTTGGAACCTTGTACAAAGTAAAATAGACACAATAAATATGAATCTAAACTTTGAAGATTACTATACCAGGAAACACTGTGCTGAAATTTCAGTGGTTCATGGGAAGGGAACCGCTGATGCACCTCAGCCCCAAGCATCACCATACAATCTAAAGTACTTGCAACCTGTGTTCTAGAGGAATGAGGGTCATGTGCCAGAAACCTGTGAATATATAGATATAGATGCATATACGTTCTTTGCTAGAATTGGGATGGGGAGGAAAGAATTCAGAATTACAATTTGACCAAAACAACGTGAGTATAAATAATTGTGGATGCAAATGATAGGATCGGTCTTGGAAGATAAAAAGGCTAAACTGAAATTAAATAATTGGCTGTTGATATTTCCAGTAACGGGCAACCAATCATAGCGACGGGGAAGAGAAGAGAAATATTGAACCAGATATTGGAGGCTAAAGAAAATAGAAAAATAGAATAGAGATCTCTAGGAACGCCAAGTAGGACGCCCGAGATCTTGCTTTATATAGATATATAGATATATAGATATAATTTCATAATTTTTTTTAAATAAAAATTTAATGTTTAAATTTTTATTCAAAAAAATAAAAATAAAAAAATAAATTATGAAATTATATTTTATATACACATTAAAATGCGTGACAATCAATACTAAAAACATGTAAAGAAATGAGAGGAATATAGAAAGTAAGAATGTTATTCATGCATTCTCACCAAATTCATCAAGAGGAGCATCATATAGTCATAACTAGTAGTAATAAATGAACTTCTAGCTATCCTACCAAAATTCGTCCCTGCATGGTACCGGAAGCAAATTCGTCCCTGAATGGTACCGGAAGCAAAGAAGCAAATATCCAGATATTAGTTTAATATATTTGTTATATAATAGAACTGGGAAGCACAACGTTAATTGACATAACATGTAATGATTAATGAAGGATCCACCCTTCAGTATAAACCTTGCAACTGAAAATGCCAAGTCTTCAGCTGGACGGTAAGGAACTGAATCTCCAAAATTAGTAAATCTACAGTAGCATTTACAAGGAATGATTTTCTGAAAATACCCACAACTACAAGCACATCCTCAAGTAAAAGGTCCAGACACGATAAGTATATATGCAAATTTACCTACCGATCCAGTTTCCAATCCACATCTTTGGTTTATGATCCTTGTTAGGAGATGTTAAGTAACCAACTCATCTAAAACCTTAAGTTATTAGATGGAGGCCTTATATGGATCTTATATTATATGTTAACACTCCCCCTCACTCGAAAGCCTATTTTTGGGTTTTTTTTGGTCGAAGAGTGGATCATGGGCACTCATCTTAAATATTGAGAATATTGGGGATCGCAGAGAGTCGAACCTGGGATGTCTACGTGCCTGAGCTCTGATACCATGTTAAGTAACCAACTCATCTAAAACCTTAAGATATTAGAGGGAGGCCTTATATGAATCTTATATTATATGTTAACAGGAGAGAAGTAGTCACAGGAGTAGAAACCATTGCAAGAATTGATCTTTGTATATCGACATTGTGTCAACTTGGATTATAAGCATAACTAGTATAATAGTCATACTAAAGAAGTACATAAGCGATACAAATAATCCATCCAATGTCTTAAATATAAGAAATATTAGACGTGATAATATGTCCCTCTAAGATGAGAAAATAATACCTGACAAAAAAAAAGGATAAGAAAATAATACTATTAATGCTAATACATTCTACTTACTATAATTGAGAGCATACAAGTTGAACAAAAGGCATGGCAACTTGACCATCTCTACATCGTCATATTTTTAACGCTAGTGAAAAATATATATGAAAATCGTAGAATACATGAAAAGAGCAAATCCAGTCATGTGGATAACAATTAAGATCTCACGGGGAAGGGAGACCAGAACATGAATGCTATCAACTTAAAGGCATAGAAAAAATAATTCTCAATTTATCGTATAATATATATGTATGCACACAGAAAAGTAATTTTGAAAATTGATCTTACTCGGTGATAAAAAGGAATATAAAAATATCTTTCCTTTTCAATTTAATTTATTTTTATTTGATACAAGATTTGCTTACTGGCATATTTTCTAGATGTATTTGTTAATATTTTCTGGATGTATTTTTATTTGAACTTCTGCATAGCATTCTTCATTTTACTATTTACATACATACATACCAGTTAGTACAAATGGCATACAAGTTAATAAATCAATTTAAACAAAAACAAGTCTAAGACTGAACGGGTTTTCGAACCTTGAAAAGTCCATTATCTGTTCTGAAACTGATCCCAGAAAGTCCCTGAATTCATTAAGTCAAGTGCGATAAAGTTAAGAGAGAATAGATAAAAGTAGGGTTTTATTATAATGAAATTTATTCACAATTACAATATAAAATAAAAAAAGCTTATATAGCGAATGACTAAACAATAATAAAGGAAATTATCCTATCAAAGGAAACTATTATAGTAATGAAACTATCCAATAATAACAAATATTATATATGTTAACATCCCCGCACAAATTCACGATGGAGAATCGGGAGTTTGCCAAACAAAAAAAAACCGAAGCCATGTATCCAAACGAATCCAAAACCGCATCATCGAAAACAAAAGCATCCAAAAAGTCGAGTCACAAATCCAAACGAACCCAAAAAACGGAGTCATGAAACCAAACACGTCCAACACTTTCAAACGAATCCAGAGCGGCGCACAAGAGAAAAAGTAGTATCCATGTCATCCAAGAATAAACAAAAACAAAAACTCCAATCCAATCGTATCCAGTATTCCAAAATCAAAGCAAACAGAAAAATCCAATCAGAATTAATCCAAAAAGACAAATTGTATCCAAACCATCCATGTCGTTCACGAATCTACCAAAACAATTATGAAAACCAAGTGTATTCGAACCAAAACAAGAGCTAACAAGAAATCCAATTAGCAAGAGAAGAACCATCCATGTCATCTAATAACCAATCAAAACAACTTCAAAAGTCAAACAAATATGCAACGAATGAACAAGAAAGAAAGATCCAAACGAACTGCAACCATCGAAAATAATACCAATACCGAAACCAAGGCTGAATCCAAATCAACAAACTATATCCAAATCCAATCGAATCCAATAACCAATCCCAACCAACTCCAATGTTGAGTATAGAATACACACAAGATAATAAAGAGGGGATGAATGTATTATCTAACTTTTCTCCTTTTCTTTGCTTAACAATATGTAGTTTGATCTGTGTGTGAATGTATAGCTGGGTGTGTATTTGTGTAACAGATTATATGTGCGGAAATAAAACACAAGAATACAAGTACTCACTTTAATCTAATATTGTATTAGATCAAGATTTTGCTACAATCTGGGAATAAAATTGTTAGTATTCTCAGGTTCGTTTCTCAGAGAGATATTATCTATGAAATTACAATGAAAAACTTAAGTGCTAAAGAAGTGAGGTTGTACACTTATAGAACATGTGTACAGCCTACTTACTACAAATGTAGTGAAAAACAAATACACTTTCTAACTTGTCTATCCCTATTTGGTACACGTCTGGGCAGCATGTGATTTGACCAGCTCTTTAATCTGCTCAGATCCACTATTTTAGCATCTTCTCCCTTTTAACATCTCTTTAAACTTCTTTGTAGACTTTCCATGTACACTTTACAGTACTGTGGTCCTGTAAGTGTCTTGGCTTGTTGTAGGTTTTCTGACTTGTACATCTTCAGTAATTTGTCTTCAAGAAACCATTCGAGAAATGACTAAGTACTAGATTCGAGAACTAGAATTGAATTGTTCGACAACTCTGAGTTCTCGAACTAGCTTTTCTTGACATATCGAATCACTTCTCGAATGAATCTTTTTTTAGGTATCCTTGAGTTATCGAATAGAGCCTTTTACTTATGGAATCCTTGAGATGTCGAATAGCTTCTTGAGTCCTTCAGATATCGAATGTGACTTTTACTTGTTAACCTTTTGAGAACTCGAATGGTACTTTTACTTGTTGACTTCCTGAGTTCTCGAAAAGAGTACTAAACATGTCGAATCTCTGAGTTATCGAATGGAGCTTTGACTTGGTAACACCTTGAGATGTCGAACACTGTCTTTTGACGTATCGAATCCTTGACTTCTCGAAACCTTGACTTCTCGAATAGACCAAACTACTTCTCGAATTAGAACTTAGGCAAATTTTTAATCTTCAAATTTCAACTGTGTTTATTTCTACAACCTTGTTCTCCAAGCTTGAGGCATGATCGATCTCTGAATTTTCTTTCAAGCATTATTTCATGACTTAATTTGTACAATTACATAGCTAGAAATTTGGTGCCTATTACAAGTACTAGTACAAAAGAAACTCTACATAGAGGGTTTCTCAATTAAGGGGTCATGTAAGTAATGCAAATCACTACAAATAATTAGGCTTGTTATTAGATGTATACAAGCATGCCTCTATGACTAACATCCAAATCCAAACCTAATCTAAAACAAGAATCGATTCCAAACTATATCGAAATTTAACCAACAAACTTTATCCAACTAGTCCAAATCCATATCCAATTTATAACCGAGAATCCAATATATAATCCTAAATCATGAGAGAGAAAAAGACAGAAGAAAGGGTAAAGAAACAATTCTACAATCTATCCCAAATCCCAATAGAGAGAGAGAGAGAGATCAGAGTAAGAGAGAAAGAGAGAAAGAGAAATAAAGAAGGTATACAGATGTGCCTAGGGTTACTCCCATCATAAATATGAGAAAGAAAAAGGGAAAGAGAAGAGAATGGGAAAGTAAAACCAAAACAATCTTACCAACAAGCCAATACCATCAACGAGACAGAAACAAGGAGTGTGTGTGAAAGTCTCAACCAAAACAAAATGAAACCAAAATTAATGTTTATCCAAAATTAATTTTTACCCAAGAAAAACCCAACCAATATGAAAATGAAAAAGATGAAGGAGAGAAAAATAATCGGAATGGTGGCTAATCCATAATCAAAACATCCAAAGAACTCATATTAACTGATTCGGGGAAAAAAATCATGATTAGAAACCTAAAATAATATCATCTAAGAAAAAAAAACACAGCCGATTTGAAGAAAAAAATGAGAAAAAAAAATAACCGAAGCACATGTTTTAATCCAATATGCGAAAAACATCACGTTCAACTGAAAAACAATCGATCCCGAATCGAATCAACCTAGCTCTGATACTATGATAACGTATGGAAAGAATAGGTAAACGTAAGATTTTATTATAATGAAATTTGTTCTTAATTACAATATAAGAGAGGCTTATATAGCCAACAACTAAACAATAATAAAGGAAATTATCCTATCAAAGGAAACTATTATAGTAATGAAACTATCCAATAATAACAAACATTATATATGTTAACAAAGTGCACATGTAAATATTTCTTCAAAAAATTATTTCTACTAAATACGTGTTGACAAAAAATTATGTTTTATATGATATAATGTGAGTGTAGACAAATAATTTATTTGCTTTCTTCTTGGTTTTGTTTTTAACACAAATACACACTTTTTACGATATAACGTGAATGTAGACAAAACATTGTTTTGCCTTCTACTTGGTTTTGTTACAACCCAAATATCCATGTTATATGGTATAACGTGGTGTAGACATCAAAAACCAAATTCAAATAACTAAATTACTATCAAATATATTATCATCAAAAATCAACCTCAACAACATCAAAATTGAAATCGAAATTAACTTTTAGAACATTTTAAATTCAAATCAATGACATTACAATTATTACACTACAAAATAAAAATCATGACGTTATAATCCTTCCAGCCTAGCCTGATAAGATCCCGTAGTCATATGACGTGCACGTCCTTTATGAATCTCCCAACCAATTCGACATTGAAATTTTTTAATTATGTCATCATCCCATTCAACGTCACACCAAACATCGGCTAACCAACTCAAAATACAATCCATATATTTGGAAACAAAAACTCCACAATCCACATCATTATTTTGCTTAGGTCAGTATTTCACCAATTCAACCTCGGAAAATGTGGCTACTTTTTTGAAGTTGACACTATCTAACTGGTACAACATCACAGGAATTAATTTTTCTTGTAAAGAAAAACTTCATTAAACTTAATGAATAACATAAATTTGATGACACATTTGAAAAATTCAAAGAGTAAGGATTTACCATAATGAAGAATTGCTTCTTGTACATATCTCTCAATTTCATCCATGGAGTATTATCTAGTAGAGGGTCAAATAATGAAACTTTCATCAAATAATAACTAGCCGCGTCGATTTCACTAAAAAGTTCTTTTTTCTCAATTGAATGTCACAATATGCATCCACTATGCTATCCTCCAATTTTTAAACAGCGCCAAACTTGTAACTATTTTTTATCCAAAAACTCCTACGCTTTGAACATGTTTTACTTCCCACCACTATTCATGCAACCACTTGACTTTGTGTTACTTGATAGGTTTAAAAACTAATCCTTTTTTCAAAACTATCACGTGGATCCTTGATTATATAATAAAAAAATAAAGAAAAAAATTAGGTGATTAGCTAATGAATTTATTAACTCGAAAAAAATTTAACAAGTTATGTTATACCTCTACAACCAACTTAATGGGTGTACTAATACCAACATCGAAATATGGAACACTAGGACTAACATCGAGATATGGAGCACTAGGACCAACTTCAAAAGATAGTTGAATTTTGCAAGGATGGTCATAACCTTCATCTTCTTCGAGTTAACGAATTTTTTCAGGGATAGCCTTAAATACGTTCTCATCTTCGACTTTTCTTACTTTCCTCTTAGGCAAACAACTTTTAAAATCGGGTCTTTCATACGACGGTCCAAATGTTTCTAGCATTAAATCATCATATGCATCCGCAAAAGTTGGCAAAATTTGATCATGGAAAATTGAGGGCATATCATGCATGCAAAGTGCACCCATGTCTCGAGCGGTTTGCATAATCCATAAAACATGCATAATAATTCAATGAGATCCTAACTAGAGCAAAATTGTGCAGTAAATTAGACTAATACTATGCACTAAATTTTTTTAAAAAAAACATACCAAATTCAAGGCTTTAGGATTGTTATGTTTGTCTCTCGGTTGTTGAAATTTTTTAGGATCCTTTGCTCGCCTTGTTGGGGGCACGATCTTAAACTTTGTAATCGTATAATACCAAGCCATATATTCTTGTCTAGGGATGGTATGACTTGGAGGATCCAAAATACCAACAACATTCACAACAAATTCATTCCAAGCAGCTACATAACGATGATATATAACGGGATGTTGCCTTATGTATGAAAAATCAGAGCGAAGCCTTACACATGTCATATCAATCAGCGGTGAAGATGGAATATTTTGTGGCAAATCTAATTACTTCATCACCCTTTCTGAAAGTTGATATTCAACAGATTCAAAACACACAACTGCCACATGTGCTGTTCCGGTCATACAGACATCTTCATAATCATCGCTATTCCTGTAGAAGTGGGAGTAAGGCCTCCATTTTACCCATGTCTTATCAAAATTGTCGAACATTTCTCTATAAAGATTAATATTATAATGAGCATTCAAAAACTTCGATTTAACTGACCATGCTAAGGTCCTCGACCATTTAGATCTTTGGCTATCTGAGATTGTCCTGGGCGCAACCTCTTGTGTGCCCATAACATCAACAGAGTTATGCAGCGATCAATATTTTTCCAATCCTTTTTACTTGTCAAGGCCAATTGCCTATAGAAATAAGCTAGAACTCCAGTACCCCAAGCATATCCAATAATTTTTTTGGAATCAAGTAACTGATGAATGAATCTGGGATGAACAACACCATTTGTGTTTTGAGGGAATAATATCGCTCCACACAAATAAAGCACATATTCCTTCGTGTAAAACTCCAAAATTTCAAGGCTCTCTAATGGACATACACGATACCGCTCCCTCAAGAAATTTAATTTCACGCCACCTCTTTTATCCCAAACAACTTTTCTTTTTTCAAGTGAAAAATTCGATTGGGCCAAGTATGCAACCAAGTATGTTCCACGGTAATGTCCTCAAGATTAGTTACTGCTTCTCTAGTGACAAAAAGGCCCATCAACATGTACATGTCTTCAAGGGTAAATGTCATCTCCCCAAAAGTGAAATGAAATGTGTTGGTCTCGAGCCTCTAATGATCCACTAATGTCGAAATCAAGGACACATTTTTTTTGCATCACTGCCCGAGAATTGACAAACATTCCAAAACCCCAATACTATAGTAGATGAATCTGATATAGCTTCAATTTCCATTCACCAAGTAAAGAAGTCGATTGACGAAGTTGTAATATATCCCGAGAATGATTCACATTCCATATCGCAATGCTAATATGATTTTTTTGGTCGGTGAGCACTACCAGATTGATAGGACCACAATCAATGTCCGTCATATTTGAAAATCATCAAAAAAATTACAGAAGCATAAAGCTTCATAATACATCAACATCATAAGGAAAAGCAGGAGAAAAAGAATAAATCTTGATGAAAAACTTGTAGACAAATTTTCTCTAATCCACAATTTATACTTTAGTCTCTTTGCTTTTATGGGTTGCGATCCATAATTTTCCTCCGACACGGGAAACCCTAGGGGTAGCAAGTCTTCCACGCTTAAATCACCCTAGTTCTATTTCTTACTGTTTTTATCTCATACATTAATTTTCTCAAATCTATCCTGCATTAGATGGTCATCAATTAATCATCAACTTCTGCCAAAATTGATAAATCTGGTATTGAATTGAATAATTACCCTTTTTGCATTGTCAAAGTAGTCCATCAATTCATCGATTTATATGATGAAATTGTGTAACAAAAAAAGAGTAGTCGAATGGCAAATCAAAGATAAACCACAACTCATTTTGTCTAACATGTCAACAAAATGATCCTCTCTTTTAAGTTTTTTGCAAACATGGGTAATATGTTCAAAAGAATCTCAAGTAACAGGCAGTCATCAGAGTAGCTAAAGTGGTTATGACTTCCTTTGGCGAAATAATACATGTTCCCCAAGTATTAATTAACGCCTACAACTTTTTTACAATGGGGTTAATTATCAAACCAGTCACTGATTGGAGCCAAATGTTCTGTTTCATTGTTGGATAACTTTTACAATTTTTGATTAATATTCGATTAACGGACCGTTACAAATTTTCTAATAAGTGACTTAAATGAGTCACTTTTGTAATAAGTGACCTACTTGATACATTTGGTTCCAATCAGTGACTGGTTTGATAATTAACCCTTTTACAATGTAATATTTACTTCTTTATGTTGATTATGTATTATGTATTTCTTTTTATGATTTCACAGTGGCCCTTGTTACACAATTCATATGGTCTAAGTTGATACATTCCTGGATATGTACTGGGAATTTGGGCCCTCACTCGAGGGTACAAGACTAGAATTACTGCATTCTGGTGCTCATTTATGGCATGCCATTAGATATAAACAAAATACAAGACTATTTTTAACATTCATCAGCCAATATAATAACAACAGATTCAAACTCCTTCCAATATATACAACATACAAGACATAGTCACTTTACTCGAGGCGAAGTATGGCCAAAAATGAAGGAAACAAAGCAAATCTTAGCTGATAAATTCAATAAAAAGTGAAAAGATGGCACACCTTCCCGTGGTTTTCACTTATCCTCTTTTCTTTCGTAGTCATTGCTCCATCGCCAATATCAACCTCATCAATAGTACCAATCTTAACAACCTCTTCATCCGCCCGTAGGAACCAAATCACTAATTTTCTTATTAAAATTCACATCATTAACATCCCCCTTTTGGTTTTCTTGAACAAAACCCCACTACCAATAACACGTTCATCCTCCCAACGATGCCATTTTAAATCACCTCCTGATTTGTTGTTGATTTTCTTCACTTTTTTTTTGTTTCCCCCACTATTTCCCTTGAAAAAAACTTTTGATTTTTCTCATCAAAACCAACAAACGACATCGTTAGGTATCATCTGCCGACCTTTCACTCCCCTCTTGTTCACATACATCCTTCTTCACCATCTCCTTACTATGTTGTTTGTTTCGCCTTGCACCATCATCATCCTGATTAATTAGCATCTCTCTCTCTAACCAATCAAACTAACAAAAAAGTTATTTTATCTAATCGAACAAATAATAAAAAAAAGGGGATCGAGGAAACACTAATTAGTTTATAATGCATGGAATGATCGAGGAACACTTATATTTTCAAAACTCCATCAGCAAGAATTATTAGCAATATGGTACTAAGCAGTAAGTTCTTACCTTTAGTATTTAGAAGTAAAATATAATCAAGTTCTAAGTGGTACAACTCCAGCTAGATCAAATTACGTTGATTGCGAGTCTATGTACTTTCAGGTTATGCCTATTAATAACACCGGGAGGCTTCTCTCTTAATAATTGTAAGTGTAACCATCTATTCTATCTCCAGGGTTTTCTCCCTCTGATTCTCCCATCTATAACCTTTATCTATTTTTCGTCTTTCTCTAATCTCATTCCATCCAGAAGCAAATGTCCTAAAAATTGGGATCAGAGTGTAGAAATTCAGCAACTACTGCTCTCTTTGCCAACTCTAGTTGTCAACTTGTCTTTGTTTCTCTCCTCTAGCACCAGAAACCTCTAATTCTCACCCAAATTTCATAGATCTGCTTCCGAATAAGCTGAATTCATTTTCCTTCACTCATGATTTTTGGGAATCATACACTTATGGTTTTTATTGAACTTTCAAAAATTATTGTAAAGTTCTCAAATCTCTTCAATTTCTAAAAATGGTTGAAAGTTTTCATCTTGTGCATTGATTTACTACTCAAAATAGAAAATGGTCATGTTGTTAAGGAATCATATAGAAGAAAGTACGACTTTGAAACAATCAACAAGAAGTGCAATGAAGGAACCTAAAGGTTCCCATTAAATCTCAATGGAACAATCATTAGCATATAATTGTGTGTTGAGTTTCAAAATTTTGGGCACTTTTCAATGATATTCTAATTTCAAGTGCCAAGACGAATTTAATGTTTCTAATTTACCCTTCCGAATTAAGGAACAATCTTCAAATCTCATATCTATAAGGATACAACATTGAACATACATACTCTTTTAACCTTTCAAAATCAGTATCTTCACTCCTAAGACTGTACTTAAAAACATGGCCTAAGAATTCACCATTAATACAATCATAAGGAAAAGGTATATTTATCTGAATATCGGACTGAATACTATTCTGATTAAGAATCAGCTGTTTGTTGTAACTTACAATCACTTCGATCTTAATGTTATTAAAATCAAATATGATTGTAAAAGTTGACTTAGGCCAAACATACTATGAACCTGTGGCTTAGCCTTTGATACACTTCCAATATATACAACATACATATAAGACATAATCATTTTACTCAAGGTAAAATCTGACAAAAAATGAAGGAAACAAAGCAAATCTTAGCTGATAAATTCAAGAAAAAGTGAAAAGACGGCATATCTTCCCATGGATTTTGACATGATTTGATTTGATTTAATTTGATTGGGGAGTATATCGTACGAGTGTATCTCAAGTAACAGGCAATCATCAGAGTAGCTAAAGTAGTTATGACTTCCTTTAGTGAAATAAGACCTTTTCCCTCGATCATTATTTCAAGAACAGGTCTTATTTCACCAAAGGAAGTCATAACCATTTTAGCTACTCTGATTATTGCATGTTACTTGAAATTCTTTCGAAAATATTACCCATGTTCGCAAAAATTTAAAAGAGACGACCATTTTGTTGTCATGTTCAACAAAATGAGTTGTGGTGTATCTTTTGAACATAGTTATGTGGCATGATTTTGCCTTTGGTTCGATTCTCGCTCATCTTGAGATTTACTGAGAACTGATACTCATTATATGACATATAAGCTTACTTATTCAAAAAAAATATATTTTTAGTAAATCGATCAATCAAAATCAAAACTCTTACATAAAAGGAGAAAGCGGGAATGATGAAATGGCGTATTTGATTTTGCTTGAATGTATTTTTCAATGTAACTATTTTTTTTTTTGAATTTCAAGTGTGAAAAATCAAAATTACTTATTTTTTAAATTCGAGTTTTAGGAAAACTACCTGTTTTAATTTGGAATTTGTAGAAAAGTTTTTTTTCACAATTTCAAAGGTAATAAGTTAATAACCACGTTAATTTTTTTTCAAGAAATTGTTAGTTAAAAAACTAATATTCATCGTAACTTTTCCAAACTTCTTGGTCAAGAAAGATTTAATTGTGGATTATTGAATATAATCTGAATGTTCAATATGTGTTGTCTAATTAAAATGACTTTTCAGAACAATAACAATCCTAAACTTTTTTTCCAATTCTTCAAAAATGAAACATCCATTTAGCTAGATCATCAACAATATTCAAGGTAAACACTAAATTGCCTTTAAGATGTTGCATTCTAAATTATCAATTAAACTATATATATATATATATATTATATGTGAAAATCATTATATATGATTTTGTTTTGAATATTTCATTCTATCGCCAATATTAATTTTGTACACATATTTAAATAATTTTCACATACAATATAAAATTTTATTGTTTTTGCTACTAAATTATGAAACACAATTATTTTTAAATGACATGGATTTGACTAACCGATGATAATATTAATTTTCATAAAATATTATTGACTATCATAACTTAAGTCTCATATTTTGTTACACGAACCTTTGTACATACAAATTTTATATAATCTTCGTCTTCTATAATATATAATTTCCACAAATCATATATTATACATGATCCTATATATATATATGATATGGGCTTAAAGTAAGCCCTAAAAATACATTTAATGTTGTATTAAATGAACCTAGGTTGGTCCAAGGTTAAAGCCCAGCAATGAGGCCCAAAACCCTAATATTAATATGAATATCGTAGCTAATAAATCAGCCAAATAAAAGACTTCGTTATTGAGTCCAAAAGAAAATCAAATCATCTATGGAGTAGCCTCCAAGGCATACAACTCCTATAGTTATCCACCTTCCTCATGGACGGATCTAGAACTGGGCCCAAATTGGGTATCTTGCCCGCCAAGACACCAAACCCTACTCTAATTCCAAGGCACCCGATGCCTATATAAAGGACCTGATCCTTCAATACAGAAGGATGGTTTTTTGGGCATAGCACAATACGTCCCTCTACGTTTTAGGCTTAATCCTCGAATAAGGACATACAAGCCACTACGTCACTACGCCGCGAGGGCGCATCAAGCCACGTAGGCAACTCTAGAACTACGTTTTGGCTTGATTCTTGATATTCATCAAGGTACGTAGGCATCTTGCGAGGATCGACTAGTCCCGACAGCAAGAGCAGCCACCATTAAAGCTCGAAGCTCTCAATCCCTTGCAATCAATACACGAATTAATTACACCCTAGTTTTTATTCCACAACATTTGGCGCCATCTGTGGGAAGAAGACGTCAACCATGGAAAATACACGGAGATAAAAAAATTGATATGATGGTCCACCAGCCTCAATACGCGTTCCGACCACCATTGCGGGAATTCAGCCAACATATACCACTACTTAAGGGTTGAACCCTCTAAGAACAGGAATTTAAACAAGTCTCCATGGAGATGGAGTCCAAGAACGATTCTAAACTCTCAAAGGGCGGTTCCCCAATCCTAGGCATGGCTATGCCCATAATAGGCAAACATGATTACAAATCTCTACCATGGTGCTTCCACCACTAACAGCTCAGAACCCGAGTTATGGGCTTCCACCCCAACGAGGGCATGATTCACCCTATATTTGAGGCTTAGAACCTCCGCATATAGCAGGAGGGAGAAGTCTCGATCGTGTACTAACGACGATGAAAGAATAATTGGATTGATGATCCACTCCCCTCGACTTCCAATGAGGGAACGACTTCCCCAGAGACGCGTCTACAAGGGGTGATCCCCAAGGGATGATCCAAAATCCACTAACTCAAGGAGAGAATCCCCAATTACAGATGGTGGTTTTATCTCTGTCTAATGGAGCACAAGGAGCATGGATCGCCACCACCGTCATGCTAATTCCAATAACTCGAAACCCCATTTATAGGTTGTCATCGTTCCCAATTGCTGATGGAACCATCGATCTACTCATGAGAAGTATGTGCTTCAATACATTGAAGGCTTGGTCCCCTTGTTGGAGGACACCAAAGTTTCTCCGAGTCATATGCCAAAGTCGATTCCTCGTCTGAAGAAGATGGGGAAGAGGACGTCCATTATAGCAAGAGACGTCAAGGCAAGGAGCCCTATGGAGGAGCAAGTCGTTCTCAACCCCGGGGGACTCCAGGAACGTCTCTTTAGGCAATAGAAGAAAGGATTTAGGGGCTCAAATTACCAATCCGCAACAGCCGATTGTGGGTTCAATGAATTCAGGGACGAATCCCCATCTCTGTCATTACACAATGAAATTAAGTTCCCACCAATGGGATGTCGTTCATCGATGGTAGAAGTGGCCAGCAACGCAAGACATACGTGCCTCAACGCAATCAGGGCCTAGAACGTCCATGAACGAGTTGGGATTTTTCCGGACCCTATACTGGTGACGATTCATCATCCACTGATGAAGATAACTATCTCAGAAAGGAAAGACCAGGCAAGAAGCTCGAATGAGGGTCAGGGCCTTCTAAGACCCGAGGATCCAAAGGACTGGCTCCCAAGACTCTAGGAGTGAGGATACTCGCTCGTGAAACGCATACCTGAGAATTGAAGTGAGATATGGAAATACAACAAGCTAGGCAGCCCCCAAGGGCTAGGATCCCCAATGTTTTTAATTCTAGTGATACCCCTAGGAGGAGAGGGGTTGATACACAAAGGGCTGATCCCGATGACTCAATGCCTCTAGGAGATCATGATGATCAAATCTTGTCCTTCACCAACGAGATAGTGAATGCTCATATCTCAAGGAAATTCAAGACGCCCACCATCGAAGTGTGTGATGAGGTAGGAGATCCAACTAATCATGTGAGGACATCCTTCAATGAAATACTAATTCCAGCCCATGACTGGTGTAATCAAGTGTAGGGCGTTCCATCAAACCCTGGGGGCATGAAACCACGATAGTATAGTCGCTTGTCCCCGAACTCAATCGGCTCCTTTAAAGGATTAAGAAGGGCATTTATCACGCCGTTTATTGATGAAAAGTTCATGAGAAACGTTTTAAATCCCCATGAATGTGGAACAAGGAAAGAATGAATTCTTGAGAAATTACTTGAACCGAATCATCAAGGAAGCCTTGAAGGTCTCGAACTGGGATGATAGAGTAACCATCAAGGTAGAAGAATGTTTAAAGGAAACCTCAACCCCTGTTGGAGGCAATGGAGGTAACAACAAGAATCGAATGGGGTCAAGAGTAGGATGTTAAGGATAAGTATAGACTCTGACTCTACCTGTAAAAAGAGCAAACAAGGACCGAGATTCACCAGCTATGCACAAATCTTGATGGACATTGAGAAATATAATAACCTCTGATGGACGAAGCCACTAAGGACTGATCCCGAGAAGAGAAATAAGAACCAATATTGTCGGTTCCATAAGGATGTGGGAAATAACACTCACAATTGAAAACAATTGAAACACAAGATCAAGTTTCAGATCCGAAGAGCAAGGTTGAATAAGTTCACCAAGGATGGCCAACAGGGTAACCTAAGGCAAGATTATGAAGTAAAGATTATGAAAGGAAGGATGGCGGTCAATATCGCAATCCATAGTCCCGGGGGGCGATGATAAACATGATTTTTAAAGACCCAACATCGGTCAGGAATACAAGAAGCTGTCGTAAAAGCTTACGCTCAAGAAGTTATGCACATTATAGGAGAAGCTCCATAGTGATGAAATACCGAAATGGCATTTGCCTTTGATGATTCTGAAGGGGTTAAGTGCCTCCATGATGACCCGTTGTTCTTAACACCTGTGATAGGCAACTCACAAGTGAAAGGAGTCTCGATAGACAATGGAACATTAGCGGATATCTCGCATTCTCAAAGATGGGATACAATGATTCTCAATTGACCCTCTCCAACATGCCTGTCTATTGGTTCAATAGTGTTGAGTTAAGAGTTGAAGAGACTATTCGGCTATCCATGATAATGGGACGGAAGCATAGGAAGGCCACTCAGATGTTGAACCATTTGGTGGTTAAAGCAACTTCCACTTACAATGTTATCCTTGGGAGGACAGGCTTGCATGCCTTTAAGCCGGTTGCCTCAAGATAAGACTTGATGATTGAATTTCCTACACGAAATGGAGTTGATGAAGAGAAGGGTGATCAAACAATAACAAAGGGTTGTTACCCAGCCACTTTGAGGCCAGATGGAGTTGGGGGGCATGACCTCCCGATTGTAGAAATGGATGTCCAAGAAGATGATAAACAAAGAGGAAAACCTACTGAGGACTTAGTCCCTACTCCCTTAGCTCACGAAGAACCTGAAAAGTTACCCACGTAGGGCATTGTTGAATGAACCCTTGAAGGGCAAATTGGATGCGTTCCTACAAAAGAACATTGTTGTATTTGTTTGGACAGTAGTTGATATGCCAGGGGTCGATCCCCAATTAATTATGTAAACTAGACGTCCACTCGAATAGGGAGATGATGAAACGGAAGAAAAGAAAATTTGATTCCAAGAGGCAGGAAGGCCAATGGAGGATGAAATATGTGCATTGACTTCATGATATGAGAGATGCATGTCTCAATGACTACTTTCCCCGACCAAGGAACGATAGGCGACATATCGAAGATTGATGAATAAGATCTTTGAGCATCTTAGTGGGAAGACTATAGAAGTCCACGGTTTAATCAAGAGCCTTGATAAGGTACATCACATCACTACTAGAAATATGTCAATAAACATCGGTTTCTGGCCGTTGTTAAAAAAAATCTGACCGATGTCTATGCGAGTGTAGAGAAAGGTCAAAAACTTTAGACATCGGTTTTTAGCCGTTGTCTATTATCGACTTAGACATTAGTTTTTTAAATATTTATGATGTCTAAGCTTCATTATGTGTAGTAGTTCTTTTTAAATTATAATATATTATGTACATTAGATCAACATAAACATAGAACTGACAAAGTAAATAAAGACATATACATCGATTTCCTGGTAAAAACCGATGTTATATGTCATCTTAGACATTAGTTGATATGTGAAACCGATGTTATATAATGTTACATTGTCTAGTATAGGAATTGAAGACATAGACGTCGGTTTCTTGGTAAGACTGATGTTATATGTTCTAATAGACATCGGTTTCTGTCCATTTTCATTGTAATGTTTAACATATTACATCAGTTTTTTTTAAAATATGTGATGTATTAGCTTTACTTGGACATTGGTTTATTTGTTAAAAACCGATGTCTTGTTCAGGTTTAAGTAGTATGCAGTATTATTTTTATATGCACCAAAAGAACTAAAATCAAACCAAAACACTAAAATACGAAAATAGTTATAAGCACTTGACATTTACCAAACAAAAAACATTCAATCTTATCAACTAACATAACCAAAATAATATGTCCAGCTATCATAATTAACTAGCTTACAAACCAACTACATGTACTTAAACAAGCAAACCATTTCATACATATATATATGAGGTATAAGGGCCTTCATTTTCTTCTTTTTTAATCGTTGAGAGAGGTTCACACAAGCAAGCCGTTGAAACTTAAGACTCTGGGAGGGCTCTCCATTGTTTGCCTTCAAAAAAACTATTGATGGTAGGACCTGTAAGAAAAGAATGCAGGCTAATAAGGTACAGAATACTAGCTTATATTCTAAATTCCAGAATTTAAAGGGCTATTGGCTGCTCCACCAATAGCCAGATTGCATACTCTGCAATTCTAAATATTTTCTAATCCATGTTGCCCATAAATGCAAGGCATGGGACTTAGCACATGATTTTATCACAGATAGCCAGCCATTTGTTAAAAACATAATTAATTGCAAGTATTAAAAATAATTTCTAGATGAGAAAAAAATACCAGTTGGATAATTACAGATCGATATTTAAAGTAAGTTTCTTTCATGGCTTGCACCAAAGGAGTTGTGTGACACAAGTTTAGGACCATTAGTCAAATGATCATCCTGAAACAGTTGAAACATCTTTAGATCCAATATTATGTGACATTGTATAGTAGTAGGAAGTATATAATATATTTACGCCACCAAGTCATCTTATAGATAGAAATGGCATAAGTTCAAAACATTAATTCTTCAAAAACAAATTATATACAGAGATGCAATCAAAGATAAATAAAAAATGGCCCTAAAAGGGAAACATATGCAGGAAATCTATCATAATAACATGAGTGCTTATGGAGTACAATAATACTGATTAATTCAAAAAAAAAAAAAGTAAACACAAGACAACTTAGGAAATAACCCCGGCACAAACTCACCAACCTTACATAGAGATGCAGCTGATTCAGACTCCCGGACTTGATTAGGAACATGCCCGATTGACTGAAATTCCTCTAAGGCATCTAACGTTAGCTTCCAACCGCATAAAGCCATAGCACTCACACCACTGGAGCTATTGCTGGTGCCACAACCTGCTCCAGCTACATTCCCATTCATCCATGCGCATAGCTTTGTCTTTAAATCCATCTGAGAATTCAGTACGTGCTCTTTTAGTATTAGAAACATTAAAGGGACAATCAAAGAATGTAGTAGTTGCAAAAAGAATACTTCGATTATAGCCTTTTATGACAATAATACCACATGTATTGCCAATTTATATCTTTCATGCTGGAAAAACCAGATTGCAGATAGACTTGCTTAAACAATATATATCACAGTATTATGGATGTGAATGCTTCCCGTGTAAACCTTATACACCATAAGAACATAAAAGCTAACAATTGAGTTAATGCATGAACTATAAAGGTTACAGTGCTATAACTCTGAATTCACAATGACAGCACCACAATAATTTAAGGCTAATCTAAGTTCTAATCTTTCAAATTAATAATGTAAAGGATATAACATCACCACTATTTGTCCACCGTAACCAGACTGTTTGCGATCATAATGCCTTTTTCCTTCGGTAGCCAAGCTATCTTTGTCTTTCTTATACCGTGTCACCTTGTGCAAGCACAAGGTATGTTTCTTGCATTCCTTTGACTTGCAGTATGTTTTTTTGTCTTAGGTACGTTCACCTGCAAGAGACAGAACAAGTCAATTTTAGTATAAAAATTTGCCTGTAGCTAGGGTCATCTACATCCCTATAGCTAGGGTCATCTACATCCCTATAGCTAGGGTCATCTACATCCCTCGAGAGTTGAGACAAGAAAGAGGGCCAATTTCTTTTAAAAGTATAGAAATGCAGGACAGATCTAGAAACTCTCTGGATGTAATTTAATAAAGCCTAATTTCAAACAAACAAACTTGTCTTTGAATTTTGACATTCTCACAAGAATCCAGCAAATAATCAGTCTATCACAACAGAGTTACGCACCATATCTTTGTAAAAACCAAACACACAACAACACTAAATGAATAAAAATAGTGAAACAACAGTATAACATTTGGTTCATGTAAACATCTAAACTAAGTAAACACCTTTTTGCAGCACCGACATTAGATCTCGATGAAGTTTCTTTATGAAATGCAATTTTTCCATTATTAATAGCAAGTACAGAGCAATTTTTTCTTATTTGAAAGTAATTAATGACAAAAAATCCCAAAACACTTATTTGAAAGAAAATCTGACTTAAAAAGACAAATTGCTTTAAGTATAAACCAAGAATTTCATGTCACTAATCCAATTTGAAAACACTTCTGCTTTGTAAATCAAATCATACCCAATGTGTTGCGATCGAAAGGTGGGAGGATAATATGTACGCATACATTACTCTTACCCAATAACTAATCAATCTATTTACCAAAAGTTTCTCAGATTGTGTAGCCGATGCAACTTACAAATTCATAACCAAAAGTAAACAAATTTTGAAAAAAAAAAGGGTAATAATACATGTATTAAAAGATAAAAAAATATAAAACCTGTTTCAAGTTGCAGAAGCCTTCATAAACAGCAAGAACAGAGTCAAAAGCTTTCAAGCATATAAATGAAAACCAAGTACAAAATCAAATCAGTAATAACCAAATATTACGAAAACCAAGTACAACACCAATTTTAATCCTAATTTGAATTCAACCGAAACAAAAACCCAAACATCCAAATATAAAACCCTAATTGAAATCTCTAAATTAAAACCCAAACCAGTTAAAGATTGAATACCTAAAAAAAAGATACATGCAAAAAGAAAACAAGTAATTAACACAAAAAACTTACTAATTGAAGATGACCCAAGCAAAAAGAGCAACTAATCTGCAAAAAAAATGTTCAATTAAAAATAAATCGAGCTTAATTCGAACTATTAATTGAAAAATGACTTACGATTCGAGCTTCCTCTTCTCTTAAATTTGAGCTTCCTCTTCTCTATTTCGATTTAGAGAAATCGTAACATCGGTGAGAAAGATAGAAAGATGGTCGAGTAGTGATGAGAGTGAGAGAGAGAGATTAGTGAGAGAGAGATAGATGAGAGTGTGTGTGTGTGTGTGTGTGTCTGTGGGAGAGAGAGAGAGAGAGAGAGATATGCGAGAGAGATGAATGAGAGTCGGCTGTTGTGTAGAGAGAAATTATGGGAAAGTGACTAAGGCGGGATACTAACTTGGAGGAAATGTTACTTAGGCGGGATATTAAAATTTTCTAAGGCAAATGTTTTATGAGAAATGGGGGGGAAATGACTCAGCAAGTTTTTTTTTATTCTGAGAAAAAACATTTAGACATCGGTTATTTAAGCAACCGATGTCCAGAAATCTGTTTAACATCGCTTTTTAAATAACTGATGTTGAAAACTCTTTTAACATCGGTGGCTTTTCAAACCGTTGTTAAAGGCCCGATGTCTAATCCATATTTTCTAGTAGTGCATCGGGCATTCTCATAAGGCGTTTGAGGTGTTAAGGCACCACAAGAAGATATTGAATCTGACTTAATGCGTCTTCCGCATAGGATCAGGAAAATTTTTAGGTTTGATGGTCTCCAAGCATAGAAATTAAGGCTAACCCTGATAAGAGTAGAACAATCCTTGACACAGAACCTCCACGTGTTGACATAACTAAATTACGGAAAGTTACTGTATCTATACTTGGCTGTATTAGATACGACTTTTAGTGTCGTCCTCGTGAAAAATGAAGACAAGGTTCGGAAACCCATCTATTACGTGAGAAAGGTCTTGTATGCGACAGAGTAACCACAATAAAATCCCTAAGCACTCGCTGACTTCATGGTTGAATACACCATTGACAACCAAGAAGTCGGGGGCAGGAGGTAGTACCCCAGAAGGGCAAAGGATTAGAGAAAGAGAATCCAGAAGCGGTACTCAAGGAGTATTGAATCAATTTTCATGGAGAATCAAAAACAAAATTAAGTGAAAACATTCCCCGATGGGTTTATGATTTCCCAACGACAAACAATAAGGCTGAATGCAACGCCTTTATAGCCGGACTTGGTTTGGCAGGAGGCCCAAGGGTCAAAAATATCAAAGTCTGTGGAGACTCAAGGTCGGTATTACCAAAAGTGAATGGCGAGTTCGAGGCCAGGGCTGGAACCATGACAAAATACTTGAAGCTTGACTCAATTCAATGAGTGTTACGTGAAGTACATCCAGAGGAAAACTTGAAGGCCGATGCCTTATTCAAGTTTGCCTCAACGGAGATAGAGAATTATATTGGAAGTTTTTACTTCCAAGTCTTGGAGACCCGAAGTGTTGATGCTAAGTTGATAACATCTATAGATGTAGGGAGCTGTTGCATAGATCCTACAATGGCTCACCAGGAAGCTGGTAATTGGTCACCTGACAATGCCTTGGAGGCACGGAAGTTGTCTATAAAAACACTAAGGCCTTAAGAAGCGGAGTTAGCCTTGAAATAAATCCATGAGGAAATCTGGGGACAGCACTCGGGGGGCAGAGCCCTTGCACACAAGATGACCCGATTGGGATTCTGCTAGCCTGAAATAATGGCTGAGCCAAGAGTTATATGCGATCAATATCCAAAAACATGCAACTGATGATCAATTTCTTGAAATACTAACAACCGTTACTTCCCCCAGTCCCAGTGGCAAGTTGGGGGATAAGTGTTCATGGTTCATTCACAGTGGCAAGTGCCTAGAGGAAGTTCCTGATAGTTGCAATGAATTCCTTCATGAAGTAAACTAAGGCCAAATCCCAAGCCAAGATAACCACCAACCAAATGACACAATTCCTGTAGGAAAGTGTGATACATAGATTTGGACTTCCACCAATCCCGATGCTAGAAATGGATAACAATTCAAGAAAGAGGTTCTTGCAAGCTGGAAACGTTTGGAAAAAATGTGATGTCTAGATTCGGCACACCCCAAACCTCAAGGTTTACCGTATCTGAAAATCCAGGTAGGACACACCACCTGATTACACTAAGTAGAGATAAGGTTGGATGAAACCACAAGCTTCTAGGTCCAATTAAGAAACCAAAGGCTTGAAAAAGTCCACGTTCCATTCAATTGAAGGCTCATGGAGGCCCCGTTCCATCCTACTAAAGGCACGTAAAGGCCACACTCTGCCCAAATGAAGGCTTATAGAGGTCTTGTTTCGTCCAAATGAAGGCTTGAATAGGCCACGTTCCATCCAATTGAAGGCTCGAATATTCCATGTTCCATTCAATTGAAGGCTTGACAAATGCGAGCAATAAGCGGCAAACTATCGCAAAAAGATGGACCTCGGAATGAGATTCGATTTGATATATTAAAAAATCAATTCGGAGTAACGAGTAAAAAATTATGAATATTTTTGCATTCTCGAACTAGGGGATCAAGATTCCTGATCTAAGGGATCAGGATTCCTGATCGAAAAGTCTTCGATCAGAGTGAAGAATTGGCCTTAATTCGACCAGGATCCTGATCTAAGGGATCAGGTTCCTGATCGAAAAGCCTTCGATCAGAGTGAAGAATTGGCCTTAATTCGACCAGGATCTTGGTCTAAATATTGATCAGGATTCCTGATCGAGAAAAGCCTTCGATCAGAGTGAAGAATTGGCCTTAATTCGACCAGGATCATGGTCTAAATATGGATCAGGATTCATGATCGAAAAGCCTTTTGATCAGAGTGAAGAATTGACCTTAATTCGACCAGGATCCTGGTCTAAATATGGATCAGGATTCCTGATCGAAAAGCCTTCGATCAGAGTGAAGAATTGGCCTTAATTCGACCAGGATTCTGGTCTAAATATGGATCAGGATTCTTGATAGAAAAGCCTTTGATTAGAGTGAAGAATTGGCCTTAATTCGATCAGGATCCTAGAATATCAATCAGGATTCCTGATCGAAAAGCCTTCGACCAGAGTGAAGAAAACGCCCGTAATTCGACCAGAATCCTGATATAAGAGGTTAAAATTTCTGGTCCGAAGGGTCAAGATTCTTGATTTGAGAGACCCGGATCCCAAGTCAAAAATCCTGAACTAGGGGGTCAGGGTTCCTGATCTAAAGGGTCAGAAATCCTGGTCTAAAGGGTCAAGATTCCAAGTCAAAAATCATTATCTAAGGGGTCAGGATTCCTGATATGAGGGGTCAGGATTCCTGATCGAAATTGCATCGATCAGACTGTAAAAATGGCCCATAATTCGACTAAGATCGTGGTCGAAAAGCCGTTGACCGGTATGCATTTAAAGCCCATAATTCGACCAGAATCATGATCTAAAAGATCAGGATTCCTGGTCCAAGGGTTAGGATTCCTGATATGAGAGGTCAGTATCCTGATCTAAGGGTTCATAATTCATGGTCTAAGGGGTAAGGATCCCCGATCGAAAATCCATTGATTAGGATGCGCAAAACACCCATAATTCGATCAGAATCCTGGTCTATGGGATCAGGATTCCTGGTCTAAAGGGTCAGGAAGCATTTTTGAAATAAATATATTTTGAAAAATGAGAATAATTTATAAAATTATTTCTATGCATGTTGCACAAAAAAAAGGTATATAATGAAAATTTATATGTGCCTAGAGTCATGAATGACCTCAATTCGGGACGAATTTCATAGATTCGGGAGCCAAAAGGCCAAAATACGATCTTAAATTACGAAAATATTAGGGCTGATGGCCCCTCCAAAATTGTAAAAAAAAATTATTATTATTATTATTATTATTATTATTTTAATAATAATGATAAAACAAAATTCGGACAAAACAAATAATATTATTGAATAATAATAATATTAAAAAAAACAAAGAGAGAAGTGCAAAAAAAAAAGTATATGTCGATCTCAATCCTGCTCGATTTCCGGAGCAGGAATCCTGCTCGAAACTGCATCGACGAGACTGCTGAAAAACGATTTAGTCGACCACAATCCTGGTCGATTCAACGAGGATTATTTCTTTTGGCAAAAGTGCAAAAGCCCCTTCCCAGTTCTGAAGACCATGCAGAAAGGCTCCTGTACTTTACAACTTGACAGAAAACCCCCTGTTGTTTGTAAAATGAGAAATAGGCCCTCATGGTTTATAAATTTACAAACTTAAAATGCATGTTTGCACAAATTTAATATTTTCGATTTAAATATTCGAAAATATTTTCAGAAAATTGTCCTACGACACAAAAAATTACGAAAAATTTAAATTTCGTAGGATTGAGGTCCCATAAATTATTTAAAGTCTCACCAAATAATTCCTGAATGACATATTACAATTATCGAGAATAATCCAAAAAATACCTGTGGGTACTAGAAAATTCCTAAATTATTAGGAAAAATTAAGAAAAATACTTGTGGGTACGTAGAAAATTCCTAAAATATTAGGAAAAATTAAGAAAAATACCTGTGGGTACAAGAAAATTCCTAAAATTTTAGGAATAATTAATAAAAATACCTGTGGGTACTAGAAAATTCCTAAAATATTAGGAATAATTAAAAACAATACATGTGGGTACGTAGAAAATTCCTAAATTATTAGGAAAAATTAAGAAAAATACCTGTGGGTACCAGAAAATTCCTAAATTATTGAAAATAATTAAGAAAAATACCTGTGGGTACTAGAAAATTCCTAAAATATTATGAATAATTAAGAAAAATACTTGTGGGTACTAGAAAATTCCTAAATTATTGGGAAAAATTAAGGAAAATACCCGTGGGCTAGAAAATTTCTAAATATCGGCCAAGAATTTAAGGTTAAAAGGTCTGTTAGAAAAATTCAAGCGCTAAAAGTTTAGGCCCAACTCCAAAAAACGCACAGGCCCAATAGAATAAGGGGCCCAAAGGCAATGATCCCAAAATATTTTTGATGAAATTAATCAAAAATAAGGAAAAGTGCTTGTGAGCACAACGAAGATTCCCAAAAAATGTAAGAAAATTATTAATAATTTTTTGTAAGACATAAAAATTGTTATTTAGCCTCGAATAAGGCAAATCATTGTAAATGTGTAGGTCGCTCCACACTTTACATTCAAGGTGATATTTGTGAAACACTGGTGTATAAAAATCCCCAATGTAGGGTATGTAATCCCAGGTAAGGGAAAAATTGGACCCCGAATCCTGATAAGGATCAATTATAACTTCAATGAAAACCTGATAAGTTTTCCTAGAAGTTGGGGGGCAAATGATATGGGCTGAAAGTAAGCCCTAAAAATACATTTAATATTGTATTAAATGAACCTAGGTTGGTCCAAGGTTAAAGCCCAACAATGAGGCCCAAAACCCTAATATTAATATGAATTTCGTAGCTAATAAATCAACCAAATAAAAGACTCCGTTATTGAGTCCAAAAGGAAACCAAATCATCTATGTAGTAGCCTTCAGGGCATACAACTCCTATAGTTATCCACCTTCCTCATGGAAGGATCTAGAACTTGGCCCAAATTGGGTATCTTGCCCGCCAAGACACCAAACCCTACTCTAATTCCAAGGCACCCGACGCCTATATAAAGGACTTGATCCTTCGATACAGAAGGATGGTTTTTTGGGCACAGCTCAATACGTCCCTCTACGTTTTAGGCTTAATCCTCAAGTAAGGACATACAAGCCACTACGTCACTACGTCGCGAGGGCGCATCAAGCCACGTAGGCAACTCTAGAACTACGTTTTGGCTTGATTTTTTATATTCATCAAGGTACGTAGGCATCTTGCGAGGATCGACTAGTCCCGACAACAAGAGCAGCCACCATTAAAGCTCGAAGCTCTCAATCCCTTGCAATCAATACATGAATTAATTACACCCTAGTTTTTATTCCACAACTATATATATATATATATATATATATATATATATATATATATATATATATATATATGTTTTTGAGTTACCTTTACAAATAACACAACATTTACAATATATGATCCTTTTTTTCTTCAAATGTCATATTTAAAATAAAAAATTTGTTAATTTGTATGTAAAATGTAATGTGTCCTATTTAGGATTCGTCTTTTCAAAGCCAAATATTTTTACTGCCCGAAGAATTTGACTGATAAATTATTGTATCTTGTATAATAATATACAATTTTCATATTACGTTAACAACTCAATATTTTCATTCTAAAATATTGTTGGATAGTATCCATAATTTAAATTATAATATCATTTATAACTCAATTATATATTTTATGTAGTTCTTTAATCAATATATGAAAACCAACAAAAAGTCCAAATCTCATTTAAAGCCCAATAATATTTAATCAATATTATTTCATATATCATGCACATACATATTGTGTGTATGATCTAAAACACATGTGTGTGGTCTAGTGGTATGTAGATGCACAAGTTAACTTGACAGTCCAAGTTTGATTCTTACTAAAAATGAATTTTTTATATATAAACAACAATAGAGAGTAAATTAGTCATTTTAAATCATGAATGAAATATCTCATGAATTTCAATTTTATTGGTAATTTAGTTTTACAATTAATTAATCTTACATATTTATTTTGTAAGTTGTTTCAACGAAGAAGTTGTATTTTTTCGTTTAGAAAAAGTAGTTCTAACTATTTCTCATTCAAGTCGCACACACGCATTCACATATTATGTGTATGATTTATAACACAAATAAGTGACTAGCCTAGTGGTATGATTGTATCCAAATTTGTTGAATGACCCAAGTTCAATTCCGACCAACCACAACTTTTTAAAAAAATTGAATGTAGAGGGATAAATTAGTAATGTGTAGAGGGATAAATTAGTAATTTCAGGAGATGAAGGCTAAGTTGGACATTTCAAATGCCTTAAAATGTATCACAAATTTTATATTGTGTTGATATATTATTTTAATTTTTGAGTATAGCAATCCAAAACTTGAATTTTACAAAATTGGGCTGTCTACATTCAACGGTATTTGCAAGTAAACTTTCTTATATTTTATTTGTATTTATTAATTTTTAATAGTATTATACAAGACAAGGATATTTATACTATTAATCAATACTCTTATATAAAAAGGAAAATGATAATTTTATAAATTATCATCTTAATGTTTTCCTTAAATATAATTTATAAAACAAAAAAGAACAATTATATGACATAATTAAATTTACTTTTATAAATATTTAATAAAAAAATTATATTATCACAAAATAGATTAATAACATATATAATTTGTTTAGTAGGTTCATTCGATAAAACAAGTTACCTATTAAATTTTGGAACAATGAAAGAGCGACTCACTGGGAGAAACATGTTCAATGAAAAAAGGGTCTACTAAAAGAAACTAGCAACTCATTGGGAAAAACTTGTTTTGCTAGAATCTATTATTGATGCTATGGTTTTTATTTATATATTTTAAAATATAAGTTGATTTGTAAATTTGAAAAAGATAAGTAATGAAGATAAATAAAATAATATTGAAGTTAATGTTAGGAATTAAGACTCTTCATACAGTACTATTAATATAGAATTTTCGTTAAAACGTGTTACCTATAAAATTTGGAACCAACAAAAGAACGATTTGGGAGAAACATGTTCAACGAAAGAACTATTTACTAGGAGAAGCGAGCGGTTCATTGGAAGAAATATTAGGGTGAAGGGCCAAAATGGCACAAATTCTGATTAAAATGCCCAAAATGGTATTCTCTCAAAAGGGTGCCCTCAATAGCACTTTCCTAACGCCTATACATGTTGCATTTTTATCAAAACGCATGTAACACTTACGTTATGCCCCTGGAGCAGCTGGAAAACGAAGGTCACGCACATGTCTGATGCGTTTACTAGGCCAAAACGCAAGAGAGATATGCGTTCGTGTGTAACGCACTCTGTGAATGTGTTTCCCTTTTATGCGTTTCCCTTTTATGTTGAGTCGGTTGTCTCTCTCAAATATCTCTCTAGATTTCTCTTCTCTCTCCTATATATGCAACCTCCTTTTATGGCGTTTGTTTGAAGAAAATCTTACTAAATCAATCCTTGTTTCATCCTCTATTCATTCCCGCAACAAACTCTTGCTGCAAGTATATGTATTAATTGTGTGTATATGTATAAACTCGAATGGGTTTTTGGTTGTATTTCATGAATTATCTTGAGCTATGAATTCTATGTAGCAAATAGAGTAAGGAATTGGGAGTGGTAGTGTTGTGTGAAGTCGAACACCCATTTTTGGGCATGTCCGAGCTTTGCCACCATCGGCTATGAACCTTGGTGACCCGATGATGAATGTTGAGTAAGTCTGGAATCACATTGCAGCTGTCAAAAAACACAAGTAACGCATGATTCAAATGCGTTATAGGGTAACGCATATACAGGTTGCGTGATGTGTGTGCTACTGGAGGGCACACTTTTCAGGAAATGCTATTTTGGACATTCAACCCCATTTTTGTGTCATTTTGGGCATTTTCTCGAAATATATTTTGTTGGAATGTAATATTGATGTGATGGTTTTTATTTATACATTTTAAAATATAAATCGATATTGAAAATTTGAGAAAAATAAATAATGATGATAAATATAATAATACCGAAGATAATGTTAGGAATTCAGACTTCTCATATTACTTATATAGTATTTTTATTTTTTGTTCTTTAAATTTTTTAAATAAAAATTTATTTATTTATTTTTAAAAAATCTAAAAAATATTATAAAATTGCAGAGAAACGCGACTTACTTAACTAACTAATTGACTAATACTCTCTCTGTCCAACTTATTTCTTTACACTTTTTTTTGGAACGTCCCGCCAATTCTTTATATTACTAAAAATAGTAACTTTTAACAATAAAATATATTATTATATCCACTACTTCACTCCACTTTTTTAACACTTTACACTATTACACCCACTATTTTATTTATTTTAACAATAAAATTACTATTACAACCACTATTTTATTTATTTTAACAATATTACATCCACTATTATTGGCCTCCTGGCCTCCATGTCCAAACCAAGTGTAAAAATTTGACTGAACGCACTATTCTTGGCCTTCATGTCCAAATCAAATGTAAAAATTTGACCGGACGGAGGGAGTCTAATCGACTTTTGTCAGAAAGAACATAAAACAACGTCATCAGGTACTGTAATAAGTGTATGGTACATTTACTTAATATTTTTGTTTTCAAATGAAAATATTTAGTTCTAGACTTTCCCTTCTAGAAAATTTGTGAACGTAATTATTTTTAGGGAAATTACCCCATATACTATCTTTTTGAAACTATTTTAAAAAATACTACCACTTTAAAAGTTATTTACAAAAATACTATCGTTTAAGTTTTATTTTCAAAAATACTATCTTTTAAGTTTTATTTTCAAAAATACTATCTTTTAAGTTTTATTTTCAAAAATACTATCTTTTGTATTCAGTTGCATATGTGGTTGCATATGCAACTTGTTTTACACCTTTTTTTTCTTTTTTTTAGGGTGGGGTGACTTTGGTGGATTTGGTTTCCAAGGCCCCGCTAGGGGCAATATTCAACTGAACGAACCACATTCAACTAATATGAATTTCCGATTACATTCAACTAATAGGTTGCAAAGGTTGCATATGAATTTCCGATTGCAAGTTTCAGTTTTCAGTTGTCATTTTCGACCTCTTTTTTTAAATCTATTTTATATATATATATATATATATATATATATATATATATATATAATAGATTTCAAAAAAGAGGTCGAAAATATATAATAGATTTCAAAAAAGAGGTCGAAAATGACAACTGAAAAAAGGAACTTGAACTTCCAGTTTTCAGTTTTCGGTTGCATATAAGGTTGCATATAAGGTTGCATATGAGGTTGCGTAGGGGAGCAGGCGAATTTCCGATTGCAAGCTCCAGTTGTCATTTTCGACCTTTTTCTTGAAATCTATTTTATATATATATATATATATATATATATATATATATATATATATATATATATATATATATATATATATATATATATATATATATATATATATATATATATATATATATATATATATATATATATATATCGAAAATGACAACTGAAAACAGGAACTTGAACTTCCAGTTTTCAGTTTTGCATATAAGGTTGCATATGAGGTTGCGTAGGGGAGCAGACGAATTTCCGATTGCAAGCTCCAGTTGTCATTTTCGACCTTTTTCTTGAAATCTATTATATATATATGGTTATAGATGGGTTGGTTGGATATTAAAAAATATCCAACTGTGGCTGTAGAAGGAGCCCTATATATATATATATATATATATATATATATATATATATATATATATATATATATATATGGTAAGTCTCAGTGAGGAACTTCTTATATGAGTAACTGAGTAACTTTTAATCCTAACCCTTAGATTAAATCAAGAATGAAACTGCTACATACAACTATAACCTAGAACACGTGATTATAACAGTTAACAGATAACAAAAAACATGATAAAGTACATGTACAAACATTAAGTATCACAATTAACAAATCAAAATTACATAACACAAAAAATCCCACGCAAAGTTTTTTTATTAATATTCTTGAATGTAAAAAAAAATTACTGAACACAAAGAATTTGAAGAACAAAAGGAAATATACAGAACAAATCAAATACAAAATACATAAAAAAATTTAGAACACAAACACGAAAAAGGTTATAAAATCTCAAAACAAACTTTTTATAAATATCACTGAACACAAAAAAAGAATACAAACACAAATCAAATATTACAGAACACAAAAAGTTTACACAACAACAAAAAATGATAGAATACAAAAAATTACAAAACAAGAGAAATATATTGAATAAACAAAATACAGAACACAAAAAATTGAAGGTTTTAATATTTACAAAAATAAAAAATACAAGAAAGTGATTAAGAAAAATGTAAAACACAAAAAAAAAGACATATGAAACATAAATTTAATTTATAAAACAAAATAAAAAACATAAAAAAATTAAAAATATAAAAAATTAAAACTACAGAACACAAGAAAGTTATAAACACTAAAATATTGAACATAATAATATACAAACATAAGTTAGTATAAAAAAATATTAAATAAAACAAAAACTGGAAACAACAAATGCAAGTAAAAATTACAGAACATAAGAAATTTATAAAAAACTATAATGTATAACATAAAAAATATATAGAACAAAATTAATATACAAAAAAAGTGAATATCTAAAACAAAAATAAAAAACAAAAAAAAGTCAACATAAAAAATATAAATAAAAATCATAGAACACAATAAATTTATAGAACACACTCAAATACAGAATGAAAATATAAGAATTATATCACTTTCTTATTTTATAAAGTATTTTATATTCCATAAGTGAAAAACTAAATTGAAACATACAGAATGAGAATGAGTACATCAACCAACTGATACATTAACATTAACTCATATTATAACTATAGTAGAAGCTCGATAAATGAATGCCTTTGGGACAAAAAAAAATACTCATTTGGCGAGATTATTTATTTATCGATTAATGAATATAATATTTATTTATCGATAAATGAATAATAATTCATTTAGATGATATTTTTAGACTTTTTTTTAATTATATCATTTTGAATATATTAAATTCAAATGTATCTGGAACTCACGTTAGTTATAACTTTTATGCAAATTTTGAAACTTTACTAAATGATGAGGCAAATGATCCCGAAGTATCACTATACCACAAGTGTCCTCAAGATAAGGTTTTCAAGCTATTGTCACTATACAAAATTACCTGATGCAAAATGATCAAAATATTCCAGAAGTGGTGCATGCTTTACACAAAATCAAGGATCAGATGCATTGGGGAGGAAAGAAACAATCAATTTTGGAGGCATTTTTCGAAAAAATATGATTTATTAATGTGTTTGAAAATTAGTAATTGGATGAAATGTATTCATGATATATTATATAAATAAAAATATAATATTGAAAATATAGTGCTTATTCATTTATATTTACATAGGGCTTATAAAGACTTCATTTATATTTATTCGTTAATGCATTAAGCGAGGTTATTCGTTAAGCCCATTGGACCAAGTTGGGACCGAAGAAATTTATTCATTAGACGAGGTTATTCATTTATCGAACATTCATTTATCGAGGTTCTACTGTACTATTAAACATGTGTGTGATGTGTTTAAACGTGGGATGATGATCACGTGTAACGTAGTTTAAATTAACCAATAAGAAAGTGTTACTAGGTTACTCAAATAAATAAGTTACTCATTGAACCCTCCTCTATATATATATATATAGGGCTCCTTCTACAGCCATAGTTGGATATTTTTTAATATCCAACCAACCCATCTATAACCATCCACCAAACAAATGGACGGCTGGGATGAAAACTGATTACGCTATATAATATAGCGTATTACGCTATATAATGTATCGTAAGTTTATACTTTTTTAATTCCTTTTTTGCCCTGAAATATGCCACGTGTTCCGCTCTATGATGTAGCGGAAGTTTATATTTTTCAAACGTTTGAGCATAAAATAGTTTAAATTAAAAAATGTTCAAAAAATTATGAAATTTTTCCAAGATCTTTGAAATATTAAAAAACTAGTTAACTCAAAATTTGGTCAATTTTAGTTGAAGTTTGGTCGAACGTTTAAAAAACTGTTCACCTCCGCTCTATTATATAGCGGAGATAACCTTCATTGTACGTTTGAGTTTAGAACCCAAACTCAAAAATTGCCAGATTTTGATTCCGGCCAGCTCAAAAATTATACCAAATTATGTCCAGAAAATTGTAAACTAATATATATGAAGTAAAAGACCCCGATATTTAACCTCCTAAACTCATGATTATCAAAATCGAGCTCAAACTTAAAAACCGAATTACAAATAAAAATTGCCCAAAAATCATTTTGCTCAAAATGGATTTATACCTATATAATCGGATAGGTCTTGAAGAGTAGAGTAATTTAAGTATATATATGATGTGCTTTGGTAACTAAAATCATCTTAAAATCGATTTAAATCCAATATAGAAAAGAGATGATGAAGAAGATGAGAGAGAGACACACACACACACACACACACACACACAGATATATATATATATATATATATATATATATATATATATATCAAACTTCATCAAACAATAATATCAAAATAGAAAGGTATAAGCTCAATAACCCTTAAAACCAATGATTTACACACATATATAGATCAAAATCATTAAAATCTGTCAAGAACTCAAGATTGATATCTCTCCAAATGATTTAAGATAAAGGTATAAACTCAAGAACACTCACAAAATGATATTTCAAAACATGAGGGTCTGTTTTGAGCTGAAATTGGGGTAGTTCTCGGCTAAGACATATAATAGAGCGGAACAACAAAGGGTAAAATGGGAATTTTGAAAAACTATACTTACGTTATATAATATAGCGTAATACGCTATATTATATAGCGTATTACGCTATATTATATAACGTAAGTTAACCGATTCCTGGCCGTTGATTATACATTTTAATGGTATAAGATGGGTTGGTTGGATATTAAAAAATATCCAACTGTGGCTGGTGACCAGTTTCTATATATATATATATATATATATATATATATATATATAATAGATTTCAAAAAAGAGGTCGAAAATGACAACTGAAAACTAAAACTTGAACTTTCAATTTTCGGTTGCATATAAGGTTGCATACGAGGTTGACCTCATATAAGGTTGCATATGAGGTTGCTATATAGGGGAGCATACGAATTTCCAACCTTTGCAACTTTTGCAACCTTCAGTTTTCAATTGCAACTTTCGTACACTACACCATAGATTGGATATTGCAACCAAAATTTAGAAAAATGTTGAAAAACCATTGCCATTGACTGACATTTCCATATAAGTTTATAAAATTTTGGATGTATTGCAATGCTTTTTTATTTGGTTGCAATACATTATAAAAACTATAAAATTTCGAAGCTACTGCAATGGTTTTATAACATCGTTGCTATAGGGCGTTGCTATAGAGCCCAAAATTTTCACACCAATATTGGCGGGCTCCTGAAATTGGAGCGGGCTTTCATGAGCGGGCTTTCTGAGCGGGCTTTCTATTTTTCTTTTCGCGGTTAAGTAAAAAAAAAAGAAAAGGAAACCTAACACACACTTAGACAAACACACACTTAGACATAAACACAACGCCGCTCTAAGCACACACACACACACACACAGCTGCTCAAACACGAGAAGACATGAATTGAAGCTTAAGGACAGAAGCACGAGAATATAGAAGCACAAAGACAGAAGCACGAGTACTAGAGTTTGCAGATTAAAGCTCAAACACGAGGTATGTTCAACTCGATTTTGGGGCTTTTGAATATGAAAACTTCAACTCGATTTTGGGGCTTTTGAATATGAAAACTTCAACTCGATTTTGATGAAACTTGATTTAATTAGGGCTTTTTGTGTTCGATTTAATTAGGGCTTTTTTCGTATGAATTAATTAGGGTTTTTTATATTGCTTGTCAAATAGGGGTTGATGTTAAAAATGGGTTTTTGTGTTCAATTTGTTTATTTTCTTCCTATTTAAATATGTTCAGTTAATTTCTTTTTAAGAATGCTTTGTTTTTTTTTATGTCTCGTGCTTTGTGTTCTTGTGGTTTGAGACTATTTTATGTTTTGAATAATGGATTTTTATTGTGATGTTGAGCCATGTTTTGAATACATTTTTGTGTTTCATATCTGAATTTTGTTAATTTGCCGTGTCATGTTTTTACTTATATGTTAGTCGTACTTTGTTTTTTGTGAATGTGTGTAGAAAAATCACTAAATTGTCAAGATGATTTGGGTTTTACTTCCGAAGTACAGTGATGATTATCGTAAGGGGGTACAGGACTTTGTTTCGAATGGGTTTTCTAATTTCGGGTTAGGCAGTGAACTGAAATGCCCTTGTATAGATTGTGCTAATCGTTTTTGGCAATCGACAAATGATGTATATGATCATTTGGTACTTAGGGGTCCGTATCCAGAACTTGTCCAATGGATATATGAAATTTCGACCCCGAAGTACAAAAAAGATAGTGGTGATTGTAGTATGGGGTTTGGATTAGGAGATGATTTTGATAAAGGGGCGAACATCAGGACCATTAACTCGTTCAAAAGCAGGAAATAATGTTGTGAGTACACAGGTATAAGTTTATGCATTTTATGCACATTTTTTTAAGTATCATTTTTTGCATTTTATGTGTATAATTTGACTCTTTTTTTTCATCAGGCTGCTGGTGGAGAACCTGTACCGCCTTCCCCACCACCGCAAAATGAACAATGGAGGATGGTATAAGTTTAATTAATGTTGATTATTTATGCTATTTTCAGTTCAATTTACTGCATTATATATGAAGCATATATTTTGTGCATTGTTTACGTATCAGTTTCTTCATTTAAGGTTTTTATTTTGGCTTTGTTTTTTTCATAAGGTTCCTGGTGGAGAACGTGTACCGCCTTCCCCACCACCGCCTATTGAAAAATGGAAGATGGTATAAGCAAAATATATTTCATGTTCCTGCATTTTTTAAGTTTCATTTTCTGCATTTCATGTTCTTATTTTGGCTTTGTTTTTTTCATGAGGCTACTGATGGACAACTTGTACCACCTCCCCCTTCACTGCCTGCTGATCTCCAAAACTTTAAACAAATGAAAAAGACACCTTTAAATGATGGAATTGGTTCCATGGAGGCATACCTGAAAATGCGAAAATGCCAAAAGGATCGCGAAGAAGCGGGAAACGAAAAGGAACATGAGGTGATCACTAATACTGAAGTCGTTGGTGAGAATTTCGACAACACTACTACACTCGCAGCAGGTATTTATCAAACCTATACATAGAGGAACTACGATGCAGTGACGCAATTATAATTATGTATTTTTTGGTGCTTTGATAGAACCTAAAATCAAAAGGAAGAGAGGACCTACAAAAATGAATTACGTCTTCACCAGGAGACTTGATGAAAGGCCAGTGCTGACCTTGAATCATGAGTTGCAGCCGGTGTCCGAGGATCGCAAAGTAAGGGCTGAATTTGGCAGTTTTTTAGGGACAATGTCAAGGGAATGTGTGCCACTTGATTACATTAGTTGGCATGTAATTCCTGATGAGCAAAAAGACAGTTGGTGGGAATTTATCAAGGTAAAAATCACTGTATCTTTTACTTGTACACTTGTTTTATTTTAGTTACATAATATATGGATTGTTTTAATTATCTATAACTAACTATATATAATTTTTTTCTTATTGTCTAGCAAAAGTACATCATTCCCGACGAAGGTAAAGATTGGGTGATGAAAACTATTTGTGAGTCGTGGAGGACATACAAAAGCCGAGTCAAGGCACGATATTACAGCAAATATGAGACTGATGAGGATCGGCTGAAAAACAGGCCTCGCAGGATTTCATTAGAACAATTCAAGTTGTTGCTGCAATATTGGGGTGATGAACGTGTGCAAGAAATTGCTAAAAAAAATAGGGGAAATCGACGAAAACTTAAAGATACACACACTGCTGGCCGTTCAAGTTTTGCTCAGATTGGGAACGAAATGGTATGGTAATTAGGGATAACCGTGTTCGCATTTTATATAGTAGATAGCAGCAGTTTGGTAATTCTTATTTGCAGATTTTTAATAATTTTACTAACATAAATTCTTTCTTGCTTCACTCTATATGATTTCTGCTAGAAAATAAAGAAGGCCATGCCTGAAACACCCACGAAGTCACAGATATACCCTAAAACTCGCAAGGGTCATGATGAGGTAACAACTACTACTTTTACTGTCATATGCCTGAAATTACTCGCAAGGGTCACAAATATGCCTGAAATTGTTTTACTGTCATATGTTATGTAGGACGATGCTAATGAAGCAGAAGATGTTATGGTGGAATTAGATTTTGAAGCTCATGGGCCAAATTGGTTGGTTGGAAGAAGTGGCAGGACAAGGAAAACAAAGAATATTGATGTGCCGAAAAAAGACAGCAACAAATCAGCAAAATTGGCAAAACTGAGAGACGAAATTTCTGCTGAAATGGAGGAGAAGATGAACCGTAAACTCAAAAGGGTCTTGGAAAATATAGCAAAACAGAATCCTACTTTGACAATTAATGTTGATGATCAGTTGGGTGATATTGATGATGAGGAAGAGGCAGGAGATGGAAATGGAGATGGGAATGGAACTACTGATGCCTAAATTGTCGCTTATTATTCTTACTTATGTTTCATATTTGGTGAATGTATGAAACTAGCTAGCTAGACGACGTTGTGTACGAACTATAATGTCGTTTTATTTTGCACTTAGCTAGATCCTTAGACGTTTGATGGGTTTTATGTCTTTGTATTATTTTGGATTGGTCGTGGAGATGGTCTTGGTATTATTTTGGACAGGTGGTATTGATGTACTTGTTGGATTGGTGTTTGTAATGGTACCAATTATTTTGGTGGATTCTAAATGAAACAACCAAGTCATGGACAACTGTTTTTAGAAAAGCATTGCTATTTCCTATAAAAATGTTGTCTTTAATTGCTGTTTTTGTTATAGAAACCATTGCTGTTGGACAAAAGATGTTGCCAATTTTAGTTTAAAATGTTGTCATAGCCTACATTTTGCAATGTTTAACAAAAAAAATACTGAAGAAAAGCATTGCAATAGGCTATTGCAACGCCAAATATGTGTTGCTATAGGTCTAAAACCATTGCCACATACGGTTTTTGCAATGAATTTTATCGTTGCCATAAGGTACTAAATTCGTTGCTATATCGACCTATAGTAACCAGACCAAAGTTAACGCCCGATTTTTGCAAAAGCATTGCAATAGACTCTACTGCAATGGTTTTAGGCCCTAAAACAACACTTTTAAGTGGTTGCAATATCCAATCTATGGTGTAGTGGCAACCTTTGCAACCTCAGTTGCAACTCATACGGCTGCGCCGCCAAAAGTTATAAATGAGGTTGCAAACCGTATTTTTGAAAAAACAATTTTAAAAAAAGATATTTTTATAAATAGTTTTAAAAGTGGTAGTATTTTAAAAAAATATTTTGAAGGATGGGTATTTATGAAAAAACCCCTTTTTTATGTATTTTGAAATACGGGCAGATATTTGACAAAAAAAAATTATTATCCTTTTTTTATATTTATAATGGAATCATTATAATTCTAAAAATATAATTTAATTTTTTCTTATATATATGGAATCATTACAAATCTCTATGGAAGCTTATTGAGCAAAAAATTGTCAATCCTTTTTAAAAAAAAAATTAACAAATGTGAATCCTATCCTAATATAGATAATTGGTAACCAACTTTACATTACATTTATCAGTAGTCAACATTTTTATATGGAATTAATTGGCTATTTCATCATTGAAGTGGATACCAACTTGCAATTGGGTCACTAAACTGAAAAAACTTGCAGTTGAATAGTTGAACACAATTAAACTTGAGATTGAGTAATTGTACTTAATTTAACATTTCACCGCCGTTAAATGTCTTTGACTTTTAACGGAAACCGTTAAGTCATGACAAGTAAGCTGCCACATCAGTTTTTTACACAGATTTATAGTGACCCGTTCCATTCAAATGACCCGATAAACCTAAAAATCCGATCCCCTTTCTCCTTCTTCGAATGAAATACAAATCCCCTGTTCTTCTTCAATTCCATCGAACCCAGCCCCACCCTTCTTCTTCTTTTATTCTCTGACTCATACATACACCCACCTTTTTCGTTTGGTTTTTGTTTTGTTTTCTTCTTTTTCGTTTTGTTCCTTTTTATTTTGGTTTGAGTTACTTGCTGAGTCATAGTCGAGTTCGCTGCTGTTCTTCGCTGAGTTGTTGGGTTCGAATTTTCGAATTTTTGTTGGTGATTTTAGTTACTTGGGTTGTCATTTTGCTGATTCATTTTGTTCGCTTTTTTTCTTTTTACTTGAGTTATTTTTGCTATTTGTTTGAATTCTTATGAGTTGCTGAGTTGGTTTTTTGCAAGTTAACTCGTTAGTTTTGAAGGTTGAGTTGCAGTGAGTCGAGACTTGGAGTTGTTTGATGTTGTTCGCTGCTGAATTGCTATGAGACACCACTGAATTGCTATGAACTCGGTTTAGTTTACTGTTTGTCGAGTCATATTGACATATTGTTAGTTTTCCGAGTCTAACCGAGTCAATTTGCTGAGTCGACTGGGTTGGTTCTATGTTTTCGAGTTTGTTCTGGGTAATGTTGGGTTTGTTTGTTTTAGGCGTTTTGTGTTTTGCTGACTGAGTGCTCGAATTGTTTGATTGTGCTGTTTGCTTCGTTTGAATTTCAAGTACTGTTTTCGCTATAGTTTATGACTGCTCATTTCGATTTAACGAATAGTTTGTGGATTCTGTTTGTGTTTGTTTCTTGTTGAAAACGATCTGAGTTGTTTTAGTTCAGTTAATTAATGAGATATCGTATGTGTATATCCGTGATCTTATACATCTATACTATACTATTATAATCAAAATAGGGTATATTTGGTTTGTTACTCTTTTTTTGGTCACTCTTTTTTGGTACTCTTTTTTTGGTCACTCTTTGGTTTGATTAAATCTCTATTATTAATAAAATTCAAAAAAAACACACATAGCCTAAATAATATGTATTAATATTCAAAATACAACTATAATAATTCAAAATATAAGCAAAATATGGTATATTTGGTTTGGTACTCTTTTTTTGTACTCTTTTTTTGGTCACTCTTTGGTTTGGTTAAATCTCTATTATTAATAAAATTCAAAAAAAAAACACACATAGCCTAAATAATATGTATTAATATTAATATTCACCACATACAAAAATATAATAATTCAAAATACAACTATAATAATTCAAAATAAATAATTTTAATAATATTTATATACATGGGATTGTAAAGTTATAAATTATTTTATTAATAAAAATATATATACAACTTAAAACTTTAATAATAAAATATAATTAAAAAATTTACAAGCAACCGTGCATTGCACGGGTTATAGGCTAGTATTTATATATAAGAGTTGTATGTTGGATCTTTTAATTTGGGTACTTTTAATTTTGGTACAAGGGTACAATCTAGTCAGCGAAGCCACGTCGCCTCAGCTTAGCCAAGTCAGCTTACACAATCACTTTTCCATCCAATATTTAACTTTTCAGACGTCAATAACCTAAATGAAAGTTTTAATTACTTTAACTAGTTGACTGCAAGTTTTTTCAGTTTAATGACCCACTTGCAAGTTGGTACCCACTTCAATGATGAAATAGCCAATTAACCCTTTTTATATGTCAAATTTTATATGTCAAACTGTGAACTGACCGCATATGTGTATTTTAATATTTACTTTATCAAAATAATTTAGATCACTCCAACACCTCATATGCTTCCTATATAGACATTCATAAAATTTAAAAGTTTGATAAAAATAAAAATTGAAGAAACTACTAAAATTATAATTGGAGTATATAATATAATTGCAATATTGGAGTATACAACACCTCAATTTGTATTTATTAAACTAATCGGAGAATATAATATAGCAAACAAGTCATGCAATTAACATGATAATTGTAAATTATCTCAAACTCAGGTTATTGCTATGAATCGTTCCGCCATTATAATGAACTAGCTTCGTTACCCGTGCAAGGTACGGGGATATTCTAGCTTTATTGTGAAATTTTGTTTTTTATTATTTGTGATCATGAATATTCTTCAATTTGTTGCAATGTTACCTAAATATAGATTAACTTACTCTTTTTTCAAGTGCTCTCGCTTTCTAACAGGTTGTGTCCAAAATATTCTAATATCCATTCAATTAGTCATATAGTTCAATAATTTTATCTATAAATTTAAATTCTTTATACTTAGAACTAGATGTTACAGTTTCGATTCTGGAAAATGTGAAGATTAACTAACGTTTTCATAGCATTTGACTTTAGGGGGATTTTAGAGTTAAATCATAGAAAATTGGAAGGCATAAATGTGAAATGATATTAAATAAAATGTGGAATATTGTGATATTTTGGATTTTAGTAGTTCTAATTTGTAGCCGTGAACACCTTTCAATTTGTAGCGGTGTAGCCTAAATATAGCTTAGCAACTCTCTTCTCGAGAGCTTCATTTTCAACATGAATTGTCTAAGATTTATAATATCTATTAAAATAGTCATCTAATTCAATGTTTTCAGTTGTGAATTTAAATTCACTTTATTCAGAACTGAGAATCTAAATCTGATTACTCGCTATGAACTTTTAAATAGTATATTTTATTACAAATTAGACTAATACATTAAATACTATTATTACTAAAATATATATGTTTATTATTCTTGTTATTCCCAAGCTTAATTCCTAATCGTGAACACAATCGTTTAGTTCCGATTCTCGAGTTTTATAAGTATTTCTATACAATTATTATTCATATATTGGCGTAATTATATAATAATTTATCCAAGAATTTTAATCTAAATATATGCACCAATATAAATTATTAAAAGTTAATGGCTATTATTAGTTTGTTGTAATTAATTACGTAATATTAAAGTAGATATTAAATAATCATATTGAATATAAGTTTATTAAATGATATAACTTTGCCAGGAATAAAATGTGACGTGTTATGGTATATACGGAGTATCTACATATCATGTATCACTAATTTATACTAAACTATAACATATAAAATATCTTAGAAATTAAAATACCAAATATTTTTCATCCATCACGCAACTTACATAGCATATTTATGATTTACAACACAAGTGATTAGTTAGCCTAGTGGTAAGGTGATGTGATATGAATGGAAAGACTTAGGTTTGATTCTTCACAACAACAACTTTTTGGAAAAAGAATAAATTGATTAAAATGCAGGGCTAAAATAGTAATTTGCAAGGAATAAAATGTGACATGTTGTGGTATTATATATATAATATATAATAGATAGATAGATATGTAGTCCTCAAGCACGGATTTCAATATTAAAAAAATATATTAATAAATTTGTATTTCTTTTGCTAAATGTTACTCTTCATTTTGTTAAAAAAAGATTTCAATGACATAACACTTTTATTATTCTTTTGTTAAGTCACTCGTTTAAAATTTTAATACTTGACCCATGTACCTAGTGGCCATTACTCCATACAGAACACTCTTATATAATAAATAATAAAGAACACCTTAGATTTAATAGTTCCAATGGTCCTGTCAGGGACATCCAATACAAAAAATTGTTATTTTTTTATCCTCTATCAAGCCAGCAAAAAAAAATACTATTCATGATGATGTCACTAATGACGTCATCGTCATGAACAGTAATTTTTTATTTATTATTATTATTATTATTATTATTATTATTATTATTTTTTAGGATGATGGATGGATAGAGGGTAAAAAAATAAGAACTTTTTGTATTGGCTGGACCCGCCAAGGGTAATGGATCTATTAGATCTAAGATGTTCTTTATTATTTGTTATATAATGTGTTTGTTATGGATTGCAACTCTATACCTATTTTGCCCCTAAATACTTACTCTAAGATGTTACACCGTGTATATGCACTTTACATATAAAATCAGAAGTTACATATCTCGATTCTCGAGGCACTGCCCATATACTTTATTTTAATCTTCTGTTCTTAAATTATTTTCTTTGCCTGATTAAAGTCACAAGGGGGTGTTTGGCAAATCTATTCATCAACTTATAAGTTATTTATTTTGGAAAAAAATTCGTATTTAAATACTTTTTTTTAGAGAAAAATATGTATCAGGTGTTTAATATTCGTTATCTTGCAAAGATAAGTTACTTATTTCAGAAAAAAGTACATATTAGCTAACCTTTTTAAAGGATAAGTAACTCATATAGTACCACATGATCCAAGTTACAAAAACCTCATATAGTACCACATGATCAGGTTAATCAGGGTAACCTCACTTAGTACTACCACATGATCAGGTTAATCAGGGTTTTTATCTTGTCAATATTAGGTAATGATCCTAAAACCCCAAACGGCAAGAATATTCTTCTTGCTTAAATGATACCTCATTAATGTCTGGTACAAAACATAATCTCCAAGTGAAGCAATTTTTTTATATATAATAATTACACAAACTCACAGAACAACCTTCTCGCATCCTCGAAAGTTTAGGTGACCTTTAGTAATCGTCTAAGTGACCTTTAGTAATCATCTAGAATTTAAGAAATAGCTAGCAATCAAGTTTTCCTGGCTATACATATACTATTTTATACAATATAAATCTGCTTTGAAGCACATGCCCACCTAAGAAATCTTCATACAAAGGACATATGTCTTCCCATGTCCACTTTAAGGTTCATCCAATGTCCATCTATAACACTTATACATCATCTATTGTATTATTCTGGAAAGTTATCTCATTTTTATGGGTTTATCACTTGGGGATAACTCTGTCATTACCAATCAATTTTCCACCCACCTGCACAAATTACACTGAGAAGCACCATCTGGGCAGACCGTTTCCTTGCACGTCCATACTTGATAGAAGATCAAGTTTACACAAAACCCACGCAAGAAGCAGCAAATACCCTTATATATAATATATGTGAGATTGTGAGTAACTCAGCCCAGATTTGTGGATACTTCAACTACACTGTTCTGTAATTTCTTGATTAATGATTTTTAAAAAAGATTCAGTACTATCATATAATCCACTAATCAATATACTACTTCATAGACTACTACCATCTTATGAACAATCAAACTAACAATTAACATAATCTGAAATTTTGAAGGGTTTTAGCGCACAGAATTATTTACTATAATTTTAGCATTAGATTTTATTAGGTCAAACATAAAATACATGCTTGTGTAAATACCAACAATTTTCTTCCTTGCATGGTAATAGTATCTAACTCAATCCTCTTCCACAAAATACTTGAACCGTTGCATCCTTGCTTCTTAAGCCCTTATTTGACAAATTATAACATTCACAATCTAAGCTCCCTTGATGAGGATGTGGTGAGTGGCAGCACAAGCATTGGTAATTACAACAAATGGCAAATTCTAGGATTTCTTAATGGTTTACCACTAAGAAAATTTTAAGTTGTTTAGGTAAAAACTACACATCACTTATCCAAACCATCAGAAATGTAGCAAAACAATCAAGCTATCTATTTTACTATATTTTTGAGGTAAACACTTTCACAACCAATTTTTAATAGCTAAATGTCATTTCAGTAGTTCCGTAGCAGCATGAAAGCATTATTACTGGACAATACTCCTCTAGATGGCCAGAATAGTAATGCAGTAACATAAGCACAGTGATTACCATGATGCCCTTTCGGAATATGAATCTCACTCATGACTGGGAAGAAAAGAGTACATTACATTAGATCTACTGAGTCTTCTTTTCCTTGCTTCTAGGGAACGGAATCTTGCTCAAAATAATATCATCTAATTTCCTGTATTGTGCTTGAAAAACACTGTGTACTATACTCAGCTTATCATCAATTTGATCTTGGCGCTTCTCGTACAACACTGGCACTGATAGACTAAGAAGAACTCCTGAAGTATCATACAGGCAAAAACAAAATAAAGTCAAAAACTCTAAGGTAAGCATTGTGGAGTATTGTGTAGGAGACAACAGAAGAAGGGCTCACCAACGTAGATCAGAGTAAGGAAGTCAAAAAGACCACCAATGACAGAAATTATCCACAAGCTAAAGACAACCTGATCAACCAATCCACAACATCTTGATGAGTTACCAATAAATTAGCACAAATTGAGAAATAATTTATCTTTTATGTAGATAAGAACGAGATTATACACCTGAAGAAGAACTTTTAAGTCTCCTCCAATAGCTATATCACGTGCAATTGACAAAGCACGATTACCCCACTCACACATTACTTCTGCAACCGCTAAAAAGGTTTCTTCAGAGACGTCCAGATCAGGAAGAGGAGGCAAAGGCCTAAATTCCATGATTATAAAAATATTACCAATCAAGCTAAAAAAATACACATAATCGAGAACGATCCTTCCCCTTGATTAAGGCATTTAAGCATCAACAAATGAAAGCACACACAGACACACACACACATATTGTCATCAAAAACCTTTACATATAAACTTTATTATCATACATTGAGATTAATAAAGAAACCTCAAAAAGGAAAAATAATATTTGACTGACATCAGAATAGTGTCACTCCATAATACACACCGATTGTACCAGATATGTGGCAGGGAGACAATTATCCGATGAAATTTACTCACCTGTTGAGAATGGATGCAGATTTAGCCCAGAAGAAAAGGATGGTAACAAGAAGCAACAGCACATTGGCGACAAATTGTAAGAGATTATATCCTGCTATCTTGAAAAGTATCCAAAAAATGGTGGAAGACACAAGAACAACAAGCGATCCAATCCAATTCTTCCACAACAACACATCAGCAACTGCAACCGATATTAATAATATCAGTCAAAACATCACCGAAATAACAAAAAAAGGTACACAAATATTACACAAACCTATAGTATAAAACAATCGGCTCCAATCAAATTCTTAAAAATAGATATCAAAACAAGTAACTCGATCTCACCAAAAAAGTACATTACACAAAACAAGAATGAGCATATAATTGAAAATCATAACACAGTTTTCATCTGTTTACATTCCAAGACAAATATGTATACAAGGACAATCAGTACACAAAATACACATCAACAACCGCAGAAATTACATAACCACTGGAAATGCAAATTAAAGAATGAATAACATAAAACAACAGAGTGCGATCGAATGCTCAAAATGTACACATGAAAAAACAAGAAACAGAACAATGCGAATCGATCTCGCGAAAGCACTACATTATACGAAAACAGAATGAGTTAAATGCATCCAAGCACAATTAAGACATATACATACACAAACTTTATATTTTAGGGTAAAGAAAATGTAATTGGATCTCAAACAAACAATAAATAATACGAAACAGGATCAATAAACCGATGAGATATATATGTACACAGACAGAGAGAGAGAGAGAGAGAGAGAGAGAGAGGGAGAGAGAGAGGAACCTGCGTCACCACCGAGAGCGAGATGGATAGAAGATCGAGGAGAATCTCCCATGGCGTAAGGGAACTCTAGGGTTTAATCTTGTCTTCTCGATTAAAATTATTAGATTCAATCCAACAAAACACACACAGATTGTCTTCTTCCTTTTTGTGAAAAAGGGAATAAAATCAGGCAACGTGCTCCCCTACGTGAAAAACATAAAAAGATAAAATGCGCCTTGATTCCTTTTATGAAAAGGCATTGAAAATGTTTTGCCTATGAATTTTTTATTTATTGAATAAAAGTATATTTAGAGAAATAAAAATAAGAAACATATTTTGCTAACATATTTTTTCTAACATAAAAATTCGATTTTGAAAAATAATTTTCAAAAAGGTGTACTAACTACTACTCCCTTGTAGTTCCATAACTTATTTCTACATTTTTCTTTTTTTTTTTTGTATAAAAATAGAATTATTCTATTTTTATACAAAAGAAAATTGTAAAAATAAGTTATTTAACTATAGTAATTAGGAGTCTTAAAATGCGTAGAGTAAATGTTAATAATGTGTGTGGTTCATGTACAGTCTTCGGTAATTCGGATAAATAAATTGATTTCGAATTGAATCAATTTTAAATTCAATTAATTTTTATTAATAATATGTTATGATAAAATTTGGATCGGATTTAATGCAGCATGTGTCTAATTTGAATTTATTTGAATTAAAATAGGATGAAATTTAAATTAAGATCGGATTAAATTCATGTTAGATCAAATCAGTTCGAATCCTTTCAAATCATTACTATTAGGGCTGTAAATGAGTCGATACGCTCGCGAACAGTTCGGTGTCCGGTTCGAAAAAAGTTCGATTCGAGTTCGGTTCGATTTGTAAACGAGTCGAACATGAACACGATTTTGAGGTTCGTCTCGTAAATGAGCTGAACCCAAACACGACATAGTTCGGCTCGAAAGTTCGCGAACAAGTTCGATTATATAGTTCATGAGCAAGTTCATTAATATAGTTCGTGAACCTTATTCGTAAATATGGTTCATGAATAAGTTTGCGCACAAATTTCATATATATATGTTTGCGAACAAAATTTCTTTAACATTTAACGGGAGTTCTTGAATTCACGATAATTTGTAAATAATTATATAAGTAAGTGTTACCAAGTAATATGTTAGTTTATTTTGTCTATTCATTATATTTTCTTTGTTTAAATTTATAAATTATTTTTATTAATAATAATTAAATTATACATATGTTACATTATAAATTATAACATTAGTTCGTTATGTATGAACTAAACTTGGTCCAAATTTGATTCCTTGATAAGTCTAAATTCGAAGCATTTCTCGAGTTTTCAGTATTTCATCCCCCAATTTTATTTTATTTTAATTGCATTAAAAATTTTCTAGAAAAAAAAGGTTGAAGTGTTCATGAACACGAAATCATGAACACTATTTATGAGATGTTCGTGAATAGTAGCTCGTTAGACATGTTCGTGAACGGTTCGCGAACATGTTCGTGAATAAAAAATTTCTTAACGAGCCGATACACAAACAAAAATATTGGCTCGATCAAAGTTCGAGCTCGAGTTCGAGTTCGATGTATTTATAACGAGCTGATACACGAACAATTAAGAGTTCGGCTCGGTTCGACTTATTTACAGCCCTAATTACTATTTCGTTTTTTTTAAATTTGTGAGATTTTCAATATTACCTTATTATTCATTATAATATTGCTAATATAAAATAATACACTTCTTCAAAAAAATGTTGATTAAATACATATGTTATATTTGACATAAAATTATTTTAAATTTGTATTTTGCTTATAAAATTGTTTATTTATTGAATAAAACGTGTTTAATGTATATGAATTATGTGCTATGACCTATTAAAACTATATTATCTATTTAAATTATAATTTTTTTTGATTTGAATTTATATCGGATCTAATAGTTCGAATTATATTCTATATGGATAATTTATTATGCGGACGGTTTTTTGTCATAATTGGATTTAATATTTTGGATTATTTTGATTAAATATTCGATTTAGATATTTTTCAGATTGAATCAAATTAGTTTTTGAATCATTATTGGATAGTTTAATGTAAAATCAAATTCGTTTCCATAAATTTCCGTTCAATTTTACTGATTTAGGCCCATTTTACCATATCTCTTAACCAACACACAAATTTCTTAAATTAATTTTCTTTTCAAATTTAGATAAATTGAAATTAATTGCATTTTTGAAATAGAATGAAATAGTTAGAGAATTAATGCCCAAAATACCCACTTTTTGCCTATCCACTACCCAAAATACCCGATTTTCAAAATACCGCCCTAATTACCCACGGGACACGCCCATGGGAGAGGCGTGTCCAATCCACTGTAGCACCGACGCCGGAAACGAAAGCTCAGTTTGGGGGTTTTGATTCCGGCAAATAAAATGATACGAAAGTGGTATGAATGTGTAGAGGGTGGCGAGTCGATTGATGTGTATAAAAGCACGGGAGGGGATGAACAGAGGGATTGAAAAAAGCGATCGCCGGAATCGCGAATTCGATTGTAATCGTGAGATCTCGATTTATGGAGTTCGATAGGTGACGAAACTTGAATAGGATGGTAGAGGAGACGACGGCAGTTCGATTGGTGTATAGGATTGTAGTGGACGATCACGGGAGAGGTCTGAACGAAGAGAGGAAGAGAGTCGCCGGTGAATCGCCATTGAAGAAGAGAGGGAGAGACTCGAGTAATTCTGAGCAAAGTGACGGATGACGTCATCACGCATGTAGCGTATGCGTATCATCTGTTGCGCCGTTACAGAATGCGTATCACGTCTATATGCGTCGATCCTGTAACACTACAAGAAAAAGTTAAATAGACATCACACATTAGACATCGGTTACTAATGCCACTGATGTTAAAAGATGTAATAACATCACCCTGCGTAAAACTGATGTCTTTGTTCTTTTACGACATCGCTTATTTTAAAACTGATGTCTAAAGTTCGACTTCAAAATTTAAACGCGCGCCCCATTTCATTTTTTCCCCCTTATTCAAAATTTTCCCCCTTTACACCAAATATTCTCCCCCCCCCCCTTAATCAAAATTCCCCCAATTATTTCCCCCCTTCTAACAAAGCTAATTAAAGTAAAACAAAAAAACTAAAAAAACTAACACTCTCATAACTCTCACCTCTCTTATCTCTCTTGACTGAAACTCTCTCTCTTTCTCTCTCGAGATAAACTCTCTCTATCTCTCTCGACTGAAACTCTTTCTTTCTCTCTCTCTCTCTCTCTCTCGTTTCTCACTACCATAACTCACCTCCACCCTTTTCTGCTCTACTCACCTCCGTCCGGCCTCACCTGCTCACCTCCGTCCAACATCACATCTACTCACGCGCTAATTGAAATTGGTAAGCTTTAATTTGGGTCTTCTCTGCACGAATAGGGTCTCCTCTGCTGTGTCTAGGGTTTTCTCTACTGAAATTGCATGGATATGTAAGCTTTAATTTGGGGGGTTTTTTAAATCAAAACCCTAATTTCTTAAATTGGGGATTTTTAAATCAAAACCCTAATTTCTTAAATTGGGTGTTTTCATTTACTTGGATGTATTTGTTATACCCTAATTATTTTGAATTTATTTTACAGGACCTCTGTCACTTGGTTTTGATCTTGGCTGTTATTTAAGGTAATTTATCATTTTTAAATTTCTTATTTGAATTTCTGAAATATGTTATATTGTATGATTTTTTCGGTCTCACAAATGCGATGTTTAATGGCAGCAGAGCTCGGACTTACACTGATGAGGCTTCCTGTCCACTTTAAACAGAGAGATTCATTGTTTTTCCCAGCATGGGCATTTGCAATACTAGCTATATGGGTCCTCAGAATACCCATATCAGTTATGGAGTCATTGATATGGACAATTCTAACATATTACATAATCTGGTTTGCTCCAGATGCTACTCGGTATGTGTGCTTGCACTTTTGTTTTTGAAACTGATTATAATGTCTTTGTTGGAGGTGAACATTTGCAAGCGTATCACTTTGTTATTATTTCATTCTGAATTATTTGGAAAGTGTTGAAGGACTACATAGTGTTCTGGGCAAGTACTTAACTTATATATGTATTGGCAGGTATGTGGTCCAGGATCTTTGGCCAGGATTTTCCATGATCTTTGGCCATGAGTAGAGGGTAAAAAGAGCCTTACCACTAGGCTATTAGCAAACCCTTTGCTATTAACTAACCATATTCTTTGAATTGTACTAATGCTGTGATTAAAATAAAAAAAATTAATGCAAAGACTGTGCAAGAAGAACAATGGTGGATGAGGGTTGTCTATTTAAGAATAAACCATACTCTAAACTTTTAATACATGAATCATGATTTTGTGGCATTTCTGGAATCAATGTTTTAATTCTCCAGGATGATTAAGTTTCGTATTTATTTATTTCTTGCTCAGATTGTTCGCTGTGACGGATGATATATTCACAAATGATATATTCTGCTTGTTTCAAGGCCAATTGAAAATGTTGCACACCTTAAGCAACAGTAAGGATTGGGAAATAATGAAGATGAGGAACATGGTTTGTTAAATCATTATTTCTATAAATCATGGTTAACTAAAAACTGAGGGATTAAAATTATTTTTAACTTGGACGCATGTTAATCACTTAATCATAATTTCAATAATATCAGTACCACACTAAGTCCTTGTCGTATTTTAGCTTACTGTGTTGTGGTTCTGGAAGCGGCAGACTCAAGTTGTTGATGAACAAGAGATTCCACAACAATGGTACCAGCATTCCCTGGAATCCTTAAGGAATATGCAGATGAATGAATACCTAAGGAAAAGAAAATTGCAACAGCAGCATCAGTAGTTATTATTGGGGTAGTAGAGGCGGAAATAGATTGAAATGGACCAAAGAGCTCGTGATCTCTGTCCAAGGAAACCAGATATTATGATCCTAGATACAAATCAAGCTCTAACAATGAAATCACTTGCAGGACAGTCTAGGTACCTCTACGGGGGTTTTCACTTTCACTTTTTTGTTTTACTTTTTCGTAACAAATAGCTTTAGGGTTATCCTCTGATCTTTTTAATTGTTTCTTTTTCATTAGGAATATCCAACATTCTACATCTGCAACCATTTCTTACCTTCATCCTTTGATAAATGAAGGGGTCAGCAGTACGACTTCGGAAGGATGGCCATTAAATGTGAGTTTTCCAAATTTGTATCGGTTTTGATATACTATAGGGCTCTTATTACCTGACCTGTAGCTTAAGCCTTTATGTCCTCATACCTATTCACGTGAATGATATGACATGGCTGTGACCATGGGATCTAGGTGTATCCATTAGATTGAAACCAGGCACTTAACCGTACATCATTATATTTACCCGACTAAACTTGTTTATAAAGAATAAGGTTTGTGGGACTTGTTTCTATGTATATCACTCTATTTACCCATACTTATTTCTAAAGAACAAGATTCGTGGGACTTTTTTCTATGTTAATTCTTCTAAAACTATGATACAAATTTTATATATATGATTAGGTGTATCCGGTTTGCTAGTTGCTGACACTTCTTTAAAAAATGTGCAATGAATTAAAAAATATAAAATCTCTCTCATGTTAACTTACATGCCAAGTTTTCGCTCCTCTGTGCAGCTTCAGATCCATATCCAGCATTTTTTTTTCAAAACTAAGAATCGGACACTTGGATCCGCGCCCGTCTCCAACACTTTTACCAGACTTTGGACGTTCCCAGTCTTAGTTGAATCAAGCATAGGCGTGGTTGTGTGTACCCCATCTACACACATCACAAAATTAAATACTCAATGCAATGTGGAATGTTGGTAAATTAATGCCAGTCTACGCATGTTCATTGATAATATTGTCTACAAATTGGTGATACTAAAAGTCTGAGTGTATTTATGGATTACTTTGTTTGAAGGTTGAAGCCATTATTGGGAAGAATGATGAAGCCATGATAAATTTTGAGAAGGTAATACTCCTCATTTTCTAAACCCATTCTTCATTTTATTTATTTTTACTTTTATATATTCAGTAAAGTTATCTTTAATTTCTTCATTGGTATCTCTGGTTTCAGGTTCGATCCATCGATCCATATTAAAATAAATATAATCAGTTAGTAACAGACATATTTATATTAGTTTTTCGATTGTCAGATAAAGATATCAACAAGTTGCATGCACGATGTGATTATTTTTTTTTCATTATTTATTTTTGCAGGTGTGAATATTAATCAGGATGCACTAAATTTCATAATGTGATTTTCTGTACCCTGTTCAGGAGGTGGAAGATATGTTCAGAAAGGTCAAATGTTGTACAGTGGATGATCGCTTACCATGCACTAGTCAAATCCTAAACTTTGCCAGAGCTCAGGCTCGTAAACAGTGTCCGAATCTCAGTCATCCGTTAGTTTGCATTGATGTAATTGAAGAGGGTATAGTTTCTGGTCCTCGTGCAGGCCTGTGGAAGGTTGATATTTCTGCTACTTATTTGATTTATTCTATTCATCTTATAGTAATTGAATATGACATGAATATGTTTTTATTTTGGCAGGAAGCTGAAGCATTCGAAGGTCTTCTACATTCAGACACTTGCAAGAGTTTGGTCCACATCTTCTTTGCCCAACGTAGTACTACAAAGGTAACTGATTCAATCTTTTAAAATCCAGAATATTATATGATAACATGGCCATAGACTTGCGCATAGCATTTATCAAGGCATATATATACATATATGGGCTTTATAAGTTTTGAAATGTTGGCTTTAAGAATTCAACTGAAGTGATAGTGCACATTAAATTTTCAATCTAGAGGCAAACTAATGAATTTAACATCAAATTAGGTGTATTTCATTGTAGTTCTAGATGTCCAAGTGCATCGCATCTAGTTTGTAGGTGAAAAAATGTTGCGCATGTTCTCTTGGAATGCAGTTGATTTAGGGTATATAGAATTGTGAAACAATTTACCAGTTGCTCTTTCTCAAGTATTTTTATAAGTTTCTTTGAACAATGAAGGACACAAGTTCACATTGAAGTCCTTCATTTGTAATTAATTTTGACCATATTAGTTTAATTCAGATGCAAAATCAGCAGATTTGGAATGGGCCGAAGAGGCGAAAGCATTTGATTGTCATAATACAGCATACTAACATTCTTAGGACATTGCACATGTGAGTGTGTGTGAACTGTGAACGTAAAGCTAGTTACATATTGATATTTGCTACTGGTTTAAATATTGCAGATATCACATAGGAGTGTTCATTCTGGGATGACAAATAGGAGTGCCATGGGTGTTGTTGGAAACCCTGGTTATGGTAGTAACGCAAATGACATTGGGGGTTCTATTCCTGAGATTCTCCCAACATCTGCAACGATTGGAAACCGTAATGCTGTTGCGGGGCTAGGAGTTTCTCCTATGTTAGGGAATGCAGGTCCTCGGATAACAAGTTCAGTGGGTAACATGGTTGGTGGCGGCAACATTTCGAGAAATTTAAGTTCTGGTGGAGGATTATCTGTTCCTGGTTTTGCTTCACGGATAAATCTGCAGGGGAACAGTAATTCTGGAAATTTAAATTTGCAAGGACCAAATAGATTAATGAGTGGAGCACTTCAACAAGGTATCTTTAGTTTTAACTGTTTTGTAAATTTTTTAGAAAGGTGAAGCTAAATATATAAGATCATCAGGATTCTTTTATGTTTGATGTAGTTTTGTGAACTATGATATTTAAAGCTTGTTTTTACCTATACTTATAGCAACAGGTCGCACAAATTATTCAAAGGCACAAGTTCTGCGCCTTGGGGACCCTTTTCTTGTAGTGCTACTTGGGGACCTGGTATTGCAAATACCTGGTAGTTCTGCGCTTTTGGTAGTGGTTAACAACTTAAAGTAATGTAGTCTGCATCTGTTTTGGAGACAGTCCATGATGTAGTAATTCAAGTTGTTATGCATCTGATAGAAACTTTTGGTTATGCACAAGTGTAGTTAATTCTAGTGCCTTGACAGTTTGGTATCTTGTTAAGTGATATAGTTTGGTATCTTGTTAAAATAATGTTGATGGATAATATACATGTTGGTGGTTGGATGTATTTTGTGAATGGTTTAATATAAATGGTTGGATATATTGTGAATGGTCCAGTTTTTAATTTTTTGGTATGCATTGAAAGACAACGATTTATTTAATTGGCTCATAAACAAATGTCTAATGGTAACAAATACATCGAAAGTTTTATCAAAAAATGATGTCTAAAACCAAAATATACATCACATTTTTTCTACAATATCTGATGTCTAAAAAACAAATAGAAATCACTTTTGATTTATAAAATCTGATGTCTAAGAGACACATATAAATGAGTTTTTTTCCGTAAAAACTGATGTTTATACCTATTATAGACATCGGTTTTTGTTTGAAAAAAACTGATATTAATAAGAACATTAGACATCAGCCTAGGATGATGTCTAAGATAACTATAGACATCTTTTCCAAAGAAAGAAAGTGATGTGTATGTGAAAAATAACTTAATTTATTATATGTTTTCTAGAATATATGGCATGCAAGTTGTTTATAAAATTAATTATATGTAACCTATTTTGTAGAACAGCTGATGTGTATTGAAGGAAATACCGATGTCTATGTTAGCATAGACATCAGTTTCTGACCGATGTCTAGAATATACATCTCCGACTTAGACATCACATGCAAAATAACATAGACATCAGCCATAAACTGATGTCTATTGACCCTTTTCTTGTAGTGTAAGCGTATTCGATTGATTACGCTGTTGCTGTAGGCGTATTAGATTGATTACGCGTCCTCCATCTGACGACACTCCTTTGTGATTGGCGTATTCAATGGGTATTTTGGGCGCCTATTCGCGAATTTGAACATTTTGGACAAGAAATAATAAAAAGTGGGTAGAAAGGACAATCACCCTTAGAAGCATTCGATGTTAAAGAAGAGAGGAGGAAAAAGAACAATCCATTTATAAGATGTTATTATCATTAATTTTTTTATAACATCTATACTTCTATACTTAATAATAATAAATAAATAAGTGTATATTTTGGTTAATTTTGTTTAATCATAAAAAATTGATCATTATTTCTTCAATAAATAAATGATAACTTCAACTAATTTTTTTAGAAATTTCGTTAATAACATATTAAATTTAAAAATCAATATCATTAATTTTAGAGGATAATGACCAAAAATGCCATTTTTTAAAAAATTTATTACGCAAATATCGGGTTTAAATTTTTTGGCCAAAAATATCAGCCTATTACGCATTTCCAAAATGGTTAATGCTATTACGCATTTAAGGAATGGATATCATGTAAGAAATTTTAGAAAAAAAACTAATAAAATAAAAAAATAAGAATAATGGTGATACGCATTCTGGAAATGTGTATCACACTTCTTTTAAAGGTGATACGCAATTCTGGAATGCATAAGACAACCAAATTTTAATTTTTTTTTACTTTCTGTGTAATACCCATTTGACAAATGTGTAATAATATTACCCATTTTGAAAATGCATAATATACTGGTATTTTTGGCCAAAAACTTTGGAAGTGATATTCTCGTCAAAAAGTTTTTTTTAAAAAAGGTATTTTTGGCATTTTTTCAATTTTAAACACAACATGTCATTAATTATATTAGGAAAATTAATTAATATATGAATGAAATATATATTAAATTAAATTTGTTTTTTTTTTAATATAATAAAAACATTTGTGAATCGTATTGATTATAAACTAGTTTAATTAAATTTTGTTAACATGAATGGTGTGCAGGACGTAATAGTCAATATTTGATGCCCTAAAAAAAGAGTCAATATTTGAAAGTCACGTCAAATATAATTTGTGTAGAAAAGGCCATTATTTGAAAATTTGATGGTACACTTGAGCATTTTTCCAAAAAAATTTAGGATTTACACATTTCCACGACTAATTTATGCAGACTGTAGGGTGCCACTAATACAGTAATACTTGACATTTGACGAGGATCGTAGCGGTTGGAGATTCATAGAACTTGAGGTATTGACAGATTTTAATTCACCAACTTCTGATAGCAACTCATTCCAATTTTTCAACCAACATGAAAGAACACTCTTATCTGTTTCTTGCAGTACATATGAATTTGCACTAAAGTCCAAGTCCTATATGTATGTATGTTCCAGTATAATGAGGCAATGAGAGAAAAATATCTAGGATAATTTAACCTCCACCCCGTAGGTTGTTTCCGTTAAAACCCCCAAACAAACATTGTGAAGTTTCGAAATTGTTGATAACTATGAATATTTTGAAAATCTCAAAAACTAAAATGTCGTTCGACAATTTGCAGGAAGGGCTAGAAAAACAACTCATGATACTCTGAAGGAGCTTAATGTTAATGTAGACCGAAGTTTTATTACAGATTCAAAGTAAATAAAGAAAAGACAAACTGTAGTTTACTAGTGACATGAATAAAACACACTTTGTTTGGGAAGTTGTTACATTACATGTACAAACTGCACTGGCTGTCTGGCTCCTAGATTTATTGATCAAGTTTGCTTCCAGCAACGTCTACAACGAATCGGTACCTAACATCGTTGTTCTCCAACCTCTTAACAGCAGTGTTTATGTAATCCATCTTCACAACTTCAATTGTTGAAGTTATCTCCTTTTCATTGCAGAAATTTAGCATTTCTTCTGTTTCTTTCATGCTTCCGATGAAGCTTCCTGTGATGACCTTCCTCCCTTCATAAAAACATATTCCAAGAATATGTAAACAGAACACTGTAAGAATGATATATATCAACAAAACCACTGAAACATTTTACACACACACACACAGGAATTTATGGAAGATATCGGTATGTGTGAGTGAATTACCAAGCATGACCATTGGAGAGATGAACTGTAACGGAGTGTTAATAACACCTGTCAAGATTAACTTCCCGTCAAGTTTCAGCAACGACAGATAAGGTTCGAGTGGGTGAAAAACAGGCACTGTATCAATAATATAATCCAGTGAATCCGCAGCCTCTTGCATCTGAGTAGCATCTGAGCTGATGAGGTAAGCATCAGCCTTAAGATGATCCATTGCCTCTTCTTTCTTCTTAGGGGAAGAGCTTATTACGGTCACATGATGCCCCATTGCCTTTGATAACTTTACTCCCATATGTCCGACTCCTCCAAGCCCCAATATACCACCTCTCAGTCCACTGATCTGTTTTAATCCAAAATGAGTCAGCGGACTATAAACTGTCACACCAGCACATAATAGAGGTGCTGCCTGCTCTTGTGCCATCCCTTCCGGGATCTTCACCACAAACCTGAAATACATTGAGAATTCATATAGTAAGCTATACGAAAACCTTAATCGACTGACATCAATAGTGCTTGATTAAGCCTGAAGGAACTGAATTAGTCTGGGTTAATCTGGCCATAATCCCAAACTAGCTAGTTCCTGGGTATCAAGTCCTCCAACAATAACGACATTTTTTGCGTGCCTGTGGTGACTGGCCAACATGACCAAAATTGATATATCCTTGGTACACAATTTGAGAAAATTGATGCCTTTGTATTTGGTTTAAACTCATCTAGTGATGATCCAACAGAAAAAGAAGCTAAGTAACTAAACACCAGAATAGTTATTGATAGTTAATTAGGGTGTAATGAAACATAAAGGTGCAACTGTGCAAGATGAACCGGTTGATTACTTTTGATCGACCACCATGGCACGGGAGAATCCTCCTTGAGTAGGCTTGCCATCAGTATACACATCATTGTATGACCATATCCTCTTGTTGCAGTATTGTTCGACATCTGCTATGCAAGGGCCACAAGTTTTGCAGCATCCAACAATTGTGCCGACACCAACACATTCTCCTACCTTGAATTTGCTCACATCTGATCCCACCTCCACAACCTCACCAACCACTTCATGCCTTTAACAATACCAAAAACAAAAATAAAAAATAAAAAAAAAATCACTGGATGAGTACCTAAAAGATAAATAAGTACCAAAACAAAGAGTTTCTTCTTAATCACAAATATGTCTCCGCGTTAGAGTCTACTTTTGAAATACTATAAGTGATCTGGCCTATTGTTGATAATTGGTATATCGATTTTTCCTAATAAAAACATACCCGGGAACCATGGGGTAATTGGACGCACCAAGATCGTTCTTGATCTGATGAATATCAGTATGGCAAATTCCACAACAAATGACCCTTATGTAAACATCTTCAGGGCCCGTGTCTCTGTAATAACACACACACATGCATGGTTAAGAACTATAAGAAATACATAAAAACGAAGGAACATAGAAAAGAGGTCACCTGAGGATGTAGGAGTATGGTGAGAGAAGACCAGATGGATCTCTTGCTGCCCATCCTATAGTTGTTCTCTCCACATCCAAGCTAAGCTCTCCCATTTCTCTGTGAACAAACTATTATATATGGCTATTGTTTTCCTGGTTTTATCTTATAAAGGAAAGAGTAGTAGTGAACTAGTGAAGAATGAATACTGTATGGACAGAGATTTATGTATACCTACATCCGAGAAAAAATGGTTTTCGTAAATACCAAGTCTAGGTGCGTGGCATGGAAAATTGACATTGAAAATGAGACAATCCTCATGGCTTAAGGCTGTTGGCGGGCTTGTAGTAGGTGAGATGTTTTGCTCCACGTTCCATTTTATATTATTGGCATTGTCTCTGGTTTTACTATTGATATGTCGACTTTATGAAAAGCACCAGAAGAGTATGATCATACTAGAACAAGTTTAAATACTAAATCATTGAAATAAAAATAATTTATAGAAGCTTCTTATAAATTTTGAATAGTATTGAATTATGTTAAAAAATACAGACACTTGCAAAAAGCTTGTTGAAATCATCCTGACCTCTTTCAAATTTCAATGGATAAACCTTGCAAAACCAAGCTGATGGCACACCCACATTCCACAACCTCAAAATCTAGTGTTCAACTTCTATCTTCTTTGGTTGGTATAATAAAGAAAATTAAATGGATACCTTCAAAAAGGAACTTTAAACAATCAATTTATTATAGCTCAAGAATTCAAGATATCCCAGCTTCTTTGCATGTGATAAGGAAGAGGAGCATCCAAATTCAGGGTTTCAAGATTTGCAAGATTACGAGGTGAACATCTTTGGGCGCGATCGATGGCGAGAGACACATTTGGTAACGTCATCTCCTTGCAATGTAGATGTAGCTTAGGCCGCTTATCGGATACACTTCCGTGCTCCAAATCGAGACCAAATGGTAGTTTCTTCCCCTTCACAGGCTTTTCGTCCAGGTTTTCTTCAAGATAGGAAAAAGGGAAATATTTCCGGTGAGCTTGCCAACCATACTTGTAGTCTCCGACAATTGGAGTCCCCAGCACCTCAGCACAGTGAACACGGAGCTTTACCGGCAAAGGAGGAGAAAAGTGAGTCACAAATTATGAAGATATGCCAGCCTTTCAATATTAAAAAATTCTGACACAAGTACAGAGTATAGATCTGTGAATGCTACCTGATGCTTTCGACCAGTGCGAGGGCATAACTCCAACCATGTGTAACCTGCAGGTTTACCAATGTATCAAAAGCATAGATTTGAAAAAATATAAAGAACAAGTCCAAGGCAACGTTTTCTAATATTGATTTTCCCGCTTTTACAACATCCATTGACAAAAAATTGTTCAGGGAGAAAAAAGAATCAATTTTCCGGCTACATCTTAATTTTTTAAGATTGAACTATCAGCATCATTGTCATTTCATCCATCAAAGTTTTAAAGGGATATCAGGTGAAGCAAGAATCTGTAAAAACAAACATATATTGGAAAATTTTGGATTTGCATTTATGTTGGCATGCAGAGTTTCAACAGCAAAGTCACTTGAAAGTCTGGCACTTAAATTTGTTAGTTCCAGAAATTGAGCATGTAGCACGGTTCAGAGCATACCATGGCTAGAAGATCCAATAACCCGATACTCTGTTATAGCATGCTGAGATGGCATATTATCTGCATTATCAACGACTGTGATCCGCTCAGATTTACCATCATCCATAACCACCTAAATTAAAAAGAGAATTTCAAGTTAACAACTGAAAAACAGATACTTCAAAGATTGAAACACAGCGAAACAAGTACATCATCCCAGGCACGATGCAATAACCGCTTTTTTATTTGACACAGTTCTCATAACTTCAAACTCTTATTTGACACAGTTTTCGTAACTTCAAACTCCTTTTTAAAAATCGAAGTGAGGCAATTGTTATTCAATAAAAGTCTAAGCTCTTCAACTGTATGAACTTTCATAAGATAAGCCAAATGATATTAACATATCTGGCATCAAAACTCTTAAATACTTGTCTGCTACATGAGTAGACCTTCATAATCTTAGATGATGTATTAACTGTGTGCTCTCTCCAAGAAAATGATTCTACAGTCTTCAAAATGTATGGCATGCTCTCAAGGATATTAAGTAGATGCTAGTATGCTACAGAGGTAAGAGGATTAAGCTAGGTAGTTCAAGAATGAGGAAAATGAAGCATCTATCAAGATTTGATCGGAACAAAGATAATCTGACCTTCCCCAAAGGCAGTGATATATTTCCTTGTTGACGTCTTGGAGATCCAAAGACAAGTGCCCAATACTTCCTTTGCAGCATTTCCTTTTTTTCCTCCAGATCCTTAAGAAAATATATTTTTAAATACACATATACTAATTCTACAGAAAAAAAAATGCATAAAACAAAACAAACAAAAGGTAAAGGAGGTTACACACCTCAGTTGAAGCTCCAGAAGTCTTCTCGCGGAAGATTGAATGCAGAATAGTAGTACTTAATTGTGTCCTACCCATCACCAAAATCCCACTACTATCTCTATCAAGTCTGTGCACCTAATAACCACGAAGCTTGTCCATGGCAATATAAGCAAATATGAAAATAGCACTAGACAGGAACATCTTCAACAACTGGGGCGAAACTACGAACAAAAAGATGTACTGTGCTCTACATCTTTCATATCGGATGAGTAACTGGTAACTACTTGCTACAATATTAAATGAAGAAAACTAAACTAGGAACCATAGGGACTACAATTTAAGGAAGAAACACCCTTCAAGACCTTAAATAATTGATACTTGTGCTGTTGTGAAAATCCCAATTTGTGTTAAAATTCTTTTTTTTTTTGTTTCTTCTTTCTTCCAGTTTTAGTCTTCCTGTAATAGCACAGTCCATAGAGGCTAGAGCTATGGCAAGTTTTATTCTGACAACTGGTATAATTAAGATTACATGGTGGCATGGAGTTAACATTTTCTTTTTGTGAGTATACAATGATCATATTCACAATTTTAAGTCGCATTGTGAAGACTATATGTTGCAGGACAACCCCAATAGCAATTTATTGGAATTCAAGTTTCAAATGTAGAACTAGGTCATCATTAATTAGTTACACAAAAAACCACATGCATAAAAATGCAGCATTTTTAAAAATTTCCGACAGATTTCCTTACATTAAAGTTTTTTCATTCAGTTATATAGTTCTATGTTTGACAACCAGTTGAGGGAAATATAGTGAAATCACCTTTTCTAGCCTTCCATATTCGGCAATTTAGAGGTGATGGGGAATGGGTAGGGCTGTCAAACGGATATTTCGGATCCGGATACGACTATATCCGTATTCGTATCCGAAATTATCGATTCGAATACGGATAATATCCTATTTATTTCGGATACGGATAATATCCTATTTTTTTCGAATACGAATACAGATATTTTGGACGGATATCGGATTTTTCGAATTTTTTTGATATCCAAATTGATAATATTTTAAAAAAATACTTATATTGTGATATATTTTTAATATAATATATTAATATATTATATTTATATCATATATATGTTTAAGAAATGTCTACACTTAAATATATCTTTGAAAAATATATTAAATAATGAACAAAGACATATATTATTAATTATAAATATATTATAAATTATAAATATTATATATAAATATATATTAATTTTTCCATTTTCGGATTCGGATATGCCGGATTCGAATACGGATAATATCCTATTTATTTCGGATGTGGATAATATCCTATTTTTTCGAATACGAATACAGATATTTCGGACGGATATCGAATTTTTCGAATTCTTTTGACAGCCCTAGGAATGGGGCCGGATTAAGGTTTGGAGGAGACAATTCTCACGCAGGGAATAGATAACACAAATAATATCCAATATCAATAATAATAACCTGATTTCCTTACAATAACCAATCCAATATTTATAAGAATCCTAAACAATATTTCCTAATTTAAATAAGGTAATAATTAATATAATTAACGAATTCTAGAATACTCTAAATAATGGGCTTCCAAAGCCTAAAAGATTGTTCCCAAATAGTTTCTTTGGGCTTAACGGGTTTTCCTGCATCAAGAGGTTTATAGTAGTTTCTTTGATTTGTCAAATTTGCTTAATTAAATATCTATCTTCCACTCCTGGTATTTTTCCTTTCTGATGGAATTACGATTTAGCAGAAGATAAGTAGAATAAGGGCTTCTTCTGGAGATGCAGTTTGGTAGGTTCAATGATGGGCTAGATAGTTTTCATAAGGATTCAGCGTCCCAAAGGTGAAGATCAACAAATATCCGGTTTCTGAATATTAATAGAAAGTATATATAAAGTAATAACCTAGATTGGCTAACAATAGGCTGCCAATTGAAGCTCGAACCTGACTAAATAATTAAAACATAAAGTTTTAAAACTAATATAAACCTCTAAGTTGCCAAATGAAACTCTGAAACTGACTTGATGACAAACGAGAAAAAAAAAACTATTGGAAACCTATAAAATCCTGCACCACAATCCCAATAACTATTAAAACATAGATTTAACTTTCAAGTCCACTATGAAACATCATATATAGATATACAAAAGAACACGTGCAAAGGAGATTAGTCAGATAAGAGCTGGGTAATGGTTACTGCAGAGGTGGTTATTATACGAAATCTTACAAAGGCGCCTATTCATTTAACCTTATAAAAAACAAAGTAAGAACTAAGAGTGTTTCTACTCACCAACCTCGGTGATTCTGAGCTATCATGCTTTAGATAAGTACTGGCCAGTTCATCCAGACTTCTCTTTATGCCAGCACCTCCCTGTCAAATGGTGAGTCTATACACTTGAAAATTCTGATGGCAATAAATAAACATAACACAAATAATGTCTTGTACAAAGATGAGTATAGCTTACTTGAACAGGCATTCCATGGGGTTTATTGACAACAATGATGGCTGAATCCTACAAAGTGTTTAAAAAAAAGAGGTATGCCCTGTTACATATGGAACAAAAGAACGGCGAAATCTTTATAAATTTGTGTAATGCATCAATACCTTGTACAATTCAATGCTATGTAAGAACTTCTGTTCTTCCTCATTGAAACGGGACTCAATCTTTTCAGTTTTCTCAGATTTTTCCGAATGCAATTCTTGGACAGTGTTGGGAAGAAATATCCTATCTCCGTATTGCATAGCATCCTTCGCTCCCACCTTCAGATTTAATAAAAATAGAACAATAAAAAACTTAATACAACAATAGTTAATCAATATAAGAATTTACACGCTACTCAATAATCAAGAATCACCCGTTTGACTCGACGTTCTTGAGCTAAACCACCTACATCAGAACATGAAACATCCACAGATTCTCTCCGAACCTATTTCAATTCAATAAGCCAAAACTTAAGCTCCGCAATCAACAATAAAAATAAAGATAAATTTGCAGACAGTTTTCGACATTTTATCGAAACTAACTATTCAACTTGAATCTAACGTGTAATGTAATACAACAACTCCACAAAAATGTATATATCAATACCTGCCTCAATCGAAACAGTTTCTGCACAAGAGACCTAGGTAACTGAGGGCAACACTTAATAATCCACTTAAACGCCGTCGTTTCAGCTTTGTCTTCCGGAGAATTGTTTGTGTAAATCTGTTTTCCTAATGAAGAACCATTGATAGTGTGAGTATACGGTGGTAAAGTCAACCACTTACCTTGACTTTTAGTGCAGTGAGCACGGAGGAAGTGTGGATAGTGAGTTGGTGGTATAGAAATGGTGGGTGATAGTGACGGTCGGAGAAAGAGTCGCCGGAGATATGAGCGTCCCCCCATTATTAAGAGGATGATTAGGGTTTTTCAGGGTTTAGTAAAGATGGATGGAAAATGGGTAGGGCTGAGTGTTCTAAAAATCGAAAATTGGTTCGATTAGTAACTGTGTTTGGATTAATCGGAGAGTACATCAAAACATATAAAAATCAAATAATTTATTTTTCAATTTATTCAATTTTATGTTTAGTTACTTTGATATGAACTTAAATTTATTTGTACTACCTTATAACCCATGCAATGCACGAGTTTATTATATTATATTATAAATTTTATTTAATATTATAATTATGTTTTTTATAATTATTATTTTTAATAATTTTTTTAATTTTGATTTAATATAATTTAATATACTCATGTTTAAAGATTATATTAATGTTTCTTTATTATAAATAATGTATACAATTTTTAATATATTTTATTAATAATTGAGAAATATGATGTGATATTTTCGGGTATATATTAATGATTGTAAGATTTGTTGTAAATTAAAAAGGTAATGTGTTTTAATTATAAAGGAAATATTAATGATGGAAATATATGTTACGCTTGATGTTTTTATGTGTTTATAAAAGGTAATATGTTCAACTAAAAGTAATTGTGAAAAAGGTAATCGATTAATTATCATTAATTTAGATTTGTTTTAAATTAAAAAAGTAATGTGTTTTAATTTGAAAGAAAATAGTAATGATCGAAAGAGATGATACGATTGATATTTTTAGGTGTTTATAAAAGGTAATATGTTCAATTAAAAGTAAATGTGAAAAAGGCAATCGACTAATTACCATTAATTTTATTATATTAATGTGAAAAAGGCAATCGACTAATTACCATTAATTTTATTATCTTAATCGACTAATTATCATTAATTATAACGTATTTTAATTGGAAAGAAAATATTAATGACGGAAAGATACGATACGATTGATGCTTTTAGGGGCAATCGACTAATTACCATTAATTTTATTATATTAATGTGAAAAAGGCAATCGACTAATTACTATTAATTTTATTATCTTAATCGACTAATTATCATTAATTATAACGTGTTTTAATTGGAAAAAAAATATTAATGACGGAAAGATATGATACGATTGATGTTTTTAGGTGTTTATAAAAGGTATTATCTTGACTAATTACCATTAATTATATTATGTTGTTATTTATTTTAGGTGTATTTATGTTTCTTTATAATGAAGGGTAAATAAGTAAATTCACTTAGTACCAAAAAACAGGTACCAAAACTTTCAATGTTTCGGAATTTATATAATAGTATAGATTATAAATTTAATATTTAAAATATAATTTAAGAAATTGATTATTAACTAAATACATGAATAGTTAAAATATAAGTTACTGTCTTATAAAATGTGACAAAATATGATTTTGGTTTGTATATACTAAAAATTTTCAAATAAACGTATTATTTAATATCATTGCTAATATTATAATTCCAACAATAAAATTACATGCTATTAATTTGAAATTTAAAAAAATAAATTTTTATTATAGACATTTTTAAAAATTGTAATTCGATATTCACGTATTAAATATTTAAGTATTCTATTTTAAGCATATAATTATAACCTCAATTTTTATAAAATTTCACTAGTGTCTACTTAGGTTTTAGGGATTCAACAACCAAATTAAATCATCTATTCTCATTTTCACAATTCTCTAAGGAAAGGGAATGTGCGAGTGTTGTTGTTGGTGTGAGTAAGTTGCCATAAGGAATGGAGATGGCTACTTAATATTTATTCTTCATTGCATGTATATATTAGCCTTTTCGGAATGGGGTTAGAGAGGAGGATTGAAATTTTTGGAGGAATTTAAAAATTTCTATAAAGTAGGGTTTAGTTGTCGGAATGTTAAGGTTGAAGAAAAATAATGTCTGAATTATGATATTCGGGTGGGGTGAGCGGTTCAAAGAAGTTATGACTAAATCAAATCAGAGGTTGGAGGTGTGGAATTTTTGGAGGGGTTTAAAAGTTTTGGCAAAGTAGGGTTTATTTTTGTCGTAATGTTAAGATGTGTAAGAAAAATTATGTCTGAATTAGGATATTCGGGTGGGGGGTGAGGGGTTTAAAGAAGTTATGACTGAATCAGTAGGTGGTAGAGGAGAATTAGAGGTTGGAGGTGTGGAATTGTAAGCAGGATTTAAAATTTCCGGCAAAGTAAGGTATAATTTCACCAAAATGTTAAGAGGTGTCTTCTCAGGATTTTAGAGTTCAACAACAAAATTAAAATCATCTACTCTCTTTTTCACAATCCCTGAGGAACAAGAAAATGTGTCATTGTTGTTGTTGGTGTGAGTAAGTTGCCACAAGGAATGGAGACGGCTACCTAATGTTTATTATCTTGCATATATATATATCAGCCTCTTTGAGGTGGGGTGAGAGAGCAGGATTGAAATTTTTGGAGGGGATTAAAATTTTGACAAAGTAGGGTTTACTTGCCGGAAAGTTAAGTTATTGAAGAAAAGTTATGTCTGAATTATGATATTCGAGTGGGGGTGAACGGTTCAAAGAAGTTATGACTGAATCAGCAGGTGATAGAGAAGAATCAGAGGTTGGAGGTGTGGAATTTTTGGAAGGATTTAAAAATTTTGGCCAAGTAGGGTTTAGTTTTATCGGATTGTTAAGGTGTGAAAGAAAAACTATGTCTGAATTAGGATATTAGGGGTTTAAAGAAGTTATGACTGAATCAATAGGCGGTAGAGGAGAATCAGAGGTTGAAGGTGTGAAATTTTAGGAGGGGTTTAAAATTTTCGGCAAAGTAGGGTTTAATTACACCAAAATGTTAAGGGGTATCTTCTTAGGGTTTTAGAGTTCAATAACCAAATTGAAATCATCTATTCTGTTTTTCACAATCCCTGAGGAACAGGAAAATGTGTCATTATTGTTGTTGGTGTGAGTAAGTTGCCACAAGGAATTGAGACGGCGACTTAATGTTTATTCTTCCTTGCATATATATATCAGCCTCTTCGGGGTGGGGTGAAAGAGGAGGAGAAGAATTTTAGGGGTTTAAAAATTACGACAAAGTAGGGTGTAGTGTTGCCGGAATGTTAAGGTATAGAAGAAAAGTTATGTCTGAATTAGGATATTCGGGTGGGGTGAGGGGTTTAAAGAAGCTATGAATGAATCAGAAGGTGAAATAGGAGAATAAAAGGTTGGAGGTTTAAAGTTGTTGGAGGGGTTTAAAAAATTCCGGCAAAGTAGGGTTTAATTTTTTCGGAATGATATGGTATGGAAGAAAAGTTATGTCTGAATTAGGATATTCGAGTGGGAGTGAGGGATTTAAAGAAGTTATGACTGAATCAGCAAGCGGTAGAGGAGAATCAGAGGTTGGAGGTGTGAAATTTTAGGAGGGGTTTATAATTGTTAGCAAAGTAGAGTTTAATTTCACCAGAATGTTAAGGAGAGTCTTCTCAGGATTTTAGGATTCAACAACCAAATTAAAATCATCTATTCTCTTTTTCACAGTTCCTTAAGGAACAAGGGAATGTGCCATTGTTATTGTTGGTGTTAGTAAGTTACAAAAAGAATGGAGACGATTACTTAATGTTTATTCTTCCTTGTATATATAAGGGGTTTAAAGAAGATATGACTGAATCAGCAAGCGGTAGAGGAGAATCAGAGGTTGGAGGTGTGAAATTTTAGAAGGGATTTATAATTGTTGGCAATGTAGGGTTTAATTTCACCAGAATGTTAACGGGTGTCTTCTCATGATTTTAGGGTTCAACAACCAAATTGAAATCATCTATTCTCTTTTTCGCAGTTCCCTGAGGACGAACAAGGGAATGTTCCATTATTATTGTTGGTGTGAGTAAGTTGCGAAAAGGAATGGAGATGACTACTTAATGTTTATTCTTCCTTGTATATGTATATCAGCCTCTTCAGGACGGGGTGAGAGAGGAGGAATGGGTTTAAATATTCCGAAAAAGTAGGGTTTAGTTTTATCGGAATATTAAGGTGTGGTAGAAAAGTTATGTCTGAATTAGGATATTCGGGTGGGGGAGGGGTTTAAAGAAGTTATGAATGAATCATCAGGTGATAGTCGAGAATTGGAGGTTGGAGGTGTAGAATTTTTGGAGGGATTTGATATTTCCCAGTTGCACACCTCAAGATTGTAGAAGGGGGTTGAATACAATCTTGTAAATTTCTTTCGATTTGAAGCAAGACAGCTACTGAACTTCAATGGAGACAGATGAATAAATTGAGAACTACAAAGTAAACTAGACAGAAATGAACAGGCATACAACACACTTAAAAATTTCAGGTGGTGTTTTCTCGACTCCACCTAAGGGTTGTATTGAAGAAAACTTATCTGTGTAAACAAGTACACAGCTGCAAATACAAGGCTAAGTTATTACAAGAGAACCTAGTGCTCTTTGCTTTTGAGCTCTGTGTTTCTCTTCTTACTTAGCTATGTTACACTTGAAGTATATATATACTTCAAGTTTACAAGCCCTACAAAATAAATGAATCTTACAAGTCAAAGTATTCTGCAGGGTTGATGCCACTCCTCATCTCCATGTGATACAATTTTGTCTGGTTGTCTTGGACAGATATGCACTAGATTAACCAGCTAGATTATTTGTGAGAATAAGGAATGTTTCTTTTTCTTCTTCGTTTCCAATACTGGTTTCCATACCTCTCTTAAGTTTATCAACCCATGTGATCTATCAGGCATGTCAAGTCGCCATCAACCTTTAATTCCAAGACATTATTGGTTGAATCATTTTATCCATTGATGTAGACATCGATCGACAAGTTAATAGATACTTGTTGAGAATACCATATCCGTTGACGTAGAAGCTTCATCAGTTGATCATCACTTCACTTATACAGAATTACATAGCACAGCCTATATACAATTAGCTACCCTATTCTGCATATCCTTTGATAGTCAACATGACTTAGGAATTCCAGTAACTATGGTATAAACAAACAACCGAAGCTTAAGGACAAGGCATGCTACAAACTTATCAGTTGACAAGCTACTTTATCAACGGATGTACATAGCTTGGATATCCGTTGATGAGTTACAAAACTTAATCTTGTACACATATGTTTTTCAAGGTGCTTTATGAGTGCTTATCATCAAGGACAACATAATTCCTAACAATCTCCCCCAAATTATAACTGATAGAATTGCAGCCATAAATTAAGAGCCTTGATGATAACAAAATACCTTTTTATAGATCATGAAATTCAGTGAAAACATATGAAGTGTACAAGCTACAAAATTTTAAAGAAATGAACTTAGTCAAGTAAGAGAATCATACTTCCACAAGGAATGCTCCTCTAGGCTGAGCAAATCATCACTTTCTTCCCCTTGGAGTCCTCATACCATGGATTTTCTCTCTGTTTGCCTCAAGTTGTTTTTCTAGAGATTTGTAGATGATCTTTTCTTCTGAGTGATTTGGATCCAGCATAGACAATAAGTGTTGCAAATACTCATTACTAGCCTTTTCCAATTGATCTTTTATTCTGAAAAATCTTCTACAATTGTGTTCATCTTTGAATTCCATTATCCAGTATGGATAAAAATGGACCTTCCTACCAGGTTCATATGGAATGTTCAGCTTCTTGGTCAAACCCTCCTTTGAAGTCAAGCTATTCCACAATTCATTGGCCTTATTGAAAATTATTTTCCTTGCCTCTGGAGTGAATCCTCCAGTTTTCTTCATCAAAGACCAAATCTTCCAGAGTTTGCTGTTTCCTTCATTTAACACTTGGTGTAGGGGCCAGGTTACACTATTTCCTCCTTTATAGGTGAAAATTAACCTATCTGGTAGCATGTCTGTCCTATATGCAGCACTCACATTATCCACATCATCCAAGAAGAAATTGATGTTTGAATATTCTTCAATATTAGCAATGTATAGTTCAGTTTCTTTCTTGGTGGCAACCTTGGCAACTTGAGGAATCTTAGCAATTTGAATTGGTCTAGCTAATGGTTGTGTCCTTCTTCTGGTTCTCCTCCTTTCAGGTGAGAGCCTGACCTTTGGAAATACCAAGCTGTTGATGTCAAAGTCAAATTCCAGAGGTTCTTCCTTTATGAGTTCCAAGTGTTGGATGCCTGAGAATCTTGTGTTGGAGGTTCTGTAGGTTGAGGTAGTATTGATTCAACTTGAGCTTCTGGTACTGGGCTCAAAGGTCTCTTAGCAGGAACTTTAACTCTGATTTTCCTTTTCTTGCACGCAGACTTTGTGTTCATCTTCTTCTTCTTAAATTTGGCCTCTTCTTCTTCAGCCTCTTGCTTCATCTCTTTCTCTAACTCTCTTACAAGCTCATTAGCCAGTCTAGCTTCTTTCTCAGTGTGTTCTGTAGGTTGTCTTCCAATCTGACTAGCTTGAAGTAACCTTGCAGTTTCTTCAGCTTTGGCCGCAACAAAGTCAGGGTAACCTGTAGGAACACAAATTTCTACTCCCTCTCTGTAGATAAATGCTAGATTTTCCTTTAGCCCCGCATTAATTGTAGCCTTCTGTTTTAATTCAGCAAGTTGCTTGCTCATTAGCTTGAATTCATCTGGTTTTGGCATTGGAAAGTCTAATCTCATGGTATTTTTACCATTCTTCTTCACAGGTGATTTCTTAGGCTTGAGCACAGGCTTCAATTCAGACAGGTAGGATGGCTCCCCTCTGGCTAGAGATCTAGGGAGCACAAGATCTGGAATTATTACTTGTCTGATTGATGTGGTTATGGGAGGAATTTGTACTTGAGGAATCTTAGGATTAGCAGCCAGCCTGTTGGTTATAGAATCTTCAGGTTGAATGGATGGTTCCTCCTTACTAGATGGAATTACTAGAGCTGTTAGAGGTCGAGTAGAATGAAGTTGCTCCCCCTCACTTGTTATCCTCTTATCTCCAAACTTCTCCCCCTTTTTGTTAGCATCAAGGGCTTGAGTAGTAGGCAGGATCAACAGTCTTTCAAGGAGGGCATTTTGTTGACTGTGGGCTTCAAGAATGAGCTTTTGATTTGCAAGTATAGTGCTCAGTTGAGCCTCTAACTGATCAACCTTTGCAGACAGATTTTCAACCTTCTTATCTATTTTTGCATCGTTCTTCAACTTTCGATTAAGTTGCTGCATTGTTCGGGGAGGAAAAAGAAGCTCCAAGGTCTTGTTCTGAGATTCCAGAGCATTTTTAATTTCCAGCTTGAAGTCATCTTTATCTATCACCCTTTGGTTGAGAAGACACTTGTGCAGTTTGAGAGTACCCAGAAAATTCTCTTGTACAAGCTTCAAAGCGGGTTTAGCATCCTGTAAAGTAGCCACAGTCTTCTCATACTGTACTACAATCTCATTGTGAGCATCCTTGGAGATATAGTCTTTGGACATTAACCATTCTGGTAGGTCTCCAGGTTGCTGTGAAGGCACTTCATCGTCACCTTCATCAGTGAATTCAGAGTTAGACTGATTCACATCAGTAGCATTTGGAGGCAGCTTGGTAAGAGCATCTGTAGCTCTTTGCATGGATTCCGAAGTATGTACCAAGTTCAGCTATTGTTCAGCCTCCACATTGCCCTGTTCAGCCCAAGATTTAAGGTCAAAGACAGGGTGAGTAAAGGTTTCAGCTCTAAGAACTGGTCTATCAATGACGTTTTGAGATGTCTGTTGATAGAGACTTGTTCCAGGGGCATCCTCAACCTCCATTAACTCACAAGCAATGGCTTCATCCACCCTTATGTCTCCTATACCTACTTTTCTTTCATGTTCTTTCTCTTTTTGCATCAGGGGCTCCCCCTGGCTCACACCTCTCACACCCTCACCTTCACCTACTAAGGTGGAACTCTCAGTCTCTCCTTTTGCCTAGCAGGAAGAAATTGCTAGCACCTCACTCACATTCTCTCCTTTTGCCTGCTCACAAAGCAGCCTCTCACTCCTAGAGATATCACTCCCTTCTCTCAATCCTAGAAGTGTTTGAACTACAAGTGTGACTTCTGCTGAGGATGCAGGAAGAACATTGACCAATGGAATATCCATTGATGCTGTAGTTGAGGCTACCAACGGATGACTGCTATTAGGCTTATCTGTCGGTGAACAAACACTTGTCAATGGATGAGAAATATCTATCGATGAAGTAGAAGGAATATCAGTTGATAGGGAAACTATGATGGAATCTGTGTAGAATGATTTTAAAGTAGGCGACACAGTTTCAGTCATAGTTTTAGGAAGAAATGGCTGTTGGTCCAACAAATCATCTAGAAGATGATGACCAGCAGGTTCTGAGTGGGGCTCCTCCCTTAGATGTAAAGAGGGAGAATTTGTTTGTGATATGGAAATCATGTCCATATCCAGAGATAGAGATGGTGAATCTTGAGTATTTGGTGTGATAGTAGATAGAGAATTGGGCTATGACTCCACATTTATTGAAGCCACATCAAGCTGAATTTGAGAAGGTTCAATCAAGTAAGATTAAACAGTGTGTGACCCTTGTGCACCTAAAGTAACTTTAGGTTTCTTCTTTCTGACAAAGGTTTTGATTGGTGATTTTTAGCTAGTATCCCTCTTATTCGATGTTCCTGGATGGGAACTCTTTTCAATAACAACACCCTTTTGAGAGGATGCTGCTATGGATGTGTTTAAATCCTTTTCAACATCAACAGACTTTTGGGAGACTGCAATATGGCTAGGCTGGGACTCACTCACCTCTCCAACCTTATCCTTAGGGTTTCTTTGATGGTCACCCTGTCCCTCACCACTCACTACCACCTGATCACTCCCCTCAGGGGTTATGGTAGATTTTTCAACAAGTGTCTTTCGAGAAACACTTGAGGTTGGTTTTTTGACTTGCATTTAGATTTATGTTTGGTTGCCTGGGTAGAAGACTGTGGGTTCTCAGAATCAGTCTCCATGGCAACACTCAATGGTAAAGAACCTTGAGATTGAGTAGTAGGAAAAGGTTTAGCAATTGTTACCTCAATGATAGGCAAGTATTTCATCTTCACCTCCGAGTTGATATTCATTCGAATTAGATCACTAAGGACCCCTTTCTCCTGAACCCATCAAGTGAACCTGCTTGAAGGCTGTTCCAGTACTATCTTACTCTCAGAGACATGGTTAGCCAGCAACATTAGGAATCTAGCAAAATAGATTTTATTATTCCTATTTTCTTTCATTCCCAATTTTGCACCAATCTCATTTAGTACTAACGAGCCAAAGTTATAGAATTTGTCATTAAGCAGCATGTAAAGCATATTAAGCAGGGCATTGGTAACTGCGTCAAAGTTGCTAATTTTACCAGAAAACACCTTAATGAAGGCATCACAAGGAAAACTCCATTCCTTTCTCATGCCTTTTCTAACAATTCTGCCTAGGTTATCAGTACTAAGAGTGTAACCTATGGTGTTTAGCATGGTAACAATATCACTATCAGTAGGACCAGTACTACAGTTATTCTCAGGCAGTTTAAGATAGGAGGTAACAACGTCAAGGTTAATAACATGCTCTTTACCTTTAAGTAAAAAGGCAATTGTACCTTATGAGGCGTTGAAAACCGCCGTAGACCACACTTCCTCCACAACTTCATGATAGAGTATCGGTGCTTCAGTCATAGCAAAGTATAGCTTGCATTTCTTGATAAATTCCATCATTTTGTGATAGTCTACCGGAGAGTGCTCCGAATCCACACAAGCAGCGAAGTTGTTCTTCTCATAGACTTACCTATTTCCAGACATCATCTTAACTATTGGAGCCATTTGTGATGAGCAAACTTGAGAACTAGAAAAAGGGTTTTAATAGCTTGAGAATGAGAGAGGAAGATGTTGAGAGTGAGATAAAATCTGAATGTTAATTGTTAGATGTACTTTATACTTACTCCCAATTAATCGAATAAAGATAGTTACTAGATAAGGAAACTGCTCAGAGTAGTGGATGAAAATTGAATTAATAAATGTGCCAGACCTATACATACAGCGACGTGTGCGTTTGACAGCTATCAATCAATATATGGTTAAGATATGACCAGCGGATAAATGAGTGAATCCTCGAACTTCCCGTTGATATGTATTATTGAGATAATACACACAAAAGAAACTTAAAATCCACCGAATAAATAAAAATAAAATCAATATATTATTTGAACATCAACAGATATTTGACGCATCCGTTGATAGGCAAATTCTGACTTAGACAGAATTTCATGCCTGTTCTTGTAAAAGAAAATTCAAACTAATTTCTGGCTACCTTTTCAACATGCAGATAATCTTAGATATATTAAGAGAAATTTAGCATACCTAGCTCACTTACCAACCTTGTGAATGTGGATTCATCAAGTGGCTTGGTAAAGATATTTGCAAGTTGCTTCTCACTTGGAACAAAATGAAGTTCCACAGTACCCTCCATCACATGCTCTCTGATGAAGTGATATATAATGTCTATGTGCTTGGTCCTGGAGTGTTGCACTGGATTCTCAGATATGGCAATTGCACTAGTGTTGTCACAAAAGATTGGGATTTTATCAACTCTTAAACCATAGTCAAGAAGTTGATTCTTCATCTATAATATTTATGCACAACAGCTCCCAGCTGCAATATACTCAGCTTCTGCAGTAGAAGTGGAAACTGAATTCTGCTTCTTGCTAAACCATGAGACCAGCTTATTCCCTAAGAATTGACAAGTGCCTGTGGTACTTTTTCTGTCAATTTTACAACCTACATAATCTGCATCTGAATAGCCAATTAGATTAAAACCAGATTCTCTAGGATAGCAAATGCCAAGGTTTGGTGTTCCTTTGAGATATCTGAAAATCCTCTTGATAGCTATTAAATGAGATTCCCTGGGATCAGCTTGGAATCTAGCACATAAACAAGTAGAGAACATAATATCAGGTCTCCTAGCTGTTAAATATAGAAGTGAGCCAACCATGCCTCTGTAACTTGAGATGTCCACTTTCTTCTTCTTAGTATTCAACTCAAGTTTAGTGGCAGTGGCCATGAGTGTCTTTATAGAAGCACAATCTAGTGGATTAAATCTTTTCAAAAGATCATAAACATACTTGGATTGGCTAATAAAAATACCATCACTAACTTGCTTTACTTGTAAACCAAGAAAATAAGCTAGCTCACCCATCATGCTCATTTCATATTTACTTTGCATAAATTTGGCAAACCTTTTGCAAAGCTTCTCATCAGTAGACCCAAAGATTATATCATCTACATAAATTTATGCAAGTATCATAGAGCCATTGACATTTCTATAAAAGAGAGTTTTATCAACAGTACCTCGAGTGAAGTGATTCTCTATAAAGAATTGTGAGAGAGTGTCATACCAGGCTCTTGGTGCTTGTTTCAGGCCATATAGTGCTTTGAGAAGAAAATAGACATATTCTGGAAAATCTGGATCTTCAAAACCAGGAGGTAGACTCACATATACCTCTTCCAAAATACCATTAAGGAAAGCACTCTTGACATCCATCTGATAGACTTTGAAGTTGGCATAGGCTGCGTAGGCTAGAAAAATTCTGATTACTTCCAACCTTGCTACAGGTGCAAAGGTCTCATCAAAATCAATTCATTCTTCTTGGTAGTAGCCTTTTGCAACCAATCTTGCTTTGTTCCTTGTAACTATGCCATTCTCGTCCATCTTGTTCTTAAATACCCATTTAGTGTCAATCATTGATTTGTCTTTAGGTTTGGGTACAAGCTTCCACACTTCATTTCTCTCAAACTGGTTTAGCTCTTCTTGCATTGCTAAAACCCAGTCTGGATCTAAGAGGGCATCCTCGACTTTCTTAGGTTCTTCTTTAGACAGAAAACTGGAATATAAGCATTCTTCTTGAGTTGCCCTTCTAGTTTGGACTCTGGCATTTGATTCTCCAATGATGAGTTCAAATGGGTGATCTCTGGTCAATTTCCTTAATGGTGGCAGATTTAATCTTGATGATGTAGCTTCATTCTCCATGTGTTGATCATTCTGATTAGTTGTTGAGTGAAGACTCTGAGAAACTCCCCCTGAGTGTGTGGCTCTTGAGGTTGGAGTGTTAATAGAGTTATCAACGGATAAATCTCTGTGACTATCATCGGGTAATTCAGAATTACCTTCAATGGATGGGGCTTCCTCAGCATCAACGAATGATGTTCCACGCTCTTCACCTTGAGTATGCTTCAATCTTACACCAGTCAACATTGTATCTTCATCATCTTCACTGCCTTCACCACTCATATCATTTTCAAATGATAGATCTTCATGGAAACCTTCATCTATCAACCCTTGGATTTTCTTGTCATCAAAGACAACATGTATGGATTCCATAACAATGTTAAGTCTTAGGTTGTAGATCCTATATGATTTCCCTGTTGAGTATCCAACAAAGATAGCTTCATCTACCTTGGTGTCAAACTTTCCAATGTTTTCACCATGGTTTCTCAAGACAAAACATTTGCAACCAAAGACATGTAAGAAGTTAACTGTTGGCTTCTTTCCCTTGAATAGTTGGTATGGAGTCAGTCCTTTTGCTTGATTGATCAAAGAGATATTCTGAGTATAGCAAGCAGTGTTGACAGCTTCAACCCAGAAATACGTTGGTAACTTTGATTCTTCAAGCATTGTTCTTGCAGCTTCAATGAGAGCCATGTTTTTTCCACTACACCATTTTGTTGAAGAGTCCTAGGTGCAGAGAATTCTTGAATAATTCCTTGTTCTTCAAAAAATCCTTTCATCATAGAGTTTTTGAACTCATTTCCATTGTCACTTCTCATCCTTCTCACTTTGAAAGAAGGATTGTTGTTGACTGTTCTGATATGATTGATGATGATTTCTCCTGCCTCATTCTTGGAGTGCAGAAAGAATGTCCTCGTGTACTTAGAGAAGTCATCCACAATCACTAGACAGTATCTCTTCTTTGATATTGACATTACATTGATTGGTCCAAAGAGATCCATGTGAAGTAGCTACAAATGATGATCAATGGAGGACATTGACTTGGATTTGAAAGAGGCCTTCTTTTGCTTCCCTTTTTGGCATGCATCACACAATCCATCCTTGGAGAAATCCAATTTTGGAATACCTCTAACCAAATCCTTTTTAACCAACTCATTCATTGCTTGGAAATTCAAGTGTGACAGCTTCTTGTGCCACAGCCAGCCTTCATCTACACTTGTTTTACTGAAAAGACATGTAGCTAAAATTGCACTTGTTGAATTGAAGTCAGCTGTGTACACATTCCCTTTTCGATTTCCTATCATCACTACCTTGTTGTTGTTTTTCTTGAAAACAACATAAGCTTCTGAAGTAAACCACACATTTTGACCTTTATCACATAGGACTGATACTAAGCAAGTTATGCTTGAGTCCATCAACTAGTGCTACATCCTCAATGACAACATTTCCTTTTGAAATCAAGCCATATCCTCTAGTATATCCTTTGTTGTTGTCTCCAAAGGTAATGCTAGGGCCAGCTCTTTCCTCGAACTTAGTGAGTAGGGTAGAATCTCCAGTCATATGTCTGGAACAACCACTGTCCAGATACCAGAGGTTCTTTCTGTCTCCCTACACACACCAAAACCAAATCAAGTTGATATTGGTACCCAAGTTTCCTTGGGTCCTGCATTGTTAGCCTTTTTCTTGCCTTTCAAATCCTTTCCGTCCTTGGGTCCAGATTGAGTTAAATCAATCTTGACTCTGGGAGTGGGCCTTTGGAAGCCAGGATTTGAACCTTGCCCAAATGCATTATAGAGATTAGAGTTAAGCATTGTTTGTGCAGGCATGTTATTCATCATCCATGGCATCTGAGGCATATTAAAAGCATGATAGTATGGATTATGCATGAATGGCATGTTTGCATATAGACTTGGTGCATGAGCAGGTTGGGCACAAGTACTAGGCATAGCATACATAGCTTAAGTTGACAAAGATAAAGGCATGGGAGCATTTTTCAACTTTTTATAGTTAGCAGATAGATGATTAACACTACCACAATTAACACATTCTTTCCTAGGAGCATACTTATCAGGTGTGTAATTGTTTCGTTTATTAATCCCTACTTTGCCATTCCTGTTCTTTCTCCTACCTTTAGCCTTAGACTCAACTTCCTCTAACTTATCCTTCAATTGTGGGACAAGTGACCTATGTTCGCTTTCTCAACTGATTTTGTTTCGCTACATTCTCCTACTTCAAAGTTTTTGCTGACGAAACCATATTGATTATTCAATTTAACTAGAGTTGCTTTGCTGACAGTTTTGGCTTTCGATGGATGATCTTGATCAGTATCCATCGATGGCTCATGGTTCAATGGATAACTGTAGGCATCATCCGTTGACACACAGTCTGAAATAGTCTCTCCATCAACTCCTAACTTTGCTTCTTCTAAATTGCTAAAGGAGTTAATCCCTTGGACACGACAAATTTCTTCAGTATTGACCTTAGATTTTCCCCATATAGCAATTAGATCATGTTCTTTCTTTAATTGCTCTTTCAAAATCTTTTCTCGTTTAAGAGCTTCAATCAATTCATCTTTAGCTTCCTGGCAATCTCTTCTCATAACCTCAAACTCGATTAACTGAGTTTCTATCAAATCATTCCTATCACTTAACTTTTCATTTAGATCTTTTATCCTCTTGTTTTCTTTGTTAAGCGATTTTAAGGTAACATGCATATTATACCATTCAAAAGACATCTCATCATTTGTACTAGCACATTCAGCTTTAGAAAGATCAGTTCGGTTAGAATAGAATACCTGGTTGCTTGCTGAACTAGCTTCTTCATCTTTCTCATTTGGCATGAGGGCAAGGTTGATAAACTCTTCTTCTACATCAGAATCTCCACCAGCAGCCCAATCACTGTCTCTAGACACAAATGCCTTTTCCTTTTGATTGAGAAGATCGAAATATTTCTTCTTGTAGTCAACAGTTCCAAACTGTTTCTTCTCATTCTCAGCTTTAGGCTTTCTACATTCATTGGCAAAATGGCCAGCAATTCCACAATTAAAGCATTTGAACTTAGATCTGTCAACCATGTCTCTAGATGGTTGATGATTCTTTCTGAATTGCCTGCCTCCTGCTGGATTTCTCTTGAATTTGAGCTTTGAGAATCTCCTTGACAGGAATGCTAGATAGTGATCCAAGTCATCAGATTCATCTCCACTTGATGCATCAAGTTCTTCAATCAACTTGCTTTTCCCTCTGCTAGTCTCAGCTCCACCTTCATAAGTCTTTGGACTTGGTGTGGCTTGTGTGCTCTCTATCTTCTCACTCACTTGGCTTACTAGAATATTGGCCACCAAGGCGACAGATCCAGTCTTCTTCTGAATCTTCTCTACTTCCTTATCTTGTTGCATTTCAAGCTCATAGGTTTTCAGGATACCATACAGTCTCTCAATTGTAAATTCTTTATAATCTTGAGAGTTCCTCAATGAGGCTGTCACTGTCTTCCATTCCTTAGGAAGAGATCTCAGAAATTTTAGGTTGGAGTCCTTGGTTTCATAATTCCTCCCGTACAACTTCAGACCATTTAGTAGCTTTGGAAATCTACTAAATATGTCTATCAAATTTTTACCAGAGGAATGGTGGAAATGTTCATATTGTTGTATTAGGAGCTGTATCTTATTTTCTTTGATTTGTTCAGTTCCTTCACAGATTGTTTTCCTTCACAGATTGTTTGAATGGTGTCCCACACTTGTTTGGCAGAGGTGTAGTTTATAAAACAATCAAACATATCTTGGTCAATTCCATTGAATAAGATGTTCATGGCCTTTTTGTCCTTATGGATCACTTCCAAGTCCTCATCTGGGATATGAGGGCCTTTCTCTATTCAATCCATATAGTCTTCGTCTAGTGCTGAGAGATGAAGATGCATCTTCACCTTCCAATGAAAGTAGATGTCTTTGTCAAGAATTGGAATATTTACCCCTATGTCCTTCTTTTCCATGGTGCTTGATCTTTAAACTTCTTGTTTGTTAGAAGCTTGCTAGGATACCAATTGATATTTCCCAGTTGCACACCTCAAGATTGTAGAAGGGGGGTTGAATACAATCTTGTAAATTTCTTTCGATTTGAAGCAAGACATCTACCGAACTTCAATGGAGACAGATGAATAAATTGAGAACTACAAAGTAAACTAGACAGAAATGAACAGGCATACAACACACTTAAAAATTTCAGGTGGGGTTTTCTCGACTCCACCTGAGGGTTGTATTGAAGAAAACTTATCTTTGTAAACAAGTACACAGCTGCAAATACAAGGCTAAGTTATTACAAGAGAACCTAATGCTTTCTGCTTTTGAGCTCTGTGTTTCTCTTCTTAATTAGTTATGCTACACTTGAAGTATATATATACTTCAAGTTTACAAGCCCTACAAAATAAATGAATCTTACAAGTCAAAGTATTCTGCAGGGTTGCTGCCATATATTCCTCGTCTCCATGTGATACAATTGTGTCTGGTTGTCTTGGACAGATATGCACTAGATTTACCAGCTAGATTGTTTGTGAGAATCAGGAATGTTTCTTTTTCTTCTTTGTTTCCAATACTAGTTTCCATACCTCTCTTAAGTTTATCAACCCATGTGATCTATCGGCATGTCAAGTCGCCATCAACCTCTAATTCCAAGACATTATTGGTTGAAACATTTTATCCGTTGATGTAGACATCGATCGACAAGTTAATAGATACTTGTTGAGAATACCATATCCGCTGACGTAGAAGCTTCATCAGTTGATCATCACTTCACTTATATAGAATTACATAGCACAGCCTATATATAATTAGCTACCCTATTCTGCATATCCTTTGATAGTCAACATGACTTAGGAATTCCAGTAACTATGGTATAAACAAACAACCGAAACTTAAGGACAAGGTAAGCGACAAACTTATCAGTTGACAAGCTACCTTATCAACGGATGTACATAGCTTGGATATCCGTTGATGAGTTACAAAACTTAATCTTGTACACATATGTTTTTTAAGGTGCTTTATGAGTACTTAACATCAAGGAAAACATAAATCCTATCAGGATTTAAAAATTCCGGCAAATTAGGTTTTAGTTTTGCCAGAATGCTAAGTTGTGGAAAAATAGTTATATTTAAATTAGGATATTCGAGTGGGGGTGAGGGTTTTAAAGAAGTTATGACTGAATCAGTAGGTGATATAGGAGAATCAGAGGTTGGAGGTGTGGAATTTTTGGAGGGGTTTAAAATTTCCGGCAAAGTAGGGTTTTATTTCACCAGAATGTTAAGGGATATCTTCTTAGGGTTTTAGGGTTGACAACGAAATTGAAATCGTATATTCTCTTTTCTCACAATTCCCTGAGGAACAGAGGAATGTGTCATTGTTGTTGTTAGTGTGAGTAAGTTGCCACAAGGAATGGAGACGGCTTACTTAATATTTACTTTTCTTTGTGTATATATAGCAGCCTCTTCGGTGTGGGGTGAGGGAGGTTGAGTGGCATTTTTGAAGGGTTTTAAAAATTCTGATAAAGTAGGATTTAGTTTTTCCGAAATGTTAAGGTCTGAATTAGGATATTCAGGAGGGGGTGAGGGGCTTATAGAAGTTATGACTAAATCAATAGGTGATAGAGGAGAATCAGAGGTTGTAGGCGTGAAATTTTTGGAGGGGTTTAAAATTTTTGACAAAGTAGGGTTTAATTGCACCGGAATGTTAAGGGGTGTCTTCTTAAGGTTTTAGGGTTCGACAACCAAATTAAAGTCATCTATTATCTTTTTCACAATTCCTTTAGTAAAAGGGGAATGTGCCATTGTTGTTATTGGTGTTAGTAAGTTGCCACAAGGAATGGAGGGGGCTACTTAATGTTTATTTTCCTTACATATATATATCAGCCCTTCCACTTCCCCGAGTTAGGTTAGTTCCAATATGTATATGTATTGAATTTTTATTTTTTTTCTCAAACAAACGTATATGTACCGTAGTTTAACCAATAAACTCTTTCTTTCATTTAATAAGCCAACGTACTTTACTCTTTATCAAACTGAGCAAAAAACTTAACTTGAGTTAATTATATATAACACTCACAGTGCCATGAACCCCCATTGGTTCGTACGATATCCTCAACTGTGTATTGATGAAGGTAAAAAGAAAAGATATTGTAGTAGATAGCTTTATGCTTTTTCAGTTGAAAAAAAACAAGAGATTTGTCAAGTCAAAGAAGAAACCCTTACGTTGCCATGAACCCCTCTGATCCGAACCCCATTGGTCCGTACCATATCCTCTAGGATTACAACTGTGTAATGATGAAGCTAAAACGAAAAGGTACTGTAGTTGCCAGCTTTATGGTTTTTTAGTAAAAAAAAGAGACTTATCAGGTCAAAGAAAAAATCGGGGAGGTTGGGTTTGCCAAAAACGAAGACATGCCCCTCACTGTTTAAACCTTCAAGCTGCAAATAGTAATAAGATTCTTTTATATGCATCATTCTCAGGATATGGTAATGTCATTCTCAGGATATAAATGAGACTTGTGGAAAAAAGAAAAAAAAAGAAGAGACTTGTCAAGTATTTCTTTTATTAAAAGAGTACATTTAACTAATAAACAATATAACATCAAATATTAGATTCTGATTAATGTGTAGCCAAAAGGCTCTAAATGATAGATTTTGAGGTATAACTTTAAAAAATTAATACATATATGGGATATTAATATTGTACCAAGAAATGGTGATTAATTGTTGTTTGGTAAACATGATTATATGAAATATCTATCATTGTTCCAAAATCGTATTCTGAATCATTTTTTATGAAATATCTATCATCTATCATTTCACATGATTATATGGCTCCATGCATGAAATGATGTATATATTGGAGGGCATTTCAGTCATCTGGTAGAAAGACTCTGTACTTCAAATATAGTTCTTCAGCTCGTCTTCTCCTTTTTAAATATAGATATACAACTTTGTCTTCTCCTTTCCAAATAACACTCTCCTGTATATATTGCTTCCTTCTTTTTCCGTCCAAATTCTGTTGATCATAATGGAATACCATAATGAACTTCCCCAAGAAATTCTACCAACACCTTCATTTGGTGTTCCTCCACATCAACACTATCCTTTTGATCTTCAAAATTAGTTGACAGGTCCCCAATTTCTTATCATTCTGTAAAATTTCATTACACACAATGTGAATCCAGTGCATCATGCAATTAGGCCCGTTGACTTCAAAAAGTATTCCATACCAGAATTGGTAGCCCAATATCATAATTTCGGAGAGTTTCAACCCCTCTATTTTCTTCATCATTGGGGTGTTCATCCTCAAAAAATGAACTGGGATATGTCCCAGAGGTCGGTGGATCCAAATGTTCATAGAAGTGTTTGGAAGAGGTTCGGACACACAACAACCTATGCTGGTATGGGTACTCGAAGAAGGTACAAATTGTTTCATTCCATAGGTGGAAGACCCGATGACCAAGCCGGATTCAATTTGGAGGAGTACATGCTGTTTGACCATTGGTACGAATACTAAAAAAATGATGAAGCTGTTGATGTTACCATTAGCAAGCTAGGTAAGTACAATTTTGTTTATGTTAATAGTAATTGTAGGTAAAAATGTTGATTATGATTTTTTATTTTTGCAGCAAACGGATTGGGCCATCATAAAAATGTGGCAAAGATGGGGTGAAGCAATTTAACTTGCTTAGGTAGTAGTAGGTAGTACGGAAGTATGAACTTAATATATAATAATGTTTATCTTAAAATTTCAATATCATCTACTTGTAACTCAGATGATGTACTTAAATTTTCTTCAATGTTATTTTGATCGCAAGGATACTGCATTTTTAATTGGTTTTTTTGTTCTAGATTAATGCCTTCATACATATATATTTTATAAGAATGTTTGAATTTTTACTAAAATAGTTATATTGATATTTTGATATTAAATAAAATGGTCTCTGCTCATACGGAGCAAATAGTCAAGGGTATCAAGTTTGCACGACCGATGCTTAAAAGGAGTGTGGAGGATTTTTTTACAATTCAGATGGCATTATCCCTCAGTGGGTCATGTGGTTCATGGTGATGTAGAGGTAGTTGTTAGACAATGCAGGTTTATTATTCCTGCAACATGTTACTAACAATAAATTGTTCTACCCGGTAACTTCTTAATAGGTGTGCTTCATGATTTACATGATACCTTACCAACAATAAAATCTTAGCCCATAAATATCATACTCGATTTTCTTAACAAAAAATAAATAAATTTTCAATTCTGATATGACAAACTTTTGTAGACATGTCATATGTATCTATTACGGTTTGACTTTTTTCATTATAGTCTCAAACCAAGTGGATGCAACATAAATCTTAAGAGTAAGATGTAACATATAGATTGATTCTTCTTTTGATAATCAAGGTTCCACTAGATGCATATATAATGGACTTTGTATTCGGTGAGAGGGAAGATGGAAGGATTTTTGACAATAATTGGGTATGTATTAAGAATCACAATATCTTAAATTATTCAACTCATTCCAATTAATATATATTTGTTAAAAAATGTTAGAGGTCCCAAAACTTGTCCCAAAAACTTATGTGACATACAAGTAAATGTTAACTTTCCTGATAATAATATGGAATCCGCGTGCAAACATATGCATTCCCAAAATCAAAATTCATCATTTGTCTGCCACATTATTTGATAAAAAAATTTGGCAACAAATTTGGGTTACCTAACACTTCTCAATTATGCTAACAATTGGCATTTCCATATCAGGTATGTTACATTTCAGAAAATCTTGTTGAAGGTAAAAGAGCTGCTAATTAAGGAAGCCTTGCAACAAACATTTGGGCGCGCCCATATACCAATTTGAAAATTTTGTGAATATGAGGCCAAGGCAAGAGGAAGAAGCATGAAGGCGTGCCCTAACCCTCTTTGGGCGCGCCCTAGTTGTTCAAGGTGTTGCGTATATGGTTATTATCTTGGTAGCTTTATAGAAAATATACGAGTCATCAGCAAAGAACATATGCGATAATGTTGGGGCACCTCTTGCAACCTTAACACCCTGAATTAAACCTTCCTTTAGTAATTTTGGATCAATGTAGTAAGCCCTTCCAGACATATGAGAAATAGATACGATGACAATGGATCTTCCTGTCGTATGCCTCGCTCGGGCATGATATTGCCAAACTCCTTACCACCATGAGAGATTTGATAACGAGCAGAACTGGTACAAGCCATAAATAACTCGATTATTTTGTTATCATACCCCAATTTTATCAGCGTTTCTGTAAAAAAAATTCCATACACGCGGTCATACGCTTTGCTCATATCAAGCTTTAAAGATTATTTCCTCTATTTTTCCTTTTTATATAATGCATAACTTCATAAGCAATCATAATATTTTCCGTAATCAACCATCCCGAAATGAATGCACTTTGCATTTTTGAAATCACTATATGAATTACTCTTTTGAGTCTATTGGCAAGTACCTTAGAAACTCTCTTGTACACTACATTGCATAAGGATATCGGCCGAAGATCAGTCATGGCTGATGGATTTTTCATTTTAGAAGTTAGTACAACGTTAGTGTTTATCATGTGCTCTTTGAAAACACCAATTGAAAAGAACTTCCTCGTAACTGAATGACATCTCCTCCCACTATATTCCACTAACGTTGATAAAACCCGGGCTTAACCCGCATGACCCAGGAGATTTGTCTGGGTGCAAGTGGAATAATGCTCTTTTTACTTCCTTGTCCTCAACCTCCATTTGCAATTCGACATTATGATCCCTCGTTATTCTGCTATCTATATATTCCAGTAATTCCCCCCACTCTGTGTCACTTGCTTTAAAAAGATTAGTAAAGTACTTGCTCATAATCTCTTGCATTCCTTCCTCCCAATCTATTTTTTTTTACCATCCTCACTGTACAAGAAAGAGATTTGATTATTTTTCCGCCTACTTTTAGTTGCAGCATGAAAATATTTGTTGTTACAGTTGCCTTCACTTAGCCAAATTTGCTCTGATCGTTGCTTCCAGAATATTTACTGCCGCACATAAATTTCAGCTAAATTTTTCGTTTCTTCTTGATACAGTTTAACACATGCGACATCTTTTCGACCTTTCATCATTTTTATGATTTTCTTACTGTGATTAATTCACCTCTTGAAGCTCCCTATTATCTCTTGACACCATGCTTCTAATAGCTCTGAACATATGCTCCCATTTACCTGCCACTTTTGCTCTTTATTATTCCTCCATTATTCATCAACAATTTGACGACACATGGGCTCTCTTAGCCAGGCATTTTTAAAACAAAATCATCTTGAACTGAAAGCCCTCGTTATGCTAACAGGTTCAAGCAAAAGAGGACAATAGTCATACATAGTGATTTCCATATTTGTTAACTTGGTTTCGTGAAAATGATTCAAAAAACTAGTGCTTGCTAATGCTCTATCAAGACGAATCTCAATCTAGCTGTCCGTTCCATGTCCTCTTTCCCACGTGAAAGGATACCCCCCAAGGCCAATATTTGTTAATTCACACTCATCTAAGACCTCTTGAAAGCCTTGAATCAGCCAATTCGGGTACACAATCTTCCACCTCTTTTATCATTTTGACTTAACACATTATTCATGTCTCTTATCAAACACCAGGGAAGATTTGATGTCTATGATAGCTCTCGAATGAGTTGCAAGTCCCTTCGCTTTGCTCTTTCCGGTTCACCATATAAACTTGTCAATCTAAAGTCCTGCCAACCTTAAATCATGATAGTAAGATCAATATGATTATTGCTATACGAGTTCAAAGATGCTTCTTTTTTATTTTTCCACAAAAATGCAAGTCCTCCACTATGTCCTCGAACTTCAACACTAAAAAAGCCCTCAAATCCCACCATATCTTTGACTCTCTTGACCTTCTCTTTGCCACATAAGATTTCGCTGAGAAATATAAATTTGGGTTTCTTTTAGAGGACAACCTTCTTAAGGAATTGAATGGCCACTGGGGTCCAAACCCACGGCAATTCCAGTTTATAGTACTCATAATACTAGGCGAGATACGTTTTTTAGATCAATATTGTCATGTACTTCGCTCATTTCCTCTCTCCATTCGTACTCATGTTTAGCTCAGTATCAAGGCCCATGCTAAACTCTTGGTCCGGCCCAATGTGTGATTCAGTTCTGCATTTTTTATTCTCCAATATGGTAATACATTTTTTTACGCCTGGGATTTGATTTGCCACTTCAGAAGTATTTGTCTTTTTCAAAGAATCCTCCTCCACGCCATTAGCTCCATTTTGAATTGTTATTTCATTATTTTCATATCTCTCCCCATTAATTCGCTGATCTATTTTTTTAAAATTTTCTCCGAGATTTACTCCTCCCATCAGTGGCGTAGCCAGAAATTTCATTTAGTGGGGTCAAATTTTTTTAAATCAATTATGGGAATAAGATTTTTTTTGTGATTATAAACATATTAATGTAAAACTTAAATTTTAAAGAACAAAATTAGCTAACGGCACAATATGATGGGGTCAAATTAACTTTTATTACTACAAAATTAATTTTTTAGTGGGGTCAAATTGAATTTTTCCATTAAAGATATTTTTGTGAAATTTTTTTTACATATAAAATTTTTAATTTTTAAAATTTCAGTGGGGTCGATTGCACCCACTGCTAATACTCTGGCTACGCCCCTGCCTCCCATCGACATCCTCTTTCGACCTCCGTAATCTTACTGACATGTTTTTTCGGTCAAGTTCCTCGTCCCTAGTATGAAGCCATTTAGCCCCTATTAGTTTTGTCTAACTTTAACACGGGGCTCGCATCCATGCTCCATATGGTCTTATTATCTTCGTTTCCGGTGTATTAAACAAATGAGCACAGAATTTTTTCGAGTGACCTAGCAAGCCACGTATGAAGCAAAATGTGGGCGTTTTTATATTTGAACATAATCCATTGCCATTCATCTCCACTCTTTCTTATTTTCCTCCTTCTCTTCAGTGGTTCCTCCAATCGTATCTTCACTCTTACCCTCAAGAATTCCTTCCATCCTCCTGTAAAATTCTTGGAACATGACTCGATATATTCTCCATTATATTTACCAACTTCTTTTACCAGTTTCTTTGTAACACCCCCAGATCCGGGGTCAGGGATCTGGTCGTTACGGTCTCAATATCCATCCACAAAACCAACATAATTAAATTACAACCTTGTGACCCAAAACAACAACATAAAACACACCCGTTATAGTCCCAGAGATGAAATCAGAGTAACAATCAATACTATTAATCATAAGTTTGAGTTCTTACAACCCAAAGAATTACAATTTTACCATTACATATTCTTTGCCATCCATTGGTATATGCCATATAATAAATACATTTGATGATCAAATACTAACAACTATCCTACCAGAAGCTGCATCCTCAGCAATGGTAGCTATGACCTCAGCGGTTAATCCTCTGACGGCTGACACCTGCCTATGTTAGGTACGCCTTGCGCGGCCATCTGGTCTAGCTGTTGTTGTGATATAAATAAATAAAGCAAGGGTGAGCAATAGCCCACCAAATTATAATTGAACAGTGATAATGTATAACAGTCCAAAATATCTTTGAAACCATATGCCATGCATTAACGAACGTATTACCAATATAAGGTATGAGATGAAGTTACAAGGTAACTTAAAATATAATTGTTCCGAAGAAATATCTGCTATGTCAAGATAAGCAGGATATTATCAAATTTTCGTAATAGAGGAACTTGCAGGAAGAATATTGCAATTCCAGTTCAAACACTTTTCAAACCTGCCAACAATGATAATGTTGCAGAAAATTTTTCAATTTGAATGATGAACTAATATGGGAGCATTTCCGCGCCAGATGCCCTGACGTTTACGATGATCAGTCGTATGTCATGCATCTCATCAGTCGTTCTCTACATGTAGAAGGTAGCTCCGACGGATTTACTTGTCTACCGCCCTCTGGAACTCCTCAGCCAACGGTTGGGCTATTACTGGACCGGCGCCACTCGGCCACTTACGCGTCTCCTAGTTCAATTAACATCCATAACTCTGAAACATAAAGTTCGTCCCCCTTTCCCCAAGTATAGTACTTGTTGATAGGACTCCACAAAGTAGTCGTATCTAATTGGAAAGGAAAATATCACTAATATTTCCCAAGCCGATGCTTGTTAATGGATATAAACTTGTTCCGTCAATCTTACCCCTCGAGCATTGAGGAGGTAACCAAAAAGATTCATATCGATGTTTGAAAGAATCAAGATGTGAGTGACAAGATAGTTTAGCAAGAATATGACCGGGCAGTCAAATAAATAGCAGCTCTCAAGTGAGGTCCCCTTATATGTTTTTGGAAGTTTGGGCGAGTATTTAAATCTTCTTATAAGATGGATTTAAATAAAAATAGAGTTTTGGGAACCTCCCCTTGATAACATAGTCATAAAAAGACTCTAAAATATTTTACATAATATCTGAAGGCAAAAGATAATCTTTGTATGATATAAATCATTATAAAGAGAATTTAAAAGAATTTACATAAATATTCCAAGAATATTTATGAAATCAATAATAATTAAGAACTATTTTTAAATCATAATATTACTCGTAAGTAATCCTCGAATGAATATATAAAATTATTTATTAGATAAATCTCTTCTTAAATGAATATTCAAAATAATATTTATTAGATAAATAAAACTTCCAATGAATATTCAAGATGATATTCGTTAAATAGATAAACTCAAATAAATATTTAAAATAATGATCACTAAGTAATTTAAACCTTAAATGAATATTTGAAAATAATATTCATTAAATGAATAGTATTCTAAATGAATATCCAATTAATATTCATTTAGTAATCAAAACTTTAAAGAGATATTCAAAATAATATTCTTTAAGTAAATAGAACTTTGAATGAATACTTTTAAATAATATTCATTAAGTACATAAAATCTTAAATGAATATTCAAAATAATATTCATTAATAAATAAATCCCAAATGAATATTCAATTGATATTCATTAAACAAATAATATCCTAAATAAATATCCAAATAATATTCATTTAGAAAATAATATTCTAAATAAATATCCAAATGATATTCATTTAGTAATCAAAACCTTAAAGGAATATTCGAAATAATATTCCTTAAGTAATTAGAACTTCCAAAGAATACTTTTAAAATAATATTTATCAATTACATAAAACTCAAATGAATATCCGAAAGTGATTTTCATTTAATGAATAAAATTCCAATGAATATCAAAGTAATAATTCATTTAAATAATCCAACTCTAAATGAATATTCGAAACTAATATTCATTTAAGTAATTAAAGCTCAAATGAATTTTAAAATAATATTCAGCGAATAAATAAACGCGAATGAATATTCAAAATAATATTCATGTAGTACTTCTCGATTGAGATAATATTCAAATAACATTCCTCGAATAATTTTCAAGTAATTAATACTTCGTGGAAAATATGAATAATGTTCATAAATAACATTCCTCAATAAACTGTCACTGGAATCCCTCCGGGTTTCCACGACTATCTCTATATTACGAAATACCGACTCCCGGTCTATATTTAATGAAGGAATATCATACGCCCTTCACTAAGGGTCTTAACAAGACAATCCGGCTTATAACTGATAATTCATATCTAGTCTATAGGCCAATATCAATTCAGGGAACAAGTATATCAATAGACTTGAAAGTAGACATGCATGCTATGGCATATGTATACAACAATCATCATATATATTATCACAACAACAGTTCCAAGTATTGGAAAATTGCCTGGCAATCCTGTAGGGGTAGTGTGCCTCGTGTCAATCCAGTGATCTATAAATAGTCACAATAACCGAGATCAATCACTTAACATTTCGAAAGGCTAAGTATAACTTAACTTAAGTCGTATAAGTTCTAAGGTCGGTCGTTTACGAATCAAGATTTTACCTCGAGTTTTATCGCCCGTTTTCTAAGTTATAACCAAAGTCATACTTTTAAGGGGTTCGTTCGCGTTTAACCTTAATTCGAACATTTTTATAAAATCGGAAAATGATCCATTCGACATGTGGTTTTCTCCCACACCTTCCTCTTTACCTCTAATATTTAATTAATAAGATTCGCCACTGATTAAACGACATTTAAGGGAATCAATTTCAATTACGAACTTTCGTTTATGGTTCCGAACAACTTTTACGAATTTAATCATAACTCCTAAACCGTAAGTTCATTTCATACGATCTTTATATCAAAACGAAGCTTATAGCATAATCTAGCTTTTCATGGCAAAATGCGAAACTGGACAGTGAGTTCTATCAACTGTGATGCTCGGTTTCTTAAGGTTTAACGAAAATCGGGCATTACGACGGCTATACAACGAACGTTCCAAAAATTACTACAATCAAACCAAGCCACACCGGGCATCCATAACACTTATACACATGGTTCTTATCTCAAAAAGTCCAGGAACACCATGCCTTACTACCATATGCATCATATTACATAAATCACTAAACCATTAACTAAACATGCTTATAACATCACCATAATCATAACTACACTAAGATCATCAAGAACAAGCATATACCCAAAGTAAGATCTAGGGTTCATGAGGTTTATACCTTCCTTGGAGAGTGTTAAAGCCCTTGCTAAGCCTTGTATAGTCCATGTCTATCCTTAACCAAGCTTGGATCATCCAAGAAATCAAGAAAAACCAAGATTTGTTCTTGAAAACACTATTCACCCTCCTCTTAAATCATTTTTTTGAAAATGGAAAAAGATGAGTTTGATGCTAAGATTTTGAGGAGATTATTTTTATGAAATGTAAGATTCACCATAAAAGTTTCAAGATCAACAAATGGTTGGAGGCTTGATTTCTCTCCTTGAATTAAAGGAAAAGCCGAATGGAAGGTTTATGATGGGGGGGAGAGTATTTTGCTTGGTTAATTGCTTTGATCTCATCTCATCTTGCATTATTATGATAATATCTCCCATAAAGCTACTTTATTAAAGTAGGGATGTCATGGATGATGATTTTGGAGAGACATGTGTTGGTTTTTGTGTGGTAAGATGAGAATGAAATGCTAAGTACTAGTCTGCTTTTTAATCTTGCTAGTTACTCATGTAACTAACTTGGTTACTTAGTTCTATCCACTAGCACATGCATGCATCTTGATCTCTGCTTGCTCTTTTGTCCGATTATTGCTCAATTCATTGATCGTTCGGAGGAATAACTCAATCGTTTCTAGTTAGGGTTTTACCGAAAACCTTCTTAATAATTATAATACCATCCTCCATCTTTCTTAACACTTCTCGAATTTAAATTCCTTAAATCCCTTTTAATAAATCCTTCAGTCCTTCAGTGTCCAGGGAAATCTCGGAGAAAGTAAAAGTGCTGTTTTTTAGAATCCGACAGCTTTTACATACACTTATTTTCCCCTTGGATCACTAATACGAACTCATAAATTTATTCCGGGTACTTCTATATAGTGTTGTCTCATAATATTCTTATTTCCATCAAAAATACTATTCATCACTTATTCTCCTTTTTAGTCCTGGTACTTAGAAAATATCTTTGTGCTTCCTCGAGCGTTCCTTAACTTTTTTTTTATGGAACCTCCGTGCTTGTAACCGATATCGATCTGGAAGACATGAGGGTATCTATCTCTTTATAGGGAATCTTATCTTAACTTTCTAGGAGATAGATTATTCTAATCTAAGTTATCACCCAATAGCATCCTTCAGGACATATAACCTTGGAATTTATATCCTTTCATTATTCATTCATTAAAACCAATATTACATTCTAGTTGTAACCAATATTCATTCTTACATCAATACATAATAAAAAGTTTTAATTCTACCAAAAAATCTGGGTTCTTACATTCTCCGACATGAATCCCACTGGCAGATCATTTATTTGCACCTATAAGTCCATCGTATTCAGCTTCATACATCGTGGATTAACACTGGTTCCCATTTGTTGAAGAATAAGTGCTTTCCTATTGATTATCACTCTACGAATATTGAATAGATAGAGATTACTGTCCAATTCTTTAATGAACACTCCATTTCCAGACATCCATAGTGTTGCTAATGTCTGCTGCATTGCACTAAAATCCACCACCCTTTCTACAATAAATCTGCCTACGAGACATAGTTTTGGATCACCACCTACAAATGGATCTTTGTTATTTTCAGCTTCAATCTCCTCTAATACTAACTCTCCCTCCCTTTATCCTTTAACGTGATATTGTTCATCTTCTCGATCAATTTACTAGTAGACAGGCCCGACTATTAACCTATGTAGTCAGTCCTAATGCAAAGGGCCCAAAATTTTCAGGAACCCCCAAAATTGTTAAGGCCCATTACAATAGGTAGGCATCGGTAAAAAAAAAAATAAGAACGCTATTTGGCAAAAGAAAAAATTGAAACTCAAAGATTAGTTAACAACTGGCAATTTTTCTGGATAGCTGGGCTTACTCTCTCTCTCAACCTTGCTTTGCGGAAGAAATCAAATGAGTATGATTATATCTCTCTACTCAATCAATCTATATATTCTTATGGCGATTCCAATTCACAAGTAATGGTAAAAAAATCTCTTTCATATACAACTCATCTTATTTTCATTCTTTACATCTCATTATCTCAATCAAATCAATATAATATAGTGAATTAGTATATACTAATTCACTATATTATATCTATCTTCTTTTCAATTGATTATAGCTAAACAAACAACCTTCTGGTTCTGGGAATTTACTATACATGTATTTGGAATTGGGACTCCGATTTGGTCAATTTCATCAAAAGGAGGCACGTGGCTTGAAGAATTGGAGACTTAGAGTACTCGTTGTTGGCTTAAAATTGCAATATCCAGGTTTTTTCAATCCATTTGTCACTTCCATCATATTATAATTTCTTGTGAGATTTTTAATTATGCCTCCAAAAATTAGAAAATAAGATTCTGGGTATGAAAAGCGCAAGAAAAGAAAAAGAGATGAAGAATTGGTTGAGTCTCAAAAAGGAGCGCTTAATAGGTTTTTTTTTATAAAAGAACCACAAGTTTCGATTGAAAATGAAAATGTTGCTAATGTGCCTAATAATCCTAGTGTGTCTACTGATCTTAATGTGCCTATTGATGCTAATGTGTTTATTGATGCTAGTTTGCCCACTAGTGCTAGTACGCCTATTGAAAATGCTGATATTAATAATGTTCCTGTTGAAGATACCAATATTGATGATGTGTCTATTGAAAATGATAACGTGGCTGTTGAAAATGATAATATTGAACTTATATCTAAAAATTGTCATTTTCCTGATATCTATGATCCAAGAACTTGGGATGGGCTTGATTTTAGGTTGATTGATTTATTAGTAGAAAGGGGTCCTAAGAGGGATAATTCTATTACAAAAGGTCCTAAAGATAAATTTTCCAGGAGGTTTACTAGTAACTTGTACACTAGAGTTTTATCAAATGGCGAGAAGTGTGATAGAGATTGGCTTGTTTACTCAAAAGAGCTTGATAGATTAATTTGCTTTTGTTGTAAAATTTTTAAAAAAGGAATTAGTAGAGGTCTATTAAAAAATGAAGGTTTTTCAGATTGGGGGCATGTTGGCATAAGACTTAAAGAACACAAGACAAGTATAGATCATGTAAAAAATATGGCCACTTGGTATGACTTGCGTCTAAGATTTCAAAAATAATCAAACAATTGATAAGGCTACTCAAAGATTAATTGAGAAAGAAAAAGATCACTGGAAAAAAAATGTTAGAAAGAAGCATAGCAATTGTTAAATTTTTAGGTATTCATAATTTGCCATTTCGTGGTTATTAAGAGAGATTGTATGAAAAAAGCAATGGTAACTTTTTGGGTTTAATTGAAATGTTGGCCGAGTTTGATCCAATTGTCCAAGAACATGTTAGACGTATCACTAATAATGATATTAATATTCATTATTTAGGTCACTCCATTCAAAATGATTTAATAATTTTGCTTGGTTCTGCAATTAAAAATGAAATAATTAGAAGAATAAAACGTGCAAAATATTTCTCCGTGATACTTGATTGTACTCCTGATGTCAGTCACCAAGAGCAGATGTCTTTGATATTAAGATATGTGAATGTCTCATCAAATCCTATTAGTATTGAAGAATCTTTTTTAGGATTTTTAGATGTGAATGATACAACTGGACAAGGACTTTTTGATGTTTTAGAACATGAATTAAAAATACTTGATCTTGATATACTTAATGTGCGAGGACAAGGTTATGACAATGTTTCAAATATGAAAGGAAAACATCAAGGAGTACAAAAAAAATTATTGGAAATAAATTCTAGAGCTTTGTATACTCCTTGTGGTTGTCATAGTCTAAATTTGGCATTATGTGATATGGCTAACACATGTGGTAAAGCTAGAGATTTTTTTGGAGTTATAAAACGAATATATACAATTTTCGCATGTTCGACAAAAAGATGGCAAATTTTGAAAGAAAATGTGAACGGATTGACTCTAAAATCATTATCATTTACTCGTTGGGAAAGTCGTGTTGATAGTGTCAAGGCTATAAGATTTCAAATGTCGAAAATATGAGAAGCTTTGCTTCAAGTAGCAGATAGTGATAATGATTCCAAAGTAAAGAGTGAAGCTAAATCTTTAGCAACTAATGAGCTTGGTGATTTTGAATTTTTAATTGCAGTAATTATTTGATATGAAATGTGATAAGTGGATTTAATATCCACTTGGAGCGTTCCATATCGGCTTAAATTGATTCACTTGGCCTCAAGTTTGTTGTATTTTGATGTGTTTCGTGTAGTTGCGCATGGTTCTAAATCATTGGGTATGGTTGGAGATTTGAGTTGATTTTGGTGTGGATTTGATGTTTTTAATGAAGAATGAGGTCTTCCACACAATCCTTGGGAGATTTGGAGTTAAGCAATTGAAGTATGGAAGCCTTGGCAAAAAGAACGGAAGGAAATGAAGGCGAAACGAAGGAAATAGCAAGAGAAAGAAGCGCGGGCAGATTTGGTGCTAGGCCACGGCGCCCGTACTCTAGGCCGCGGCCTCGAGGGCATTCTATCCATTCCGAGAATTGTTCTAGAAAGCCTTAAATTCTTTCCTGTTTTGAATCTGTTTGGTATTTTTGGACTTTTCTTGCTGGGGAAGACTTCAAGGGCTTATATAAACACATCATAACATCTTGAAACGATTCATACTCGGAGAAGGATTCTAACGCTCGTTACAAGCAACGAAGATCTAGATCTACTTTTTGTTTTCTTCTTTTAGGCGATACTCTTGGATGTTTTTGGGATTTGTTTTCTTAACTCTTTACTCTAGTTTATTCATAATCTTTAATACTTTGTTTTCTATCATGGTTTCATCAGATCCCATGGTGACGAGCAGTTCGATTATGAATTAATCGTTGTCATGGGATTCTAACGGATTTATCTATGTAGTTTAGTAGTTTGTTTGCTTTAAAGATTTGTGTGTGATGAATTCTTGATATCCTTGTATGGTTGTGCTTATTCTTCTTGGATGCGCGCGTAGCTAACATCTAAGTTGTTTTGTTAATCTCTTGTGAAGCGGGAGTGGATCTTGAGATTTAGAACTTGCCATGATAGCATAGGTTCATGATTGTTATCAACATGATTCGTAGTGTAAGATGAGAATACTCATACTGCCCTGTGTGATCTTTATGGATAACTTGTGCTTAAACCGTTATGTTTTCAAATCTTATAGAGATATAGTGTCTAAACATAATTGGTGTCTACCCATCTTCTATCTCTTTTGTGGATGTATGAGTAGTTTGGTATTCGTATACTGAGAGGTAGCCTATACTTGTTTCGTGTTGTCTGATCAGATACCAAAACCATCACATGCATTGATTAAAGGCATCAACTCTAAGCGAAGTATTTAATGAAGTTAGGATCCCATGTTTTCTATTGCATAAGTAATTCGATTTAAATTCTCGTTAGCTAATTAATTCTTAGATTGCTAATTTGTTTTTTAGTTAATTTTAGTTACTCAAAACCCATTCTTGTTAATTGTCTTAGCAGTGAATAAAAACTATACATTGTTGCTTAGGTGCATTAACTGAATTGAAACCTAAACCAAATCTCTGTGGAAACGAATTCGACTTAATTCTATATTACTTGTGACCACGTACGCTTGCGTGATTTTTTGCAAACAAAATATTATATGCCATTAATCTTGTGAGTAAATTTCTACAATCAAAGGATATGCTTATTGATGTGGCTATTGATAAATAAAAGGTCTAATTTCATTTTTTGAGACCTATAGAGAAACTGGTTTTAATGATGCTTTAAATAGTGCAAAAGAAATTGCGACTGAAATGAATATTGATCTTATATCTTTTCCCGTAGGCGTGAAATTCGAAGAAAAACATTCTTTGATGGAAATTCAGGTGCATCGCCAAGTGCTCCATTATCTGCGGGGGAAACATTTAGGGTTAATTATTTTCTTTACATAGTTGATCAAGCACTTACTTATCTTAATAAGAGATTTGAGGAATACACAAGTTATGAAAATATTTTTGGATTCTTATTCACTTCTAACAAGTTTAAGTCATTGGATGATCGAAGTTTAAAGAATCATTGTATTCAATTAGAAAATGCACTTAAACATGATGAGTTATCTGATTAGATGGGAATGAATTATATATGGAACTGAAATTGCTTCGAGAGTTTTTGCATGTAGACATTGTAAGAGCTATTGATATTTTGACATTTTTGAGGGATTTCGATTGTTTTCCTAATGTGTTTATTGCTTATAGAATTTTGTTGACTATTCCTGTGACAGTTGCATCTGCAGAGAGGAGTTTATCAAAATTGAAATTGTTGAAGACTTATATGCGTTCTACAATGTTACAAGACAGACTTAATGGATTAGCGATGATAGCGATTGAAAACGAGCTCTTAGAAATTGTAGAATATGAAGATCTTATCGATGATTTTGCTTCAAAAAATGTTCGAAGGCTGTCCCTTTTTAAATAAAACATTTATGATTTATGTTTGATATTGTACAGTGACATTTTTTTAATAAAAAGGATCCAAAATTCAGATTTAGCACATGACCCATTCATTTATCGAGCCTGGCCTGCTAATAGATGCCATGATACTATTTAACAAAACAATGATTCAATCGACATAAAGAACAGAAACTATATGAGACTAAATAACCATGTAAATTGATAAGACTTGAGGTTGAAAGTCTAGAAACTTAGGTGCATGTGAGTCCGCGTGCCGGTATAACAAAAATGACAGAAAGGCTAGAATCTTGACTTGTAGAAATATAGTTATGTGAAAGTTTGAAATATCTAATATCTGTATCAATAAAATAAGGCGGGTTACCACAATTTTAGGATTGTTCAGAATTACGAAAATGTTTTACCTGCTATTTTCATTCATGTGAATCATCATATACAACTTTATAGAGTAATTATATATGGTGCCCGGTCCACAGCAAACATTTGCTGTGTACTGTTACACAACAAATGATTTTACAGCCGTTGGATCAACGATCCAACGGCTGGGATTTAAAAAAAATCGACTATGTACCGCAGAAACTTTCCGCGGTACGGGGAAATTACAAAAATGCCCCCGCCCACGTACCGCAGAAAGTTTCCGCGGTATGGGACCCTTTTGTTTTGTTCGCCTTTTTGCAGTAGCAGTTCACAGAAAACACAAAACAAAAAGGGGGTTGAAAATTTAGGATTCTCTGGCGATTAATTGGCGAAACTGAGGAGCAACTTCGATCCTCTACCTGTTCTTCATCGTTTTAGGTATGTGTTGCCTTCTTACTCTCTTTTTGTAGTGTAATGTGTGTATACACAGCATATGTATGTATAAATTATAGTTTAGAGGTGATTTTGTGGATTTTGTGGAATTTGTGGATTCGAATGTATGTGTATAATTGTTGGTTACCCTTTGGAAATTGTGGATTCGAATTTGTGGAATTTGTGGATTGTTGGTTACCCTTTGGAGGGATTTTTTGTTGAAGTATAGTTCATTTAAAGTGTTTAAATTATTTCATTAGTGGTAAAAATCGAATTTAGGGTGTATATTTTTCACTGATTAGAGGCATTGTTTGTTGCAATTGAATTTAGGGTTTAAGAATTATGATCTAGGTTTTAAGAATATGAGGAAAATTCGAATTATTTGGTTATTAATTCAAATTGAGTATTATTTTTGGTTATTAATTTAGTTTAAATTTTAACATATAGGGGCCATATTTTTCTAACATGTTTTTTAATGTAATTTGCAGAAATGGATCATTTTAACGATGACTTACTTGACACTTTTCCCGGTCCTAGTAGAGCGAACATCATTTGGGATAACCGCTATCATGTTAGCGAGGATGTGTGGGATGGTAGTGGGAGAGAGGAGTTGGATTGTATATGTGGTAATAGGGCGATGCGGGATTGGAAGTTACGAAGACCGCAGAGGGAGCTTCTACATATGATGGGGTTTGGGATTTTTACCAACCCCCATGTTGTGTTGGGTAACGATGCGAGGCTCATTTCGGCTATGATTGAGCGGTGGAGGCCTGAGACGAACACCTTCTTCATGAGGCAAGGGGAAATGACGGTAACGTTGGAGGATGTAGGCTACATCTTAGGATTGTCGGTTGTTGGTGAGGCTGTGACATGTGGTCTCATAGCGAATCGGAAAGAGTTCTTCGTTCGTAATTGGTTTGAGCTGTTGACCGATGAGGAGGTGGATGATGCGTTGTTTAGAAATCATATCAAGTTGACATGGCTCTTTGAGAGATATGGTAGGCAGAAGCCGGAGAAACATAATGTCGAGGCAACTATTGTACATACACAGGCATACTTGGTATTTTTGTGTGGTGTCGTTCTTTTCCCTACGAAGGACAGAGCTTATGCCCATGTGAGATACATTGTGCCCTTGTCCAACATCCGGGAGATTCATAATTATGCTTGGGGTGCAGTGGTGTTAGCTCATACCTATAGAGGGTTGGAGATTGCTGCGAGGAAGGGTAGTAAGAGTGTTGCTGCTTGTGTGTGGTTATTGCATATTTGGTCGTACGAGAGATTTCCTCGCATTGGTCGTACGGTTACGTACCGCAGAAACTTTCCGCGGTACGTGCTGGAAAAACAAGGCAAAACAGAGCAAAACAGAGCAAACTAACTGCATAAACTGCTGAAATTCATTAATTTTTGGAAGTTAGTGCAAATTTTTTTAAAAAAAAATAGAACATGCTTTCTAAAATCATAAACTATTATAATATGTGAAATTTGTGAATTTTTTTTTTAATTGGTTGAAATTAAAAAATTTTCAAAATTCCTTAAATTATTCATTAAAAATGTTTTTTTTTGGATTTTTCCACTTCACCTCTAAAACTTTAAAAACTTTTTGAAACACACCCCAAAATCCTTCGAACATTTTAATAACGCGGATTTGCAATTAATTACGTAAATTTCAATTAAATTATAATAAATTGCATAAATTTCATTAAAATTCTAACAAATTCAGTACAGATCCGAAAAGGGTAAATGCATATTACATTTGAATGGATTGGTGAACTCCCAACCAAACAAACCTAATATATTGGAGAAGCCGATAGACAAACGGTGAGAAGGTGTGTCGGGAGGAGCCTCCAAATTAACAAATGCGGCAACATGATACAAGACAACAACACAACCCTCGCGGATTACACCACTACTAATGGCTTTGTGCGTGCTAGTGTCGTCCCAAAGAAGGACATTCATAGACATCGATCCATCGTACAACTTAAATGTGGCCAATTAACGAGGATGAGGAGAATCTTTTACGTGGGAAACCCATCCCTTCACATATTGGACACGCATTTGATCTCGTGTGCAACCTTCCCGAGGCCTCAATTTATATATGTCACTAATGTTGTCACAATACTCAAAAAGTCCACCATCCCAATCGGAAAGCCGCCACTTGCCTTCGGTGTCCTTGCCCAAGTTCAAGACAGGAAGAAAGTAGGGATCCACATTATACGCTACCCGCTCCATCATTTCTTCGGTGTTCATCCAACGGCATGCTTCGGTCCAATTTTTTGACCTATAAGCCTCTTCCTCCGGAGAATATAACTCGTCATCCTCCTCCTCAACAATCGGTGGGGGCTCAATGGGTTCCCCCATTATGTTATATTATTTTGGTAAATTGCAACATATTTCATCTGCTGCATTGTCCGATATATCACTAATGTATAACTCACTTCCCCCGGAAGAAGCCGAGAGTGAATCACTAACATGTGAAACATCCGAAACATCACCACCATCCATGTTACCTACAAATGACAATAAAATTTATTTTGTTAGAGAATGTGAGCATGACATAATGTAAATTTAAAAAATGGCTCGAGTAGAGATTTATAGCAATTACAATTGATCATTTTGAGTTTGAGCATGTTCAGCATTTAGAGCATTTTGAGAAATTTGAGCATTTAAAGCTTTTAGCCTTCCAGGACACTTCCTTTTGTCATGTCCTTCAAAATTACAATGTGTGCACTTTCTTTTGGTCTTCCCTTTACCAAGGGATTCTACGGGACTTTTAAAACGGACTGTTTTTTTCCTCCCCTTTGTTTGGGAAACAATAGGATCAAAAATTGGTTCATCATCTTGTGTTGCATCATGAGAATTTACATTGCTTTCATGAGATTCAATTCCATCCACTCGCATACTCTCGAGAATTGGTATTTCTCGATTCATCACCTCGACGGCATAGTCATATCGTTCCTTAGATGCAATGCTACTGTGACAAAAACTCATTGTGAGCATTGTCATGCTATTAAATCTATCGGTTGGGGTCATCTCATGAGATTCTCCAATGTTCAACTGGTAAGGCAACAAACCATTTACTCTATTAGCATGCATAGTCCACGATCGAACTATGAAACAATCGGGAATCTCGGGAATTCTTTTTTTATTGAAGACCGCCAAGATGTGTCGACACGGTATCCCTACATGTTCAACCATTCTACACATACACATTCCCGTAAAAGCTTCTTTGTCGAATGCAACATAATTTAGTTTTGATGTTGGTCCCAAAATTTTGCCTATATAAACAATAATAGGTTCTTCCGTCCCCTTCCTTCTCCCCTTCTTCACAAGCTTTTTTGTCTTTCATAACAAAATATTGTAACGATTCAACCAATTCATCTTGAAATTTTCTAAACATCGTCTTGGTATAAATTTTGGCACCATGAATCTCCAAGGCGGTATTCATTTTCAGCGGACGCTTTAAGTTACATGTGACATAATCTTCTTCTTTCTCCCGTACAAATTGTCTTGCCAATGCCTTTTGAGCATTTTCAATGAATTCTTTCAATCCCGTGGCGGAACTCACATAACTATCAAAGAAAGAATTCATCCCCTCACTCCTTGAAGTAGTATTTTGACCCGCTGAGAAAGTATTCCTAGTATATGCAATGATCCATTTTTCCTTCAACTCATATAACCCCTGTAACCATTTATTTTCTTCTAACTCGTATTTCTCCATCAAGGATTTCCATCTAGCCTCAAATTCACATTCGTTCAACGAGTTATAAATACAATGGTTAAAGTCCACTTTGAAGTCCGGAAAGCTAGAATAATAATGTGCTAATTTCTCCGGAAATTTTTACTAATGTGCCACGAGCACAACAAATGGGTAGTATTCGGGAGTACACTTGCAATAGCATTTGCCATGGCTTGATCTTGATCGGTAATTATAGTCATTGGATGCTTATTCCCCACAGCTTCAAGCCAAGTACTCAGAACCCACTCAAAAGTTGTTGTGTGTTCATCTCGCATTAGTGCAAAACCAAATATCACTGAGTGATAATGGTGGTTAACGCCAGTAAAAGGGACAAATGGCATGGCATATCTATTTGTCCGATATGTCGTGTAAAATGCCATAACATCACCAAAATTTTGGTAGGCCATTAAACATCTAGGATCAACCCACAGAAGACATTTCAAACGGTGTTTTTCATCAACTTGTGTTCTAATGAAAAAATTAGAACCACTTTCCTCATTCAATCTATATAACAAGTCTAATGCGGCTTGCACATCACATTTTTCAAACCTTTTTTTCCGCTCATCACGTAGTACATTCCTAACATGTTGACTACCGAACCCTACTTTGTCATTACCTCCATGCATACTACCGATAATATTCATTACTTGGTAATCACGAACTCCCGAGCCACGAAGAGTTTTAATTAAACTACGAGTAGCGGTATTCACATGCTTTTCTCGTTGTATCAACTCCATTTTGCTAGGAGTGACAAGTACGTGATTGTGATTTAACTCGAGACTAGTTATCTCCCAAAGACTTAAATTTTTCGAATAATTCACATACATCCGTACTTTGCATTCGCTCCTAGGAAGAATTTCTCTACGCCGTTTAGAACTACTACTTTCACCACTCTTCCCGGCAAGTTTACAAACATACAAACGACTATACATTTCACTACTTTTAAAACGCCTTTGGGTTGATTGAATTTTAATACCGAATCCATTTTTTAGGGCATATGCCCTAAAACAATTTTCTGTTTCTTCCAAAGTATGAAACACTTGATGCATATATGGAATGCCATTTCCATCCACATTTTCAAACACATTTTCACACTCTACATTATCCTCATTTTCATTTCTATTTTCACCATCTAAATCATCACTAAATTCATCAACATTAATGAACTCATTATTATAAACAAATTTGGGGGTGCTAGGCTCATCACTACTTGCATATAAAGCATCATTCATACTTAAATCATCAAGATGTAATGAATCTTCAAGTTTTTTTTGTTTTTTTCATTATCTTCTTTTTTTTTCGAACCAAACATACGAGCAAATAATTTATCCGCCATAATAAATAACAAAAATTGTAGAGAGAAATAATACCTCAAATTGAAGAGACAAGCAACTACAGATTTGGAGATTAGAGGAGAGAGAGCAGTCGGCTGATTTTTTCTGTGGTGCATAAGTGAGGAGCAAGGGTTGAGCACGGTTCTGGATAAGGAAACAGGGTCCCGTACCGCGGAAACTTTCCGCGGTACGTGGGTGGGGGCATTTTTGTAATTTCCCCGTATCGCGGAAAGTTTCTGCGGTACGTAGTCGATTTTTTTTAAATCCCAGCCGTTGGATCGTTGATCCAACGGTTGTAAAATCATTTGTTGTGTAACAGTCCACAGCAAATGTTTGCTGTGGACCGGGCGCCATTATATATAGGCTACATTACATGCATGATATGATGCATGCATGATAATATTCTCAGGGACAAAGCCAGACTACGACCTCAACAGGGGTACTCAATTCGAACTAAAAATCATATATTTGGCAAAAAAAGTACAATATGAAATAAGTTATGGAATTAAAGCAGTGCCATGCACTCTTTTAAATCTCGAATTTCATTTATTATTGTATCAACAGTAATGCTAACTATTTCTCTTTCAATGTAAACAATCATGCAGTTGTCAAGAAAGTCGTCATCCATCTTGTTACATGTCTTGGTTTTGATAATATTTATGGAAGAAAAAGCATGTTCTGTAGCAAATACAATTCTTTAAAACCATTATAAAAACCAAAATTCAGATAAGTAAATAAAACTTACTCATTACTCAGTTATAATACCACTCAAAGTGGTGTCTGAGGAGGGTAGATGTACGCAGACCATGCCCCTATACAATAGGGAGGCTGACCCCTGGCCAAGTACAGAATTACAAATACAGAAAGGAAACCTAATACAAACTAGGAAACTCACGCACACGAAGGAGTCGAACCCCTGACCTCCTTCAAAGGAGGCCAGTGGCTCAACCACTGCACCAACATGTTGTTTGATAAGTGAGAACTACAAATCACTACTCAAAGTAATTATATTAACAGCATTTTAATAATAGAAAGTACATTCTATTACTATATATTAAATGGCAACACAAGGGCAAAAAGTGCCAAAATAATGTCCGTAAAATTATCAATATACCCTTATTTATCAGATAATTACAAAGGCGCCATTATATACGTAGTATTTATTTAAAAAAAATTAAAGTGGGTGTTGGGAGTTGAACCCATCACCTTAAACTTAGAAGTGACAATCTCAACCACTATGTTAGATGCTAATTTTGATCAAATTATGGAATTCGTTATCAATATGCGCAAATATTCCACACATTAGATTTTATTTTAGTCTCTTCTTGTAATCTAATTTACAAGTTAAAAAATTTATCTATACGAGTGCCTTAAAATTATTTTCATAATGATTCTTTTGCAAATCTTACTATACTTGAAAAAATGTTACGTAAGAATAAGCAGATAGACAAAATATTATTAAAATTGAAACTGGTTCGTTAAAACATGATTATATATTTAAAAAAAGAATTACATTAATATTTTTATATTGTAAATTCATTTATTTACATTTAGTATATAATATCTCAAATTTTATATGCTATTAGATTACAAATTGCATCGTTTACCTTACCAATTTCTATATAACTTACTAACTCAATAATTTTTACGTAATCTTTTTATCTGTACGAGTTTTTTTTAATGAAAGAATGTGAATTTAAAGATATTTAGGTCAGTAAAATTTATAATCGAATTGAATGATATGAGATTTAAATTTTGAACTGTTTATCAATTATTATTTGAGTAATTAGATAAAATCCATATACATAATCAAGTTAAAATACATTTACATTAATGTAATCAAGTAAAAATGATGATAATACATTAAAAGAAGTTGAAGTAAATTAAATTTATAGTTGTATGAAATAATGTTCAGTATACTCACTCAATATTATCCATAATATTATCCATTGATCCAATATACATGTTGATGGTAATTTGGTCCAAAATAGGCACTCAATATGGTCAGTATATAAACCTCTACAATATATGTAGCAAATGTGTAGTCTCATATCTCAATTTCATACAATATTCACACTCTTAAAAATTCTACTCAAGTCGTGGATGTTGATATCATGAAGCCTATCATCTTATATTGATTATAATATATATATGACTTAATTGAAATACTTATTGGGCAGGTTCATGCATATTTTTTCTAACTGACATGTGCGGCGTCTCAAATTAAAAAAAAAAAAAAAATTGTTACTATGCATACATGTTAGTGCAATCGCGGTGCAACGTCCATGATAGTTATAGCTATCTCAAGATGTGTAACTTGCACTAGAGTTTCACAGTAAACCTGAACCAATGAATCATCAAAATTATGAACAACCATCAAAATTATGTGTACGTTTTTTCTTTTCTACTCGTTATAAACAACAAAAAAAATTCGATACTGCTATATTCGTGGTTCCAACTACACGACAGTAAGATTTTTCATTTCTCATATCAAAATGTATCGCTATTCATATTACAATCTCTAAATTACGAGTGCACAATATAAACATTAATAATCAAACACCAACTTCTTCCTCAAAATAAAATTAGAGGTGTTCATATAAAGGCACGTGCACGCTGATTTACGAGTTAAAGACCAGACAAATCAGAGTATCAGCAATTGACTTTAAGTCCCGACAAATTTAATTCATGAAGTACTAAAAACAAAAATTTAAGTGGCCTAAAACATATACTTAAAAATTTTAATTGGGAAGTGAGGGTAAAAATTAAAATAAAATGAATTTTGATAATAAAATACTATATAAAATATATAGATATTATAGTACTCAGGGGTGGCCGTGCCCCCTTTAGTCCCTCTTAGCCCCTCTTATGCTACGTCCACGGTCACATGCATACACATGCAAGCCTGTAGAGATAATGGCTCGGGAATAATTAATGATGATATCCTAATTCATACATAGTAATACTATACATTAGGTTAGAAATCATGGTTATCCATATACATATTTACAATTGTTGAAAGCGATTTATTCGATCTCCTTTGTGTCCCGTTTTAGAACTTGGTCCCTTGTTTGCTTGCGTTGTCGGTCGAGACTAGTTTTGACGTTGCAAGGGCATTTGAATTTTACTATTCTTTCTCCCTAGAATTAGATCCAGATTGCTTGCTTTCAACATAGTTGAGCTTTTTATCGATGGTGGAAGGGCATTAGAGTCCTTGTATCCTTTTTCCTTAGAACTAGATTCAGATTTCTTACTTTCTTCATTGGAGTCCTTGTGTTCTTTGTCCTTAGAACTAGATCCAAATTTCTTACTTTCCTCATCGGAATCCTTGTGTTCTTTGTCCTTAGAACTAGATCCAGATTTCTTACTTTCCTCATCGGAATCCTTTTGTTCTTTGTCCTTAGAACCAGATTTCTTACTTTCCTCATCGGAATCCTTGTGTTCTTTGTCCTTGGAACTTGATTCAGATTTATCAGATTCCTTTTGTGCCTTGTCCTTAGAATCAGATTCAGGTTTCTTGCTTTCATCATCGGAGCCCTTGTGTTCTTTGTCCTTAGAACTACTTCCAGATTTTTTACTTTCATCATTGGAGTCCTTCTGTCCCTTTTCCTTAGAATCAGATCCAGATTTCTTACTTTCATCATCGGAGTCCTTGTGTTCTTTATGTTTAGAACTAGGTCCCAATTGCTTGCTTTCATCATCGCCTAAGCTTTTTATTGACGGTGGAAGGGCATCGGAGTCCTTGGAATATGATCCAGATTGCTTGCTTCCATCACCGGTTGAGCTTGGTTTTGACGGTGCTTGGGCATCGAAGTCCTTGTCATTATCGGGTGTGCTTGACGGTAGAAAGATGTCGAAACCCTTGTAAACCCCTTTAGTGTATGGTCTCGGCGAGTTCTTACTTTCCTCAACAGTTGAAATTTTCTCCAACGGAGGAAACACCTTCACGGTCTCTCTGGCTGCTCCCACAAATGGAGATCTAGGGATCAAAATAAAAAAATGAAGAAGAAAACAAACGAAGTATATGTTCCTAGTTGACGTCATGTTTAACAAATGCGAGACTTGCAGGTAACTTGAGAATACTTTGGTACGTGAAGAATGCCCAGGAATTGTTTGTAGTATGGTTCTTGATGTTTAAAATATTGGACGGATAATAGCTCGATTATATGTACACATACAATATATTTAGAAAGTTAACCAGTGGCCTAAACTTTGCTATAGCTTGTGGATATATTATGTTGGTTATTTGAATACACACGATAACTTTAGAAAGTCTATTAATGGCATACATTAACCACTTAATAATATTGAGCCAGAATTTGAGTTTGATATTAGGAAAAAATAAGAGTCCTCATGTTCATCATGTACATTAAATTAATTTCTACTGCTTATAAGTATTTCTTTTAATTTTAAAGTTTTTGCCAAATTAACCAATATTGTATATGATTAATAGGGTTTAGATATATGGACATAATCAAGCAGGCAAGTAGCTAGCTTAGGTAAAGACATTGCCGAAGAAACTTCTGCAACGATGAAAAATTTGCTATGACGGATGTATTTCAAAAACTCCAAAAGTGCTTCGTTCCCTCGTTTGTTAGTCAAGTTGTTATCGATTAAATTTAATTAATTATCGAATCTTTTAATTATTCATCAAGGCTCAATATCTTCTAAATCAGCCTTCAACTTGAAATGGTTAGAAATTTCCGTTTCTTGTCTTTGCGTAAATTAAATACGTAAATTATAACAGTCAATAATAATAACAGATATTGACAGATGAACACCAAGATTTATACGTGGAAAACCCTTTTAAGCCAAAGAGGTAAAAATCGCGGGACCTGCTCCGAATGTTTCCACTATAATGATAATAATGGTTACAATATTGTCTCTCAAGTTTACGAAGTAACACTTGATGCACAACTGAATAGAAATATAGCGATTCACTACTCCTTCGGTACTGGATCGGATAACCTGGACAGAACTATCCCTTCGGTACTGGACCGGATAACCTGGAGGACTCCCCTTGTTGCGGCTGCAATGGCTAGACGAACTCCTAATGCTGTAGACCCAGATGGCTACAGCCCGACCAAACTCTTACACTAACTCACCCAAAACGAAAGAATAGAGTAGCACGAGGGCCCCCTATCCTGACCTGCCTGAAACTACCGCAAGGTAAGTTTCCTACTAGACGGACTATCTAGCAGCTATGATGGAGAGAAGAGAGTAAGATGTTTTGGTGTGTGGTGTGTTTTTGAATGAAGGGAGATGAAGGTATTTATAGGAGGGGGGTTGTAGTAGGTGGGGGTAGGTTTGTGTTAGGTGGTGAGGTTCGTAGCATGAGTTTGAAAATAAATAGTTAGGTTGGCTGCCTAACAATCTCCCCCTCTTTCCAAACTCACAGTTAATCACTTGAACTCCATACCTGCGCCCTGTTTGCACAACTCCAACTTTTCTCGCGGAACCACCTTTGTCATCATATCAGACGGATTTTTATCCGTGTGTATCTTCTCTATATGTATCACCCCATCTTCAACTTGTTCCCGTAGCCAATGGTAACGTACATTAATATGCTTAGTACGACTGTGACAAGTAGCATTCTTGCTCAAGTCAATAGCACTCTGGCTATCACAATACAACTCAAAGTTGTCTTGCTTCTAACCCCATTCTTGGAGAAACCGCTTTAACCAAACCATCTCCTTGCCTGCTTCACAAGCAGCAATATATTCTGATTCAGTTGTTGATAACGCAACACACTTTTGCAACTTGGACTGCCATGCTACAGCTCCCCCCGTAAAAGTGAAAAGCATCCCTGACGTGGACTTCATCCCATCTGGATGTCCTGCCATGTCAACATCTGTAAAACCTTCCAAGACTGGTTCACCGTGTCCATACTTCAAGCATAACCCGGAAGTGCTCTTGAGATATATGAGAATCCACTTAACTGCTTCCCAATGCTTTCTTCCTGGATTTGACAGATATCTACTCACAACTCCAACAGCATGAGTAATATCTGGTCTTGTACAAACCAATGCATACATCAGACTCCCCACTGCAGATGAGTAGGGAACTTCCTCCATATCCTCCTTCTCCTTGTCTGTTGACGGACACATTTTCTTATCCAGTTTAAAATGTCCTGCCAATGGTATGCTAACAGGTTTAGCATCATCCATATTGAACCTTTTCAATACCCGTTCAATATATCCCTGTTGTGAAAGCCACAACCTCCGAGTTGTTCTGTCACGAACAATCTTCATCCCTAGGATTTGTTTTGCTGGACCCAAGTCTTTCATATCAAAGAAATTGGATAAATCTTCTTTCAGCTTGTGGATCATGTTAGCATCTTGGCCGACCACTAACATATCATCAACATAAAGCAGCAGCATAATGAAGTTAATGTTAGGAAACCTTTGCACATAAGCACAGTGATCGGATGCAGTTCTCTTGAACTTATGATTCCTTATGAATGAATCAAACTTTTTGTACGACTGTCTTGGCGCTTGCTTAAGCCCGTATAAACTCTTCTTGAGTTTACAAACCATGTGCTCCTTCCCTTTCAATTCAAATCCTTCTGGCTGGTGCATGTAGATCTCTTCCTTCAAATCTCCATGAAGGAATGCAGTTTTCACATCTAACTGCTCAAGCTCAAGATCCATGCTAGCCGCTAATCTGAGAACTGTTCTGATTGTTGTCATCTTTACAACCGGAGAAAAGATTTCATCGAAATCAATGCCTTCCTTTTGTGCAAAGCCTTTAACCACCAAGCGTGCTTTATACTTTAAAAGCTTTTCATCATCCCTTTTTACTTTGAAGATCCATTTGTTCTTCAAAGCCTTCCGTCCTCTCGGAAGTGTAGTCAACTCATAAGTTTCATTCTTGTTTAGAGAATCCATCTCCTCTTGCATTGCTTTCAACCAGCAATTGTTTTCTTTATGAGTCTTGACTTCCTCAAAGGTCTCGGGCTCCCCTCCATTAGCAATTAAGATATACTCGGATGAAAGATATCTTCTTGATGGTCTCCGTTCTCTCCTAGAACGTCGTGGCTGAGTTTCTTCAGCTTCAGGATGAGGCAGTAGCTCCCCCTGCTCAGCAGCCTCATCATCTGCCATATCATCTCCATCATCTTCTAATGTATCTGGATTTCTAGCTTGTCTTGGTTGTTGAGTGCTCCCAAAATTCTCATAATTTGAGACTCATGGAAAACCACATCTCTGCTCCTGAATATCTCCTTCAATTCAGGATTCCACAACCGATACCCGAACTCTGGATCCCCGTAGCCAACGAGAATACACGGAGTTGATTTATCTTCAAGCTTTGTTCAATTCTCCTTTGTGATGTGTGCAAAATCCTTGCATCCAAACACCCGCAAGTAGGAATAAGAAACATCCTTTCCTAACCAGATCTTCTCTGGAATCTCAAAATTCAGATATGCCGATGGAGATCGATTGATCAAGTAGCAAGCTGTTCTTACAGCTTCTCCCCAAAATGACTTCGGCAATTTAGACATTTTCAACATGCATCTGACTCGTTCAGCAATGGTGTGGTTCATTCTTTCCGCAACGCCATTCTGTTGTGGGGTGCCAGGAACTGTTCTTTCATGCCGGATACCATGCTTTGTAAGGTACTCTTGAAACTCTTTTAAAGTGTACTCCCTCCCGTTGTCACTACGAAGGCACTTAAGTTGTTTCCCTATTGATCTTTCAACCATGGCATGAAACTTCTGGAAGTACTCAAACACTTGATCTTTGGATTTGAGTATCTCAACCCACACCTTTCGAGATGCTTCATCAATGAAGGTAACAAAGTACCTATTTCCGCCTAAGGACTCCACCTCAAATGGACCACATACATCAGAATAAACTCTTTCTAACAACTTCGACTTTTTCTTCAGTGGACTGCTAAAAGATGCTCAATGTTGTTTCCCGAATAAACAATATTCGCACGGCTGCAATGCAGTTTTTTTGGCAAATGGAATGAGGGATTTCTTTGCTAAAATCTGCAGCCCTTTCTCGCTCATGTGACCAAGCCTCTTGTGCCACAAACATGCTAAAGCTACATCTTCAACTGTATTCAACTCATTTGAACACATCGTCACTTGTGTCTTGTACAAAGAGCCACAAGTGGAACCTCTTGCAACTACCAATGAACCCGTAGTAAGCTTCCACCTTCCACCACTGAAGGTATTTGCGTACCCCTGCTTGTCTAGCGCCATGCCGGAAATCAAGTTGAGCCGTAAGTCCGGAACATGGCTGACATCTTTCAAAGTCATTGAACAACCCGTGTTTGTCTCAATACAGATGTCACCAATGCCTGCGATCTTTGATTGATCTGAGTTACCCATTCTTACAGTACCAAAGTCCCCTGACTTGTACGTCGTAAAGAATTCCTGAGTGGGTGTTTCATGATACGTTGCTCCAGTATCTATCGCCCATTCGACCTTCTGATCATCAACATGTAAGCATTCTTTTTCCCCAAAAGAAAGGATCACAACATCTTCTGTCATAGTAGCTGTTGTACTTTTCTCGGCATGTTTCCCTTGCTGACCATTGTTCCGCTCTTTGAGCCAGGCCCTACAATCCTTTTTGTAATGACCCTTCTTCTTACAATATTAGCATTCAACATTGGCATTTGATTTGCCACCGGAATTCCTAAAATTCCTGCTTTTACTATGTCCTCGGTTTGTCTCCCTGTAGTTGTTTCTGCCTCTGTTTTCAGTAACAATAGCTTGGGAATCGTGGTTGACTCCTTGTACTCTTCTTCTCATGGATTCACTAAGGATACTCTGCTTAATTGATTGCAACGTTAGTTGCTCATGAGTTGGTACAACATTAGTTACTGTCACCACTAGCGTATCCCAGCCGGATGGTAAAGTATTGAGAAGAAATATTGCTTGGAATTTCTGTTCAAACTCCATCTTCATATTTGATAGTTGATTTAACAACCCTTGAAATTCGCTCATATGCTCTGACATGTTGTTCCCATCCTGGTACCTCATGTTTACCAGCCGACGAACTAGAAAAGTTACATTTTTGTGAACTTTTCTCTTGGAACGTAGACTCTAATGTCGTCCAAAGCGTATAAGCGTCTTCTTCTTCAGAGACATGATGATACTCCGAATTATCAATCCATCGACGAATGAGACTGATAGTTTTCATGTTCATTTTCTTCCAGTTAGCATCAGACTTTGCTGCAGGCTTGACTCATTTCAACTCCACCGGATCAAACAAGTCCTTACTATAAAGCAAATCCTTTATTCTGCTTTTCCACATCGGATAATTTGAAGTTGTTTGGCTTACCATTACACTGGAAGAATCATCCATTTCAATTTACCAAAGACTATGAGAATCTCACTTAGAACCACACAAGTTGGCCAGGAAAGTGGATGTGTTTGGGGAGCCTTTCGTATTAGTACGACGCGTTATCAAGTAACCACTGCGCACAAAGCACTTTCCTAGACACCAACAACGTGGGCCCCAGCTCTGATGCCAACTGTTAGGATTCTCGTTTCCTGTCTTTGCGTAAATTAAATACGTAGATTATAATAGTCAATAATAATAACAGATATTGACAGATGAACACCAAGATTTATACGTGGAAAACCCCCTTAAGCCAAAGAGGTAAAAACCACAGGACCTGCTCCGAATGTTTCCACTATAATGATAATAATGGTTACAATATTGTCTCTCAAGTTTACGAAGTAACACTTGAGGCACAACTGAATAGAAATATAGCGATTCACTACTCCTTCGATACTGGACCGGATAACCTGGACAGAACTATCCCTTCGGTACTTGACCGGATAACCTGGAGGACTCCCCTTATTGCGGCTGCAATGGCTAATGCTGTAGACCCAGATGGCTACAGCCTGACCAAACTCTCACACTAACTCACCCGAAACGAAAGAATAGAATAGCACGAGGGCCCCCTATCCTGACCTGCCTGAAACTACCGCAAGGTAAGTTTCCTACTAGACGGACTATCTAGCAGCTATGATGGAGAGTAGAGAGCAAGATGTTTTGGTGTGTGGTGTGTTTTTGAATGAAGGGAGATGGAGGTATTTATAGGAGGGGGGTTGTAGGTAGGGATGCACAACTTTCCGGTCTGGACGGGTAATTTAGACCGGACCAGGTCTATCGGTCCAAGGACCCGACCGAATATAACCGGTCCGATCCCCGGTCCATAAAATCAAAAAAATCCGGTCTTCGGTCCGGTCTGGTCCAAACCCTGAAAACACCCGGTCCGGACCGGATCGGACCGGATTTTATGTATATAGTTAATTTTAAACTATTTTGTCTTTTAAATTATATTGTTTAATGATTAAATATTCGCACATAACACATTTTAGTGATCCAAATTGGTAAATAAAAAATCTATGAAATAGTATATATAAACACTATAATATAAATGATTAAATTTCATATTTCATACTATATATAATTTATAATTACGTTTAACAATTAATGTTACTTTACAAATAATAAGACATTTACTTATTTTTAAATTTAAATTAACTTACCAAGTAATTCATATATCAACAAAGAATGAAAATTAAATTATAAAAATTAATTTTTTATAAAATATTAACTAATCGGTCCAAACCGGTCCGGTTCCGGTCCAATCCGGGTCGGTCCGGTTCCGGTCCAATCCGGGTCGGTCCGGTCCGGTCCGGTCCGATCCCAAAGACCGGTTATGACCGGTCCGGTCCTCGGTCCATGAATTCAATAAAATCCGGTCTTCGGTCCGGTCCGGGTCGGTCCGGTCCGGTTTTGAACCTTTGTGCAGCCCTAGTAGTAGGGGTAGGTTTGTGTTATGTGGTGAGGTTGGTAGTATGAGTTTGAAAAATAAATAGTTAGGTCGGCTGCCTAACAGAAATTATGCAATGAACTGCTCAAATTATAATCGGACTTAGTGTAGCTAGTGAGGCAGATCGAAGCACCTTTAATCTTCGAAAGGATCAGTATCAGTATTAGGATCTGTTGTTTATAATAATTCTACAGTCTGTGAACGTAACCTGGAAACCGGCCACCTCGATCAGTATCTCCTCTAAGTAACAAAAAAATTGTTCGAAGAAGTGATGCAAGAGCTGAAAACTTAAGTTCTTACCCGCTGCTGATGGTCAGAGAGAATCGTAAAAGGAACTTTCACCCACGTACTAGTGGTACATATGCTGCTGGTCTTCCGGCTGAAGATGCAGATTCACGGCCATATTCATTAGAAGACCCGTCAGGTCTTTGAAAACCCCAGCCTAATTTCTAGTAAAATTTATGAATTTTTTTTTAAATGAGTCTAACATTTTGGTAGATATTTGACGGTGAGTTTTTCTCCGATTACTAAAATATCTAAATTTGATTTATCTAATTATATATTACCAGCCGATAACTTGATGTAAAACCAAGTACAAACACAAATAACTAGAGTGTTTATCTTGAAGAGAAAAACTGAACTCTTGTATTACAACTACTGGATTTACAAAGAGGTTACATTGTGTGCTCTAAAAAGACATTGTCTTTATTATGCTCCAGAACTATTACATATATAGAGAACTAAATAACTGAATACCAGAGAATGTGGAACTACATACCACGACTTTCCTTAAACAGACTCCAAGATCCTACAATCTTTTTTTTTTTTTTTGCCAAGAATGATAAATTTCATTCATGAAAAGATGATACATCAAAAAGATAATAAAAGTTTCATCATCTAACCGAAAGGTATGCTTAACCAATCCATGAGTCTAACAACCCATAGGAAAGAGATTCCTCCGGAAGTTTAGATAATTACACCTTTATATCCACCAAAAAAGGCCTCGTTAAAAACCCCACAAGAGCAAAACCCTATGGGAAAAAAACTCAAGCGGGGAAAAAAGAGTGCCTTACAAAAATAAATGAGTACATCATTTAACAAAATAAAATCAAATGACTAGAAAATTCTTGAAACTTCAGCTTGATTCAACCACTCTAGTAATGCATAATCCCGCCTTCATCCATCTTCTCACCCTAAAACCCCAAAATTATGTCGTCATCCATCTTCCCTTTACACTTCTACCCATCCACGGAACCTGAATAAATCAATACAAGCAAATAATATAATGTCAAAAAACCAAAATCGAATTTACATTAAATAATTATTTTACTCAGTGAAAATAATAACATTGAACAATTTTATATATCTAACCAAAGGGATCCCCTATGGTTAGACATATAAAATCAAATTCTCATAAAAGATCTATTATAAAGTCATCTAAAATGACAACATATTCCAACTCAATAAATGATCCAAATCGTCAAAAATGACATCAACAGTAACCCAAAATTGGTCCACAAAACCACAAATAAATGGCACACCCTCAAAGGTACAAAACCAAAACCATATAAAATGGTACAAGAAAAACATTTAAAAAATATATATTTCATCTACCAAGAAATATATTTCATTTTTACACTAGTAGAAAAATAATAATACATTACAAGATATAAAAATAATAAATATTATCAGATAACTACATACCACTTTAACCATTAAAAGTCAATATAGAATGACATAACTTCATCATTTAACGATACACAAATACCCACCTAAATCAATTAATCCGTTAACAATTAATTAGGGAATCAAAATAATCATATAAACAAGAAAAACAATTAACAATTAATACGGAAATCAATTTAATCAATTAACAATTAAATCAATCTACTTATTCAACCATATCAATTTACTAACAACTAGGATCAAGTCAACTTTGGATTAATCCCAACATAACTCGTGCGAAGCACGGATTGTGATAAATTATTTTAAATTCCTAATTTTTGACTTTTTTAAATGAATAAAATCTTAAACCACCAAGTTGTATATAATACTATATTCTCGACTTTTATTTCGATTATTAGTTAATAGACTCCTAGTATATAATTTCAATAATAAATTAAATTAATATTTAATTTTATTATTATTAATTAAATTTATATAACTTATCTATGGTAATATAAGAATATTTATATTATTAATTGTATTTATTATTAATCTATTATAGATATATTTTAAATATTAATTAATGGAGCCCTAAGTCCTATATTCTCGACTTTTATTTCAATTTTTAGTTAATAGATTCCTAGTATATAACTTCATTATTAAATTAAATTAATATTTAATATTATGATTTTAATTAATTAAATTAATTATTATTTAGTGGTATACCGCTGATACATGGCATAACGCGGTATACATTAATTAATTAATTAATTAATTGGCATACCGTATTTTAGTTCAGAGAGTTGTTTCATCAGTAGTTCTTATTCTTATTGGCCTTCTATACACTTAAAAAACAGTTTTTAAAGTAAGATCAAATAGTTTAATAAGTTATTATTAATTAATTAATTAATTGGCATACCGTGCATACCACGGTATACATGACATACCATTTAAAGGGGGTTTGTGCTTTTTTTTTTTTGACGAAAGCAATTGTATTAACTTCAAACAACCAAATTACAGCCAGGACAAGTCCCTGAACTGATACTACAATCTGGAAAGAAACAAATAAACGAGCTAACCAAATAGCCGTTTATGTTTGCAGACTATTTTACATCATGAATTTTAAAATTCTTCGAAATAAAAAAGATTATAGTAACTTCTCGATCAATCCAACATGCACCAGTCTTGAAACCAGTAATATTGCAAATGAACTTCACATACGCACCACCTGTAGCCCAATGTTCAGAAACACCTCATCTATCTACATGCCGAAAACCAGCTATAGACATGCCGAAAGTACCCCAGCTATCTACATGCCGAAAACCAGCTATAGACATGCCGAAAGTGAAAAATCTCATAAAATGAACAAATTTTAGTTGTGAAAAGCAAGCTCTTGCAATATCCGACACCGGCTCAAATCTAATGCACGCATTATAAATCTCACCCAAAACCACATAAATCTTTTTCAAAGGAGTCAGGAACAAAACCCATACAAGCAACAAAACATACATCAACAACCCAAAAGGGAAGACACACGTCAAAAGACGAGACGACAACCGAAATTCAACGACCTCGGAATAACACCAAATTTTGGAATGATGTTAAGGAGAAGAATTTGAACCTCAAGGTATTTTTATTTTTGGAATCGGTCAAAAAACCGGAAACAATCTCCCTACCTTTGTGTAGGGGCATGATTGCGTACATCCTACCCCCCTCAGACCCTGCTCATGCGGGATATACTGAGTACGTTGTGTTGTGTTGTGTTGTTGTTTTTTTGGTCTCAAAACCAATATAGATCTAAGAAATAAATTTTAAGATTTTTGGTTTTGGTTCGATTTTTATTGAAAAAAAAAGGAACAAAAGCAAAGTAGAAGGGATTAGATGATTGGGGGAGGAATGGAGAATGGATGGATGGGGGAAAGAGATGAAGATGGAGAAAGGGGCGGTGGTAATGGTGGTTAAGGGAGGTCGACTCTCATATAATTGAGAGAGAAAAGAAGACAACGGCTAATTCTAAAGATTGTGGGTTTGTGCTTTTAATAAAGAATATAGATTAAATTACTTTGTCACAACAGTAAAATATATAGATTATCGATCTATTATTTGGGTATAAAAATAATTTTAATTTTCAAATGTTATCGGCAAAATTTGAGCCAGAGATTTTCTCAAAAAAAAAAATTATACAAATTATGTAATTCTTCAAATTAATAAATATTTTTATATTTTGCAAGACAAAGTCAGTGCATGCAAATATATCTGGGACCCAGCATCTCACGAAGCTTGTAATATACTCTCTCCGTCCCAATTTATATGAACTAGTTTGACTTTCACGGAGATGAAGAAAATATAGTAAAAATAGAGTAAAGATAGTTGAAAAGTGTGTAAAGTGGTGGGATCTATCAATAGTTAATAATAGATTTGAGATAGTGCAGGAAAGTAGTGGGTGTAATAATGTTTTTTATTATTAAATATCATTACGCCATAGATTGCTTATTGCAACCCCCAAACTGTGTTACCATTAGGGGTGATCGCGGTGCGGGCGGTGCGGTTTTTCCCTAAAACCGCGGACCAACCCGCGCATGCGGTTTGGTCAAATTTTCAGACCGCAACCGCACCGCGAAATTTTAAAACCGCATAAACCACACCGCATTTTTGCGGTGCGGTGCGGTTTATTGCGGTTTACACCTTCGATAAAAATAATTATCAATCTAAAATATTTATTTTCATGCGTGAAATAAATTTTTTAAAGTTTTTACTCAACCACATTTCTTAATTCGTATGCGGACCGTGTCTATAGACTTAGCGAAATACAAACATTGTAGTATGAAATATTGAGATACTAAATAGATAAAGATGGGCTAGCGCATTATAATTGATCTCATAAGTCTCTAAAATAAACTATTACTAGGCAGTAGGTACTAACGAACTAAGTAGCTTGCAAACTATCCCTTAAAATTTAACAAAATACTAACATAATATTATATATATTATATTAAATATTATATATAATATTATAAATATATATATATTAAATATTACGGTGCGGTGCGGTTTGAACCGCATTTCAGAAAACTAAAACCGCAACCCGCACCGCACTGCGCGGTTTGTCAAAATTTGAAACCGCAACCGCACCACATAAAATAAAAATCGCGCGGTGTGGTGCGGTGCGGGCGGTTTTTGCGGTTTGGTGCGGTTTATGACCACCCCTAGTTACCATAGATCCCTGTTTGAAGTTGCTATAGGCCAAAATTAGGGCTGTCAAAAAAATCCGAAAAATCCGATATCCGACCGAAAAATCCGATACCGAATCCGAAAAAAACGGATAATATCCGTATTCGAAAGAAAACGGATATTATTCGTATCCGAATCCGTATCCGAAAATAGCGGATACGGATATAGGCATATCCGTATCCGAAATATCCGATATCCGAATATTTATAAATATATATATATATATATATTCTTTTTAGAATATATAATTTAAAATATAATATCTATAATATATAATTTATAATATAATATCGAAAATATATTATTTATATATCAAAATTTAATTATTTATTATTTAATTCATTAATAAGTAAAAATATTTACATTGAATGGAAAAAAATTGTTTTTTTTAATTTTTTTATATGATTCGGATATTCGGATTTTCGGATATTCGGATTTTTTAAAAAATCTCAAAATTCGGATATTCGGATTCGAATATTATCCGTATCCGGATAATATCTGTCGGATTCGAATTCGGATATAACTTTCTAATATCCGTCGGATTCGGATACGGATTCGGATACGAATTTCGGATTTCGGATTCGGATATAGGCAGATCCGTATCCGAAATATCCGTTTGACAGCCCTAGCCAAAATAGGGATATGGTAACACTTCAGCTGTATTAGGTTCTCAGCAGTAACTATAGATATCTAAGGTAACATAAAAAAACAGCCTAAGGTAACATAGCAAATGTGATTACCAAAAACCTCTATAGCAACATCTTAAACATTCTACAGCAACATAGTTTGTATGTTACAATATGGATAAATGTGGGGCCCACATCTAGATGGGGTCAACAATATTTTGTAACACCCTCTTTTACTAATTGTAAGACATTGTGTTACATAATTAAAATCATTTAAAAATAATTTTAATAACAAAAAAAAATTGACATTTAAATATTACTTTTCAAGTAAAAGAAATCAAGAACCAAATTAATTACATTTCAATAACATCATCCAACATCATTTCAATAACATCATCTAGTACAAAACCAACCAAATCATCCAAAAAAATCTACCAACACTGGCTAATGGACAAAACTTAAAACGTACAAGTACTAGACCTAATAACTTGAAACAAACCCGTGTCGTTGTGAATAGCTTGAAACAAGTACAATAAGCGAAAAGAAGCTACTAATTTGTGCAATTCATGAACTTTATCCAGTGAAATGTAACTCCAAGCACCTTTGATTTTGCTTGCATACTAATTTTTTCCGCTTCTTTTGCATGTATCTTCTCTTCTAGCTTTGAAAAAAATTAAACAAGAAGACAAATCACAGATCTGTTTTTGTAGTCGGAAGGAAAAGATAATTTGAAGAATTTTGAAGGGCATGATATACCTCTCTTCGCTTTTCAACACGTTCTTACAGCCTAGAGGAAAATACAGGTGCACTACTTTTACTATGTCCTTCAGGCTTTCCAGAATTATGTTCAGGAGTAACATCCTCAAAATTTTCCCCATCAGAATCACATCCTTCATCTTTCGGCATCCGAGAGCTAGGAAGATGGAAACTCGAATTGCTGAAGCAATATAAAATGAGACCCAATACACCACAAGCCAAATAATTTACTACAAAACCAAATTAAATTCTACCCCTTACAATATAGGTTCCAAATTTCTGATATTATTTCAGATTTTATTCAAGTAAGAAAAAAAAACAGGTGAAGAGATCATACCTACTATACTCATCTACCATGCCCTCAACTTCTCTGTGAGGATCATCCTCAACAGAAGCAGGATTACATGCAGAATCAAGATCATGAATATGGCGGTGGATGACCAATTCTGGAAAGACCCTTCTTTCCTGCCAAAGCTTCAGTACCCAGCAGCAATCATGAGTAATAAACACACAAAACAAAAAAGAGTATATAAAAATCAGAAAGCAACAAGAAACTTTAAACAAAGCTACAACGGAAACAAAACTAATGTGTATACCTTTAGGCATTGCCTACGATTTTCCTGATCATTGCTTCCGGGGAGGAGCAGCAGCTAACAGGAAACGTGGTAGCAGTGCTTGAATTGTAGATGAAAACAGGCCACTGATATCACTTCTGCAGGATACAAATACGCACAGTCACAAGGTCTGGGTAAGAAAAGGATACCAGTTGCATTAGAGTATTCAATACAGTGGACAGGGGCATCATCACAGGATATAGGAATCTCTGCCAGATCTTTACATTTTCCAGCATTTACCAGCTAAAATCATTCTGTACTAGGAAGCTGCAAGAGGCACAAAAGGAAAAAATATATAGTTATTCACAAACTCAAACAAGCAGGCTTGTATTTTTGGTCACTTGGATAAGAATATAATATATAGTTATTTAAGTTGGCTCCTGGTTTCTAGCAATTACACATATTGCTTGTTTACTTTTATTACTTAAAAAAATCAGAATTTATGATTATTTAAGGCAACTAGAAGTTTACACTTCACGCCTATCACAATTGCTACTAGGACAATCAAATGACAAGAATCAGATATACATATTGCTAAGAAATGGAGAGTATCACCAAAAGCAGCTCATGATAAATCTCAACTCTAAAGATGTACACATTTCTGATATTTTGAATAGCACTGGCAAAGTATCAAGACTATTTATCGATAGCAGACAAAACACAAAGCGAGGAAGTGTGTTTCAAACGTGCTAACTCGTTAAGACCATTAGAAGCAATAAACTTAAGGAATCAGATAAGTCCATACTGATCAATGACTCAAATATTAATCATTTCACCATATCAAACATAACTTAAACACGGACCATAATAAGCAAAAAAGTGCCAACACTATCCACTGACTGTAGATGAAAACAAAACAAGTCAATGTCTTTCGAATGGAATAACTCATAGCCACCATTACGAGCTATAACAGCTTCTAATTAAACAAGCTTATACCCGACAAACAGACAAAATACACATTTTTAACCATTTCACCAGCTCAACTTAAACTCAACACATTCGAAAACAACAACAATAATTAAACTGAAAAAAGAAATAATCTTTACAATCCAACTAACCGATTAAAATCAAATTAAAATCATACTATACAACAAGAAGAATTACTGAATTAGGAAAGGATAGAACTAGGGTACTAACAGAGATCCATGATATGATTTCTGCATATGGCACAGTTATCAACAACGATATCTACAAGCAAACAATATAAACATTAATTTGTCATATTTATTCATAAAACAAACAAAAGGGGAGAGAGTTAGGGTCACAAATTTTATTGTTTAATTTAGAGGGGGGAGTTGACTGAGTGACCCCAAGCCCAGAGAGAGACGGCGTTCCACTTTTTCATTTCGAAGCGCTTTGGTTTCTTTGAAGATGATGATGACGGAGCTCCCACCACAACACTACCGGAGGATGCCATTACTCTGCGTCTTATTGCTTCTCTTGACTTTGTTTGTGTTAAGTTGAGTAGTCATGTGTCGATCTACCTAGGTATATAATTCATGTCCATTAATAAAAAAAACAAATTAGACATTAGTAGATAATTAAAATTAATTAAAGGGAGGGGGAGAGAGACAGAGAAAGGGAGACAAAGACACAGAGAAAGCGAGAGAGGGGTAGAAAGACAGAGAGAGAGAGAGACAAAGAGAGGAAGAAATATACTCCCTCATTCTCTTTTTTCTTCTCCTGTTTTGACTTTTTACACTGTTCATTGTAAGCGATTGATTACTAATTTATGCATAATTTATAAGATAAAAATCATGAGTGATCTTGTTGGATTCGTATTTGTGAGTACTTTAATACAGTGAAGTTTTTATATTTAGTACTAAAACAAAATTAAAGATATTAACGATCAAAAGTGTGCATTGGCATGCGTGATAATGATTAACAGGAAAAGAAATAAGGGACGGAGGGAGTAGAGAACAAGGTGAGAGAGGCGAGAGAAGTGTTTTTTCCCCATTTTTTCCCCTATTTGTGTTTGACTAAACTGATTCTAAATTTTCATTTTGCCGCTCCCTTTTTGTTTATCGCTCAGCACATCTCTCTTTTTGTTTGCAGCCCTGCTAAATAATGTAGTGTACTTTTCATTTTTATTTTTTTTAAAAAAGTATTTTAAATTTATTTTAATTTGTTGGTATTAAATTATAATTTTTTAATTTATTATTTTCATTATTTTGAAATAATTCATAGTTACTGCAAATTATTATTTTCTCTATTTAATTTTTTAATGAATTTGTTTGGATATTACTTTATTTTAAAACTTTTTTATTTAAAATTTATAAAAAAAATTTAATATTTATGAAAAATCAATATTTTAATTATTTGATGGAATATTACGTTTTAAAATGATTACTTCAACGTTGTTAAAATTAATTATTTTTAAAATTAAATAATTATTAAATCATTAATTTTAAATAAAATAAAAATTTTGTTCATGAATACTCTATGCTAACACATCTCATGGTGTTGTCCACAGTAACACCTTTTATAACTAAAGTAACACACTTTGTGGATTTGGTAACACTGGTTGCGGTAGCTCAAAAATTTCATAGTTATGGTAACATCCAAGAAGGTAACACCCATGCCAAAAGGTTGCAATAGACCATTTATGGCGTAGTATATGAGATAGTGGAGAAAAATAGTGGGTGTAATAGTGAAAAGTAGTGTTCAAAAATAGTAAAATATATCAAAAAGCAAAAAGGTTCATATAAAATAGGACGAACGGAGTAGTTGAATCTGAGGAAGTCCATATGGTCAGTTCGTGAATTCAAGTTAAATCAGTTAGTGATAGTTAGTTACTAAGGCCATCTCCAGCAGTTATGATCCAAAAATTCAAATTTGGATCACCAATTGATCCAAATTCTGATCCAAATTTCTTACCAACTTCAGCAGCGTGATCCAAATTACTATTTACATATTATATTACATAAATATTATATCAAACTATTTAATCTTAAATTTAATGTTGAATCGTTATTAACTATTTATATTACATTTAATAAATTAAATAAACTAAAGATATAATTTTTTTAGTGTATGTAAATAATATTAAAATTGTGCTCTTAGTTAACGAAAAACACATTCATTTTATTAATGAGAATAAAGTTCCTGAGATTACCTCAGGAACTTTACCTAAGGCACTAATGTATTTTCATATAAAATAGTAATGGCATTTTTGTAAATACATTTAATCTTCTGTAATTACAATAATGTCCTTGTATATTTGTATGTAAATTTTTTTAATCTCAGAAAAAGTTACCTGAGATTACCTTAGGAACCTTAATCTCTTTATTAATTATGTACTATTACTAATTAAATATTTAAAAAAACATAAATCTATTTTGAATCTAATAAACTAAAAATATATAAATAACAAAATTATTATTTTAATATTAAACAAACTGATCCAAATTTGGATCAGTGAATAGTGGTGATCCAAATTTGGATCAGTACTATTCACTGATCCAAATTTGGATCACTGCTGGAGAAGAATTTGGGATAATCTGTCCCAAATTTGGATCTTTGGATTACTGCTGGGTTTGCCCTAAGAAACAAGGACATGGTGTGGGGATGAAAATGCGTAATAATAGTATTGAAACGCATGAATTCGATAAATTTAAAAATATAAGGATATGGGTACGGGAGACACGTCATATATAACTAAAAAAATTCATATATATTTTATGTTACATATATTGAAATTATTTGACGGGAATGTTTGCAAACCGAATGAAATACAAAATTTATTTATCCAAAACATAAAACTAAGTATAATTTTTTTTTTATTTATGCAAAAGATGAACATGATCATTAATACTTTTATATTTTCTATAAGCATTGATACTTAATTTTATGAAAATATATAATTTGTTAACACAAATTTTGATTAAAATTGATAAAAATAAATTTGAAATTAGGATTGTGGAAGAATCCGTGTATCCGATATGGGAATATGGGTATCGAAGAATCCGACATGAGAATATGACATGTTACCAAGTTTCTGGTTACTACTTACTTGTATCAAGTATGTTGGCTTCTTTGATATTTTCTTTTCTTCACCATTCTATTCGTAAGTTGCACTTGACTTTGTAGTTTGTACTACGCATGCTATTGATAATTGTGATTTGTGGATAAACTGTGGTGACACCAGTAGGGATGACAATGTTTAAAAAATTATGTAGGAATAGGTTAATGTACAGTTGGTGATCTCATTTTTAACTAATTACTACGTAAATTCTCTTAACATATTACACACAAATTTTGGAAAGAGAACTAGAGTAACCAAAGCTCCACCATCTTCATCCAGTGCCATGCATCTCCACCAGAAGGTGTAATTAAGATTTAGTTATACTATGATAACCAATTTAAACCAGATTTGTAATAATTTTTTCATTTTTGTTTCACTCGGTTTTGTAATCGAAACCAAATGGATGGTTCGGTCGAAATTGCGATTTTTGATTTGAAAAATCAAAGACATATTGGTGAATGAAGAAATCAGTGTTAGTTCATACCCAAAAAATCTGTATAAGCAGTGTTATGAATAGCGCAAATCGGATAGGGTGAAGGCCAATTTTAACCTTTTTTTAATACAAAATATACAAAAATAATCATTTTCAAAATTTTGGCCAATTTTAATCCATGGGATACCCAACTGTCAGTGGAGTATCCACTTTTATATGAGATACCCAACTGTCAGTGGAGTATCCAGTATATGGGATACCCAACTGCCAGTGGAGTATCTTATACAAATTTGGATACCCAACTGCCAGTTGAGTATCCAAAAGGCTAAAATTGGCCACTTTTTTCAGAATGGTTATTTTTACTCAAAAAATGGTTATTTTTGTTATTTTTTCAATCGGATATAAGTGGTGGGACGCTTAAGCGGTTTTAAAAGCGAACCATTAATCGTATTATAAATAATTATATATTTATAGAAATAAATATAATATTTATAATAATTTTATAATTATATATTTATAATTTTTTTTAATTCATCCGTTTAATCCGTCTTTGACCCGCTTAATTTGTCTTTAATCACTTAAACCCAAAAAACGATTAAATCCCCGATTTTACTATAAACTAGTCATTTTATCCCCGATTCCGCTTAAACGACCGCTTGATCCGCTTTTCACAACATAGAGTATAAGTTATCTAAATATCTTGATATTTTTTCCATCGGTTTACTTGAAAGTTGTTTACAATTCACAGGCAAATAGCAAGGACGTGTTGCATTCAACTCAGTCTCCGATATGAGTTGTCGTTTCAATCATTATCGTCCATTCGTTGCGCAAACTCAATGATTGAACCTTATGGGCATTTGTATATATATTCTGATTATTCACGTGTCTTTTGTAATAAAATTAACTGACGTGAATCACGTTGCATTTTAAGTCTTATCATCAGTAAGGGCCAGACACATTTATTCACATTAGTCTGCCACCACACCTTGTGGCCACGCTTTCTCTGGTTTGTGATGGTTGCACCACAATACTCCCTCAATGGATAGCTTTTCTGGATAAGATTTCGAGATTAAAAAAGTTGCCTGGAATGTAAATGATCTGGGAACCAATATCAATTGCAATAAGTAGAATTAATGGACATGGGTTCTGTTAATGTCTTTACACATTGTGCTAACAAATCACTTTGAATCGAAAGTCACTTTTAACATCGGCCAAAAACCGATGTTGTAGGGGTTTTTCTAGTAGTGCTACCTTGACTTGGTGAGTTGTAAGTTTAAAATTAATCAATTAAAACGTTGTAGTTTCGAAGGCATCAACATTTTTGTGGATTAGAATTGTATAAGATGCGTCGTTATTTTGCAGGCAACAAATTTTTTGTCGATTAGAATTGTATAAGATGTTAAAGACTACCAACTCATAACCAGCCAGCCACAGTGGGAACCATAAGGTCAATTATAAAATTCACCACAACATTCTAGCTTACATTTTGTAACAATTACTGATAAAAAAAAAAAAACAAAAACTTGCAGCACCTACCTCGCTCATCAAATTTTACATGTAAATTTCCCCAAAAGTCATGATCTCGAAACATCATTCTCATTCTAATTCTTTCCCTACATAATTAAGAATCTGAAGCATTGAATTATGGCTAGCGGTTACTAGCAAACGATTGTTGCTAGCAAATCTTATCGTAGAATGTTTCTACCGTACGTAAAGAGATGAGATCCCTTATTTTCACATCAAAAATCCTACTATATACGTATCGTAGAAAATAGGTAAGTTCCATGAGATCCAAGCCATGGGCCCAGGTTCGGCTGAATACTTTGCCATTCGTAATCATCTTTGTATAGAACACACACTATTTTTGTTGAGCACTAAGCCGGGGGTCTTCACGGAAACAGCCTCTCTATCGTAAAAAGTAGAGGTATGGTTTGCGTACATCTCTCCCTCCCCAGACCCTGCTCCGAGCGGGATATATTGAGTTTGTTTGGTTTAGTTTGGTTTTTAGAAAGTTTTTGCGGTACGTGTTTTTATCTAACGAGGCCCCTTGAAATATGTAACGTACTTCAAAACTAACACTACAAAGTACAAACAATGTATCTCTGGTGTAAAAGTGCCTTGTTCTTTTCTTTGAAAACATGTAACACGCGTTTGTGAGATAATTATGTCTTTTTTGTTTTCGCATCCACATACATTACATTACCGTAACTAGTAAAGCATTATTGGTTCCCCTAGCAGAAGCCGACAAAGTGTGGGAATGGGATTCTGGACCACCGGATGAAAAAAAATTATTTTGAAATTATGCCAATTGCTCTTGTGTCAGTTGCGACTTGTATTTGAAGAAATTAACCCCATTAAATTCCAGGTTTTTTTATATATTTCTACCATCTTCTGCTAAAAATAATTAAACTTTTGTTACCTAAAAATGCATTGCCAATAGCCACTCATTTTATTGTTCACCACCAACCAATGTGCCTATATAAACACGTAGAGCACTGGGGTTTTGCTACACACAACATTTGCATTTCGCAAATTCTTTATATCTTCTTACCAATTATTTAACTAGCGTACATTGAGCATGGGGTTCTTGCTTGAGCCCCCGAGTTCAAGAACTAGTGTTGTAGCTACCATGCTTTCGGTTTCTTGGTTGTTGATTTTTCTAGTTCAGTCAGCATTTGCACGAGTGATAGATCTGAAATGGGAAGTGGAGTACAAGCACTGGTCTCCAGATTGCATTGAGAGTGTAGTTATGGCGATCAACGGAACGTTTCCCGGTCCAACCATTGAGGCTACTGCTGGTGATACGGTCAATATTACACTAACAAACCATCTTCACACCGAAGGTGTAGTCATTCACTGGCACGGTATCACTCAGGTCTGTTAACTTTAGTTCCTACTTGCGCATTTTCAGTATTTTAGTTTTCGTTGCTTAATTATGTTGTCAGCTACGTTATGTTCAATGCTAGTACTTGGGCAGTGTTACAAAGTAGTTGCAAGACCAAAATGTATCTACAAATTTTATCTTTGGTAATTTTTCACTAAAATTATTAGGGGGACAATTATTTATAAATAGCTATATTACTCGGACTCGGCTACAAGTGTCCAACATGGGTAGGTGTCCAAATATCAGACTCAACAACATTTTGAAAAATGTACATGTTTTTGGCTTAAAATAAGTGTCGAAGTCCAAGTGTTCATGTCCGATTGTCCGACATCGATACTCCGAGGTAAAATGAAGAGTCCGAGTAACATAGATAAATAGTTATGCATCAGATTACTGAGGAAGACGGTTATTGTTATGTACGAGTATGTTGAATATAGAATATGATTAATTAACGCAAAGTTTCTCTTAAAATATCATTGCTAAGGAATGTTTTTATTTTTTCTTGTATAGAAAGGAACGCCATGGGCTGATGGAACTGCGTCCATCTCTCAGTGTGCTATTAACGCAGGGGAAACCTTTGTCTACACTTTTACTGTGGAAAAGGTAACAGTAAACATCAACATGTAAATCCATAAATTATGCTTCCAGTATTGATAATCATTTTAAGATATACTGGTGCTTGTTTGTAGGCCGGAACATACTTTTACCACGGGCACTACGGAATGCAAAGATCAGCTGGTTTGTATGGATCCCTTATAGTGCACGAAGCTCAACCAGTCCGGCAACCATTTAAATACGATGGAGAGTTTAATCTTCTGTTGAGTGACTGGTGGCATCAGAATGTTCATAGACAAGAGGTCGATCTTTCTGGAGTACCACTTAAATTTATTGGCGAACCTCAGGTAATTGTTTTCGGACTGATATTGAATAGTTGAAACATAATAATATAACAATGATACCAACGGGCTTAATTTATAACAGTCAGGTCACTCTAATTTCTAAAACTTACCATCTTAAATGGGAAGCACATGAATAGAGATTTATTAATCCTATCTTTAGCTGCAAAGTACTGTTAACAATTTGAGATTTCATTTATGCAGTTTTAGAAATGTTTATGGTTTCTCCTGTGTGATACATGTTACAATGCTTTCTAGGCCATACTCATTAATGGAAAAGGTCAGTACAATTGTTCAATTGCTGCACATTTTGATAAGTCTTCCAACGTCTGCAATTTTACGGAGAAAGAGCAATGTAAGCCAGAGGTTCTCCGAGTGAAGCCAAACAAGAAATATCGGATTAGGATAGCTAGTACTACTGCACTGGCTTCACTCAACTTCATGATTCAGGTAATTCAATGGCTCCGGGCCATTTAACTTTTCTTAATATTTACATTATAACAAAACAAACAGACATTGCTGTAACTTCATGATATTTTTGAGATTTTGTTGTTGAAGTCGATTATTTTCTTTTTCTATCGATCTCAAGGGTTACTGTTTAACGTCCATATAATAAGGGGTGCCCAACCTAAATCTGTCTGATTGAATTTTTTTTTTCTATCTATTTCTTGTTGCCATTGCTGTAGGGTCACAAGCTGGAAGTGGTGGAGGCAGATGGAAACTATGTGAAGCCATTTTTAGTGGATGATCTTGACATTTATTCCGGAGAAAGCTATTCGGTTCTGCTAAATACTAATCAAGGCCCTCCCTCCGGAAACTATTGGATATCCATAGGTGTGAGAGGGAGAGAACCCGCGAATCCTCCAACTCCTCCAGCTTTAGCAATTCTAAATTACTACCCCATGACCCCAGTGTCAAAGCACCCAAGTTCAGCTCCTCCAGTTCATCCTGTTTGGAATAATTACACGCATAGCAAACTATTTTCAAATGAAATCAAAGCCCTAACCGGCCCAAAATCAAAAGATTTTAACTATAAACCCCCTCCACAAAAACAAGACCGGAGAATTGTGCTTCTCAACACACAAAACAAAATAAAGGAGAACATAAAGTGGACAATCAACAACATTTCTTTAACGTTGCCAAGCACACCATACTTGGGGGCAATCAAATATGGTATAGACAATGCCTTCACTCAAGAGAGTCCTCCTGATCATTACAATAGTCCTTCGTACAACATTGACGAGCCACCACCGCTGGATACAAATGCAATATACAGCAATGCAGTCTACAAGCTTCCATCCAATAAGGTCATCGACGTGATCCTTCAAAATGCCAATATGTTGACTAAAGAGCATAGCGAGATACACCCTTGGCATTTGCATGGGCATGATTTTTGGGTGTTGGGATATGGAGAAGGGAAGTTTAGTGATGCAAAAGAGACTCTGTTTAACACAGTGGATCCGCCGTTAAGGAACACTGTGGTGGTATATCCATATGGTTGGACTGCATTGAGATTCGAAACTGATAATCCAGGAGTGTGGGCATTTCATTGTCATATTGAACCACATTTGCATATGGGTATGGGTGTTATATTTGCAGAAGCTGTTGAGGAAATTAAAAAGATGAAGGTAAACAAAGAAGCTCTCGTGTGTGGACTGACAGGGAAGATGTTCATGAATAGCCACAGAGACTAAGACTAACCGAAGAGCTGCGTGAGCCATCAGTCTTGTTCGGGGCTAAAACTTATTAGTGCACTTTTATTGTATTAATGTTAAACAAGTTGGCTTTGTATCACTCAATTTCTAGTGCTATGATCAACTCCAAGTCTCCAACAGTGTTAGCTATTTGTCTCTTCAAAATACTATAAAATCAACTAGTTAAATTTAACTTTCTTGAAATATTTGCACTCTTAACAACGCCAGATATCTCACCGTCTATTTGTTCCTTTTTTTTTTTTGACAAAAAATGAGGTTATTTCTATCTAAACATTACATTTAAAAACTAACGATTATGTATTAACAGTCATAAACAGCTCTCTTTCACCACTCTACAAGCTTGTAGTCATTGTATACAAATTATCATGTCAAACAACATAAAATTAGTGATTAAATTGCTTGATGAAAAAGAAGAAGATGATGAAGTTAGAATGAATGTTGCTGTGGACATGTGGCTGCTAAGGAAGACCATCTTCAATGCAGAAGTTAATTTCACGAAATGTACCATCGTGGATCAATAATGCACCATCGCATCATTCATCGCAAGAGAGTTGAAGGTCATGAAAGACTTTATCGTGATTATTTCACCGATATTCCTACTTAATTATCCGGAGTCCTTTTTTTTAAGAAGGTTTCGAATGTGTTGATCACTATTTTTACAAATTCAAGCAGCATATGCAGCCATGATCACCATTTCTCATCCTGGAAGCTCTCGTCCGGGATCCTCCTTTCTGGTCCTCTGCTCATCGTCCAGAACTGTTCCTTCCTTGTCCTTATCGCTAGGAACATCCTCCTCAACCTCATAGTTAAAATTCAGGTGTTTCGGGTCACTTCTCTCCTTCCCTATTACTTCCCATCCGAGTTTGATTTGGACTTTTCAGATCTTTTTTAAAATGTATCAAGCCTTTGAAGGTGTTCGTTCACTTCCGGAACTATCCGACATCTTTCTTCCCTAAAGATGATGAATCGCCTTCCTTCTAATGCAAAATGTTGTGAGAGAAATTTGGTTACAACTTACAACACTACCAAGACTTTTGCACTCTCAGTTTTCACCTTTTGTTCTCACTTAAATTGGAAAATTTCATCCATTATCCTGTTATGATCTCATATTCTGTTTTTTGATACTACTTGTTTGATCCCACAAGTTGTTTGTATCCTGTATGATATTGCATTATTGCTCTAGTTATAATGGTTAGGTTTGGGATTCTGTGTTCTAAAAGTTTTATTAACATCAGCCAAGGCCGGTCCTGAGTTTCAAGGGTCTTAGGCAAAACTAGCTTTTGGAATCTAATGTACATATAAACTTCGTATCCTACAAACTTACATATATAGGGATTCGAAAATTCGGGATCCTTGAGCGATGAAGTCATAGACGCAAATTTTACTGGCCTATAGTCAAGACCATCCTTGACATCAGCTAAGATAGTAAATATTTTGTGACAGTTTTTTAATCTTTTTCAGAAAAATTATACATATTCTAAATCCATCTAATCTAATGAATAGATGTGAAATTTCATTCGTGAAATCAAGACCAAGAGATTATAACTTTTCATTGAGATGACCACCTAACCTTCACTGTTTGCTTTGTAGTGTTGGCTATTTAAGTTTCTTCAGCAGTACTTACGAAGTTACGTCTCACACTAATACAAGTAATTAACTCACTAACTTCCTTTCTTTAAATTTTAATTTGACGGACTAATTAATCTCTCTTGCTTGTATTACCAGCTTACTTATTAACCATTTAGCCACGTTTCTATTTATGCTACTTGTTTCGAACATTTTGGAGACCTTTTTCAATAAATAAATCACCTTGTTTCAATAAGTCAAGCATGCATGCGCCCCTGGGGACACGCATGGTTTTTTTAAATTATTTTTCCCTTTTAAGGGAACAAGGTTTATATACTCAAAACCAGTGTTCTAAAAATCGGTTTTGGGGCCGATTAATCACCGCCTAGACGCTAGTCGGTCAGAAAACATCTAAATTCTGTAAAAATCGGTCATTCAACGTTTTTTTGATTAGGCGACGCCTAGGCGGGTTTAGGCGGAATTAGACGATTTAATTAGTTAGGCGAGAATAATCGATTAGGCGGCGATTAATCGGCCCTAGGCGGTATTAGGTGCGATTAATCGGTCAAATTTTAAAAAAATAGTCAAATTAAGAATAAAACTTTAAAAATATAAATTTTTTAAAATAAAAAATATACTTTACACATGAAAGGGTAAATTCACTCATCATATTTAATAGTAAAATGAAGATATTTATATTTTTACTTATATAAAATATATTTTTAAATATTAAAATTAAATTATATAAAAAATAATATTTTAATACATCCGATTAATGTTCCGATTAATCATTCCGATTAATCTCCGTCTAGCCGATTAATCGCTAGATGGTAAACTCACCGCCTAGACCCGATTCATCCGCCTAACGATTTTTAGAACATTACTCAAAACTCGCTAACTGTGAACTTTAAGAAAGTACAAATAATTTTGAAGTACTTTTTCCCTTTTGCTTCCATGTTCTTTCGAATTTTCTTTAAAGAGAACTTGGTCTATATAATAGATTTTTGTTAAATTTTCTTCTCGATCTCTCTCCTCCCTCCTGCATCCTTGCACCTTTTCTTGAAACTCTTACCACCAATGTCTCTCCAACGATATTGATGACTGTTCGAATATATCTATTATATGATCTTGGTAAGGCCTTTTTTCGAAAATATTTTGAATTCGGACTATTTGGTGCGTGAAAACTGATGGTGGTTATAAATAAATAGCAAGTGAAAATAGAGGAGAGATAGCTTGTGGCATTGGCAATTGCTCATTATGTTCTGATACACTACTAGTTATCTAAAAATATGGGGGTGAAAGGTGAATTAGAAATCGAGCAATAAAATTATTTTAGATGAAAAAAACGATGTTGTACTGGTTTTAAGTTTTGTTGTTTTCAGAAGCCTCGCACACTTTTAAGTAAATTGACTTGTCGTTGCACATATTTTAAAGAGAGCATCTTAAATATACTTCTATTTATTTGTAGAGCGCGAATAGATAAATCAAAATGGTTAGAATTTATCTTTTATTGTCCCAGAACAATATTTATTGTAAGATATATAAGTTTACTTATTAAAAATATATTTATTTATTTGTAAAGTAGAAAACCATTTTAAGTAGTAGTATATATATATGGGTTAGGCTCTAGAGAGAACATCCTTAAAAAGAGAACGAGAGAACACATCATCTAACCATTGAATCTATTAGATCTAATGGTCCCGCTAACAACACCCAATACAAAAAAGTCTTATAATTTTACCCTCTATCCATTCATTAAAAAAAATATTAAAAAAAAAATTCAAAAAAATAATAATGATGATGATGTCACTGTGACGTCATAACAGGTTTTTAAATTTTTTTTAAAAAAAAATTTAAAATGTTTTTTATGAATGGATAGAGACTAGAATTATAAGACTTTTTTGTATTGGTGCCCCTGGCGGGGCCATTAGATTTAATATATTTAACGGTTAGATGATGTGTTCTCTCATTCTCTTTTTAAGGGTATTCTCTCTAGAACCTTGGCTACATATATATTGACATAACAATAAACTTGTTGGTTCTTTTTGCTTGTGACAAAACAGAATGACTTGAAACAATTTGTACACATTTACTCTATTATCAAACCCGTATTTACTAGCTCGTTACATTTTTCTCAACTTATAATAACGCTAAGCTATATGTACATTCGGCTGGAGATCATTAGTGCTATACCGATATTTGCTATTTCACGCACTAATGTCCAACACCAGGACTTGGACCCGATTGATCAATATGTCTAACTGTTGGATACACTTTGTAGTTTTTGTGTCCTATACCTCTAGGACTTGGTCCCGATTTCTCAATCGCAACCAAGTCCGAGCTGGTCGACCGGGGAAATGCCTTGGCCGACAACGACCCATCCAAAGGCCGGCTTGAAGATATTGGGAACGAAAGAAGCGAAACGATAAGAAAACAGTTGATGAAAAATTTAACCCCGGTTGACGCCATGTCGAACAATGAGAAAGTTGTAGCTACTTATGGAACACTTTTGTACGTGATAAACTGATAAATAAGGGACTTGTTGTGTTATATATAGTGAAGGATATTGAAATGTTTAATGCGTATTAGCTTTGCTATTTATATACACAAAATCTATGCAGAAAGTTGACCAATGGCCTAAATTATACTATTTAAATCGATTGAGTGAGGGAATTTTAGTCTAATATTGTGTAGGCCGCCACATTTTGGGAGAGGCTAATTCGTTGAATAAAGTTAACTTGGAACATGAAGACACCACCTAGTTTGGGAAGTTAATTTGTGTACCTGCGTGACTGTGTGCGTAGAAAGAGAGATTCAAATTCACAGAAATTTCAGATTTAATTGCCAAACTTCACAAGAGTAAAAAATTTTGGTTACAAAATATTGCTATAATTAAATTTTATGTCAGCCATTACATTCGTTTTCGCAGAGCATCAAACATGGAAGAAACACTGTAAATTTCATTACATTCTCCCCCATTCCGTTCAATTGAAGTGAACACAACCTTAGTATACAAGTTTAGTCTACAGGTTTAAGTCGGTACTTAATTAACTTTAGTCTACACTGAGTGGAACGTGAGAATGAACCAGAGACGTAGACAAATATGTTGGTTGCTCACGAACCTAAAGGATTGAACACAACATGGGAATGGCCAAACCCACTAAATAAAATCCAAGGGATTGAAAAAAGTAAATTACCCAGCTACACAAGGTATGTACTATACTGAATATATGGACATTTTATATACAGAACATTTATACATGAATACGTGGCATGAAGCTGATAATTATGAACTTGCACTACCATAGTTTCCAAATGACCTGAAAAATGAGATCAGGTTATCATAAACATCTCTCTTTGCATATATACTTAGGAGAAAGTCTATGTGACCATAAGTTTCCAAGTAAAGCATCTCTGGATTTGACTGCAATTCCTTGATAGTGCGCTGCACATCCTGCACGTCTGCTAAAGCATCATTTCCACCGTAGCCCATCCAAAGTGGAAGTGAAGCAGGGATATGACTTAAATCAAAGGTCGGGGCTTTAAGTTGACCGTAAATCTTCAAGTTCTTAATCAATCCATAGTCATATTTCGCGAAAGTACCTTTACGTATCACTGATGAGAAGAAAAACAAACTTACTAGACATTAGCAGCAGAAAAAAGAGTGGACAACCAACATATTCAAATAATTGAAGTTATCATCTCTTCTCCTTAAAGAGTGTAAGGCAGCTGAGAGAAGATCTTCCAATTGCCAGGAAACATCTACTGGCCGAAGGAAACATATGGTGCCAAAACAGAGATTTAACCATACAGAGTCCACCAAATTCAAAAGTTTTTAAAAAAAAACCTTCCGTACGGCCAGACCATGTATCATAAGTCTTAACAAAGATGATAATTACAGTAACAAAGAAACATCTGCAATGACAGATCCAACTTCCACAAAAACAACTTTGATATCAGTTCCTTGACAAACGAAACCCAAGCATACCCATATCTTTGATCACAAAATTTCACTTCCAACATAAGTAAACTTTGTTAGATGAAGCTGAACTGGTATATATCCGAAGTTAAATACACAAACAAAACCAACATACCCATATGTCGCATTTGAAAGTAAGGTTCAGGGAGGGGTATATATATGCAAACCACGATACTTCTATGATTAGTAGAGAGGTTGGATCCTTAAAAACTCTTGGCTTTTAAAAACAATCTAGAATATTTTTGGAAGATATTGAATAAAATTACAGACAGTGTGAGTGGTAAGATGAAAATCTGATAAAGCAAAAGACATGGCATAGCAAAAACAGAAAAAGCAGCATAATAGCATAAAAGGTACAATTTAAATATTTGGAAAATACTTGCTGACGAGTAATGACCACCTAACACACTCAAACAGCCCCCAACCATTCTAAAACCTCTCAACCCCCAACTGGATGACTCTCAAACCCTACTAACCTGATCCACCTAATTTGCCGACACCTAGAACTAAATCGAATGTTGACAACAAAAGCATAAACTATAATGAAAGAAGAAATGTAATTTTCTCGTAACCAGAAAATGATGTCATATAGTCATATTTAATTCCTTTTTCCACTCACAGTCAGAAACCAGTATACGGATATATATTTAGAAAAGCATAATAGGGTGTCAACTGTCGGAGAAGTGTAGCAGTATGAAGGAGCTATTTAGATAATGGCAGAGGAAAGAACAAAATTATATCTTATTCAGTAGCTTCAGAATTACTTTTAAGAGTAACACATATGCTAGAAAGTCTTAGGACCATACTCTGGAAAAGATGCTGCAAATTCTTTGCTGATGACGGGTGAGGTTCATTATCAAGATAGAAGTCCACCCGAGAGCCATTAAAGCAGCAGTTTTTTCCTGACAAATAATAGAGTTGCCAAAGTAAATGTTAGACTTTTTAACCAAAACGAATTAGCTTGAGACAAAACAGTCATGTACGACATTTGACCATGAGAAGCGAGTTATTTTAAAAACAATTTCAGCAAGATAACCTGAAAATATTTGTTGAAGTTAGTAGAAAACTTGATGCTGTTAGGATACAAATTTATATTATATGAGAATAAGTCGGACACCAGATGTCATACCTTAAAGGACCAACCATGTGCAACCTTTATTTGTATATAAAGATATAAGTTCAACTTAGCGATAAAATAAAACTAAAATAGGTCAAGGAAGATAATAATAAACAGTAAATAGAATAAAGTCATGTGTATTATAGACAACTGGGATAACTAGACATCGGTTGTGAAACCATAGCGAGACACATGAAGTACTAATTGCTTTAAAATTTGACCTCTTCGATAATAGACCTGATTATGTATATCATGCATAAATAGATGTGCCGGAGAGGAGATGAATCCTCTGTTATCTATGGAGATTTCAATCGTGGCACTAGACCTCGGATGTTAACCACACCGGAGACATGTGAAGTACTGATTACTTTATTACCTGACCTCTTCAATTATACGCCCGATCATTTATATTTTGTGTGAACAGATGTGGTGGAAAGGAGATGAATCCTCTGTTATTTATGGAGATTTTAATTGTGGAAACTGATCTCTACTACTGGATGGTTATATAAAATAACAGGAACTGGCCTTTTAAGATCACAGATTTTCTGCATAAGCTGAGTACACAATAACCTATATGGACATGTCTGGCTACATCTGGACTATAAGGGGTCACTGATCTAAGGTCCATAATCTGTGTTTGCAAACCATATATATAAATAGCTAACATCCGTAATAGTGATCTTCATAACCTTAGAAAGAAGAATGAAAAGCATGTACATGATAACATATTCTGGCCTTCAGGAAGCTGCTTTATATTACTACTTGTAAGTTGGGTGATAGTTTTGAGAAAATCTACTCTACTGATATTAAATTTGTTGAAGCCTGCCGAAAGGAACTTTTACTCAGTGAAAAAATTCATCACTCTATTCCATGCTAATGGGATCAAGAGTAAGAAAAAGATCTAACCTGTGATGGAAGCTAGCAAGTCACCACAGTCGACATTGGAGTCGCACATCATATCCATCACTCTAGTGCCAAAATCACTGAATAAATTACGAAACAAGTTTACTTAAGTGCAAATTTAGCCTGACAAACATAATCAAAATTCAAACATGTAGCGATATCTGACCTTTTAAAATTAAGTTGATGAATTCCTAGATCAACCATAATCTGAAAAGAGAAAATCAATAACATCAGCATTTCCAAGAAGGCAGAAATCATTTTCAAACAGATAAAGGAAATCTACCTACCCCATCAAGATGCATAAAGACCATATCACGAACAAAAGGAGAAGTGATATGATCTAAATATGATATAGGACACAGAAGGGCAGCAGCTGCCACCATATTTACTATCTCTGGCTGAGTAAAGGCAGCCAAAGACATAATTGTTCCCTGTAAGTATTAAACAAGTGTTGGACTAGAACAACATATAAATAAGGAAATTATCAAGTGAACTCTGAAGATGTTTAGACCTGCGAATGTCCAACAACAAGTACTTTGGAATTTGTGATAGCATTCACATAATGGATCATCTCTGCAAGATCGAAAAGAGCCAATTCCTCCCAACTCCAGTCCCAGAATTCCTAACATCCAACCAGAGCACAAGAATAGAATAAAATACTATAACGCATTTCCTTTGAACATATGAAAACGGCCATGAAGAAAGAAGTACATGCAGAAGGAAATAAGATGACAGATTTAAGACATCCAAAGCACATCAAACAGCACACACTAGGAGCCTATGATTTCTCTTACTCCACTGATTCAATGGTGTCAGTCTGTCACTACTACATGCTCTAAAAACGTAAGAAGTTTACTGAGATATGGTTGGTACAGATTACTGTAAGCATAGAAATAGGAAATGTTCAAGAGCTCTTGCATTTATCTGAGAAGTATAAGGATTAACTGCATTAAAAAGTACATTGCCCATGTTCAAAGTGGAATACCAAAAGACAATATCATTCTATGAATCAGTGTCACCGCCTAGGCATGCCATTTGAGTGATAAACAGTACATCAAGGTACCAGTATACAATTTGTGACATGTACACTTAGTTGGGACCTATTTTCAGTTGTGGAACCCGCAGAATTAGTTATATGATAAGCATCACTATCATTCATACATTAAAGCTTATTATATAACTGTAAACCCTAATTTATTAATTCGTAATACAAGTACTTGGAGATCTGGTGATTGTGTTAGTAATTCGTAATTAAACGTAGAAAAGTATCACAAGTGGTATCAGAGCACTATATCCTCATGGGACCTCCAACGACGGTGCAGCGAGTAGAGTTAATCGAAGAGAAGATGGCGTCAATTGAAAATGAGTTGAAAGAGATCGTCTCACAAACAGTGGATAAGGCGATGGAGGCTATGAGACACTCGTTGACCCAAGTGATGATGGAAGGGCAAGCTACGGCTACAAAAAAATTGGGGGCAGAGCTAGAATCGATGACAGGAAGATTGGAGGGGCGAATGAATCGCAGTAGAGAGTACCACGAGTCGTTAATCAACTCGATGCGGAACGAACAAATCAAATTCCAAAACGAGGTACATTCCACCCTTACGAACCTTCATACTGTGCAAGTTCCAACACCTAAAGATACTTAGTTCTAGTACACTTTTTATTGAATCATAATTTAACATGACATACACTATGCATTTTGTGTTAAGAGAATAACATTGTTGTCACTACAAGTGAAAAGTAATAATATATTTGCTACACTAGTTTGTAAGCTCACACTACCAACTATGCACCCTTACCTACCTCTAGTAATATATGGATGGTTATGGTGAATCAATTATCACATCACAGTTTGCCAAATGATGTATGCAGTAAAGCTATGCTAAAGTATTTTGTTCAGATCACGCACTATACATGTGCCCTTATGATATTTACTACATCAACAAAAGAATTTCATAACTTTGCCCTGGATCATGTCCAAGGATTCTAAACAAAACCAAATTAGATATAAGTATAAGTTATTTCTGTAATTGTACCTTGTCTCCCACTGATAAAGTTGCATGACCATGACTCCAGTGTGTCCCTCGAACATTTCCAACCCAAACATCAAAACCTTGATCAGCAAGAATGAAGCCTAACGATTCATCCGGGGAATTCAGGAACCAAGAATCACCACCCTACTTCAGTTCAAAACATTAAACTAATTCATGCGAGTAATTTAAGTCGAAATCTGCAACTCCATATTATAAAATTATGCACACACACAATCATACACATACGCACACATTACTGCAATAATATTTAGTGCACAATTAACATTCTTCAAGTACAAATTGAATCAGAAAAAGGCATTATGTGGCTAAAGGATCATGCCAGTCGAAGAACAGATAATATCAGTCTTTTACATATATAGTTGGCATACAGAGAAACAGCAGTCAAAAGGAGCTTTGCAGGTCTCCTTGATGCTGTGTTGTAGGGCAAAGATTGAACTTTTCTGAAGCAGTAATGTACAAAGTGGCAGAGACTCCAAATTTCCATGTAAGATTAAGCTTTCTACTCGTCTTCTTTCACGGTATCTCTCATCCGGTTTAAAGGTCAAGTATAAAGTTTTCTTCCGGTTAGCTGTTTAGTCATAAATAAGTCCAGTGAAGCCAGCAGAAACTGCTCTTTTTTTTAATTAATCATTATGAGAAGTGATTAAGTTTGTAATTAGCAATTTTGTTACATTTCCATATTCCCAGATATCTGATGGCTAAATTACAAAGTGTGACTTCAAATTCCACATTTCTTCATTTTTGACGTTTTTTTACTGCGTAATAGGATCCAATCAGCAAATACAATAAGCTAAAATGGATATTATGATATTAGTACCGATATTTCGATTTACATGACTACGGACATGATGAAATAGGCATATAAATATTACTACATCTAAACCAAATTACATCTTCAACCTTACGAAAACAATAGTAAGGAAACTTTACCATAAAGAGCCCGTGGATAAGCAGAACTGGAGGACCATTACCCCCTCTTAATTTACGAATTCTAGATGACACTCTCTGAAGACCCAACATAAATCCATCTTTTGTTTTAGTCTGCAAAAGTAACGCATCTTGTTAACCTATATATGAACCCAAAAGATTGTAGTTAAAATGAAATACATGAATGAAATACATGAATGAACCTAACACATCAAGACATTCCTCAAAAAAATTAATAGGATTGCTCGAAAATTCGGAACATACTAATTCAACAATAAATATAATTTCCCCCTTTTCCTATGCCACCTTATATTTTTACTAATCGCAATCGTGTACTCTGCATACTATTTACATACAGGCTTGCGAAAACACTTTTCGCAGGTGAGAACAATTGTTTTGCATAACACTTACGGTACATATTTTACTTCACAAATCGAAATTTATCGAAAATTTATAGAGATAATAATAATGAAGGATAGTAATTACGGAATGTTCGGAGCAAGGGTAACCAGAAGGTTCGATGAGATGAGAACACAAACTAGTGGTCACCGTCGATCGGCTCCGGCAAGTTTTTGAAATTCCGGCCAAATCGCCGGCGTATGTAAGTTTTGGAGAGATGGTTAGGGTACAAATAACCACCGCCAGAAACGCCACCGGAATCATATTTGCCGGCCGATCAACGGGAAAAGAGAAGACCGGCGAGCAGTTTATGTGTCCTATCCGATTTCCCCCAGGTTATGCAAGTAGGAAAGTCAACAAATTCTATTTATAACTTTTATTTATATCCACGTCAGCGGATAACGAGAAGCATTAAAAAAAAGAGAATTTATTGAATATACCATCATTTGCATTTAGGTTTGCAAATATACGGTATTTAGGAAATGTTTGCATTTATACGGTCTTCTCTACCTTCTTTGCAATTTTACAAATACAAATGACCGACTTCCCCCATTGTCTTCCCCTTCCCCAAACTCCGCCGCCCCCCACCCCACCGGCGACTACCCACCCCCCGCCCCCTTCCCCTTCCCCTTCCCCTTCCCCCGCCGCCCCCTTCCCCGAACTCCGACGTCGGGGCCGCAGGCCTATCAGACTCGGTGTCAAGTGTGAGGATAGGCTTACTTATAAAGGTGCTGGAGTTGACATTGAAGCTCTGAGATTGGAAGATGGTGCGGGTATACGATCGATCTTGATTGTGTTTCTGTGAGTATTGGTGTTGTTTCTATAAATATTGCTACTTGAAACCATCTGATTAAACAACTTTTATCACAACAACTTCAAATTCACTCCAGCATTGAAGATAGATAAATATATAAATAGTATAAATGTGTATAGATGAGAGAGAGAGTGAAATGATGGAGGAGGAGTAGAGTTTTGAAACAGAGAAAGAAAGAGACAGAGATGGTTCGACTTACGTCACTGGAGAGGGGTAGAAGATTAAGATGGTAATGCAAGACTAAAAATAGTATTTTTGCAATTTTTAAAGAGAAATTTGTATTTTTGCAATTAAGATGGTAAATTTGTAAATAGCTTTTCTTAGTAAAAGTAAAATTGCAAAAAATTACTTTTGGTAATATATTTATCAAAAAAGCTCAAAAAAAATGCTAGATATTTTGAATGATTTTCAAATATTTTTTTAAATATTAATATGTCATTTATATAATTGGTAATTTTTGACAATAATATGGAATTTCGCATATATTTATATATGCATTTACAAATTAAATTAATTATTTATTATGTTATATCATTCAATTTTTTTAAAAGAAAAAGTATTTAAAACATGTAACACTACTCAAAAAATAAATTACTTCAAAGTAAAGAGATAGAATCTCGATTAACTTTTCTTCGAATACATACAACAGGTACGCATAGGAAATTAGTAGCGTGGTTAAATCTTTCGGAAAATTTACTCAACATGTCGTTAAAGGATATGTTAACATATAGGGTCGTTTGAGAAATCTTACTTTTTTAGAAATAAGTTACTTATTCTGGAAAAAAGTTAGGAAATATGTACTTTTTTCTAAATAAGTAACTTATTTTTGCAAGATTATGAATATTAAACTCCACATACACATATTTTCTTAAAACTCCACATACACATATTTTCTTAAAAAAATGTATGTAAATACAAATTTTTTTCCGAAATAAGTAATTTATAAGCTCCTTGACAGAATTGCCAAACGGGCTCATACTCTACTCCGTAAAACTTTCTTTCGTATTGTTATTAAAATCAAAATCACTAGCTTATAATCTATGCCGAAGGTAGGGATTACTTTTAATTTTTTATAATTTGCTTAGTGTAATTTATACTATATTATTATAAGCAAATTAGAGATCTTTTGTAGTTTGGTTAACCAAACAATTCATAATCTTTAGATCTTTAATTCAGATGTAATCTATACTATCTATACTATATTATTATAAGTAAATTAGAGATCTTTTGTAGTTTGGTTAACCAAATAATTCATAATCGTTAGATCTTTAATTCAAATAGATCATGATCGTTAGATACAACAATATCAAAAGTTGTTATATACAAAGATCTAAGGTTCGATTCCCGCAAACAATAATATTTCTTTCTAAATAACATTAACTTTTATTTTAAAATATAATCTTACAATAATTAATATATGAGAAAAATGGTCTTACAGTTAACTGTAGGGAATTTCCTAAAGTTAACCCATCAAAACTACGTAGTTTTGATGGATTTTTTTTATTTAAAAGGGCCCCGTAGGGGCATTATTGATTCTGCATATGTGTCACAATCTTAATGAAGTAGAACCTCGATAAATGAATATTCGATAAACGAATAACCTAATCAAATGAATAATTTTTTCCGATCCCGACATAATAGAGATAGTGTATTTTTGACCTCGATAAATGAATAATCTCGATTAATGAATAAAATTTTCCGGTCCCGAGCGTATTCATTTATCGAGATTTAACTGTGGTTAACTTTTGGAGAATTTCCTAAAGTTAACTATGGGAACATATACCCAAAAATATAACACTATATCGTCTAATCACTAACAAAATATAATAGAAATCTGTATACAACGAATAATGACCGTTAGATTTTTAGTAAAAAATCAGAACCGTTAAATTTAATGATTAGATAAATAATATGTTTAAATTAATTTACTAAAATTTCAAGGTTCGAATTCTCTCAACGACATATTTTTTTTAAATTTTATAATGTAAGTTTTAAACAACATAATTTTTGTAACACCCCCAGATCCGGGGTCAGGGATCCAGTCGTTACGGTCTAAATTTCCATCCAATGTGCTTGAACTTGGATCAATCATAAATTAAACTACAATCTTACGACCCAACACAACAACATAAACACACCCGTTATAGTCCCAGAGATGAAATCAGAGTAATTACAATATTATTAATCACATGATTGAGTTCTTACAATCCAAAAGATTTACAATTTAATCATTACATTCTCATTGCCATCCATTTGTATATGCCATAGAATAAATACACTGATACTCGAAAGCTAACATCTAGCCTACCAATAGCTTCTTACTCAGAAGTGGCAGCTATGATCTCAACGGTAATCCTCTGACGGCTAGCACTGGCTTGCACCGGTTGTCCCTTGCGCGGGCCACAAGATCTAGCTGTTGTTGTGATATAAAATTAAGCAAGGGTGAGCCATAGCCCACCAACAATAATATAAACTGAGTGACAACAATGATATATATATCAAGTCAACAATATCGTTGAAACCATATGCCATGCATTAACGAACATAGAGCCAATATCATATAAAAGATGAAGTTACCAAGTAACTCAAAAATATATCTTTGCAGACATATCTGTTTTGCAATGATATGAGCAAGATATCGACATTTATCACAAAAGAGGAAATTGCAGGAAAGAGGTTGCAATTTCAGTTTAAACATCTTTTTCACTCTGTCAACACAAATAGTGTTGCAGGAAATTTCAAACTTTGAAATGTGAACTAATACGGGAGCATTGCCGCGCCAGATGCCCTAACATTTACGATGATCAGTCGTATGTCATGCATCTCATCAGTCGTTCTCTACATGTAGAAGGTAGCTCCGACGGATCGCCCGCCCTCTGGAACTCCTGGCCAACGGTTGGGCCATTGCTGGGCCGGCGCCACTCGGCCACTTACGCAGCTCCTAGTTCGTTTAACATCCATCACTTTGAAACGTAAAGTTCGTCCCCCTTTCCCCAAGTATAGTACTTGTTGATAAGACTCCACAAAATAGTCGTATCTAGTTGGAAAGGAAAATTCACCAATATTTCCCAAGCTGCTGCTTGTTAATGGATACCAACTTGTTCCAACATTCTTACCCCATGAATAATGAGTGGGTACACAAAATTCCATGGATAATAGCAACCAAGTTGCGAATGAAACGAATAGTTTATGACCGGGCAGTCACAAGATAAATAACATTTCTCAAGTAAGGTTCCCTTATTATTTGAGAGACAGGATTGAACGAAGAATAGAGTTTTGAGAACCTTCCTTGATATAATAATATTAAATAGGCTCAGAGGAATGTACATTATACTCGAAGGTCGAAGGTAATATCCGAGGGAAGATAAATCATTTCTAAATGAGTTAGAAGAATTACATAAATATTCCAAGGAATATTTATTAAGTCAAAAATATTGAAGGAATGATCTTAGTATAAGTATTACTCGGAATCATCCTCGAATAAATATCCAAAAATGATATTCATTAAATGATTAATGAATATTTAACTTAATAATACTTATCTCGAATGAATATGCGAAATAATATTCATTGAATAAATAGTGAATGTCCAAGTTAATAATAATTAACAAATGAACATGACTCGAATGAGTATTCAAAATAATATTCACTGAATAAATAATGAATATTCAAATCAATAATAATACTTATCAATTAAATAAAATCCGAACGAATATTCGAAATAATATTCACTGAACAAATAGTGAATATTCAAAGTAATAATAATATTTATTGAAGAATTAATTATCAAATGGATAATTGAGATAATATTCATTGAATAAGCAATGAATATTTAAATTAACAATATTTGGCGAAGGAATAACTCTCAAAGGAATATTCGAAGTAATATTCAATAATTGAATCGACTTTAATTGAATATTGAAGGTAATATTTATTGTCAAAAGAAAGCTCAAGTGAATATTTAAAATAATATTTATTAAATAACTTGAGTTCGAATGAATGTTCAAAATAATATTTATAAATTATATAAGGTTCGAATGAATATTCAAAATAATATTCATGATTAATCTCAAAGGAATATTCAAATAATATTCATCAGATTATTGGTGGGAAATATTTACTTAAATATTTCCTTATGAAAATAATCTCGATATATCAAGAAATACCGACTCCCGGTCTATAATCAAAGAATGAGATTCATATGCCCTTCTCTAAGGGTCTTAGCAATATCCGGCTTATAACTGATTATTCACTATCTAGCTTATAAGCCAACAATAATTCAGGGAACAAGTGTATCAATTATAACTTGAAAGTAGGCATGCATGCTATGACATATGTAAACAGAAAACATATATATATATATATATATATATATATATATATATATATATATATATATATATATATTATCACAACAACAGCCCTTAAAAAGGGGGATTTGAAACTTGCCTGGTAATCCTGTGTGGGTAGAGGTAGTGGTAGTGTGCCCTGGGTCTGCTCGGTGATCTATAAACAATCAGAATATTCAGGATTAATCACTCAACACTCTTTAAAAGGCCAAGTATAAACTTCACTTAAGCCGAATCATGCTTTTAAGTTATCTCGTTATGCACCTCTCGGTGTAACTCTTTTTAACCTCGTTTTGACCCGACATTTGTTCGTTATTACGACTCGTCATTACACTTACACTTGCTATATACTTAAGTCATATAAGTGCTAAGGTAGGTCGTTCACGAACCAAGATTGTACCTCGAGTTTTATCGCCCGTTTTCTAAGTGATTTACCAAAGTTATAACGAAGTGTACTCTTAAGGGGTTCGTTCGCGTTTAACCTTGATTCGAACATTTTTATAAAATCGGAAAACGATCCGTTTGACATGTAGTTTTCTCTCACACCTTAATTTTTATCTCTAGTATTTAAAAACCAAGATTCAAAACTGTATTAATAGTGGCAAGGAGGTTCAATTGAAATTACGAACTCGTAGTTACGGTTTCGAACCATTTTTACGATATTTGCCATAACTCTTAAACCGTAAGTCCGTTTGTTTCGATTCTTTCTCCAAAACGATCTATGACTCGAGATCTACAAGGGTGGGTTAACTATTCATCAAGATCAGAAACTTACACCAACTGTTAAAACCGAATTTTAATGGTTAACGAATTTTCGGCATTACGACGGCTATAAATCGAACGTTCCAAAATTCATAACACCAAAACCAAGCTACACCGGGCACCATACATCTTATAATCATATAATCCATCTTACAAGACCAAGATCTACTGACTTTATCATCATAATCATCATCATACTTAGATCCATTAACAAATTACATAATCATGCTTATAAGATCATCTTAATCATCACTAATCTAACAATCACCAAGAACATCCATAAAACATAAAGTAGATCTAGGGTTTATGAGGGTTATACCTTCCTTGGAGGATGTAGAGACCTTACTAAGCCTTGATTGATCCTTGTACAACCTTAACCAAGCTTAATCTAACAAGAAACATCAATAATATACTTAGAGATTTTCGGAGTTTCTATAACGCAGTTGAAAGATCATGAAAAACGAGGGCCTTACCGATGTTTTCTGGACAAGGCTTCTAAAGGAGATTTATAGAGCATCTAACCAGATTTCCAAAAAGCTAAAAAACACCAAATTACATTGAGTAATGAAGGAGATATGGCCGTTTGAAAATCATCACAGAAACTGTCAACAATCTGGATAGTTTGCTTCTTTAACTTTGGGAGGTGATTTGCCTAGGCTATACTACTTGGATTGCTATGAAATTTGGAGCGAATATTGCCCATGGAGTGGAGTGGTTGTGGTTCAAATTTGGTGATTTTATCATGGATAGAAATGGAGATATAAATTTTCTTCTTTGAGGTGTTCTGCTGGGTAGTTGCACAGGATGGAGAGAAAATGGAGTGCTTGGCTTGTCTCTAGCTCTTGTCCTTGCCAAATGAATTATTGCAGATAATATCTTGTATAAAGCTACTTTAATAAAGTGCTTAGGTCATGGATGGTGTAAATTGGATGGATAATTGTTGGCTTATAAAGGAAGATAAGAAGAATAAAGCTAAGTACTTGGTTACTCTTCCAAGTATGCTAGTTGATTATGTAACTACTTGGTTACTTGCCTTCATCCACTTGCATAAGTAAATATCTTGCTTCCCGGCTTATTTCTTTGTCCGTTTATTGCTCAATTCGATTGATCGTTCAAAAGAATATCTCAAGGATTTCTAGTTAGGGTTTTACCGGAAACCTCCTTAATATTAATACTATCATTCTTAATTCTCCTTAATAATTCTTGAATTTAAATCCCTTAAATCTCTTAAATAAATCCTTAAATCCTTCAGTGTCCTGGAAAATCTCGGAGAAAATAAAAGTGCTATTTTTCTGAATTTGATATCGTTTACATACACTCATTTCGTCCACTGACCATCAATACGAACTCAGAAATCCGTTCTGAATACTTCTATATAGTATTGTCTAATAATATTCCAACTTCCACCAAAAACACTATTCACGTATGGAAACACTATTCACGTATGGAAATACTATTCATGTATGGAAACACTATTCACGTATGGAAACACTATTCACGTATGCACTTAATCCAAATAAGAAAAGTTTTAATTCTACCAAAAATTTGGGGTTCTTACAGTCTCCCCTCCTTAAAAGGATTTTGTCCCGAAATCAGGTAGAAGACAATTGGGTACTTGTTGGTTATTTCACTTTCCAGTTCCCCAGTTAATCCTTAATGAATCCCAATCCTTTTTCAGCACATCTTACTAGCGCTACAATACATCCTTTATCCTCTTCCATTAATCTCTGCTACTTTTCGTACAACACACTATCCGGGTTATGCCCTTACCCAGTCATATATTATTACCCTTATTGGTATCTGCAGTGACTTTGGTATCACTATTACGCTGCGAATTCGGAGATAACCTCGCTCGTACCATGCATTTCCTGATCGCTTTTATCTTCGCAATCTCGGTCAATATATAAAAATAGAAGGATTTATTGAGAGATCACTATGATCAATGAACATTTGTTATATTGCATAGTTAGCACAGAAGGGGGCCAGCCTTTAGTACTTGACAAGCAATTAAACAATTAATGGTATTCTACTTAGACTTCTATCACACAGACAGGTAGTCACGTAGCAGTACCTCCCCTCCTTAAAGGGTTGTTCTTCTCAATTCAAAAAGAAGATGAATAAGAGAGAAGAAAAGAAAAGAGTTCCAAGGAATTATAGAAAATTCTCAGGATTGCAAAATATCATACTTAGAATTTACCTCTGAATGATAGAGGTTCATCAGAGAAAAGAAATAATTGCACTCGTATCAAATAATACTTTATCGTACTCTCACGTGTCAAATATTCTTGCTGCTCTGTCCATCGTCCTATGAACCTATACTCTTGTTCAATATTAGCAACACTTACTTTTGGAAATCCTTTAACCTCCCAGGTTAACCTTAGATTTCTCGTTTGACGTCGTTGTTACTGACGTTCCACGCCACGCTACTAGCTCTTTTACACTTGTAATACTTAACACTATCAGGTCGTCATTCCGAGAGTTCGTCAGAGAACCCATTCATTAATCCATTCATAGCATTTCTTGTTTCATGTTCCATAGTTACTTTCCAATCTTTTCTTTATCCATCACATCCGTCTTATTGTCTGATTCTTATTCACCTCTGTTTTTTACCTCCACTATTATCTCATTAACAAAACGTCCTTTGTACTTGGCACTTTCTTATTCGTATCCCGTCACATTTACTCAATAATCATCACATTCGTGGGGTTAACTTTCCTTTGTTTAACCATCCAAATTCTAACTTTCTCGATTCATGAATCTCCTTATTACTCGATCAAGTTATTTCCTTGAATCCTCCCAGCTTAAAGGGAGTTGATCTGTATGTTTCTTATGCTTTCAATTTCAACTATAATCACCCTATGAACCATCATAGCCTAATCATTTATTTCCAATACCACGTCGTTCCAAAATTAAACCATCTGAAATAAACCTTGACAACTTCTATAATTAGACTCGATATGATCTATTCCTACCAACTTGTCTCTCATCACTAGCTCTTTTCTATCCGCGATTTTCAGACCAAGTCATATATCTACCTGCTCATACTCTATCATCTGTCGAGCATCTGCGTTTCACTGGTGTAGCCTTGCCGCATGAAACACGCTATGACCATGTTATAAGTTTTGGGGTAAAGCTGGTTCGTATGCCAACTTCCGAACACTTTTAAACTCTCAGATGGTCCAATGAATCTCGGGCTCAACTACCCTTCTCTCCAGATCTCATTAATTCTTTCCACGGGACACCTTTAGCCTCATGGACCTCTAACCTCATATTCCCTACCTTGTTTGCGCAGAACTGCACCAACATAAACTTGTTTATCATTCATCAACATGCCATTTAGCTTATCAATAGCATCACCATTTTTATTCTTGCATCGTCATCTAATTTCTTAGAAGAATCACCACTACATTAATGTAGTCCTTTGCTGAATCATTATCGTTTGTCGTTTACATAGCGCTTTAATAGTCATTCATACGGGTTCCCTAATTGTTGGATCAAAATCCTCTAGGAAGACAAAATAATCACTATTCCCTATCCACGAGGGTCACTTCCTGAACTTGACGTAGATAATACATGAAGCAAACAAAATCGCAGCTATGACAGGTCGATGAAATTATTAATCTTATATCTTCAGTAGAAGACTGGAAGCTTAACGGTTCACTTAATCAATTTCGAATCATGGTCGTGGTTTACCTCAAATAGGATCTCCTAATGCAGGCAATATGCTTAGGACGACATCAGGAATCGAATGTTTAGTTAAACTATTCTTATGGTTGACTCTTGCACCAATATCAGAAGGAATGTAAATCCTCCACCACATTATGACCTTCAAGGTCCTTCTCAATATCATTCTGTTTCTTTGGTATGAGCATTCATAATTACTCCTTTATACTTAAAGTGTCGGCCACCTCATTGGCCTTTCCTGATAATAATAATTCCTTGTAATCAATGTTTTTTGGGCTTATTCTAACTTAAATGTTTATACCGCATTCACATCACTGCTGGTTGAAAGTATTTTTACTTAGACTCTACTGAAGGAAAGAAAATATATATCATTCTTTTTCCATAAGTCATTGCTCCCACCTTTCCGTGTGGACTTTATCACAGTTACTCCCAATCATACCTAGGATATTTCATCTCTTAATTCTTTCTTGTTTTAGGATAATCTTAACCTTTATTGGTTCCATCCGTAGTTCCTCATGGTTCACACATGCCTCCTCTAGCATTATTTGTATTATCATGTCATACTTTCCCCATCAAACTTCCATTATGGAAACTCAGAGTATCACCTTTTTCCTTGTAAGGTTTCTTAGGTCATCCTCATTATTTTCCCTATATATTAAAGTGTCATTAATCAATCATGTACAATCCCGTCTAGGTACTTTCCGAAACTCCCTTCAATAACTCCTTAAGGTTATTGTTGCCTTGGTCTATCCAAATTATATCCTCTAAATTCACAATGTCTTAATTAATGTTAATGCCATCCTTTGAGCATCCCCCAGGGTTCGTTTCCATTCCTGGATATTCTATTCTCAATTCTACTTTCAAGAAATACTCACATCCTTCAGTTAACAATCGAATCATATATCCTTAATAAGGATATCTACTCATTCATTCTTATTCTAATGGTCTGCACATATCTTCATGCTAAAATTTCTTTCAAACTGATATTGTTTTGTATAGTATTTTAGAGACAACATACGCTAATCTATCTTTCTCACAAAAATTTGGTAACGGTAGCAAGGATCTTCTAGAAGATATTGGTCGTGTTCAACGTGAATCTCTTAGTACTTATTACCCTTCTTAAAGATATTGAGGTTCAGACAACATTTATGCATCATACTGCACCAATTCTAATAATCTTTGATCATTTCTATATACTTAGATTGATCTTCTGTCTCAGTGGTAATATATCCATTGTATTTATAATATCCCAACATCATGTGTCTCAAATCGCCATACTTCTATTCTTACTCAGAATCTGGTCAACCATATACACATGAATCACTTCACCTTATATCTAAAAGCTCTCGCGGTCGGTGCTTGGTTAAAAGCAACCCCGCTTAGTCCTGACATCACTGGTCTGGTCACTTAATAATCCTTTGTGACATGGCCACAACTGGCCACACTTAAAATATATGAGTTTAGGGTTAACAAACAGCATTACTCTGCTAGCAATCGCTGGCATAGTGCCTCCTTCCTCCATAGCGAAGATAATTTATCCGGGTAAGTTACGCTTAATATGCTTCTTCCCGTGTATTCCTAAACTTCTTTTTCTCCATCCGGTGTGCTACCTAAGCTTAACACTTTTCGTATAATAACCTTTTTATTTAAGTCAATTCCGGAACTTCTCAGTCCGTCTTGGTCCTTTTATACATTCCCTCTTTACCGTCTAACCTCAACTTCATCAATTAATTTTTTATAATCATTTGTAATGCTCAGGGTCTGTCCATCAACCTATATGATGGTTACCTTACCCAATCTACAGGGTTAGCTTCGATTTTCACTCTCTTCGGTGACGTTCTCTGATAATCAGAAAGACAAGGTTTACCACAATTTGTTGACTTTCTTTCCAAAAGCAGGGAAATTTTGGTCAATCTACCCCTTCACTGGTAACACTAAGGAGATCAATTTCAATACCTGAAGAACAGTTCTATGAACACCCAAACAGGTAAATTCGTAAGCAGTTATAATAACAGAATGTTTGACATAAGGTTGGAAGTTTAACCACGAGAAAGGAACCAAATATATACATCCCATAGAAGGGAAACTAAAAGTTTCAGACTGAATCATGCCACTTCTTCCCGATACGTATTCGTCCTAATAGTCGATACTACCAAATATCAGTCTACCTAACCACTAGTCTCAAAAGGAACACTACCGTCGAAGTTAGCCGTTCCATAAAATTTGGCACTACCAAGGCCATTCAAATCTGGTGAACCGTGCTATCTGAATGCATCCACAATTACTCTGACGTGCTGCATACGCACATCACCTTAAACCTGTATGAGACGTATTATAATATATCGCAATGTCTTCCTCCTTCCAGCTGGCAATGCCAATGCTGGGTCGTCATTAATTTTATCTTTAGCTCCAGGAAGATTTTTCTCACATCTTTCTGTCTATTCAAAATTCTTAATCCTTTGTTGGTGTGGTTGGCCTTTCTCAATTGAAACTGCCTTTAACTCGGCGAGATCAACCAATACTACTCACTATTGATCGCATGTCCTAATAACTGAACTTAATACTTTGCTAGAATTCCTACTTTGAGAACTTGGCAGGCACTTGCTTCTTTAGACTTCATCTTTAAAACATTTTCCATTACTTCTTAACCACTGATCGGGTTACTTGATCCTTTTATGGTTCAGCGTCAAATGAACATTTCCTTAAATAGAACCACCTCATCAATCTTAATTTGACTTCATAAATTATAACCTATGAAATCTGCTTTCTCATGGCGAATTACCGTTGACAATATTTGCACTGATCTATCTATCAAATAATATGGCACTTGTTGCTTCTATCTCAACTGCTTCAGAAGACTCTGCTCCCTGTCCTACATCGATGTCTTTGATAATCATGTATCATTCTACTCTTTTCTCATTAATCTGAAAGTCTCTAAGGATTCTTATCTATCCCCATATAAAATCTCAAGGAATTCTTCCAATCCATCTTACTTGCTGGTACCACTTTCAGTAGTCCGCTATGAATCCAATATGCATCTATAGTTCTTTTAATAATATCTCTGTTCTTTACGCTCACTTCTCTGAGCACGATTCCTTACTCTTACGGTCTTTCTATCTGCAGCCTTTATTTCCTCAAGGGTAAAATCCCTATCCTTAACAGGATTCTTTTCCTTAGCTGAAACCTCCTCAGGGTCTCAGTAAGGTACTCTATCGAATCCACAATCCAATCGTCCACATATAATAAAGCATCCTCGTGCTGTTGCTCGTAAGCCTCAAGGTCCGTCGCCTTACTCGTCGATACGATATCGAGCTAAGTTACTATCATGATATTTAAGAGTTCCCATAAGGGTTATATATGTCAGTAATACATTATGTAGTCCGACTATGAACTTGGCAAGAGTTCTAATTATCTTAGTGAATTTATTGTTTTAACGTCGCATCATCTCTGGGATTTATAACGTAACTCTCTGATACCATTTCTGTAACACCCCTAGATCCGGGGTCAGGGATCCAGTCGTTACGGTCTAAATTTCCATCCAATGTGCTTGAACTTGGATCAATCATAAATTAAACTACAATCTTACGACCCAACACAATAACATAAACACACCCGTTATAGTCCCAGAGATGAAATCAGAGTAATTACAATATTATTAATCAAATGATTGAGTTCTTACAATCCAAAAGATTTACAATTTAATCATTACATTCTCATTGCCATCCATTTGTATATGCCATAGAATAAATACACTGATACTCGAAAGCTAACATCTAGCCTACCAATAGCTTCTTACTCAGAAGTGGCAGCTATGATCTCAACGGTAATCCTCTGACGGCTAGCACTGGCTTGCACCGGTTGTCCCTTGCGCGGGCCACCAGATCTAGCTGTTGTTGTGATATAAAATTAAGCAAGGGTGAGCCATAGTCCACCAACAATAATATAAACTGAGTGACAACAATGATATATATATCAAGTCAACAATATCGTTGAAACCATATGCCATGCATTAACGAACATAGAGCCAATATCATATAAAAGATGAAGTTACCAAGTAACTCAAAAATATATCTTTGCAGACATATCTGTTTTGCAATGATATGAGCAAGATATCGACATTTATCACAAAAGAGGAAATTGCAGGAAAGAGGTTGCAATTTCAGTTTAAACATCTTTTTCACTCTGTCAACACAAATAGTGTTGCAGGAAATTTCCAACTTTGAAATGTGAACTAATACGGGAGCATTGCCGCGCCAGATGCCCTAACATTTACGATGATCAGTCGTATGTCATGCATCTCATCAGTCGTTCTCTACATGTAGAAGGTAGCTCCGACGGATCGCCCGCCCTCTGGAACTCCTGGCCAACGGTTGGGCCATTGCTGGGCCGGCGCCACTCGGCCACTTACGCAGCTCCTAGTTCGTTTAACATCCATCACTTTGAAACGTAAAGTTCGTCCCCCTTTCCCCAAGTATAGTACTTGTTGATAAGACTTCACAAAATAGTCGTATCTAGTTGGAAAGGAAAATTCACCAATATTTCCCAAGCTGCTGCTTGTTAATGGATACCAACTTGTTCCAACATTCTTACCCCACGAATAATGAGTGGGTACACAAAATTTCATGGATAATAGCAACCAAGTTGCGAATGAAACGAATAGTTTATGACCGGGCAGTCACAAGATAAATAACATTTCTCAAGTAAGGTTCCCTTATTATTTGAGAGACAGGATTGAACGAAGAATAGAGTTTTGAAAACCTTCCTTGATATAATAATATTAAATAGGCTCAGAGGAATGTACATTATACTCGAAGGTCGAAGGTAATATCTGAGGGAAGATAAATCATTTCTAAATGAGTTAGAAGAATTACATAAATATTCCAAGGAATATTTATTAAGTCAAAAATATTGAAGGAATGATCTTAGTATAAGTATTACTCGGAATCATCCTCGAATAAATATCCAAAAATGATATTCATTAAATGATTAATGAATATTTAACTTAATAATACTTATCTCGAATGAATATGCGAAATAATATTCATTGAATAAATAGTGATTGTCCAAGTTAATAATAATTAACAAATGAACATGACTCGAATGAGTATTCAAAATAATATTCACTGAATAAATAATGAATATTCAAATCAATAATAATACTTATCAATTAAATAAAATCCGAACGAATATTCGAAATAATATTCACTGAACAAATAGTGAATATTCAAAGTAATAATAATATTTATTGAAGAATTAATTATCAAATGGATAATTGAGATAATATTCATTGAATAAGCAATGAATATTTAAATTAACAATATTTGGCGAAGGAATAACTCTCAAAGGAATATTCGAAGTAATATTCAATAATTGAATCGACTTTAATTGAATATTGAAGGTAATATTTATTGTCAAAAGAAAGCTCAAGTGAATATTTAAAATAATATTTATTAAATAACTTGAGTTCGAATGAATGTTCAAAATAATATTTATAAATTATATAAGGTTCGAATGAATATTCATGGTTAATCTCAAAGGAATATTCAAATAATATTCATCAGATTATTGGTGGGAAATATTTACTCAAATATTTACTTATGAAAATAATCTCGATATATCAAGAAATACCGACTCCCGGTCTATAATCAAAGAATGAGATTCATATGCCCTTCTCTAAGGGTCTTAGCAATATCCGGCTTATAACTGATTATTCACTATCTAGCTTATAAGCCAACAATAATTCAGGGAACAAGTGTATCAATTATAACTTGAAAGTAGGCATGCATGCTATGGCATATGTAAACAGAAAACATATATATATATATATATATATATATTATCACAACAACAGCCCTTAAAAAGGGGGATTTGAAACTTGCCTGGTAATCCTGTGTGGGTAGAGGTAGTGGTAGTGTGCCCTGGGTCTGCTCGGTGATCTATAAACAATCAGAATATTCAGGATTAATCACTCAACACTCTTTAAAAGGCCAAGTATAAACTTCACTTAAGCCGAATCATGCTTTTAAGTTATCTCGTTATGCACCTCTCGGTGTAACTCTTTTTAACCTCGTTTTGACCCGACATTTGTTCGTTATTACGACTCGTCATTACACTTACACTTACACTTGCTATATACTTAAGTCATATAAGTGCTAAGGTAGGTCGTTCACGAACCAAGATTGTACCTCGAGTTTTATCGCCCGTTTTCTAAGTGATTTACCAAAGTTATAACGAAGTGTACTCTTAAGGTGTTCGTTCGCGTTTAACCTTGATTCGAACATTTTTATAAATCAGAAAATGATCCGTTTGACATGTAGTTTTCTCTCACACCTTAATTTTTATCTCTAGTATTTAAAAACCAAGATTCACAACTGTATTAATAGTGGCAAGGAGGTTCAATTGAAATTACGAACTCGTAGTTACGGTTTCGAACCATTTTTACGATATTTGCCATAACTCTTAAACCGTAAGTCTGTTTGTTTCGATTCTTTCGCCAAAACGATCTATGACTCGAGATCTACAAGGGTGGGTTAACTATTCATCAAGATCAGAAACTTACACCAACTGTTAAAACCGAATTTTAATGGTTATCGAATTTTCGGCATTACGACGGCTATAAATCGAACGTTCCAAAATTCATAACACCAAAACCAAGCCACACCGGGCACCATACATCTTATAATCATATAATCCATCTTACAAGACTAAGATCTACTGACTTTATCATCATAATCATCATCATACTTAGATCCATTAACAAATTACATAATCATGCTTATAAGATCATCTTAATCATCACTAATCTAACAATCACCAAGAACATCCATAAAACTTAAAGTAGATCTAGGGTTTATGAGGGTTATACCTTCCTTGGAGGATGTAGAGACCTTACTAAGCCTTGATTGATCCTTGTACAACCTTAACCAAGCTTAATCTAACAAGAAACATCAATAATATACTTAGAGATTTTCGGAGTTTCTATAACGCAGTTGAAAGATCATGAAAAACGAGGGCCTTACCGATGTTTTCTGGACAAGGCTTCTAAAGGAGATATATAGAGCATCTTACCAGATTTCCAAAAAGCTAACAAACACCAAATTCCATTGAGTAATGAAGGAGAAATGGCCGTTTGAAAATCATCACAGAAACTGTCAACAATCTGGACAGTTTGCTTCTTTAACTTTGGGAGGTGATTTGCCTAGGCTATACTACTTGGATTGCTATGAAATTTGGAGCGAATATTGCCCATGGAATGGAGTGGTTGTGGTTCAAATTTGGTAATTTTATCATGGATAGAAATGGAGATATAAATTTTCTTCTTTGAGGTGTTCTGCTGGGCAGTTGCACAGAATGGAGAGAAAATGGAGTGCTTGGCTTGTCTCTAGCTCTTGTCCTTGCCAAATGAATTATTGTAGATAATATCTTGTATAAAGCTACTTTTATAAAGTGCTTAGGTCATGGTTGGTGTAAATTGGATGGATAATTGTTGGCTTATAAAGGAAGATAAGAAGAATAAAGCTAAGTACTTGGTTACTCTTCCAAGTATGCTAGTTGATTATGTAACTACTTGGTTACTTGCCTTCATCCACTTGCATAAGTAAATATCTTGCTTCCCGGCTTATTTCTTTGTCCGTTTATTGCTCAATTCGATTGATCGTTCAAAAGAATATCTCAAGGATTTCTAGTTAGGGTTTTACCGGAAACTCCTTAATATTAATACTATCATTCTTAATTCTCCTTAATAATTCTTGAATTTAAATCCCTTAAATCTCTTAAATAAATCCTTAAATCCTTCAGTGTCCTGGGAAATCTCGGAGAAAATAAAAGTGCTATTTTTCTGAATCTGATATCGTTTACATACACTCATTTCGTCCACTGATCATCAATACGAACTCAGAAATCCGTTCTGAATACTTCTATATAGTGTTGTCTAATAATATTCCAACTTCCACCAAAAATACTATTCATGTATGGAAACACTATTCACGTATGGAAATACTATTCATGTATGGAAACACTATTCATGTATGGAAACACTATTCACGTATGCACTTAATCCAAATAAGAAAAGTTTTAATTCTACCAAAAATTTGGGGTTCTTACAATTTTGCAGTCATTAATGTATATCCAAAAATATTACACCATTTGATATGGGCTGAAAGTAAGCCCTAAAGATACATTTAATGTTACACTAAATAAACCTAGGTTGGTCCAAGGTTAAAGCCCATTAATGAGGCCCGAAAACCCTAATTAAATGCTAAATTCGTAATTAATAAATTAGCTGATAAAACACCCCGTTGTTGAGTCCAACAAGGACCCAAAATCTTCAAGGAGTAGTCCCCAAGGCATAGGAGTCCAATAGGAATCATCCTTCCTCATGGAAGGATCCAGAAGTCTATCTAAAACGGGTATCTTGTCCACAAAGACACTAAACCCTACCATAATTCCAGGGCACCCAATATCTATATAAAGGGCATGACCCCTCATTCTCAAGGAGGACGATTTTTGGGGCACAGCTCCATACATCACCCACCACGTTTTAGGCTTCATCCTCGAATGAGGATATACAAGCCACTACGTCACTACGCCGCGAGGGCGCATCAAGCCACGTAGGCAACTCTAGAACTACGTTTTGGCTTGATTCTTGATATTCATCAAGGTACGTAGGCATCTTTCGAGGATCGAATAGTCCCGACAGCAAGAGCAGCCACCATTAAAGCTCGAAGCTCTCAATCCCTAGCAATCAATACACGAATTAATTACACCATACTCTTTATTCCACAACATTTGGCGCCGTCTGTGGGAACCAAATATCAACCATGGTTACCACCCGAAAAACACCAGCGCTTTCTGAAATCACTACCAGCACCACCGCACCCCCGGTTGGGGAACAAGTACCCTCAGGAGCGGGCTCTCAACCATTGATCACTCAACCCCAAGGGATTGAGACACAAACTCATGGATCGTTATCCCTAGTGACGAATCCCTCTAGTCAAGGGACGAATCCCCTGCAGATGGTAGTCTCTCCTATCAGAGGCCAATCCGTCCTCCTAGAGCCCAGATCTCTACTACCATGATCCCCGCAAGCATGAACCCGGTGTATGGGTTGCCCAATTATCCCCCGTACTAGGCTAGACCAAGCGGTCATGCCCTTCAGATACATGAGCCACCTTATATCAAGGGGCTAGGACCCATACAAGGCCAACATTACCGCGACTACTCCGGCCTGTATTCTGACGATTCATCCTCGGAGGAAGAGGATAGGGATGAAGCCCCAAGGAGGCGACATCCGAGCAAGGAACCTATGGGACAAAATGGATATGACGATCCACCAGCCTTACTGCGCGTTCCAACCACCGTTGCTGGAACTCACCCAACACATACCGATATTCAAGGGTTGAACCCTCTAAGAATAGGAATTTAAACGAGTCTCCAAGAAGCTGGAGTCCAAAGAACGATTTTAATCTTTCTAGGGGCGGATCCCCAATCCTAGGCATGATTATGCCCATAATAGGAAAACATGATTACAAATCTCTACCATGGTGCTTCCACCACTAACAGCTTAGAACCCAAGTTATGGGCTTCCACCCCAACGAGAGGATGATTCGCCCCGTATTTAAGGCCTGAAACAGGAGGAAGAAGTCCCGATCATGCACTAATGATGATGAAAAAATAATCGGGCTGATGATCCACTCCCCTCGACTTCCAATCAGGGAACGACACCCCAGGGACGCGCCTCCAAGGAGTGATCCCCAAGGAGTGACCCAAAATTCACTAACTCAAGGAGCGAATCCCTAATTGCAGATGGTGGTCTCACCTTTGGCTAACGGAGCACAAGGAGCATTGATCGCCACCACCGTCATGCCAATTCCAATAACTCGAAACCCCGTTTATGGGTTGTCACCGTTCCCAACTACTAATGAAACCATCGATCCACTTATGAGAAGTATGTGCCTCAATATATTGAAGCCTTTGTCCCCTTGTTAGAGGACACCAGAATCTCCACGGACCATACACCGAAAATGACCCCTCATTTGAAGAGGAGGAAGAGGACGTCTATTCTAGCAAGAGACGCCAAGGCAAGGAGCCCACCAGAGGGGAAGGACGTTCTCAACCCCGAGGGAATCAAGGAACGACTCTTCAGGACATAGAAGAAAGGATATGAGGGTTCAAATTACTCATCCACAATAGCCGATTATGGGTTCAATGAATTCAGGGATGAATCCCCTCCGGATAGTGGTGTCTTCGCTCTAGCACACCGTTGGGACTATAGATATCCAACTCCATCGTTACACGACGAACTTAAGTTCCCACCAATGGGATATCATAGGAGAAGACCAGGCAAGGAGCTTCTAAGCCCCAAGGATCCAAAGAATTGGCTCCCAATACTTTAGGAGGGTGGATACTCGCTCATGAAGCGCATGTCTGAAAATTAAAGAAAAACTTGGAAATACAATAGGCTAGGAAGCCCCCAAGGGCCAGGATCCTAAATGTTTTTAATTCAAGTGATACCCCTAGGAGGAGAAAGGTTGATACACAAAGGGCTGATCCCGATGACTATATGCCTCTAGGAGATCATGATGATCCAATCCTATCATTCGCCAACAAGATAATGAATGCTCATTTCTCAAGGAAATATAAGACGCCCACCATCGAGGTGTACGAAATGGCAGAAGATCCCACTAATCATGTGAGAACATCCTCCAATGCATTACAAATTGCAACCCGTAACTAACACAATCAAGTGTAGGGCATTCCCTCAAACCCTGGGGGGCATGACACAACGACAGTATTGTCGGTTACCCCCGAATCCAATTGGCTCCTTTAAAGGACTAAGTAGGGAATTTATCACCCCATTTATTGATGGAAAGTTCATAAGAAATGTTTTACATCCCCATGAATGTGGAACAAGGAAAGAATGAATCCTTGAGGAATTATTTTAACTGATGGAAGCCTTGAAGGTCTCGAACTGGGATGATAGAGTAACCATCAAGGTATAAGAAAGTTTAAAGGAAACCTCAACCCCTGTTTAAAGGATAAGTGTAGACTCTGACTCTCCCCCAAAGATGAACAATAAAGGATCGAGGTTCACTGGTTATGCACGTTTGCATACTTCAAAGAGCCAAATCCTGATGGACATTGTGAAAGACAAGGATCGCAGATGGCTAAAGCCACTAAGGGCTGATCCCGGGAAGCGAAACAAGAACCAATATTGTCGGCTTATAAGGATGTAGGAAATAACACTCACAAATGAAGACAGATGAAACACAAGATCAAGTTTCTGATCTGGAAGAGCAAGGTTGAATAAGTTCACCAAGAATGGCCAACAGGGTAACCTAAGGCAGGATTATAGAGAAGAGATTTTGGAAGGAAGGATGCTGATCGATATCCCAATCCATAGCCCCAGGGGGCCGATGATAAAAGTGATTTTTGAAGGCCCGACTTCGGTCAGGAACACAAGGAGCTCTTGTAAAGCTTATGCTCGAGAAGTTATGCACATCATAGGAGAAGCTCCATAGCGAGCAAATACCCAAATTACAATTGTCTTTGATGATTCTGACTTGGAAGAGGTGATGTGCCTCCATGATGACCCATTGGTCATAACACCTGTGATAGGCAACTCACAAGTGAAAGGAGTCTCGATAGACAATGGAATATCAGTAAATATCTTGCGTTCTCGAAGATAGGATACAATGATTCTCAATTGACCCCCTCCAACATGCCCGTCTATGGGTTCAACGGAGTCAAGTCGAGAGTTGAAGGAACTATTCGGTTGTCCATGATAATAGGACGGGAGCCTAGGAAGGCCACTCAGATGTTGAACCTTTTGGTGGTTAAAGCAAATACCGCTTACAATGTTATCCTTAGGATGACATGCTTAAGGCGGTTGCCTCAAACTAAGACCTAAAGATCAAATTTCTTACAAAGAATGGAGATGAAGAGAAGGGAGATCAAACAATAACAAAGAAATGCTATCCGGCCGCCTTGAGGCCTGATGAAGTCGGGGGGCGCCAGGTCCTCCCAATTGAAGACATGGATGTCCGCGAAGATGAGAAACAAAGAGGAAAACCTACCGAGGGCTTAGTCCCCGCTCCCCTAGTTCCCGAAGAACCTGAAAAGTTACCCACGTAGGGCATTGCTGAGTGAACCCTTGAAGGGCAAATTGGATGCGTTCCTACAAGAGAACATTGTTGTATTTGCTTGGACAGAAGCTAATATGCCAGGGGTCGATACCCAATTAATTACGTAAACTAGACGTCCACCCGAATAGGGAGACGATGAAACGAAAGAAAAGAAATTTTGATTAAGAGGCAGGAAGGCCAATGGAGAGTGAAGGATGTGTATTGACTTCATTGATATGAAAGATGCATGTCTCAGTAACTACTTTCCCCTACCAAGGAACGATACATTAACCAATGCAATAAAGGTGATGACCCAAAGGGGGGATATACAGAAAATTGATGAATACAATCTTTGAGCATCCTATTGGGAAGACTATGGAAGTCCATATAAATGACATGTTAATCAAGAGCCTCGATAAAGCACATCACATTGATCATTTTCATGAGGCATTTGAGGTGTTAAGACACCACAAGATGATATTGAAACTGACTTAATGCGCCTTCCGCATAGGATCATGAAATATTTTGGGTTTGATGGCCTCCAAGCATGGAAATTGAGGCCAACCCCGACAGGAGTAGAGCAATCCTTGACACGGAACCTCCATGTGTTGGCATAACCAACTTACGGAAAGTTACTGTATCTATACTTGGTTATATTTGATACGGCTTTGAGTGTCGTCCTCGTGAAAGAGGAAGACAAGGTTCGAAAACCAATTTGTTACGTGAGAAAGGTCTTCTATGAGACAGAGTAACCACAATAAATCCCCATGCACTCGCTGACTTCATGGTTGAATACACCATTGACAACCAAGAAGTCGGGGGGCAGGAGGTAGTACCCCAGGAGGGAAAAGGATTAGAGAAAGAGAATCCAGAAGCGGTACTCAAGGAGTATGGATCAATTTTGATGGAGAATCAAAAACAAAATTAAGTCAGAACATACTCCCATTGGGCTCATGCTTGAGTATGCCCCGAAGTTGGATTTCCCAACGACAAACAACGAGGCTGAATGCAAAGCCTTGATAGCCGGACTTGGCTTGAGGCCCGAGGGTCAAAAACCTCAAAGTCTGTGGAGACTCAAGATCGGTAGTACCAAAAGTAAAAGGTGAGTTCGAGGCCAAGGTTGGAAACCATGACAAAATACTTGAAACTTGACTCAATTCAATGGGTGTTACGAGGGAGGAAAACGTAAAGGCCGATGTCCCATCCATGTTTGCCTCCTCAAAGATAGAGAATTATGTTTGAAGTTCTTACTTTCACGTCTCGAAGACCCGAAGCATTGATATACAAGCTGATAACACCCGTAGGTGTGTGAAAGTTATTGGATAGAACCTACAATGTCTCACCGGGAAATCGGTTGGTTACCCGACAATGCCTTGGAGGCACGAAAGTTATCAGTAAAAACACTAAGGCCTCAAAATGCGAATTCAGCCTTGAAAGAAAAACTTTGGACAGCACTCGGGGGGCAGAGCCCTGGCACACAAGATGACCCGATTGGGATTCTACTAGCCAGAAATAATGGTTGTCGCCAAGAGTTATGTGCGATCAATACCCAAAAACACGCAACTAATGATTAATCCCCTGAAATACTGACACCCGTCATTTCCCCCATTCCCGGTGGCAAGGTGGGGGATAAATGTTCTTGGTTCATTCCCAGTGGCAAGTGCCTAGAGGAAGTTCCTGACAGTTGCAATGAATTCCTTCATGAAGTAGACTAAGGCCAAATCCCAAGCCAAGATAACCACTAACTAAATGACACAATTCATGTAGGAAAGTGTGATACATAGATATGGACTTCCACTAATCCTGATACTAGAAATGGATTACAATTCAAGAATGAGGCTCTTACAAGTTAGAAACGTTTGGAAAAAATGTGATGCCCAGACTTGGCATACCCCAAACCTCAAAGTTTTATCATATCTGAGCATCCGGTTAGGACACACCACTGATCAGACTAAGTAGAAATAAAGGCTCAAATATGCCACATTCCATTCAGTCGAAGGCCCGAATAAGCCATGTTCCATTCAGTTGAAGGCTCGAATAGGCCACGTTCCATTCAATCGAAGGCCCGAATAGGCCACGATCCATTCAATTGAAGGCTTGAATAGGCCACGTTCCATTCAATTGAAGGCTCGAATAGGCCATGTTCCATTCAATTGAAGGCTCAAATAGGCTACATTCCATCCAATGGAAGACTAAAAGAATTGGAAGATTGAGTAAATATTATGAGTAGTTTTGCGTAGGGCTAGCCAACAATTTTTTTTAAAAGCTAAATATTAGTCATGATTGACCTCGTTCCAGGTTGAAAACCCCTCGAGTTGGGTACCAAGTGAACCCATAATTCAATCTCAATCCAGATCTAAGGATTATGGATTCATGTTGTGAATTACGATCTAAGAGGTTAGGATTTCTGATTTGAGAGGTCAAGATCCCAAGTCAAAAATCATGATCTAAGGGGTCAGAAATCCTGATTTAGGGGTTGGGATTCCTGATCTACGGGATCAAAATTCCTGGTCTACGGGGTCAGGATTCCTGATCGAAAAGCCTTAGATCAGAGTGAATAAATTGCCTTAATTCGACCAGGATCCTGGTCTAAATGTCAACCAGGATTCCTGATCGAAAAGCCTTAGACCAGAGTGAATAAATGGCCTTAATTCGACCAGGATCCTGGTCTAAATGTCAACCAGGATTCCTGATCGAAAAGCCTTAGACCTGAGTGAATAAATGGCCTTAATTCGACCAGGATCCTGGTCTAAATGTCAACCAGGATTCCTGATCGAAAATCCTTAGACCAGAGTGAATAAATGGCCTTAATTCGACCAGGATCCTGATCTGAGGAGCCAAGATTCCTGATCGAAAAGCCATCGACCAGAACGAAGAAAATGATATTAATTCGACTAGAATCCTGATCTGAGATGTCAGGATTCCTGGTATGAGATATTAGAATTCCTTGTTTAAGGGGTCAGGATTCCTGATTTGAGAGGTCAGGATCCCAAGTCAAAAAATCCTGATCTAAGAGGTCAGGATTCTTGATCGAAATTGCTACGATCAGAATGTAAAAATGCCCATTAATTCGACCAGAATCCTGATCGAAATTCGACCAGGATCATGGTCGAAAAGCCATCGACCAGACCGCATTTGAAGCCAATAATTCGACCAGGATCCTGATCTGAGAGGTCAGGATTCCTGGTCTAAGGGGTAAGGATCCCCGATCGAAAATCCATTGATTAGGATGCGCAAAACACCCGTAATTCGATCAGAATCCTAGTCTATGAGATCAGGATTCTTGGTCTAAAAGGTCAGGAAGCATTCTTGAAATAAATATATTTTGAAAAACGAGAATAATTTATAAAATTATTTCTATGCATGTTGCACAACAAAAAGCTTATATTTCGAAAATTTATACGTGCCTAGAATCGTGAATGATCTCGATTTCGTAAATTTGGGAGCCAGCAAGGCCAAAAATACGATTTTAATTTGCGAAAATATCAGGGTTGATAGCCCCTCCAAAATTGTTATTATTATTATTATTATTATTATTAAAATAATAATAAGAAAATTCGGGTCGGACTTTATTCGAACGAAATCTTATCCGAGTAGGACATCTCCGATTTAGGGAATGGAATTATCCAAAATTTGGAAAAAACAAATATTATTATTGAATAATAATAATATTAAAAAAAAAAAAAGAGAGAAATGCAAAAAAAAAAATGTTCGACCACAATTCTGCTCGATTAGTCGAGCAGGAATCCTGCTCTAAATTGCTTCGACCAGACTGCTCAAAACTGATTTTGTCGACCACAATCCTGGTCGATTTCGCCAGGTGAAAATTGTTTTGGCTAAAGTGCTGTTTAGTACCTCAAGTTATGCTAAGTTAGCACAAAGCCTACTGTACTTTACAACTTGACAGAAAAGCTCCTGTTGTTTGTATAATTACAAACAGGCCCTCATGGTTTATAAATTTACAAACCAGCCCCCGTACAATTACAAAATGACCTTCATAAAATGCATGTTTGCACAAATTTAATATTTTCGATTTAAATATTCGAAAATATTTTCAGAAAAGTGTCCGACAACATAAAAAATTTTGAAAAATTTAAATTTCGTAGGATTGAGGTCCCACAAATTATTTAAAGTCTCGTATAAGACCAAATAATTCGTGAATGACATATTTCAATTATCGAGAATAATCCAAAAAATACCTGTGGGTAATAGAAAATTCCTAAATTATTAGGAATAATTAAGAAAAATACCCGTGGGTACGAAAAATTCCTAAAATATTAGGAATAATTAAGAAAAATACCCGTGGGTACGAAAAAATTCCTAAAATATTAGGAATAATTAAGAAAAATACCTATGGGTACGAAAAAATTCCTAAAATATTAGGAATAATTAAGAAAAATACCTGTGGGTACGAAAACATTCATATAATATTAGGAATAATTAAGAAAAATACCTGTGGGTACGAAAAAGTTCAAAAAATATTTGGAATAATTAAGGAAAATACCTGTGGGTACGAGAAAATTTCTAAATATCGGCCATGAATTTAAGGTTAAAAAGCCTTTTAGAAAAATTCAAGCGCTAAAAATTTAGGCCCAACTCCAAAAAAGGCACAGGCCCAATAGATAAGGGGCCCAAAGGCAATGAGCCCAAAATATTTTTGATGAAATTAATCAAAAATTAGGAAAAGTGCCTGTGAGCACAACGAAGATTCCCAAAAAATGCAAGAAAATTATTAATAATTTTCTATAAGACATAAAAATTGTTATTTAGCCACGAATAAGGCAAATCGTTGTAAATGTGTAGGTCGCTCCACACTTTACATTCAAGACGATATCTGTGAAACACTAGTGTACCAAAAATCCCGTATTTAGGGTAGGTAATAAATCTCAGATAAGAGATAGACCCCAAATCTCAAGAGTGACAAGTTATAATTTCGATGAAAACCTGATCAGTTTTCCTAGAAGTTGGGGGGCAAATGATATGGGCTGAAAGTAAGCCCTAATGATACATTTAATGTTACACTAAATGAACCTAGGTTGGTCCAAGGTTAAAGCCCATTAATGAGGCTTGAAAACCCTAATTAAATGCTAAATTCGTAATTAATAAATTAGCTGATAAAACACCCCGTTGTTGAGTCCAACAAGGACCCAAAATCTTCAAGGAGTAGTCCCCAAGGCATAGGAGTCCAATAGGAATCAGCCTTCCTCATGGAAGGATCCAGAAGTCTATCTAAAACGGGTATCTTGTCCACAAAGACACCAAACCCTACCCTAATTCCAGGGCACCCAATATCTATATAAAGGGCATGACCCCTCATTCTCAATGAGGATGATTTTTGGGGCACAGATCCATACATGACCCACCACGTTTTAGGCTTCATCCTCGAATGAGGATATACAAGCCACTACGTCATTACGCCGCGAGGGCGCATCAAGCCACGTAGGCAACTCTATAACTACGTTTTGGCTTGATTCTTGATATTCATCAAGGTACGTAGGCATCTTGCGAGGATCGAATAGTCCCGACAGCAAGAGCAGCCACCATTAAAGCTCGAAGCTCTCAATCCCTAGCAATCAATACACGAATTAATTACACCCTACTCTTTATTCCAGAACACCATTTTACTCTTAGATTTTTAGTAATTAATAAGAATCATTAGATGTAATTATAAGATATATTTTATGATTAAAGTACTTTACTAAAAATTCAAGTTTCGAATACTGTCAATGACATATTTAACTTAAAATTCTATAATATAAATTTTAAATCATGTATATCATTAACTAAATTTATATTAAATTATATTAAAATAATATTAAAATAATTTTTACAAAATAATGATTTTATAAAAACATTATTATAGCATAAAATAAAATTTACAACATATTAAAAGAAATCTGTGCATCGCACGGGTTATAAACTAGTATAATATTATAAATATTAATTTTAATATGTTGTTGGGAGGATTCGAACCACGTATCTTTGTATATAATATTTTAGTATTAAATATAAATTAATATGTCATTGGCAGAAATCGAACCTTATACCTCTGTATACAATAACTTTTAGAATTGTTGTAATCTCTCCTCGAGCCTCTCCTTTATATATCCAAAAGCAACTGATTTCTTTCTATTCAAGAAACTCAGTAGGCCCAAATACATGCTATTATCTCCTTCTTCGTGAAAATTTAAATGATTGCACAACACTTACTTTAAGTCAGCACTAACATTTCTACTAAATAGGACATATGACTTGTCAACATTAATTTGTTGTCCTGATGCCTTTTCAAAAACTTGAAGCATTTTAAGCACGTGATCAGCACATTCAACACTGGCTTTACAGAAAATATAACAATCGTCTGCAAAAAATGTTAGGAATCTGCCCGATTCCTGGCGAATATGGAAGCGATTTGGTAAATATGTACGCTTAGATCCCACAAATATACGTGATAGTAATGAAGCAACAAACCAACAATACAGTAAAAGAGACAAGAGATTTAATGTGGTTCGACCCAGCCTACATCCACAAGAGCAACAACTTCACACTAGATAAAAGAGATTACAATATCCGGGTATCCGGCCCCTTGAATTTCATACAAAAATTCAGCCCTACAATACCTATTATGTACATCCCCAACTCACTGAAGTGTTTATCTCAAAACCTCCCCCTATCACTGTTTCCCGATAACCTTTCCTTCTCTCCCTCTCCCAACCCGGACAGTGCCACACAACCTGATAGAAAGACCCCTGCATCGGGACCACCTTTGATGGCTGCAGTCAGACCCAAGTACCCTAAGGAATAGTTTAGGCACGAGGACCTTCTATCCTGACACTTCCTGAAAGCGGGCTAAACCGGCTCCCCTACTAGACGGACTATCTAGCAGCTATATAGAGAAAGAAGAGAGAATTATGGTGTATTTGATAATGAAGGAGAAGAGGGGTATTCATAAGAGGAAATATGTAGTAGGTGGGGAGGGGTTGGTGAAAGAAGAGTTGGTGGAAAGAAAAGTCACCCGGTTGCTGCCTAACAATCTCCCCCTCTTTCCAAACTCATAGCTCTTCACTTGCATTCCATACATGCACCCTGTTGGCACAACTCCAACTTTTCCTCGATCCGTATCATTCCTTACGACAAAACTCCCCCCGTGTCCAAGACTCCAAACTATACCCTAGTTTGCACATTCATTCTCGAATGCCCACTTGCTTTACGCACAAGTGTACCATTGACCTCTATTTGTCTGACTACATACATGTGAAGCAATCTGTTGTATACACACATACTCACTTGATTCACGTCCGCCAATCCCATATGTAGTCCATCACACACGCAAGTATGACCATCACACACACAAGTGTGACCATCGATCTTTCATTTACTCCCCAACTGCAAATCAAACAAATCAATTTGTTGCATGGTTCACTGCTCACTTGATTCGTGTTGATCGATGCCCATATGTAGCTGCAACACACCAACTACTCGTTGATGTCGTGGAAGCCCTTCGACCAAGCATCCATCCCAGCAGTTTTTGCACCATCGTCTAGACTAGAAGGCAATACAACCGCAACAGTATCCTTCAAGTCACTCTTCCCTCGTGCACGAGATAACCAGATTTTCGAAGTTCCAATATGTTCTGGCCACGTACAAATCAGACGATATATTCCACCACGTAGCTCTCCCTTCATCTGAACCACACGGCCTCTTTTGATATTCATAGCTCCCCATACTACAAAGCATCTGTAGCCTTCTGAAGCTAATCGACCGATAGATATTAGATTCTTCCTCAGCTTAGGCACATATCTTACCCCGTTCAAGCTGCGAACTATTCCATCGAACATTTTGATTTTCACAATTCCAAACCCCTTGATCTCACAAGTAGATCCATCAGCCAAAAAAACTGTTTCATTCTTTGTATCTTGGAATTTGTCAAAATGCCCCCTCTCGGAACATACATGGTAAGATGACCCTGATTCTAATATCCATTCTCCTGGAGAACTAGTGCCTCGATTGAAGACGGTGCAAACATCTTCACAATCGAGAGTAACCACAGCCAATGATGCATCTGGATCCTTCTTATTAAGTGGACAATTCGGCCTAATATGACCCCACTCCTTGCAACCAAAGCACTGCATGCCCTTTTCACTGTATCTGGATTTACCCATGCTATTGGTAGATCCTCTCACAGCACCCCTTCCTCTATTACTTTGACTACGCAAAGCCAAAATTGTTAGTTCGTCCTTGTCACCATCCTTGTTCTTCCTTCTATCATTTGACAAAAATGCTGACTGAACCTCCTCCATTTTTAACGTGTCTTTTCCGTACAAAATGGTTGTGACCAAATGATCGAATGACTCCGGAAGCGAAGTAAGAAGAATAAGGGCCTTATCTTCTTCCTCCAATTTTACATCGCTCATCTTTGTTGGTTTTCCCTCCTTCCCCTTTAAAGCCCTTGCTAGCTTCTGTTGGGTTAGGATATCCTTTACCCTTCTATACCAAAGAGTAAAACTTCCTTTACCATCATATGGAGTCACCTTGAATCCTCCAATACTTGCCATGATCTCCGTTTGCACACACAAACCAATCCAAACAACTAAATCAATTGGCCAGGTAAATGTAAGAAACAATGGGAGCACTTCTGTCAAAACGGTGCCAAATTAGACAACCACTTTTCTTAACGACTTTCCTTCGGCACCAATAATTTAGACACAACTAGCTCTGATGCCAACTGTTAGGAATCTTCCCGATTCTCGGCGAATGCTGAAGCGATTTGGTAAATATGTGCACTTAGATCCCACAAATATACATGATAGTAATGAAGCAACAAACCAACAATACAGCAAAAGAGACAAGAGATTTAACGTGGTTCGGCCCAGCCTACATCCACAAGAGCAACAAATTCACACTAGATAAAAGAGATTACAATATCCGGGTATCCGGCCCCTTGAATTTCATACAAAAATTCAGCCCTACAATACCTATTATGTATATCCCCAACTCACTGAAGTGTTTATCTCAAAACCTCCCCCTATCACTGTTTCCCGACAACCTTTCCTTCTCTCCCTCTCCCAACCCGGACAGTGCCACACAACCTGATAGAAAGACCCCTGCATCGGGACCACCTTTGATGGCTGCAGTCAGACCCAAGTACCATAAGGAATAGTTTAGGCACGAGGACCTTCTATCCTGACACTTCCTGAAAGCGGGCTAAACCGGCTCCCCTACTAGACGGACTATCTAGCAGCTATATAGAGAGAGAAGAGAGAATTATGGTGTATTTGATAATGAAGGAGAAGAGGGGTATTTATAAGAGGAAATATGTAGTAGGTGGGGAGGGGTTGGTGAAAGAAGAGTTGGTGGAAAGAAAAGTCAGCCGGCTGCTGCCTAACAATCTTCCCCTCTTTCCAAACTCATAGCTCTTCACTTGCATTCCATACATGCACCCTTTTGGCACAACTCCAACTTTTCCTCGATCCGTATCATTCCCTACGACAAAACTCCCCCCGAGTCCAAGACTCCAAACTATACCTTAGTTTGCACATTCATTCTCGAATGCCCACTTGCTTTACGCACAAGTGTACCATTGACCTCTATTTGTCTAACTACATACATGTGAAGCAATCTATTGATTACACACATACTCACTTGATTCACGTCGGCCAATCCCATATGTAGTCCATCACACATGCAAGTATGACCATCACACACACAAGTGTGACCATCGATCTTTCATTTACTCCCCAACTGCAAATCAAACAAATCAATTTGTTGCATGGTTCACTGCTCACTTGATTCGTGTTGATCGATGCCCATATGCAGCTGCAACACACCAACTACTCGTTGATGTCGTGGAAGCCCTTCGACCAAGCATCCATCCCAGCAGTTTTTGCACCATCGTCTAGACCAGAAGGCAATACAAATGCAACAGTATCCTTCAAGTCACTCTTCCCTCGTGCACGAGATAACCAGATTTTCGAAGTTCCAGTACGTTCTGGCCACGTACTAATCAGACGATATATTCCCCTACGTAGCTCTCCCTTTATCTGAACCACACGGCCTCTTTTGATATTCATAGCTCCCCCTACTACAAAGCATCTGTAGCCTTCTGAAGCTAATCGATCGATAGATATTAGATTCTTCCTCAGCTTAGGCACACATCTTACCCCGTTCAAGCTGCGAACTATTCCATCGAACATTTTGATTTTCACAATTCCAATCCCCTTGATCTCACAACTAGATCCATCAGCCAAAGAAACTGTTTCATTCTTTGTATCTTGGAATTTGTCAAAATGCCCCCTCTCGGAACATACATGGTAAGATGACCCTGATTCTAATATCCATTCTCCTGGAGAACTAGTGCCTCGATTGAAGACGGTGCAAACATCTTCACAATCGAGAGTAACCACAGCCAATGATGCATCTGGATCCTTCTTATTAAGCGGACAATTCGGCCTAATATGACCCCACTCCTTGCAACCAAAGCACTGCATGCCCTTTTCACTGTATCTGGATTTACCCCTGCTATTGGTAGATCCTCTCACAGCACCCCTTCCTCTATTATTTTGACTACGCAAAGCCAAAACTGTCATTTCGTCCTTGTCACCATCCTGGTTCTTCCTTCTAGCATTTGACAAAAATGCTGACTGAACCTCCTCCATTTTTAACGTGTCCTTTCCGTACAAAATGGTTGTGACCAAATGATCGAATGACTCCGGAAGCGAAGTAAGAAGAATAAGGGCCTTATCTTCTTCCTCCAATTTTACATCGCTCATCTTTGTTGGTTTTCCCTCCTTCCCCTTTAAAGCCCTTGCTAGCTTCTGTTGGGTTAGGATATCCTTTACCCTTCTCTACCAAAGAGTAAAACTTCCTTTACCAATATAAGGAGTCACCTTGAATCCTCCAATACTTGCCATGATCTCCGTTTGCACACACAAACCAATCCAAACAACTAAATCAATTGGCCAGGTAAGTGTAAGAAACATTGGGAGCACTTCTGTCAAAACGGTGCCAAATTAAACAACCACTTTTCTTAACGACTTTCCTTCGGCACCAATAATTTAGACACAACTAGCTCTGATGCCAACTGTTAGGAATCTTCCCGATTCCCGGCGAATGCGGAAGCGATTTGGTAAATATGTGCGCTTAGATCCCACAAATATACGTGATAGTAATGAAGCAACAAACCAACAATACAGTAAAAGAGACAAAAGATTTAACGCGGTTCGGCCCAGCCTACATCCACAAGAGCAACAACTTCACACTAGATAAAAGAGAATACAATATCCGGGTATCCGGCCCCTTGAATTTCATACAAAAATTCAGCCCTACAATACCTATTATGTATATCCCCAACTCACTGAAGTGTTTATCTCAAAACCTCCCCCTATCACTGTTTATCGACAACCTTTCCTTCTCTCCCTCTCCTAACCCGGACAGTGCCACACAACCTGATAGAAAGACCCCAGCAGCGGGACCACCTCTGATGGCTGCAGTCAGACCCAAGTACCCTAAGGAATAGTTTAGGCACGAGGACCTTATATCCCGACACTTCCTGAAAGCGGGCTAAACCGGCTCCACTACTAGACGAACTATCTAGCAGCTATATAGAGAGAGAAGAGAGAATTATGGTGTATTTGATAATGAAGGAGAAGAGGGGTATTTATAAGAGGAAATATGTAGTATGTGGGGAGGGGTTGGTGAAAGAAGAGTTGGTGGAAAGAAAAGTCAGCCGGCTGCTGCCTAACAATCTTCCCCTCTTTCCAAACTCATAGCTCTTCACTTGCATTCCTTACATGCACCCTTTTTGCACAACTCCAACTTTTCCTCGATCCGTATCATTCCCTACGACAAAACTCCCCCCGAGTCCAAGACTCCAAACTATACCTTAGTTTACACATTCATTCTCGAATGCCCACTTGCTTTACGCACAAGTGTACCATTGACCTTTCTTTGTCTAGCTACATACATGTGAAGCAATCTATTGTATACACACATACTCACTTGATTCACGTCGGCCAATCCCATATGTAGTCCATCACACACGCAAGTATGACCATCACACACACAAGTGTGACCATCGATCTTTCATTTACTCCCCAACTGCATATTAAACAAATCAATCTGTTGCATAGTTCACTGCTAACTTGATTCGTGTTGATCGATGCCCATATGCAGCTGCAACACACCAACTACTCATTGATGTCGTGGAAGCCCTTCGACCAAGCATCCATCCCAGAAATCTTTGCACCATCGTCTAGACTAGAAGGTAATACAACCGCAGCAGTATCCTTCAAGTCACTCTTCCCTCGTGCACGAGATAACCATATTTTCGAAGTTCCAGTACGTTCTGGCCACGTACTAATCAGACGATATATTCCCCCACGTAGCTCTCCCTTCATGTGAACCACACGGCCTCTTTTGATATTCATAGCTCCCCCTACTACAGAGCATCTGTAGCCTTCTGAAGCTAATCGATCGATAGATATTAGATTCTTCCTCAGCTTAGGCACATATCTTACCCCGTTCAAGCTACGAACTATTCCATAGAACATTTTGATTTTCACAATTCTAATCCCCTTGATCTCACAAGTAGATCCATCAGCCAAAGAAACTGTTTCATTCTTTGTATCTTGGAATTTGTCAAAATTCCCCCTCTCGGAACATACATGGTAAGATAACCTTGAGTCTAATATCCATTCTCCTGGAGAACTAGTGCCTCGATTGAAGACGGTGCAAACATCTTCACAATCGAGAGTAACCACAGCCAATGATGCATCTGGATCCTTCTTATTAAGCGGACAATTCGGCCTAATATGACCCCACTCCTTGCAACCAAAGCACTGCATGCCCTTTTCACTGTATCTGGATTTACCCCTGCTATTGGTAGATCCTCTCACAGCACCCCTTCCTCTATTATTTTGACTACGCAAAGCCAAAACTGTCATTTCGTCCTTGTCACCATCCTTGTTCTTCCTTCTATCATTTGACAAAAATGCTGACTGAACCTCCTCCATTTTTAACGTGTCCTTTCCGTACAAAATGGTTGTGACCAAATGATCGAATGACTCCGAAAGCGAAGTAAGAAAGAATAAGGGCCTTATCTTCTTCCTCCAATTTTACATCGCTCATCTTTATTGGTTTTCCCTCCTTCCCCTTTAAAGCCCTTGCAAGCTTCTGTTGGGTTAGGATATCCTTTACCCTTCTATACCAAAGAGTAAAACTTCCTTTACCATCATATGGAGTCACCTTGAATCCTCCAATACTTGCCATGATCTCCGTTTGCACACACAAACCAATCCAAACAACTAAATCAATTGGCCAGGTAAATGTAAGAAACAATGGGAGCACTTCCGTCAAAACGGTGCCAAATTAGACAACCACTTTTCTTAACGACTTTCCTTCGGCACCAATAATTTAGACACAACTAGCTCTGATGCCAACTGTTAGGAATCTTCCCGATTCTCGGCGAATGCTGAAGCGATTTGGTAAATATGTGCACTTAGATCCCACAAATATACATGATAGTAATGAAGCAACAAACCAACAATACAGCAAAAGAGACAAGAGATTTAACGTGGTTCGGCCCAGCCTACATCCACAAGAGCAACAACTTCACACTAGATAAAAGAGATTACAATATTCGGGTATCCGGCCCCTTGAATTTCATACAAAAATTCAGCCCTACAATACCTATTATGTATATCCCCAACTCACTGAAGTGTTTATCTCAGAACCTCCCCCTATCACTGTTTCCCGACAACCTTTCCTTCTCTCCCTCTCCCAACCCGGACAGTGCCATACAACCTGATAGAAAGACCCCAGCAGCGGGACCACCTTTGATGGCTGCAGTAAGACCCAAGTACCATAAGGAATAGTTTAGGCACGAGGACCTTCTATCCTGACACTTCCTGAAAGCGGGCTAAACCGGCTCCCCTACTAGACGGACTATCTAGCAGCTATATAGAGAGAGAAGAGAGAATTATGGTGTATTTGATAATGAAGGAGAAGTGGGGTATTTATAAGAGGAAATATGTAGTAGGTGGGGAGGGGTTGGTGAAAGAAGAGTTGGTGGAAAGAAAAGTCAGCCGGCTGCTGCCTAACAATCTTCCCCTCTTTCCAAACTCATAGCTCTTCACTTGCATTCCATACATGCACCCTTTTGTCACAACTCCAAATTTTCCTCGATCCGTATCATTCCCTACGACAAAACTCCCCCCGAGTCCAAGACTCCAAACTATACCTTAGTTTGCACATTCATTCTCGAATGCCCACTTGCATTACGCACAAGTGTACCATTGACCTCTATTTTTCTAACTACATACATGTGAAGCAATCTATTGTATACACACATACTCACTTGATTCACGTCGGCCAATCCCATATGTAGTCCATCACACACGCAAGTATGACCATCACACACACAAGTGTGACCATCGATCTTTCATTTACTCCCCAACTACAAATCAAACAAATCAATTTGTTGCATGGCTCACTGCTCACTTGATTCATGTTGATCGATGCCCATATGCAGGTGCAACACACCAACTACTCGTTGATGTCGTGGAAGCCCTTCGACCAAGCATCCATCCCAGCAGTTTTTGCACCATCGTCTAGACTAGAAGGCAATACAACTGCAACAGTATCCTTCAAGTCACTCTTCCCTCGTGCAAGAGATAACCAGATTTTCGAAGTTCCAGTACGTTCTGGCCACGTACTAATCAGATGATATATTCCCCCACGTAGCTCTCCCTTTATCTGAACCACACGACCTCTTTTGATATTCATAGCTCCCCCTACTACAAAGCATCTGTAGCCTTCTGAAGCTAATCGACCGATAGATATTAGATTCTTCCTCAGCTTAGGCACATATCTTACCCCGTTCAAGCTGCGAACTATTCCATCGAACATTTTGATTTTCACAATTCCAATCCCCTTGATATCACAAGTAGATCCATCAGCCAAAGAAACTGTTTCATTCTTTGTATCTTGGAATTTGTCAAAATGCCCCCTCTCGGAACATACATGGTAAGATGACCCTGATTCTAATATCCATTCTCCTGGAGAACTAGTGCCTCGATTGAAGACGGTGCAAACATCTTCACAATCGAGAGTAACCACAGCCAATGATGCATTTGGATCCTTCTTATTAAGCGGACAATTCGGCCTAATATGACCCCACTCCTTGCAACCAAAGCACGGCATGCCCTTTTCACTGTATCTAGATTTACCCATGCTATTGGTAGATCCTCTCACAGCACCCCTTCCTCTATTACTTTGACTATGCATAGCCAAAACTGTCATTTCGTCCTTGTCACCATCCTGGTTCTTCCTTCTAGCATTTGACAAAAATGCTGATTGAACCTCCTCCATTTTTAACGTGTCCTTTCCGTACAAAATGGTTGTGACCAAATGATCGAATGACTCCGGAAACGAAGTAAGAAGAATAAGGGCCTTATCTTCTTCCTCCAATTTTACATCGCTCATCTTTGTTGGTTTTCCCTCCTTCCCCTTTAAAGCCCTTGCTAGCTTCTGTTGGGTTAGGATATCCTTTACCCTTCTCTACCAAAGAGTAAAACTTCCTTTACCAACATATGGAGTCACCTTGAATCCTCCAATACTTGCCATGATCTCCGTTTGCACACACAAACCAATCCAAACAACTAAATCAATTGGCCAGGTAAGTGTAAGAAACAGTGGGAGCACTTCTGTCAAAACGATGCCAAATTAAACAACCACTTTTCTTAACGACTTTCCTTCGGCACCAATAATTTAGACACAACTAGCTCTGATGCCAACTGTTAGGAATCTTCCCGATTCTCGGCGAATGCTGAAGCGATTTGGTAAATATGTGCACTTAGATCCCACAAATATACATGATAGTAATGAAGCAACAAACCAACAATACAGCAAAAGAGACAAGAGATTTAACGTGGTTCGGCCCAGCCTACATCCACAAGAGCAACAAATTCACACTAGATAAAAGAGATTACAATATCCGGGTATCCGGCCCCTTGAATTTCATACAAAAATTCAGCCCTACAATACCTATTATGTATATCCCCAACTCACTGAAGTGTTTATCTCAAAACCTCCCCCTATCACTGTTTCCCGACAACCTTTCCTTCTCTCCCTCTCCTAACCCGGACAGTGCCACACAACCTGATAGAAAGACCCCAGCAGCGGGACCACCTCTGATGGCTGCAGTCAGACCCAAGTACCCTAAGGAATAGTTTAGGCACGAGGACCTTATATCTCGACACTTCCTGAAAGCGGGCTAAACCGGCTCCACTACTAGACGAACTATCTAGCAGCTATATAGAGAGAGAAGAGAGAATTATGGTGTATTTGATAATGAAGGAGAAGAGGGGTATTTATAAGAGGAAATATGTAGTATGTGGGGAGGGGTTGGTGAAAGAAGAGTTGGTGGAAAGAAAAGTCAGCCGGCTGCTGCCTAACAATCTTCCCCTCTTTCCAAACTCATAGCGCTTCACTTGCATTCCATACATGCACCCTTTTGGCACAACTCCAACTTTTCCTCGATCCGTATCATTCCCTATGACAAAACTCCCCCCGAGTCCAAGACTCCAAACTATACCTTAGTTTACACATTCATTCTCGAATGCCCACTTGCTTTACGCACAAGTGTACCATTGACCTCTATTTGTCTAGCTACATACATGTGAAGCAATCTATTGTGTACACACATACTCACTTGATTCACGTCGGCCAATCCCATATGTAGTCCATCACACACGCAAGTATGACCATCACACACACAAGTGTGACCATCGATCTTTCATTTACTCCCCAACTGCATATCAAACAAATCAATCTGTTGCATGGTTCACTGCTAACTTGATTCGTGTTGATCGATGCCCATATGTAGCTGCAACACACCAACTACTCATTGATGTCGTGGAAGCCCTTCAACCAAGCATCCATCCTAGCAGTCTTTGCACCATCGTCTAGACTAGAAGGTAATACAACCGCAGTAGTATCCTTCAATTCACTCTTCCCTCGTGCACGAGATAACCATATTTTCGAAGTTCCAGTACGTTCTGGCCACGTACTAATCAGACGATATATTCCCCACGTAGCTCTCCCTTCATCTGAACCACACGGCCTCTTTTGATATTCATAGCTCCCCCTACTACAGAGCATCTGTAGCCTTCTGAAGCTAATCGACCGATAGATATTAGATTCTTCCTCAGCTTAGGCACATATCTTACCCCGTTCAAGCTGCGAACTATTCCATAGAACATTTTGATTTTCACAATTCTAATCCCCTTGATCTCACAAGTAGATCCATCAGCCAAAGAAACTGTTTCATTCTTTGTATCTTGGAATTTGTCAAAATGTCCCCTCTCGGAACATACATGGTAAGATGACCTTGAGTCTAATATCCATTCTCCTGGAGAACTAGTGCCTCGATTGAAGACGGTGCAAACATCTTCACAATCGAGAGTAACCACAGCCAATGATGCATCTGGATCCTTCTTATTAAGCGGATAATTCTGCCTAATATGACCCCACTCCTTGCAACCAAAGCACTGCATGCCCTTTTCACTGTATCTGGATTTACCCTGCTATTGGTAGATCCTCTCACAGCACCCCTTCCCATTTATTTTGACTACCCAAAACCAAAACTGTCATTTCGTCCTTGTCACCATCCTGGTTCTTCCTTCCAGCATTTGACAAAAGTGCTGAATGAACCTCCTCCATTTTTAACGTGTCCTTTCCGTACAAATTGGTTGTGACCAAATGATCGAATGATTCCGGAAGCAAAGTAAGAAGAATAAGGGCCTTATCTTCTTCCTCCAATTTTACATCGCTCATCTTTGTTGGTTTTCCCTCCTTCCCCTTTAAAGCCCTTGCTAGCTTCTGTTGGGTTAGGATATCCTTTACCCTTCTCTGCCAAAGAGTAAAACTTCCTTTACCATCATATGGAGTCACCTTGAATCCTCCAATACTTGCCATGATCTCCGCTTGCACACACAAACCAATCCAAACAACTAAATCAATTGGCCAAGTAAGTGTAAGAAACAATGGGAGCACTTCCGTCAAAACGGCGTCAAATTAGACAACCACTTTTCTTACAGAGAGAGAAGAGAGAATTATGGTGTATTTGATAATGAAGGAGGAGAGGGGTATTTATAAGAGGAAATATGGAGTAGGTGGGGAGGGGTTGGTGAAAGAAGAGTTGGTGGAAAGAAAAGTCAGCCGGCTGCTGCCTAACAAAAAACATATGAGAAATAGATGGGGCTGAACGTGCTACCTTAATCCCTCGTAACAAACCTCTTCTTTCGTAATTGTGAATAAGATCAGTAAGGCCTTCGATGCATATTTGAAATAAGTAGGAGGATAGAGGATCTCCTTGCCTAATGCCTCTTCTCTCATTGTTTATTTGTTTCTTAAATTCCGTGCAAAAGTGAAATGTTAATTACTCATAGGGACGTAGGGAGTATGTGTTATTATTGAAAAATCTGCCATATTTGAAAAATTTTCCAAGAAATTGATTCAAAAGTAAATCACATGTTTTATTAATCGAAAAAATACTCTCATTATATATCTAAAATTTTAATATTCTAAATAAAAATTATAAACATGAAAAATCGCAATTACAATATATACATAATTTTACATTAAAAAATTATAAACATTTAAATATGAGTAACTAACATTCTTTAAAACCAACGTCCCTCCCTTCATAATACACATGCTCAGTAATATATTAATTTATTTCGGCATAGTATATTAGAATAGTGCATGTCTAAAATCTTTTATTGATTTAATCGATGGAGAAAGGGATTGAGGTTCAATTTAATAGAATTTATCACATCTCATACATAATTTGTTCTTGTGCAAAATTAAAAACTTATCAATGATATTCGTATACAAATTCTATATGTTAATGAAAAAATTTATATACTTATCATAAATTGTCATGGTCGATTCACGCCTACTAATAAAGAATTTCTAGAAAATTAAGACCATCCGCCTAAAATCATTTAAAATGAAATTGTAGTGATTTTCATTCAGTTGACTCTGAATACCAATACCGAATTCATTCAGTTGAGCTAAAATATCCAGTGTCACACTCTTCTGTCAAATATTGTAAATTGTTGCATAGTGACTCTGAATCTCTTGGAATTTAGTTTGGTTTTCATTAGATGTCATTTAAAAGATACAGTATAGGCTTAAACATCTTTGTCTTTCTCAAATTCTTCAAAATAACTCAGTATGTATGCTGCTGTCCACAATTTTATTGAATGATCAGTATTCTCAAGTTCAATTCTCTATACAAAAATAAGTGATACTAGTTCGATTTTTATCGTACATTCTTTACGACGACGGATTAGCAAGATATCACTTAGAGCAAGTCCAATAGTTCTCTTATATGATGTCCTAACTTGAAATATAAGGGATATGGTACAAAATGATACTCCAACAATGTCCTAGTGATTCCTTAAATCACTAGGACATCCCTCCTATACCTTAGAGCAAGTCCAAGAGTGTCCTAATAGATGCCTTATAAATATTATAAATTATAGTGTCCTGGTAACTTAGGACATTACTTTAAAACATGCACTCCAACAACAATCCTTATCCACATTCCTTATTATTAAAATAATAATATATTTTAGTGGGAAGGGGGGAAGTGGGAAAAAAAAGTGGAGGGAAAATTATTTTTTATTATTAAAAGTAAAGTGAGGCTTGTCTAGGACAGCCTTATTTTTAAGGCAAGTGATACATGTCCTAGTATTTTAAGACATTTTTAGGACATTGTTGGATCATCATTTTTTATTAAATGCCTTATATTTTAACTTAGGACATCATTTTAGGACACTCTTGGACTTGCTCTAAGGGATCACTAGCCATCCCTTATATCATGTTTATCAATATAAAATTCATTTCTTTTTCTTCTTTTAATTTATTTTCTCTTTTTTCATTACACTTTTTGTCCTTGTCTTTCCAAATTTATTATAATAATAATAATAAGGAATGAGTATAAGGATTATTGTTGGAGTTCAAATACAAAAAATATGTCCTAAACTACTAGTAGTTATTATTTTATAATATTTATAATGAAGACACTAGAAGACTGTTGGACTTGCTCTTAGTGCCTTGGTGGTAAACAATCAAATGTTCATGAAAAAAATAGAACACAGTCATTTTACTCTGTTGAGAGTTAGTCTATTTCTTCCTCTTGATCATCATTTTATTTCTTCTTGTGTATATACTTCTGACTTTCCATGTAACACGCAATTCTTCTTTTCAGGTTTTCCATTTTTCCAATCTGAAGGCCGTAGTATGAGCAGAACAACGCTGTTTCACAATGTATTCATCCGTGCTAGTGCTTTTATCAAGTAGAACAAGGCTATGGTTTAAGTCATGCATATCTTGCTATTCGTTATGCTAATGTGTTGGCATGCTTTGCCTGTATTTAAACGTGGCCGATAAAGTGTTAATATTTCTATGTACAGCTGACAGATAGAACAAGTCAGGCGACCTGACCTAGTAAGGAGGGAAAGGTGAATAATCATCTGTTTTATGTGGAAAAATTATTATGATGCTTGTTTCCAGAAAATCAGGTAAATTATTCGCCAGACTCCACACACTGTGATAAAAAAATCTCTGTTTCAAAACAAACACACAACAAGTCACAATCTCATCAGAAGTTTTTAAACAAACACATTATAGCAACAAAGCCCCAAGTCACAATACCAACAATCTCAATCTCATTGAACGAACTCTCAGCCTAAGAAACAACCAAGTACTAAATCCTACTTATTGTTCAGAATTAAAATTTGGAGGACTTATGGAATGCTTAACAGTTTTGTTCGGCACAGAGGAAATAGTCAACTCTTGGGAGCCATGGGAGCTACGATGTGGGTTCAGATGATGTGCTCTGATGACTGATCTTGATGGAGACTGCAATCGTAGAAGCTTCCGAAAGTTATGACCTGCTCTTTCTTTTTAGCAGAAGGGTGCATGCTATCCATTTTTGGAACTCGGTCTGTTAAATAAGAAAGAGTTAGAATTAACGTGAACGCAGACGAGTCTTCAAACAGTCATCACAGAAAAAATTGCTCACCTGGGAGCACTTGACGCGCAGACGATGTACTCATATCCTGGGAACACTGGGAGCCACTTCCTGTGGGTTCAGATGATGTGCTCTGATCTTGATGGAGACTGCAATCGTAGAAGCTTCCGAAAGTTATAACCTCCTCTTTCTTTTTAGCAGAAGGGTGCATGCTATCCATTTGTGGAACTCGGTCTGTTAAATAAGAAAGAGTTAGAATTAACGTGAACGCAGACGAGTCAATTCAAACAGTCATCAGAGAAAAAATTGTTCACCTGGTGAAGGCAGATTCTCTTTAGCTAGCAGATCACCAGCATAATCCTCAACAGGTATGGAAGGCGCAGAGGAACTTGTCAAATCCTGGGAAACCTGGGAGCCACTTTCTGTCGGCTCTTTTCCAGTATTCTTGTTTTTTTCTGGTTGCATCAGAAACTCTGTCCGAGACGTAATATCTGGAGGACTTGTAAGATGCTTAACAGTTTTGTTCAGCACAGAGGAAATAGTCAACTCATGGGAGCCTTGGGAGCTACTCTCTGTCTCTCTTCCAGTATTGTCTTTTGTTCGACAATCCATAACAGTTTTGTTCGACACACAGGAAAAAGTTAACTCCTGGGAGCCATGGGAGTTGCTCTCTGTTTCTCTTCCAGTATGGTCGTTAGTGCTTGGCACGGGCACATACTCTATCTCGTTTACAATATCTTTAAACACTTGTAGACGTCGATGTTTTTTATTAGGGTTCAGAAGAGACGGGCTCCCATCCGGATGGAAAAGGCTAGTATACAAGCTTTCAAAAGTCAGACCAGCATCTCGCTCTTTACCAGAAGGGTATATGTTATCCATTTCTGGAACCCAGTCTGTTAATGAAAAGAAATAGAATTCAACTTCAATGCAGATAAGTCAATTTAAACAGTTATCACGGAAAAAATAGTTCACCTGGGAGCACTTGACGCGCAGAGGATGTACTCATATCCTGGGAGCCACTTCCTGTGACCTCTGTCTCTTTCCCAGTTTCTTTGTTGATCATTGGTAGAGGCAGATTCTCTTCAGCAACAGGTATGTAAGGCGCAGAGGAACTAGTCAACTCCTGGGAACCTCTTCCAGGATTGTAGTTTATGTTTGGTGGAGTCGGCTGTTTAAGTGGTGCCTGGCTTTCTGGAACCTCTGGCACAGAGAATGTAGCCAATTCCTGGGAACATTGGGAGCCACCCTCTGTCTCTTTTGCAGTATCTTTGCTGATGTTTGATAGATTCTCTTCAGCTCGCAAATCACTCGCATATTTCTTATCAGGTATGTTAGGCGCAGACGAACTAGTCAACTCCTGGGAAACCTGGGAGCCACTCTCTGCCGCATCTTTTCCAGTATTCTCGTTTGTGTTTGGTAGAGCCTTCTGTTCTTCAAGTGGTACTGCTCCTGACTTCTCTTTATAATTTTTTTTCCACTCAGAACTGAATTCCTTGCCTAACTGATATCTTCTTAATGTTACTTGCTTCTTTGCTTGATTCTTCTGGCGTCTGTGTTCCATTGTCTCTATCCAGAAAAGTTAAAGCAAGTATTTTTTTATATTTACAAATTCTGAATATATCAATTGAACTTAGTTGCACTAAGTGACAGAAATAAATCCAAGAATTGATAAAAATACCTGTAAAAGGTTACTGTAACTTTGGAGGGAGGAAGCAGATTTTAAATTCAGAAGATCAGTTTCTGCAACTTTTCGGAAAATACGAAAAACACACATAAGAGAGTAGAACAAAGAAAGAGTAGTATACTTTCATACAAAAATCAAATTGGAGCAACAAATTATAACTAATATTAAGGTCTGTACCAAAGAAAGAAGTAGAATTTCCTTGATTCACAAACGTTCAACGTATTAACAGAATCGAAGTGCAGAAAACGAAATTCAAGAACTTAAATAAACGATGATTTAGTTGCTTCAAGACTTCAGGAAGAAGACTTAATACCTGTATTAACCAACTTTGCAGGGAGGGTAGTATGTCAAGAATCAGAAGATTTGTTTCGGCAACTTCTTGGAAAATAACAAAAACTCACTTCAGATAAACAATCACAAAAACTGGAGTATCTTTAACATTCAAGAAAGAAAACGATACAAGAAGCCAAGAAATTCCTAGCAATAGTAACACAGTTCTATTAATTGAATTACAGATAAATCAAGTTAAAGACTGCATATCAAGATTATAGCAATAATGAGTGTGTGTGTGTGTGTGGAGTTACTTTATTTTTTCGTGAAGCAAGAAGCCAAGAACTCACAAGCAATAGTAACACAGTTCGTATTTAAGCAAGCATTAGCATTCTTTGATTAACAGAGATTCAATGTATCAAATTGAACGTAATTACTGAAACCCGAAATACGATTTCATATCAAGACTATGGCAATAAGGGGTTTGTGTATGTCTGGTGTGTGTGTGTGTGTGTGTCTTTACATACACGACTTGTTTCTGCAACTTTCTTGGAAAAACAAGAACACACATAAGAAAAAACATTAACAAACATCGATGAACACCGAAATCGCATAAACAAGAACACACATAATAACCAATACAAAGCAGCATCTTTATTATTCAAGAAAGGAAATGAACTTCAAGAAACACATTGTTCGAGATTATAAACACATTAACAAACATCGATGAACACCGAAATCGCAACTATACCAAAAACCTTGATTCAAGATTATGTATAGAATCCAGAGAAGAAAAACACTAACAGAAACGCATATATGCAGAAGATCAACATGATGAGAATTTTACACTGGAAGAAGTAAAAAGAAAATACAAGAAAATGTACCTGTGTAGCAAGCTAGTCTGCAACTACTAGAGAGAGTATGAAGAAGTAGAATAACAGAACAAGAATGAAAAGCAAAACGAAATATGAACAAGGAGAAGTAATTAATATGGGTTTGTTAATTGTCTGTGTTTGTTTCGCTCTTATGGAAGAGAAGAAGTATATTTATACATGCAGGCACGCACAAATAAAAATTCTGATGGAAAACTATTGGATCATTTGAGATAATTTAAGTCATTACCTAATCAAACTGTTAAAGAATTAAATAATGACAAGAAAAACAATTTCAATATTCATCTATTAATTTTACAAACAAATTAATTTAGGCCACGTATTTTTTTGTCATTATTTAATCTTTATAATTATATATTAATTTTTTTAAAATTTTTATGTTATTAATTAACATATCAAGTTATTGTTAAAAATTGATAGAGAAAAATGTTCCTACAAGTACGAAAACTACCTAAAGTCACTTGCATTTTATATACAAAAGTTAGATGGTATTTTTGTAATAATAGAATTCACCCCTGTATTTACAAAAATACTCTTACTTTTGTATTGAAATATGACTTAACTATAGGATATTACCTATAGTTAACTATAGGATCATTAAGCCCAAATTGATATATGTAAGATTTACACGTTCGATTTAATATTTATATTCTATCTTGAATTCTTAAAATTTGACTTGGACGATTTTATAGTCCACGTGAAATTAACAAAACAAAATTTTAATTTAGTGATGGTTTAACAATTATTTTCCAACTAAATTTACGCAAAAACAAAAAAGAGAAGAATTTGACAATTTTTTTGCGTTGAAAATTCCATTCGATTTATGAATTCTATTTATAATTCGGTTTGATTATCAAAATATCATTGTCAGTATTTGAAGATAGTTCTACTAACAATCAAATACAATTTTAATACTAATAAGTGTAAGAGAGATTTTCTCCAAAAATTTTATAATCGGTAATCTGGTCCTCAATGACAAAATAAATAATAACTGTTAGATCTTAAAATAAATAGATGAAAAATAATAATTGTAAGAGAGATATTATCCAAAACTTTGATAATCGGTAGTCTACGACAAAATAAATAAGAACCGTTAGATCCTAAAATAAATAGATGAAAACCGTTGAATCTAGCATAAAAAAATATTTTATATTTTAATATTTTATAAACTAGAAAGTGTATTTATTAAAATATGAAGAGGTGTATGTCATAATCATATATAATTAGGTTTTTTACATTTAATAACATCATCAATGTAATCAATGTAAGACTTCTACATTGAATACGATTAATATAAAAATTCATAATTAAATTTTCTCTTGATATTTTATATGTTTCCATTTGAATAATAATAATTAAATCGTCACCAAATTAAAGATAATTTTATGAGTTTCGTGTAGAATGTAAAATGATCCAAATCTGATTTTTTGGGTCTCAAGATAGAGCCCAAATAGTAAATATAATTTTTTTAATACTAATAATAAATAAATAAAATTCAATTATAATAGAACCTTTTTAAATCTATCCTTTTCATGTTACATTTTTTTAAAAAAAAAAATAATTTTAATACAACATTTTTTAATTATATTCTTTTTAAATTAAAATTTTCTTTTTAAAATTCACGCATAACGCAACATTTTCTAATTATATTATTTTTATATTATATTTTTCTTTTTAATATAATATAATCTTGATCATCTATCTTTCAAAATATTAGATTTGACGGTTGAAATTATTTTGGCGGTACAATGACCAAAATTATATATAAAATCTCTCTTATGCTTATTATATATAACGATATAATAAGATATAAATTACATAAGATACTCCAAACATGCACTGAAAAAATGTTTATGATTTAGAGTTGAAAATTGCTGCACAAAACAAAGCTGCGATAAATTATTTATTAGGCCACTTCAAATATAATGGATCGAGTACGGTTTGTCTGAGTCAAAAATCAAGTCTCAGTCTAACTCAAAGTATCAATATTTATATTTATATTATATTTAATATATTATAGATGAGCTCTTGATTTATGCTATTATTTTTTATAATATTCCTCTTGATTTTATTATATAATAAGATATAATTAACTAACAACTACAGTATATACATATTTATTCACTAAAGCAAGTATAGACAGAATATGATTAGTAAATTTGTAGGCAGAGGCATAAAAAAAGTAAAAGTGTAAATTCAGTGCGTTTATTAATTAAGTTTTGTATTAGTGAGTTTAAATTTAATTTATAAAATATATGTTGTTGTTAGGAGTTGAACCCATGACCTATGGTAGTATTCACTTATTATCCCTTTTACTCTTATTATATAAATAGTTTATAACCCGTGCAATGCACGGTTCTTTATAATAATATTTTTTTTTTCAAAAATATCCAGGTTGTAATTTTTTTTTTCAAAAATACGGTATAACCTTATTATATTATACAGAATCCCAACTCCCAAGAATCCAAAATGATTAATTTTTCTTCATCTTACCTTGTTAACTATTTAAAATTCGAACGTCCTATTCTTGTTGAACAAAACTTGATATAACATTGATCTTCTTGCTTCATTGAGATGAATTGAGCTTTACAGAACTTACTTTGATTTCAATTGAATTGGATGGAATTTATTTTGATCGGGCGCCGGTCCAAATTATATTAATATTATTATAGGTCAATATGTATCTGGGATCCCCTTATATTTGGGAACACGTATTGGATATAATAATATATATTGATATATTAGATTATTAAACATTTTATAAGATAAAATAATAATGATTAAAATAGTTTTAATTTATTATTTAAACATTTTATAAGATAAAATGTGGGGTTTAATATAATAATATATATTGATATATTGATTATGTTAAAACCTTTGTGAGCCCTATAAATAGAAAGAGATGATAAGAACATTAGGTGTATTGTGGTTTTGTGAAAACCCTAGTAGCTAGAGGTAGCCTCCATCTTCTTCATCTCTCTCCCTCTCTCCCAAAATTCCATTTTTATAAAATCTTGGTTTTATAAAAAAAGCTTCATCGAAGAGGATCATTCTTGGTGGATACCAGTAGAGTGCTTCACACTCTGAGAAGCAACTGCTTGCAACCAAATTAATCTTATTCAGTGGAGAAGACCTACATTAATAATCCGTTTCAACGTAGAAAACCAAATTATATATGATTTAAATCATTGACATACACTTTTTCGCCTTTCAGTATAAATACACTTTTACTGTACATGTTAAACTGTAAAATATTTTTTTTTGCTAGATCCATCGTTTTTCATCTATTTATTTTACGATCTAACGGTTCTTATTTAGTTTGTCATACTGAATACCAGATAATCGATTACCAAAATTTTGGACAAAATCACTCTTACACTTGTTATTAAAACTGTATTTTGTTGTTAGTATAACTATCTTCAAATAATAAGAAGGGTATTTTGATAATCAAAACGAATTATAAGTAGATTTCATAAATCGAATGGAATTTTCAACGTAAAAAATCATCAATTTCTTCTCTCTTTTGTTTCTGCGTAGTTTTAATTGGAAAGTAATTGTTGAACCATCACAAATTAAAGATAATTTTTTAATTTCATGTGTACTGTAAAATCGTCCAAATCAAATTTTAAGAATTCAAGATATAACACAAATATTAAATTGAACGTGTAAAATCTTATATATTAATTTTTAACAACAATTTGATATGTAAATTAATAATGTATATATAGATATTAAAAAATTAATATAATTATATATATTAAAAAAGAAATCGTGCGTTGTACGAGTTATAAGCAAGTATAAAATAAAGCCGATTCAATATATATTTAATGGATACAATTAATAACTAATTAAAATGCTATTAAATGAAAGGAAATTATTTTAATAAAAAATCAAAAGTGTGAAAAATCAAAAAAACATATTTTAAAGTGTGTGAGTGAAAACTTCTCCAATCACTTGCTATTATAATATACTAGGTAACAAAGCCGCACTACGCGCGGTATGAAAATATTTTTAAAAGTCGTATATATAACATCATTTTTCTTTAAGTTTTATTATTTGAAAGTTGATATGATAAATTGAAACTTGTGTAAAATGTAACTAAATTTGAATGTTTAAGAATTATGGAGAAAAGAATTAGTAGAAAGAAAACATGTTTCAGTTAAACTCTTAAGTGTTAATAATAATATTTTCGAAAATATTGATGACATCTATTTTGTTGCATAAAAAAATGCTTTTGAAATCCAATATTGATAAACATTTGTAAAGTTTGATAAAAGATAATTTAAGTAACATTTTAAAATTATTTTTGTTATCGATGGCATTATGAAAGATGTGATTGCTTAGTTTATTAATAAATTTGTTTGTGTGACGGGAAAAAGAAGCAGAATATAAATGTGATAAGAAGTGTGATTGACTTAACTTGTCAAGAAAATTTGGTTGTATGACAAACAAAACAGAATTCAAATGCATTTTGTAAGTATGCTTCATACTTTTTGGAGTGATCTGACACCTGGTACCTATTCATTTGATTATTTTTTTAAGCATTTGAATGAACATTTTTTGTATGTAATATTATTTAAATTCATGGACACATGTTCAAAATGGTACTCACATATTTTAATACTTTTATATTAAATCTTATAATAAATATGTACATGTACAATGTCAATAATTTTTATAATAAAAATTATAAATATAAAATAAACGTTATTAAAAGCCGACGTCCGTCTCATAACATACAAATGTGATTAATTGATTAGTAATAATATAAGAATGTGTTTAGTTAGAATATTAATTTATTCCAACATAATATAATGAAATAATGACTTTATAAGTTTTTCATTGATTTACTCAGTAAAGAAAAGGATTGGATTGGTTGAATTTAATCGAGTTGGTCACACCCCATGTGTAATTTGTTCATGTGTAAAAGTAAATTATATAATATTACTTGTATTTAAACTGTAGATGTTAATTGAAAAATTTATATACTTCTGTATCTTATCATAGTATCTTATCATGATTCTCACGGTCACTGATTACGAATTTATCGAAAAGTTAAAAACGTTTATCTATTATTGCCGAAAAAAATTGCAGTGATTTTGAATAAGGATGAGAAATGGACTATATAAATAATTTTATTTTATCATTTTACCTTGAAATAATTGTACTTTTATATGGATAATTAATATTTTATATTAATTGATATGGGCTAAAAATAAGTCCTAGGAACACAATTAATGATGCATTAATTAAACCTAGTTTGGTCAAAATACGAAGCCCATTAATGAGGCCCAAAACCCTAATTAAATATTAATTTCGTAATTAACATTGGGGGTTAATTAACAGCTTGGAAATAGGAGTCAACTAAGGATACAATATCTTTATGGTGTAGCCTCCAAGGCACCTAATTAAAGATGGAAACTGATTCCTACAAGATAAGATCTAGAATATTCTCCAAGGAGGTGACTTGCCCACCAAGTCTCCTAACCCTACTCCGATTCTAAGGCTTCTCAAGCCTATATAAAGGGTCTGACCCCTCATTCTCAGAACTACGTCTTGGCTTGATTCTCTAACAATACAGAGATATGTAGGCATCTTGTGAGGACAGATTGAGTCACGAAACACAAGTGCAGCCATTAAAGCTCGAAGCTTCCACAATCCCTAGTAGTTAATACGCAATAAATACACCCTACTTTTTATTCCACAACATTAATATAATAATTATAATGTTCTAATAAAGAAATAATAATAATTGAAATATTTTATATAGATAACTATAATAATTATTGGCTAAAATTTTATTTTTAAGTATAAAATAAAGTGTATTTAATATAAGTTTAATAGGTACAATTAATGACTAATTATAATCCTATTAAATGCAAGGAAATTATTTTAATAAAAAAATCAAAAATGTAAAAAATCAAGAAAAATATTTTGAAGCTTTAGAGTGAAAGCCTCTCCGATCTCCTGCTATTATAATATACTATGTAACAAAGCCGCGCTACGCGCGGCACGAAAATATTTTTAAAAATTATACATATAACATTATTGTTTGTTAAATTTTATTATTTGAAAGTTAATATGATAAATTAAAAATTATATGAAATGTAATTAAATTTGAATGTTTAAAAATTAAAGAGAAAAGAATTAGGTGAAAAAATACATGTTTCAATTAAATTCTTGAATAATAATAATAATAATAATAATAATTTTGAAGATATTGACGAACCTATTTTATCGCATAAAAAATGTTTTTGAAATCCAATATTGACAAACATTTGCAAAGTTTGCCATTGAATAAGTAAAAATAACATTTGTGAATCTTTTCTATTGTCGATGACATCATAAAAGACGTGAATGCTTAATTTGTTATTAAATTATTTGTTAGTAAAATTGATTGTACGATGAAAAGAATTAGAATGTAAATGTGATGAGAGGTGTGATTGATTTCACTTGTCGATATATTTGGTTTTATGACGAAAAAAGCAGAATTCAAATGCATATTGTAAGTCATGCTTCATGTTTTTTTGGAATGATCCGACACCCGTATCTCTACATTTAATTAATTTTTCAGAGAATTTTATAAGAACTGTTTTGTTTGTAACATTAAAATTAAATTCATGGATACATCAAAGTGATACTCACATATTCTAATATTCTTTTATTAAATTTTATAATAAATTTGTACATATAATTATTTTTAAAGTCGATGCTCGTTTTATAACACCCTTACTTAATGCTAAAAAAGTGAGAATTTGTTTAAAATAGCAAAAATCAACTCCTTAAACACCTTTTACTTTTTTCCATACCAAATGCATGATTATTTGATTAGTAATAGTATAAGAATGTGTTTAATTAGAATATTAAATTTTCCAACACAAAATAATCAAACAATGAATGGGCAATTTTTTTATTGATTTAATTGACGAAAAAAAGGGTCCACTTGATTCAATTTAATCGAGTTGGTCACACCCCGTGCATAATTTGTTCAGGTATAAATGTAAATTCTACGATATTACTTTTATTTAAATTGTGGATGTTAATCGAAAAATATATATACTTTTGTATCTTATCATGATTCTCACGATCATTGATTACGAATTTATCGAAAAGTTAAAATCGTCTATTAATTATTGCCAAAAAATTTGCAATGATTTTGAATAAGGATTAGAAATGACGATAAAAATTATTTTATTTTATTGTTTTACCTTAAAATAATGGTATATTTATATAAATCATTAATATTTTATAACAAAATAATAATAATAATAATAATAACAATAATAATAATAATAATGTTCCAATAAAATTGTTAAACTTTTATATTAAATATGAAATAAAGTGTATTTAATATCTATTTAATAGGTATAATTAATTATTAATTAAATGCAAGAAAATTATTTTAATAAAAAATAAAATTGTGAAAATTCAAGAAAAATATTTTGAAGCTTCTGAGTTCAAGTCTCTCCAGTTTCCTGCTATTATAATAAATTTTTATATAAAAGTACTGTAATAGATAAATTAATTTCTATTATTCTTAAAAGTTGATTGATCTCTTATGAATTTTCTATTAAAAATTAATTTTAAAATAATTTACATGAATTATTATTTGGAAAAATATTTTCATTATATATATCTAAAATTTTGATAATCTTAAAAACATCACAAAAATATAAAAATAAAAATTACAATATGAACGTAATATTTACAATCAAAAGTTACAAATATTGAATAAAACTTAATAACGTTTTTTAAAACCGACACCCATCTCATAATATACATGTTCAATAATAGTTTAAGAATTTATTTAATTTGAATATTAATTTATTTTGACACAATATAATGAAACAATGGGCATATAATTTTTTTTTATCAATTTAATCTACCGATAAAATGGTTGAGTTTGTTCAATTTAATTAGGTTGGTCATAACTCATGTGTGTATGCGCATGATTTGTTTACAAATTTCAGATATTAAGTAAAGATCCATGTACTTCCATAATTTACTACGATTCCACAATCATTGATAATAAAGATTATTTGAGAAGTTGGTTAATAATGTTTTTTAAAACCGACAGCCCTCTCATAATATACATATTCAATAATAGTATAAGAATTTGTTTACTTACAATAAAAAATTATTTCAATACAATATAACGAAACAATGGGTGTATAGCTTTTTTATCAATTTTATCTTCCGATAAATGACTGGATTTGTTAAATTTAATCGATTTGATCATAACTCATGTATTATTTATTCATGTGCAAAATTGAAAATCTATTTTTACTGTTTGCATACAATTTCAGATATTAAATAATTGTCTTGTACTTCCATAATTTATTACGATTTTCACAATTATTGATAATAAAAATTGTTTGAAAAGTTAAGGTCGTGTACCCTATAATCATCCGAAAAGAAATTATAGTGATCTTGAATAGGGAATAAAAAATAACGCAATATAAACAATTGTTATTCGTCATTTTAAATAAAAATAGACATAACTATATATAATTAATATTTAATATTGAAAAAATAACTATAATGTTCAACTAAAGTTTGCTAATTTTTAAACAAATTAAATAGAGTAAATTTAATATATGTTTAATAGGTGTAATTAATGATTAATTAAAATGTCATTAATAGCTATTTAATGCAAGAAAAGAATTTTAATAAAAAAAATCAAAAAAAACGAAAATTCAAGAAAAATACTGGTGCATTTCCGATCTCCAGGCATTATAATATATATAGATAGGGTTTGATGTTCCTGAGGTAACCTCAGGAAAGTTACCTGAGATAATTAAAATTTTTCATATTAATGCACGGGGTATAATTGTAATTACAGGATTTTTGCTTAAAAAGTTTCCAATATTTACAAAAATACCATTATATTTACACTGTAATCTTAGGTAACTCTCCTGAGGTAATCTCAGGGGCTTTTTTCTCTAATATATATAGATATAGATTCTAACACGCATTCATAAGAATTTGTTTTAGTCATTTTTATTAAAAATAAAGGGGTTCTGCTAATTAAAAATAAAGGGGTTCTGCCCTAGTATAGCTTCCTCTCCCCCATGAGAGTTAATCGGGACCTACAACCTTCTCCACCATCTCCATCCTCCCATCAATCCCTCATCCGCCCCAGCCCATATTCTAAACCCTCTTCCTTGTTTTTAGTTCTTTTCCTTCAATAAATCGAGTTTTAAGCTCCGAAAATTCCTTTCTATTTTCACAGATTTGCTTCAAATTAGAGCTCGTTTTTGCAAATAAACACAATTCTTAGACTCAAAATCTCTTGCTTAACATCATATCAAAATTTGGTATAAATCCGAGATCTTTGACTTTTTGAATTTGTATCGCTTTGAGGCGAAGTAGCGCATTATGGAGTGCTCACTTTGCTACATTATTGAAAATGAATTATGTGGTTTATTGGGAGATCTGGATTTACCACGGTACACTTTCGACATCTTTATAACTGGTTTTCGGCATGATAACTGGGATATGTTTGAGACGGTGATGAAAATCACATGTGCTCACCTTTCACCTTTGGCAACATGAGACGTCTTTCATTTCAACTCGACTTTTCAATCATGCAGCCGCCTTTCGCTTTCCTGGCGCATTGTACAACGTTGTTCATGCCACATTGCCACTCGTTCATGCCACTACTTTTCCTAATTTTGACTCATTCAACCATGTTCACCTATATCTATAACGCACCCCACACTTCCATCATCCTCAGTGCCACCACCGCCAATGGAGTCATCGAACGAGTTCCGACCACTAGACCAAAATTATCTAGTAGAATATATAAAAGCCACACCAGCTCTGTGTTCACAGTTGGGAAATAAGCTTGATGACTTGATAATCAAAGAAGTTGGTGATGGCAATCTTAATTTCGTGTTTATCATTGTTAACCCTTCTGCTTCTCTTGTCATCAAACAGGTAAAAATATTAGCATGTTAATCAGTTATGGAAATTATTCTCATTTAAGAGTAGTTTGTTAACAGGGGATGTAAAAAATTGACCCCGATGGACATGTCAAATAACAGTGTCAAACTGATGAGCGTTTAGTCATGAGTTGGGCATCTAATCACGGGGCCAACACATTATTAATATTTCACATAAAGATTGTTCATTTGTGTAGGATTGAAAATACAATTTTCTCTCGTTCCTTAGATTGTACTTGCAACAATCTTAGTAGGATGCTAATTGTGATATGTGTTGTGTCGGACTTTTGCTAGGTCTAGTTAGGATGCTAAATTGTGGTGCCACAATACCTTGGTGAGATGTGAGGTTGGCACCCTCTTCATGCAGTTTTACTTGTCCAATTGAATGCAAAAAGATTTAAATTCACTCACAAAGGCAGAGAAGTGATTTTCCTGTTCATGTTTGCAACTTATTGTTCGGTGGCAACTAAACCTGTATGTATTTGTCATCTCAATTCTAGGCTCTTCCTTATGTACGTAGTATTGGGGAATCATGGCCAATGTCAAAGGAACGTTCCTATTTTGAGGCCGAGGCCCTAAGAGAGCAGGGTCGTTTATGCCCTGCTCATGTTCCTAAAGTTTATCACTATGACAGAAGTATGAGTTTGATTGGTATGCGCTACTTGGAGCCTCCACATATAATTTTGAGGAAAGGATTAATTTCTGGAATTGAGTATCCACTGCTTGCGGAACACATGTCAGAATTTATGTCCAGGACTCTTTTCTTCACTTCTCTTCTTTCTCTTACCACCACGCAACACAAAAGATCAGGTAAACTACTTGTTCATCTGGATGTGTTTATTTACAACTGTACACCCCCCAAAGGCCCAAAAGAAAAAATGCTCAATAACTAAAAAAAGAATCAGATCAAGAAACTGGTTGCAAGATGTACTTTTGGTAAATCATCTATTTTGTTACTGATATCACTGTCTTTAATACTGCATGAAAATTGAAAACAATATGTACGTGTTAAACTTGTTTTCTTTAATTTAACATTTGCCCATGGCGTAGAGGGTGGAGGCATCTAGAAGTCTTATTGCTCTTCGAACAATTTTATAATCTTTTTTTTTACTAATTGATTGTGTATATAAATGACAAAACTGTACGTAAGCTAGGGGCATACCCCGTGAGAAAAAAAAAAGAGCATAAGCTAATCAAACTTGAAGAGCCACTGGCTTACAAAAAATTACATACAATTAAGCCAGGTTAATAGAGCAGGGATATTAGGGATGGATCCTTAGTCACTTGCTTTTGAAAGCATTTACAAGTGAATAATTTCTCGCGGACCATATTTTTTACAACTATAGATAGCTGTATCGTAGGTCTGGGCTGACCACTCACGTGCATTCTTCTATTTCGCTCCTGCCAAACAGTATAGATCACTACTGAAACGAACAACCAGCCTATCACCTTCTTCAAGTTTGTTGTGTTGCCCGCGACAAAGTCTCCATTCTGCCAATCAGTACAATTTTATAATCTTTCAATGTAAGGAATTGAGAAAGCTACATTTGTTATAATCTCTATTGCTTATTCTGCAGTGGCGAAGTTTTGTGGAAATGTGGAGTTGTGCAGGCTTACTGAGCAAGTTATCTTCTCCGATCCTTACAAAGTGTCTCCACATAACCGCTGGACTTCCCCTTACCTTGACAGAGATGCTGAGGCTGTTCGGGAAGATAATATATTGAAGCTTGAAGTTGCTGAACTGAAATCAAGGTACTATGCCATTATAAAAAAATTTCTTTAATTAGTAAAAGAATATTAAGAGAGACGTAAATCATGTTATCCGGCTTAACTAGAAGATTAGACAATAGTCTTTGTTAATAAAAGTCAGGCTATGATGCATAGTCTTATGTGTAGTAGTTATCGATATGCTCTCTAGAGTACCCTTAATTAATAATAGTTGCTAAATGATTAGTGCCTTTTGATTATTACCCAGCCTCAAGTTGGAGATGAGAACATTTTCGAACTCCCAACTTGGGTTAGAAAACATGAAGCAGAAAAATTCTCGCTGAACAAATCAGCTGGCTGCAAAGCAGAACTCAAATACACAGTCTAATTTTGTGTCATTCTTCAGAATTACCTCAGAACAACAATCAGTCTCTATATATTTTGCTTTTCCTGTCTAAACTTAAGAAAATTTTATGCGAAGTTGATAATTTGCTGCTAGTAGTTTACTTATTCTATCTCCAGGTTCTGTGAAAGAGCTCAAGCTCTAATACATGGTGATCTCCATACCGGTTCTGTCATGGTTACACGTGATTCAACTCAAGTCATAGATCCTGAATTTTCTTTTTATGGGCCAATGGGGTTTGATATCGGAGCCTTCATTGGAAACTTGTTTCTGGCATACTTTGCACAGGATGGGCATGCAAACCATGGGGATGATCGAAAAGTATGTTGCCACTATTTTGGAGATGACCTTTTTTGAATCTTCATGTTCTCTAAGATTTTATTTTAAAAGAGTTAAAAAATAAAAACCAATTTGGATGAGGTTTTAGGTGTCAAAAAAAACATTTACGTCACTGGATTTTTAGTAGTTCTGTTTTGGCTTAATAGTGTAGCATTTGTGTTGAGCAGCTATACCAAGAGTGGATATTGAGGACAATTGTTGAGACTTGGACACTGTTCGATAAAAAGTTTACTGCTCTATGGGATGACCGTAATAATAGCTCTGGCGAAGCTTATCTTCCAGAAATCTATAACAATGCTGAGCTTCAGCTTCTTGTGAAACGGAAATACATGAAGGATTTACTCCATGACACTCTTGGATTTGCTGCTGCCAAAATGATAAGGTTGATTCAAACTTTCACTATTTGTTTCATTTTAAATGGTCACGAAATATATAGAAAAATGACTATAATCAGGCTTATTATTTTCATTCATAAGACTATAAGAGTCATTGTGTTGATATTAACACTGTACCAATATCACATTGGCAACTTCTGCTTCTCAAATATTAGTGATCGTTGTAATAGTCTAACCAGATTATCTTCGAAACACAGGAGAATTGTAGGGGTAGCTCATGTAGAGGATTTTGAGTCTATAAGTGATGCTGCTACACGAGCAAGATGTGAACGACAGGCTCTTCATGTTGCTAAGATGATTATGAAGGAACGGCGAAAATTTGAGGCCATTACTGGAGTTGTTTCTGTCATTCAGGACTTCAATAAATGACATATTTTAGATGAATTAAAATGGAGGTCTATGGTTTCATCCATTTATTTTTACAAACTTTAAGCTTGGATTTGTAATCTTTTCTGTTCTCTAACCCACCAATGAGTCTGCATATAACTTCAAACCACCCATCACACAAGGTAAACAACAATATGTTTCATAAATTGTCCTCATAAAAAGAAGCAAATGCATTATCATATAATTAGCAAAGAATATAAATAAATGCAATCATCAATATTTCTATTCCTTCTCTGAATTTGTGTTGCATTTGCTCTGTACTATTAAAGTGGCCGAATCTTGAATTCAGAAAAACTTGGTATTGAAATATTTTTTATAATAAAATTTTCACTAATTTTTCAAGATTAATCAGGACTCGGAAATAAACTTTTACTAGTTTTAAAGGACAAAATGAGGTTGAAAGTAAAAAATTCATTAATTTTCCCGCTTTCCACGAGTCCATTGTATATCATCTTTTACAAATTAGATGTTAATAGCCGATCACAGATTGTGATAAATTATTTTAAATTTCTAATTTTTAACTTTTTTAAATGAATAAAATCTTGAAGCACCAAATTGTATATATTCTCGACTTTTATTTCGATTGCTAGTTAATAGACTCCTAGTATATGACTTCATTATTAAATTAAATTAATATTTAATATTATTATTCTAATTAATTAAATTTACATAACTTCATTCTAGTAGCCGATAACCCGTACGAAGCACGGATTGTGATAAATTATCTTAATTTTTAACTTTTTTAAATGAATAAAATCTTGAAGCATCAAGTTGTATATAATACTATATTCCCAACTTTTATTTCGATTGTTAGTTAATAGACTCATATTATATAACTTCAATAATAAATTAAATTAATCATTAATTTTATTATTTTAATTAATTAAATTTATATAACTTATCTCTGGTAATATAAGAATAATATAGTTATATTATTAATTTTATTTATTATTAATCTATTATAGATATATTTTAAATATTAATTAATGGAGCCCTAAATCCTATATTCTCGACTTTTATTTCAATTTTTACAACTTGGTTCATTATTATTATTAATTAATAATTATAATTGTGATATGGTATACATTAATTAATTAATTAATTAATTGGCATACCGTATTTTAGTTCAGAGAGTACTTGTTTCATTAGTAGTTCTTATTCTTATTGGCCTTCTATACACTTAAAAAACAGTTTTTAAAGTAAGATCAAATAGTAAAATAAGTTTTTATTAATTAAATAATTAATTAATTAATTGACGTGCATACCGCGGTATACATGGCATACCATTCAAAGGGGGTTTCGGTTTCTGTAAAGAGTATAGATATGTATTGTTTATACTAAATAAATAATAATGTAAGAAATTGAGTGGCATCTACAGGTATAGAAATATACCAAATTATGTTACCTGTGCTGCTTGTTTTCATACCTCCTAGTTCATAGGTTTTTATAAAGGATGAAATAAAGAAAGTGATGGATAGTCATAGATGCAGAGTAGAATCAACCATATAACTTTAGAAGTTCACACTGACAGCCATAATAATTCATCACACATGTATCAATTATCACATGTACACCTCGAAAATTGCCACCTCAAAAATTCTCTAGCACGGTCTCAAGCCTCATCTGCAAAATGTCCTAAAAATGCACGTACTCTACCAGCTCAGCTCGTTATGTGAGATAAACAAGCAGAATTGAGCTATCTTCTCGGACAATTTGTCTGCTAAATACAGCTCTTACCTAGTAGATGGTAATAACGCTGGTAATAATGCTGCCTTGGAATCGGTTGAGAATATATCTCTCAGACTGTTTGCAGTTCCAACCCTAACCATTTAGATATGTAGATCCACTGATGTTACCAGTAATCATTACAAGAGCATGCACTCTCTCGAAAGGGGTGGAAACGGTTGGAATTCCTTACAACAATCTCCATTTGGATTAACCCAGATGCGAACTTCATAAAGTTATGACAATCAACACATTTTCTAATGTTCTTGATAATTCTAATAACACCGTCACTGCATTGAGAACGATCAGTATTCATCAAGGCAAACACCAAAGCCAGCTTCTCACTGTGATGATACAGCTGCTCTTCCTTGTGCTCCTCTTCAACATCATGCAGTGCTAAGCCTGTCTCAGGGACATAACCCACACCTTTTAAACGCTTCACTAGCTCCTCAAGATTCTCGCGGATAGCCTCTCCTTGGGGATGTCTTAAACCTCCAGAGGCAAATTCATGTACTTGATTACCGATCTCAGTCCAGCTTAAACCAGGTTCCTTCTTCACTCCTTGCCCTTTCATCTTCTTTCGTACAAGGCCTGCTTCACCGAAGCTACCGCTTGAGCAATATATGTTTGACATCATAATATATCCTAGAGATCTTTCTGGATCCAATTCCATCAGTTTTGAGGCAGCCATGTTAGCCATCTCGGTTTTACCATGTTTTCGGCATGCTGCAAGCAAAGTGCTCCACACAACAGAATCAGCTTCAGCTTCAATAGGCATTTCTCTTATAACTTTCTCGGCTTCAGGAATACGACCAGCCCGTCCAAGTATATCAACAATACATGCAAAGTGATCGAGTTTTGGAACCACGCCATAGTTCGTAACCATGGCATAAAAAATTTTTAAACCTTCATCTACTAATCCAAACTCCCACATTTCGCGTACATATTAATCACATGATTTGTAGTATATGTAGAAATGGAACCAGAAAAACACACTCACACGATGAATGAATACACAATAAGAACGGAGAAAAACAAACTGTTTTATTACTTGATATCTCAGAATGATTACATCGAACAGAATATATAGATTACTTCATAAACGAGAAAACAAAGATATGCAACTACACTCCTAAAATGACTCAATGACTCCCTCAATCATAGGACACTCCACAATCTGTGGGAACAGAAAGATATCACCACAAACTGTAGTAACAAACCAAATCACTTAAACTAATGCAGACACGGACTAATGCAAACTAATGCATTTTTTATTTAATACTAGCAATATTGCCCGTGCTTCGCACACGGAATGATATTTATTTTGTTGATTTTATAATTTATTTGTGATTTCTTAATGTCGTACATTTATGACGTTATTAATCTCGGAATAATTTTTTTGTAAAATCATATTACGGTGATGTTATTGTTCTCTTTACTATTTTAACCAACAATACGTGCGATAGTAATGTTGAGTTAGTACTTTCATCTAATCTAAAGTAACGTTGAGCACGTATTTGATTTAAAAACAAACCAAACGTAAGATTTAAAAATTTAAACCAAACATCCTTGGTACTTGGACCAAAAATTCATAACAAAGCAATAATGAAAAATTCATGATAATCAAAACATAAAAACAATCCAAATGAAGTATCAATAACGAACTCCAAATAACAAATATGTTGACCATGCTTTCAAGGCTTTAAGATCATCAAAGTAGCTCCAGAGATTCATTTCTCCACGGAATGATATTTAATTTGTTGATTTTATGATTTATTTGTGATTTCTTAATGTCGTACATTTATGACGTTATTCATCTCGGAATAATTTTTTTGTAAAACCATATTACGGAGATGTTATTGTTCTCTCTACTATTTTAACCAACAATACGTGCGATAGTAATGTTGAGCTAGTACTTTCATCTGATCTAAAGTAACATTGAGCACGTATTTGATTTTAAAAAAAACCAAACGTAAGATTTTAAAATTTAAACCAAACATCCTTGGTACTTGGACCAAAAATTCATAACAAAGCAATAATGAAAAATCCATGATAATCAAAACATAGAAACAATCCAAATGAAGTATCAATAACGAACTCCAAATAACAAATATGTTGTTAAGAAATATATTACTATATTATTGCTAGATAATAATGGAGAGTAAATATATTACTATATTATTGCTAGATAATAATGGAGAGTAAATATATTACTTAACATATGTCGACCATGCTTTCAAGGCTTTAAGATCATCAAAGTAGTTCCAGAGATTCATGTGATTCATTTCTCCTGTCAACAATAACACTTCATCAGTTTGTAGATTTACTTGGTTGAATATCTAAGAACTGAAGATAAAATGGCAGAATTTGTAGAGAGATAATGTTAAAACCATTTTAATCTTCTTGCTAGTAGATTTTGCTGAACCTGGAGTAGTTCCACTATCGAACAATTCAACGACATTGTTCTGAAACATCTGAAATTAAGTAAAACATTAACAATTCTGAATGGTTACAGTTAGTGTACCATTAACAAAATTGATTCATGTTCTAAAATCAAATTGAAACATTAACTTCTGTAAATGCTGAAGGTCTTGAATAATTCATTGTTCGTTGAGACATTTCAGAAGTTGAGGTGGAACAATCATAAGCATCAGTTACATAATAGAGACGGCTGCCTGAATTGATATTATCCTGTAACACCCCAGTCCCACATCGAGGAGATATGAGACTTTAGTTCAGTATATAAGCAAAAGTAATACTACTAAGTGCACCAACAAATCATGATCTTTTGGGGGCCTGTGGTGGGCTTGTGGACTATCCAAGTTGGCTGCATTTGGGCCAGTTTACTTTGGCTTATTTCGGATTCGGAATCGGGACTCGACCCGATTTTCGAAAAATGACTCGGGATTTGACCCGGGTTGTCACATATCCTCTTCAAGTTGTATCTTCAGCTTAGTGTCTTCCATTAATTTCCTTAATCTTTGGATGGAAAGATATGTTTGACTGTTCATGTAAATGTAGAATAGTTATACAAAGGTTGGTATTACATTATCATTTTGTAGGCATTGAAACAATAAACGTAACTATGTAATAAGGTTGAGTAGCAAACCTTAATCATGTCAGATTACAGTTTTGTTGCAGTTATACGAATCAATTTTCTGGCAGCGCGATCCATTAATATGAATATACTTATTTATATAATACATTTTGTAATATAAATAATTAAATTTGTATAAATGTACCCAACTTTTATTAGAACAATAAATATCACATACGTAATATCATATGTAATAAATTTAGTTTTAAAAAACAGGATTATTAAATTATATATTGGTAAAAGTTGCTCGGCATCGTCTCACGACGACCCCTCGGTACGTTTATATTAACGAAAAAAACAAATATACTTGATTATCTTCCTGTTATAATTTTAAAAAAATGTAATATTTTAATAGGACATCAATTAAAATTGAAGTGACACATAGAAACAAATTAAAAATTTCTCCTCATAGTAAAGCAAAATTTATAACTTTTATATTATGAATCGTTACATACTTACATCTAATATTTTAAAAATTAGAAGATCATAATTATATCATATTTTGTTTGATAATATAATTTATATAATTATAAGTATTAAAAAACAATCATGAATTGCATGATTTATAAGCTGTTAGTTTAAAAAAAAAATCACACCGTAGAGACAAAATTTCTAAACTATTAAATTACATACAATTACAAAATATTTAAATCGTTACTCTTCATAATTCAAAAAACTTTATTTTATTTAATTGATTATACTTATTTATATAATACATTTTGCTAATAAAAATAATTAAATTTGTATAAATGTACCCAACTTTTATTAGAATAATAAATATCACATACATAATATCATACATAATAAATTTAGTTTTAAAAAACAGGATTGTTAAATTATATATTGGTAAAAGTTGCTCGGCGTCGCCTCACGGCGACACCTCAGTGCGTTTATATTAATGAAAAAAACACATATATTTGATTTATCTTCCTATTATAATTTAAAAAAATTGTAATATTTTAATAGGACATTAATAAAAATTGAAATGACACGAAGGAAGAAATTAAAAAAATTTCATCATAGTAAGGCAAAAACATATAACTTTTATATTATAAATCGTTATATCTAATATTTTAAAATTAGACGATCAAAATTATATCAAATCGTGTTTGATAATATAATTTATATAATTATAATTATTAAAAAACAGTCGTGGATTGCATGAGTTATAAGCTACTCCCTCTATTTTCGAATATCTATTTTTTGACTTTTTGGCACGAATTTTAAGGTGCTTTGACCGCATAGTTAAAAATGTTATTTTTAAAAATTTCTTTTTTTGAATAAAAATATTGAATCAATACTTTTATTCAAAAAAAGAAATTTTTAAAAGAACACTTTTTAACTATGCGATCAAATCACCTTAAAGTTCTTCCTTTTAAAAATACTTGATTTATCTAAACTATTAAATTACATACAATTACAAAATATTTAAATCGTTACTCTTTGTAATTTAAAAAACTTTATTTTATTTAATTGATTATACTTATTTATATAATACATTTTGCTAATAAAAATAATTAAATTTGTATAAATGTACCCAACTTTTATTAGAATAATAAATATCACATACATAATATCATACGTAATAAATTTAGTTTTAAAAAACAGGATTGTTAAATTATATATTGGTAAAAGTTGCTCGTGTCGCATATTGGTAAAAGTTGCTCGGTGTCGCCTCGCGGCGACACCTCGGTGCGTTTATATTAACGAAAAAAAACACATATACTTGATTTATCTTCCTTTTAAAATTTTGAAAATTGTAATATTTTAGTAGGACATCAATTAAAATTGAAATGTCACAAAGAAATAAATTAAAAATTTCTCCTCATAGTAAGGCAAAAACTTATAACTTTTATATTATTAATCGTTATATTTAGTATTTTTAGAATTAGAGTACCAAGATTATATCAAATTTTGTTTAATAATATAATTTGGGGAAAATTAATTCTAAGGTCCCTGAACTATTAGTCATTTTTTATCCAAGTCCCTGACCTAAAAATGTAAATTGATAGGTAATTGAACTTTTAAAATTTTCTCATCAAAGTCCTTCCGTTAAATTCATTAAACATCCGTTAACTTTTGCAGACGTGGCATCCTACTATTAGGCATTTCTTATGTAAGTCCCTAAACTATTTGACATTTCTTATGTAAGTCCCTGAACTGAAAATTCAAATTTAAATCTCAATTTTATATTAAAAATCACATTTATTACTCTTTTATTTTTTATTTACTTTCATCCTTGTTAGTTTAGAATTTTACTTATTTTCTTTTTTAAATTTGCATATATTATTACTTAATTACTTATTATTACTACTAATTAATAAATTTCCCTTTTCAGGTAAAACATGTTATCTTTTCTATTTTTCAATAGCTAACAATTTCCTTTTTCACATAAAATACATTATCTTTTAAATTTTATCTAACTAAATTTTTTCCTTTTCTAAAAATACTATGAAAAATTATATTTAAGAAAATATTATAATTATAATTACTAATAATTAACCAATTACCTTTTTCTGCTAAAATACGTTACCTTTTCTATTTTTTTTCCCAGTAAAACATATCCGGCTAGCTTTATTTAAACAAATAAAATAATAAGCAAGTTATAAGCTAGTTACATATCAAAATAATTTGTGCATCGCACGGGTTATAAGCTAGTTATATTAAAATGAGTAATGTTAACTGAACTATAAAAATACATGGACTCATATATAAAAAAATCAAGTGATTAAAAATTTAATATTTTATTTATGTTTTAGAAAACAAAAAATTATAATATTATATATTCTAATATATTGAAATTATATATAAAAAAAATCATTCTCCAAAGTGTGATATACATCTAAAATTTACATGTCAGGATTAAATATAAAACAATTTTTATGTTGTATACACCGACTTTATAAAAATTACTAAATATATAAATATAAACAAAGTTAAAATGAAAACACTGTACATATATATTAATTTTTTAATGTTTTTCAGAACACAAATATATGTAAAGTTTAAAAGGAAAATAAATAAAATTCTAAACTAAAAAGAATGAAAGTAAATAGAAAATAAAAGAGTAATAAATGTGATTTTTAATATAAAATTGAGATTTAAATTTAAATTTTCAGTATAGAGACTTACATAAGAAATGTCTAATAGTTTAGGGACTTACATAAGAAATGCCTAATAGTAAAATGCCACATCAGCAAAAGTTAACGGACGTTTAATGAATTTTAACGGAAGGACTTTGATGAGAAAAATTTAAAAGTTCAATTACCTATCAATTTACATTTTTAGTTGAGGGACTTGGATAAAAAATGACTAATAGTTCAAGGACCTTAGAATTAATTTTTCCTATAATTTATATAATTATAACTATTAAAAAACAATCTTGGATTGTATGAGTTATAAGCTACTCCCTTCGTCCCTAATTAGTAGTCCATTTTGAAAAAAACACACATCTTAAGAAATATTTAATGTCATATTTTGTTTCCATAGTTGCCCCTACTTATTGCACTAAATAATAACTTTTGAATGTATAATTAATTATAAAGTCAAACATTGGAAATAGAAGTGTATGGGTAATTTTGGAAAAACTTGAAAAACATGCATTGAAATATGAAAAGAGACAACAATTTAGGGACAATTTTTTTTCTCAAATGGACTACTAAATAGGGACATAGGGAGTATTAGTTTAAAAGTTTTTTTCCCACCGTTGAGACAAAATTTCTAAACTATTACATTAGACACAATTACAAAATATTTAAATTATATATCGCTCTTCCTAATTAAAAAACTTAACCTAGTATACTTATTTATATAATACATTTTACTTATATAATTAATTAAAATTGTATAAATATATCAAACTTTTATTAGAATAATAAATATCATCTACGGTAAAAGTTTACGTCGACACGACGGGAACGGACGTGAACGTAACGGAGGCTTGAACTGGTCAATAATCGTCCAGAAAAGTAGGAGGGATCTTATCTTTAAGAAGTAGGATCATGGAGAGATGGCCCCCTAAAATCATGCTAATGTGCGGGATGAGAGTTTATATGAGATTATATCATTAAAATATGCATAAATTAATCATATTACATATACTACATCTGCTACTCAAGCTACAACACCTGCACCCCTCCATCCAGGGACGGAGGGAAGGGGTCGCAGGGGCGGCCGTCACCCCAAAACCTCGTATAATTATGAAATTAGTATTAAAATTTTTGAAAAAAATTAAAATATTCATATTTTTAATGTTAAAATATTATAACATTTTGATTTCGCCCCCTCTAATTTATATAAATTTTATGAAAGTAGTGATAAAATTTTCGATATTTATCATAATTTTGAATTTTAATACTTGAATTTAAGTATATTCATAAATTAAAAATATTAATGATAATTTTTATTTTATTTCATAATAAATTATTTTAATATATTATTTATTAAGATGAAAAAAAAAATTCACCCCCACAAACTCGAATTTCTAGCTCCGTCCCTGCCTCCATCACTACACTTCCTCACTGCAGTTGCCGTCTAGATAAAAGTTTCCTTTTTCTTATCATTGTAACTTCATTTTCATCACTTGTAGACACTATAACATTATTATAGTGGATCATATTTGGCTGGAAAAGGTACCACCCGTGTATCTCTCAACGGAGGTTTTCCACGTCATCAATTATTTGTGTCGATTTCAATGTTTGTTCTTGTTTTCTATTTGTTCATACGAATTAAACACACTCTAAATTGATTAGCCTCAATCTTTAACCTTCAAAATTTGACCAAAACACTTGGCCCCGTAAATAGTTTCTTGGTTTAGATTTTTGTTCAATTTTTAATAAAAATATGGGTAAGTTCTCAAATCTCAATTGAAGATATGTATTAAGATATGTGTGTGCGAGAACACATATGTATGAATGCTTGTACAACTCATATAAAGAGAGGCTTCACCTGAGAAAGCCATGACACTGAACTACAGTTACAGATGCGTGAGGGTCCAAGATTCGACTCCCTGCACATGGCTCTACACCAAGTTAAGGTGCCTCTACACATGGAAAATTGTGTGTCTCCTATTCGAACTCAATGGGCAAGTTGAGCCACGGTGCTCTTGTCGGATAGATAGAAAGACTAATAGACTATTTAGATTTTTGGTAAACGACTACAACTATGCTGAGATCTGCTTGAATATTACCAAATAGAAGTTTACACTATATCATACAAACATCCATGTCCTTTAGCATGTTTCTCAGTCATGCATCAAATCTTGTAGACTAAACTTATCATAAAGATTTAATAATCACAGAGATGCACAAATCCAAAACCCTGAGATTTAATATTGTGCCCAAATATTTACATATATACACTAAATAAAATCCTGAAACTGATCAAACCAACGTAGAAATATCCCAAATTCAGTTGTAACTTAAAAAATCTCAACTATGCCACATTAGCCGCTAAATATCAGTATATCATGGAGGCTAGAACCAGAGTGATCTCTTCCGATTCACTTACCTCACGGTTGATCAGATAATGCTTAAGCTCTTGTTTCTACGTTCTTTGTTCAGGTCTTCTATATTTTTTGAACCAAAACTGGTAATCCTAGTAGCTAACATATTCTTTCTTAACAGTTCTTCTTCTTCTACTTCTTCTTCTAGTGCAGCATTCTTTGTACAGATTTCTTGCAAGCTGCGAAAACGAAAGACATGTGGGTCTTAGACTAAAACTGAAGCTCAAGTAGAGGATTAGCAAGAGCAGACATGACTTTCCAACAAATGAATATCAAATTAGCAAAAGGTTAAACATTTAGAGGGGCATATAAATAGAAACATTATCATCCATGGAACATATTATATTTTATACAGATATTATACTCCATAAAACTCAAATAATAGCTGGAAAGTGCATAAACTTATTGCAAGATTTCTTATATAGAAAGGGAAAATTGTATGACATTTCTCATTTGCTACACGAAAATTAAAATAGGGTTGCTAAACGAAAAATGCATGTCATGTATGTAAATGGTCTATATATATAAATTAGAGCTGCTACACAAAAAAATCCTATTAGGGTATATGGACAAAAAAGGATCCAAAAATGTAGGTTATTTCAATCGTAATGTTGTAAAAAAAAATTCCTAATATTAAGAGTTTGGCATTACTTGAAGTTTGCACTAAACTTTAACATCAGTTGCCAAATGCACCTATAGTGGTAATAAAGTAGGGATAGTAAGCACCTGTTATAACTTCTACGTCGTTAGTAAGCACCTTATATAGCCTTTTCAAGTATGGAAGAAAATATAACAGAGTATTTAAAATTAAATTATAATAAAAATGTCATATAACTGATTAAATCCTAAGGCAACACCAGAGTATAAAAGATTTCATTCCGCATAACAGGCTACTTGAGAAGATAATAATTTAATTTGACATCATGAGGACAGAACTAAATTGCAGAAGAACGGAAATGAAGATCAAGACATTATGTGCAATTCATGAACTGTACCATCACAATAAGGTTTTTTTTGCAAGAAGCTGGTTTCCTGGCATGCCTGCAGTCAGATAAAAAAGGTTACCCATATTTCCGAAGCATCCTGGAAAAGGTTCTTCAAGATTGTGAGGTTTGCCATTCTAAATCCCATTCATTACAAAACCTGGATGAACATATCTACAAACAGGAACACAAAACTTCACACAACAGAACGATGATGAATCGTCACATGCAGTTATAGCATACTAATATGTACATTTCTTATATAAACTTTATGAAAAGATAGATTACAAAACCTGGTTAGGCACGTCTCCTGTGTGTATTCATATATAACTGGACTTTCCTAGGTATATATTTTCTAGGTAACTGGGTTTTAGGATCCTTAAGCATCGGTCCACCTAATAATATGAGAATGATTTATGCTACCTAGACTTGGCAAGATTATCCAATGTCCCGCATATATAGATACGTACCCAAGTTCCAGATATGGCAAACTTTTAAAAATTTTATGCCTAAAACCGACAGGAAGTGTCGGCTCCCATGTTCCAATGTCGAGTGACCAAACCCTTATCAGACAAATGAATTCATGCAGCCAACATTGATACATAGCAATGATATCTGTCACCTGATATAATCAATGTTGCAGCCTGTAGATAATAGAAGAATAATCTATAACACAAAGGAATATTAGTTAACCCAAGTCGACAGCTTTGCAGGGCGCAGCCTGCTCATTTCATTATTAAACTCCAGAAATATTATAGTTCTTCAGCATAATCCGGAAATTCAAATATTGCAATAGATAAAAAGAAGGTCCGAGTCTTACACTTGCGGTATTTGCCGGCTTTCGTGATTCCCTCTAAGTATTGTAAGTCTAAGTATTGTAAGTCAATCTCTGTAACGGACCTTTAGAGCCACCAATAGGGAGACAGTCTCCACCGAATAGTACCTACAATGTGCATTAATACATAAAACAAAGATTGCTTAAAAGAAAGGAAAAGAATTACAGTTTTAGACTAACTTCTTTATCGCTAGGTGGCAAAGGAAAAAAAACTGTATATCGCCGTCTAACAACAAACTAAGAGGGTTTGGAAAACAACAAATAAAAGAAAGGTTAATAGAACTAACATATATTAATGTTTGATATTTAGAGAGTGTGCACTAATATGTCAGATTGCGCTAATAATTTTTTCTCAATTCTATGGTATACATACTTACATAGCCTTTTGACCCGTACAGAACTTTAAATATCTACTATCAAAAACTGTAACACACCACTCTCCTAATTTAATAATTTATGGGATATCAAGAATTTAACTTATCAATATCTTGAGTACTACAAAAGTCGTCAAAATCTGTTCACTTTAGTTTACTTTGTCTATTCCTCTTCTCTTATCAAAGAATGACATGCCCTACCTAATTTAACAACACTCTCTTTACTACACGTCAAACAGAGAGTTCACCATTGTATGGAATAGAACATGTTTAACACCGTTGATTTGTAAAAAAAGTTCCTCATGAGACACAAAATTCAAACAATGAACTTGAACATGAAATTCACCTTCAATTCCACATTGAGAAATGTACAAACTAAATCTAACATCATTCCTGTACTAAAACTATCTACTTGCAATCATAGAGAATTCACACAGCAAAAACGTAAACCGATGCATGATATGGAATACAACTTGTAAAAATTAAGAATCATAATCCAATTATCCTCTTAAAACCATTTCTTACTGGATTCAGCAAATTCTCAAAAACAGTAAATATCTTTCTTTTGAAAAATAAACAAAACACATTAAAATACTAACTCAATCCCGCAATCAAACAAAAATGAATGAAAGACCTTACTGAATTCCGCAATAAAACTAAAACACAGCTTTATTAGTGAAAGTAAGTCGAAAATGAAGTACCTTTGAAAGAATGAAATTAATAAAAAATAAAATGAGAACACAATGAGCAACCATAGAATTTTTAGAAATAGAACCTGCCAACAAAAATTTAGAAGGACGTTGCAGATAGAAACAATGCTTGCTTGAAGAAAGTAATTTTTCCGACTTCATAGAAATTTAGTGCTAAATTAATATTGCAAGTAAACCCTTAAGAGAAGCTTTGGGTAAGTAACACTTACTTTCCTTTTGCTTGCATTACATTTTTTTTTAATCAAGATAAACTTGTTATCTATACATTGAGTGTCATCAATGCTCTCATTATTGCTCTCATTTGTACTGGAGATTGAAACCTGTCCATTAGGTTGTAAACCTGAAAGAACAATTCAAAGTAATAGAGACATACTTGTTAGCAAGTTCATTTATTTAATACAAATGTCAACTTCTCAAATCCTTTCTTTTAGGCAAGTGCAGAACATTACACTGGATGGAAAACATAGGCATGATAATTCTTTTCAGTTTTCAGGAAGGTGGAGCTTCTCTGCACTAAAGGAACAAAGATTAAAAAATTATTATTGATTTTGTAAATTCCAACAATATTACATGAATATATATAATTATTATTTATTCAGATTCTCATTAGCCACTAAACTATGAATTGGTTATTTCTGACTTAGATGGTAAGACTTCAAACAAAAACACGAAATTACACTAAGGATCTTATGTTTTGGGAGGTTGATCAACTTATTCAATCAGGAGATCCCAAAATCTTCTCATTGTAAACCTCAATCATGCTCCCATATCACTCATAAGGAGATAACAGATCATGTGATTATTGTGTTTTTTCATCCACTAATTTATCAAGTACATGACTTGCCAACCACCTAGTAATACTAAAATAGAAACCGAGTTCTTGAAAGAAAGAGTCCCCCAACTTCGGTTTAATAGACTATAGAATAATTGGAAAAGAAAATCACCCATTGAACTATAGAATAGAATCACGAAGAACATAGTAAATACATAGAAATAGAATCAAGAGAAAATGATCTAAATATAAATAGATGAATAATAGTACATGATAGAAATTAAAATTCATGAAGGAGGAGAACAGGAGAAGAAGAGAGCTCATAAAAGGAGGAGATAGGAGAAGAAGAAGAAGGCAAATCAAACCTCTCCAATCAATGCAATTCGAAAATATCGAAAAATAAATCGACAAACAACAATAGCACAAACAAAAACAGCAGTGTTAGGAAGAAAATTTAGATATGTTGTAGTCCTAAGGATCATATACTCCTGGTTAAAATTTAAAAAATTTCAGGATTACAGAAGGTCAAATCTTTATTAGTATTTGGTTGCTGGACATAATTGTTTTCAGATGCTGGAGAATCGTTTATTAGAATCTTTATTAGTATCATGAATCACAACTATTTCATCTATAAGTTGTTAGAATACAAAAATACCTATTTTAAGTAAGAAACTGTAATCAAGTGTGTCTATGCAGGTTAGTATTTGTGCAAATGCTGGATATATCAACACAATAAATTAATAATTTACCAGCAAGTGGTTCCTTTGCCGTTGATGTCGGCTGCTTGGCAAATTAAGCTTTTCTGCTACATTTGCTGAGGAGAAAAAAGAATCATAGCATTGCATGTTAATAAAGTCAGCATTATAGGCTAACTGGTAGTTGGGCGGAATCATTTCAACTAATTTTGAGAAATTATCAAAACATACGATGGATAAAAATTTTAGCTAATCATAGCTAATATACTCCCATGGACATATCAAAACATAACCAATTAACAATGGGTGAAAATATTACATCAGATTTAATAAAAACAAAAGATAATTGAATGAATCATAAAAAATTACCACTTTAAGAATAAAATTCTTTAATTTTTCTAGTACATATATTGCATCTTTGAAAATATCCATTGAGCATATTGATCCAAAAAGAATACAAAATCAATTTTTAGTATAGCATAAAGAAGATCTGATTTGAACCTGTCAAACATCACAAATGAATTTCAACCTTTCAGTAGTATGTGTAAGAAATATTCATTGTTCAGCTATAGTAGCATCAGATGCATTAGTTGCAAGAGCAAATATAGCATACTGCAAACATTTACAATGGTTAATCGTATTATAAATGTAGGTAAAAAAACTACAGTACAGTAGTCTATGATTAAAGAAACTACCTTTTTCACGGAATTTAAAGGATTTGTATATCTAGTTAGCGCCTCCGCTAAGGTAGCAGGGAGTAAAGCCTCCGCTAAGTTGTGTTCATCTCCCTTCTAGTTAATAATATATTAAATCATGGTTTAATTAGAAGTCATGCCAGCAAGTATCGATAACAATTACTTGAGTTTAGGTCCTCTCTGAAATACAGATTTTACTACCTAAAGAAAGTGTCAATTAAAGAGAGAAACAAAAAAATGCCTAAATATGTCAAACATTGCCATGATGATTATTGGGATTCTTTTCATCAAGTTTCTCAAAACTTGTTCAAGCATTTCATCAAACAATTGACCTGCACAGGGAAAACTAATCACATAATTAGGATGAATAACATTAGTGTATATCACATGATCACATCAAAATTAGAGAAATGCGTCTAAAACAGAAAATATCGATTCACATACATATACTGTAGAGGTAGTATTCAAAGAAACAATTGAATTACAGAATATGTATTCAAAGAACTGGTAAGATGATTATGTATAAACCAACCTGATAAAAACAGTATAGGTTGAAGATAGAGTGCCAGAGGATTCTTGAGTGATCGAGCATATCTGCAAAAAGGAATAATGAATTAATTCTTGATTAGAAATAATGAATTAATTATTGGCATAGGAAATTCAAATTCGCCCCTTTTGGTTGTGATAGCATCATCAGAATTCTATGTAATCATCAAATACTATTAGAACCATAATGAAAACAATCTCAATTGTGAGCCAAAGTATATAAACAAAAATAAGTACAACTTGGAGATGAGATCGCCGGAGGAATCTCCGATTAATTGAGTATATATGAGATAAAAATTATTTAACTAACTGGTGTTTTAAATTTCAAATTCAACCCTTCTGATATGTTAGTAATATAGCTTACAAACTTACAAACCTGGTTTCTCCATGATCCGGCAATGGGAAAAGTGATGAAGGAAGTTTATGAAGATGATAATGGGTATATGAAGATGATAATGATTAATGGGTAGGTTTAAATTTGAAATTAGTGATTGCATAAGAGAAGAGATATTGACGTGATAACTGTTAACCTAAAATCAAGGCTAAATTAACTACCTTTTTTAAACGGATGCATGGGTATTACCCATTTAAATTCGGGTCAGTAAAATTTGTATTGATTTTGTGAGTGAATGTTGGGTATGGATCTTACCCATTTGTAAATGGAGCGATCCGAGTTTCAAGTAGATTGACAAAAAAGGGCATGTGAGTAGTATAAATTTAAAATTGGAAAGGATAGAAATGGTCTTTTTCCAAATCCTTTGTGTTCAGGAATTAAGATTATATAGATTAAAAACCAAGTTCAGATTAAAACTCCAACAGATTCCCCCGTAATCTAAACTGGTTTCTGCAGATTCTTCATTCCCAGCAAAGCTCGCATCTTCTCGAATTTAACAGTCGACATAGCCACTACAAGAAAATCCAGCTTTAACCACAGAAAATTCCGTTGGCATGTTAAGGAAATCCGTTGGGAAAACCCTTTACCAACGGAATGACCACCAAACATGTCCGTTACAGAAACCTTGTTGGGAAATCATTACCAACGAATTTGTTTCCGTTACTAAACTTACTAACAGAATACCAAGAGAACAATAACAGAATTCTTGTTTTACTAACAACCATGTTATAACGAAGGGATAACGGATTATTCTGTTGCTATATTTAGCAACAAGATGCCAACAGAAATTTTCCGTTGGTAAAATGGTTTCCCAACGGAATGCTGACAGAATACGTTCGTGGGAGCAAACGTTGTTGGGAAATGCTTGCCAACGGATTTTTTGTCCGTTACAAAACTAACTAAATATCAACAACTTAATAACAGATCTCTTGACCATAACAAGTAATTCTATCAACGCTTTGCCAACGGAATTGGTAATTCTAGCAACACAATTATCCATAACAAATTTAGTTGGTACTTCGTTGCTAATCCAAAAAAATGTTTCCGCCTCATTACTCAGATCTTGATTCTTACACAATTATCAAATTCATAAATGAGATTTAAACAAAACAAAGATTCATTTCATAAACCCCGATTCAACTTACAAAAAACAAACTAAACAAATACTCTAGCTCTTGAAATCAATTAAACTAAACTAAACAAGGATCTAACATCTGACGAACAAGGCTCTTGGCATTTTCAGATATCTGAGGCCAGGGCTCCCTCTTGAAATCAATTACACCACGCAATATTGCCAGAGCAACACCCTGTTCAGTTTCTGCACCAAAGGGATGATGTAAACACCACCTTCATGAGAAAATGAAGTGCAAATTTAAATTTAACCTTAACGAGTGGTATTACACATAAAAATTTTGAAGCCTTGGACACACAAAAGCAGCAACAAACATAATTAGAATGAATGTGTGTAATTACCTCTCTCGAGCATGTAATCTATCACCTGTTGTAGTAGGAAACTCCTTTCCAATTTATAAAACTAGTTCCACCTGCATTGAATTTAAACAAGAATCAGGGTACACACAGTGAAAGCTAACACTACACGCCCTACTATATTAGATATTACCCTACCAACTCAAAGAGAAAAGCTTTTAAGTTAACTAAATGGAAACTTTTGAAGTAGCAATAGAAAGGAAATCAAAGGCTGGAGTGTACCTCTTTCACAAAGATGCAATGTTAACAAAGATGCTTATGATAACAGTTATCATAAGCATTGCTCATTGATTGATTTGGTATATTCACTTGTGAAACATCCTCCAAGAGTTGATGGTTAACTCTCAGTTCTGCAAGTTCAAGGCTATAAGACCAACTATTGCATATCTGTCTCTTATACGAACCTTTCCCTTTACACACCCACTGGGACATATTAACATCTACAAAGTTACAACATCTTATTAACAGCAATAACACTGCTCAGAGTGTTGATGAATGGAAAACTAAGGAAGGATGCATGATAAATGACAGTTATAAAATATTGCGGAAGTTGTATAAAATGCAAAGGAACTGTGCTCAAAATGTGCAGTGATCATTCTCTACATATACAATCCTAAACTGCCAATGAATATTAGATGCATCATTGACATGAATATAGCTAATACGACATGCAATTTCTTAGAAGGTTCAGAAAAGTAGATTATTTGGATTGTTTTGTGCAGTAGTTATATCAAATACTGACCAAGAAATGAGGAAGGGTTGGTCCAAACTATTAGTAACACTCAGAATCACATTGTCATTGGTGACCGCCTCAATCTGTGGTCCCGGAAATTGTCCATTAATCAATATTCCCTGCACATTCAAATCACAATCAATTCATCAGCTCTGTCACATCCCATTATCTATTTTGCCATTCCACACTCAAAGATAAAATGTTGAAACAAACACACACATAGGAAGAAAGTTACAAATCTGAGATGCATATAACAGTTGCATTTGTATAGTTATAGTGCAGTCACCAAAAAATATGCAAAGTTGTACAAGTACAAACATGTTTAACTATAAAGTTGATAAAACCCAAATGCAAAAAGGAGTAAGAATGGGTAGGAAAAGTACCTGTTGTTTGACACCAAGAGGGTAAATATCACCATAAGTAACATTCCAGGTAAAGAATCTATATGGGTCTTCCCCATTAGCCAGTAGTGTTAACAAAACCACCATTAAACTCCATACCAAGCTTCTTATTTCCACCATCTTTATTGTAACCAAAAGAACTGGTCAGTATTTCTTGGTCTAAGACCGGAGAGAGTTTAATTTGGGGAAGAATTGAAGACTACAAAAATATACACACAAATCATCTAATTATACACACAAACTCATCTTAAACAAACAAATCAAAATTAAACAAGTCAAATCAGAAAATATATAGATACAAACGTACATACAAACATATAAGAGAAATATTTTTAATTGAATTATTATAACGAATAACAACTTTACTGAAATTTAATTAAGTGTAGAAGCGAGAAATCATACCCTAATTAGACGAGAGCGAGAGATATTAGGATTAGAGAAATGAGCGAGAGAGACTATGATTAGAGAAATGTGAAGAGAGATTAGTTAGAGAGAAATGGTTTTTATGTTTAATTTGGGGAAGAACCGAAGACTACAGACTACGACCAATGCTTTTAATTAAAGAGGGGGGGGGGGGGTTACAAGAAATAATTTCGCCTAAGGGGGGAAAAGTACCGCCTTTTTTTACACTAATTATTTTAGTTTTCATTCCATATTCTTATAACTTAAAATCAAATCCTCGAAAAAAATAACTTAAATCAAATAAATTTCATGTAAATATAATATAAGTATTAATCAAATCATGGTTAAAATATTAAATTAAATAAATTTACATTTTTTTGAAATTTTTGGAATAAATTTAGGGTTATCCAATAATACCACAATCCAAAATTATACATATATATTATAAATTTTATATGGATATATTGTTTCAATTTTTTAAAAAATATTTCTCCATGACCCAACCGTGCGGAGGTCATGAAGCATCATTTTTAATGTTATTGCCAAAATTTTATAAAAAATAATAAATTAATTTGGAAGGTAAAAATAGTTATCAACTATTGATTTGACCCGTACTGCTAACTAGTGCTTTGTCCCGGATAGTTGTTTCTATTTTTTAAAAAAAACTTATCGACGATCCAACCGCACGTATGTCAATATATATCTAATTTAGTGATGTTCCCAAGATTTTAAAAAATAATAAATTTATTTGGATGGTAAAAGTGGTAGTCAACTATCGATTTGACCCGTACTACTAACTAGTGTTTCCCGGATTGTTGTTTCTATTTTTTAAAAAATACTTATCGATGATCCAACCGCACGTATGTCAATATATATCTAATTTAGTGATGTTCCCAAGATTTTAAAAAATAATAAATTTATTTGGATGGTAAAAGTGGTAGTCAACTATCGATTTGACCCGTACTACTAACCAGTGCTTTGTCCCGGATAGTTGTTTCTATTTTTTAAAAAATATTTATCGACGATCCAACTGCACGTATGTCAATATATATCTAATTTAGTGATGTTCCCAAGATTTGAAAAAATAATAAATTTATTTGGATGGTAAAAGTGGTAGTCAACTATCGATTTAACCCGTACTGCTAACTAGTGCTTTGTCCCGGATTGTTCTTTCTATTTTTAAAAAAATACTTATCGACGATCCAACTGCACGTATGTCAATATATATCTAATTTCGTGATATTCCCAATTTTTTAAAAAATAATAAATTTATTTGGATGGTAAAAGTGGTAGTCAACTATCGATTTGACCCGTACTACTAACTAGTGCTTTGTCCCGGATTGTTGTTTCTATTTTTTAAAAAATACTTATCGACGATCCAACCGTACGTATGTCAATATATATCTAATCTAGTGATGTTCCCAAGATTTTAAAAAATAATAAATTTATTTGGATGGTAAAAGTGGTAGTCAACTATCGATTTGACCCGTACTGCTAACTAGTGCTTCCCGGATTGTTGTTTCTATTTTTTGAAAAATACTTATCGACGATCCAATCGTACGTATGTCAATATATATCTAATTTATTGATGTTCCCAAGATTTTAAACAATAATAATTTATTTGGATGGTAAAAGTTGTAGTCAACTATCGATTTGACCCGTACTGCTAACTAGTGCTTTGTCCCGGATACTTGTTTCTATTTTTTAAAAAATACTTATCGACGATCCAACCGCATGTATGTCAATATATATCTAATTTAGTGATGTTCCCAAGATTTGAAAAAATAATAAATTTATTTGGATGGTAAAAGTGGTAGTCAACTATCGATTTAACCCGTACTGCTAACTAGTGCTTTGTCCCGGATTGTTCTTTCTATTTTTTAAAAAATACTTATCGACGATCCAACCGCACGTATGTCAATATATATCTAATTTCGTGATATTCCCAAGTTTTTAAAAAATAATAAATTTATTTGGATGGTAAAAGTGGTAGTCAACTATCGATTTGACCCGTACTACTAACTAGTGCTTTGTCCCGGATTGTTGTTTCTATTTTTTAAAAAATACTTATCGACGATCCAACCGTACGTATGTCAATATATATCTAATCTAGTGATGTTCCAAAGATTTTAAAAAATAATAAATTTATTTGGATGGTAAAAGTGGTAGTCAACTATCGATTTGACCCGTACTGCTAACTAGTGCTTCCCGGATTGTTGTTTCTATTTTTTAAAAAATACTTATCGACGATCCAATCGTACGTATGTCAATATATATCTAATTTATTGATGTTCCCAAGATTTTAAACAATAATAAATTTATTTGGATGGTAAAAGTTGTAGTCAACTATCGATTTGACCCGTACTGCTAACTAGTGCTTTGTCCCGGATACTTGTTTCTATTTTTTAAAAAATACTTATCGACGATCCAACCGCATGTATGTCAATATATATCTAATTTAGTGATGTTCCCAAGATTTTAAAAATAATAAATTTATTTTGATGGTAAAAGTGGTAGTCAACTATCGATTTAACCCGTACTGCTAACTAGTGCTTTGTCCCGGATTGTTCTTTCTATTTTTTAAAAAATACTTATCGACGATCCAACCGCACGTATGTCAATATATATCTAATTTCGTGATATTCCTAAGTTTTTAAAAAATAATAAATTTATTTGGATGGTAAAAGTGGTAGTCAACTATCGATTTGATCCGTACTTCTAACTAGTGCTTTGTCCCGGATTGTTGTTTCTATTTTTTAAAAAATACTTATCGACGATCCAACCGCACGTATGTCAATATATATCTAATTTAGTGATATTCCCAAGTTTTTAAAAAATAATAAATTTGTTTGGATAGTAAAAGTGGTAGTCAACTATCGATTTGACCCGTAATCCTAACTTATAACGAATTAGTAATGGAAATATTTCAAATTGTATCAGATTAGTAACGGAAAATGTATGATCATTCTAATACTACCAACAGATTAGTAACGGAAAATGTATGACCGATCCAAAATTCCCAACGGAATATTCCGTTGGCAACTCGTTGCTAGAAATGGGCGGGTTTTTTTTTGGTTCTTTTACCGCCCATTTTTTTTCATTTTTAATTGGGGGGAAATTTAGCCAGTTTTTTTCCGTTGTTTAGCGCCTCTATTTTTTTCTTTTTTCATTCTAATATTACCAACGGATTAGTCACGAAAATGAGTATGACCGATCTAAAATTCCCAACGGAATATATCGTTGGTAAAGCATTGTTAGTTCCTTGGTAAATTATTGTTATTCTGTTAGTACTCTTTTGTAACACCCCAGTCCCACATCGAGGAGATTTGGGGCTTTAGTTCAGTTTATAAGGCAAAGTACTACTACTAAGTGCACCAACAAATCATGATCTTTTGGGGGCCTGTGGTGGGCTTGTGGATTACCCAAGTTGGTGGCATTTGGGCCAGTTTGCTTTGGCTTATTTCGGATTCGGAATCGGGATTTGACCCGATTTTCGAAAAAGATTCGGGATTTGACCCGGGTTGTCACATATGGTATCAGAGCCGGTTCTTGAAAGCTTGATTCGTCAAGTTGCCGGAGGTGGGGACACGAAGGCTGGTGGTATTATCCCACAATGGACAGAGGTCCGGAGGTGGGGACACGAAGCCAGCCGGTATTATCCCACAATGGCTAGGGAGGAACGATCTTGGACCTATGGAATTTCCGTTCAGGCCTGACAAGGACGTCAGGAGTTTAAGTGGGGGAGTTTGTAACACCCCAGTCCCACATCGAGGAGATTTGGGGCTTTAGTTCAGTTTATAAGGCAAAGTACTACTACTAAGTGCACCAACAAATCATGATCTTTTGGGGGCCTGTGGTGGGCTTGTGGATTACCCAAGTTGGTGGCATTTGGGCCAGTTTGCTTTGGCTTATTTCGGATTCGGAATCGGGATTTGACCCGATTTTCGAAAAAGATTCGGGATTTGACCCGGGTTATTATGTGACAACCCGGGTCAAATCCCGAATCTTTTTCGAAAATCGGGTCAAATCCCGATTCCGAATCCGAAATAAGCCAAAGCAAACTGGCCCAAATGCCACCAACTTGGGTAATCCACAAGCCCACCACAGGCCCCCAAAAGATCATGATTTGTTGGTGCACTTAGTAGTAGTACTTTGCCTTATAAACTGAACTAAAGCCCCAAATCTCCTCGATGTGGGACTGGGGTGTTACATCTTTCCGTTGGCATCTCGTTGCTAGAAATGGGCGGCAATTTTAGCACCAAAATTTTGATAAATGTTCATTAATAATTCGTTGGGTATCCGTTTTTAGAGCATTGACTTGTCAACAATTTATTTTCCGTTAGGAATCTGTTAGCAATCACCAACGGAAATTTCCGTTACTAAATATCCGTTACTGAATCGTTGCGAATGTGTTATTTTATAATTGGCTTTTCAGAATAATCATATGGGTGAGTAATCCGTTAGTAAATACCAACGGATACGTTTCCGTTGGGAAATTTCGTTAGCAAAACTGGGATTTCTTGTACTGAGCCTTAGTTAACACATCTGCACATTGTTCATCTGATTTCACATGCTTAACAATGATTTCTCCGCGTTCAACACATTCACGTATGAAATGATAGCGTATGTCTATGTGCTTACTTCTCCCGTGGAAAACTGGATTTTTTTCTAAGTCTATAGCAGATTTATTATCGATATATAAGATCACAGGACCAGTGTCAACATCTGAGATTTGTCTAAGCAGATTACGTAACCAAATTTCTTGGCAAGCAGCTGCTGTTGCAGCCATAAACTCAGCCTTGCATGAAGATAATGCCACACAACGTTGCTTCTGTGATACCCATGTGATCAAACTCTCATTCAAATAAAAGACCATCCCTCCTGTACTCTTCCTGTCGTCCACTTGCCCTGCCAAATCACTGTCAGAGTAGCCTGTTAACAAATAACTCCCTTTTCCCTTTGTGTACACCAAACCATACTCCAATGTGCCCTTCAAGTACCTAAAAATTCGCTTCACCGCACTTAGATGCATAATTGTAGGCCTCTCCATGAATCTACTCACAATTCCAACTGTAAACGCAATGTCTGGGCGAGTATGAACTAAATACCTCAGTCCTCCCACCATACCTTTAAATACCGAAGGATCAATTGGCTTACCAGATTCATCTTTGTTCAACTGAAATCTTGGCTCCATCGGATACTTGCTGAAATTACAATCTAACATTCCAGCCTTCTCCAATACTTTTTTAGCGTACGAAGTCTGCTTTAATTCAACATAATTCTTCTCCTGATTGACTTCAATACCCAAGTAGTATGACAACTTTCCAAGATCACTCATCTCAAACTCATTTTTCATTTCTTGTTTAAACTTGTTAATGACTGTAAGGCTCGTACCAGTAACCAATAGATCATCCACATAAACACCTATCACCAATGCTTCATTCCCTTCACGCTTAGTGTAAACAGCATGCTCAAATGGGCACTTAACAAAACCAAAACTTTCAAGACATATTTACATAACAGCATGAGGAACTTGCACTTATTTCAAAGAAGATCAAGAGGCTGATAGAAAAGAAGAACAATTCAGAGAAAAATTTCAAGCACACAAGATTTCAAACAACTTAGTTTTTCATTGCTATATTCTTTCGATTCTCTCGAGCTCTTAATATATCATATACGTGCTATATCTTAGAGAGTTTATTAGGTTGAGTTGTATTGATTCAAACATTGTATTGTTCAATTTGTATTGAATAGTTGCTGTACAAGTTTGGCTTAAAGTTTTGGGTGGGTCGAACTAGACTAGAGAAGGATACTTTGGAAGTATTGCATAGAGAGTTAGTTCAGCACAGCAAACAACAAGCCATTTGTCAGCAGGATTGGTAAGGTTTAGTTGTTGGACAGATTGGCTAGGGAACAAGGGTTTGGTGAACGTTGCTAGAGAAGTATACTTGGGAAGTATAGCTTAGAGAGCAGGTTCAGAAACAGGTGTTCAGCAAGCCATTTGTCAGCAGCTGGGATTAAGGGAAATATATTATTGTATCTTGTAATTGGTTTATTTCGTTGATCAATAATATATTCTCTTACCAAGTTGGTAAGGGACCAGGACGTAGACCATAGGGGATTAGGGGTCGAACCTGGCTAAAAGTTTCTTGTGTTCTTTATTTTTCTGCACCTTACTGTTTCTGCACTTTACTTTACTTATTGTCTTTACATTCAGCATACTGTTTGCAATCAGCTTACCATTTGTCTCTGCATAAAACGAAATCAGTAAGCTGTTTCTGGTAATTTATAAAATCTGACTTAGTTGAATATAGTTAGCCATTTACACCTATTCCCCCCTCTAGGTGTGCATTTTCATTAATGAAAATGCACACCTAGAGGGGGGTGAATAGGTGTAAATGGCTAATTATATTCAACTAAGTCCGATTTAAAAAATTACCAGAAACAGCTTACTGATTTTGTTTTATGTAGTGACAAATGGTAAGCTGATTGTAAACAGTAAGCTAAATGCAAGCTGTAAGTAAAGAGCAGAAAATAAAGAACACAGAGACTTTTAGCCAGGTTCGACCCCTAACCCCTATGGTCTACGTCCTGGTCCCTTACCAACTTGGTAAGAGAATATATTATTGATCAACGAAATAAACCAATTACAAGAACAATAATATATCTCCCTCAATTCCCAGCTGTTGACAAATGGCGTGCTGAACTCCTGTTTCTGAACTTGCTCTCTAAGCTATACTTCCCAAGTATACTTCTCTAGCAACGATCACCAAACCCTAGTTCCCTAGCCAATTTGTCCAACAACTACACCTTACAAATCGAACAATACAATCAATAATGAATACAACTCAAACTATGAACTCTCTAAGATATAGCAAGTAGTAATATATTAAAAGCTCGAGAGAATCAAAAGATATAGCAATGAAAAATCGAGTTGTTTGTAATCTTGTGTGTTTGAAAGTTTTCTCTGAATGTTCTACTTGAAAGAATGAACACAAGAACCAGTTTATAAAGCTTCACACCAACGTTCAGAAAATCAATCACCAATTATTCGAACTATTAGAATCAATTTCCAACGTTCAATTGGTTAGAGATTTTACAAACGTTCTTGTGAACGTTAGACAGAGGGTTTGGGAGAAAGAAATCGATGAAAGCATAATCCTTCTGATTTGTATAGATATAAAACGCGTATAGGAGATTTTGAAGAAAGAAAATCTTTTAAATAAGGAAACTCCCATAAGTTTTATAAAATGATTTAAAGAAAGATATTTAAAAAGATTTGAGCTCTAGAATATATTGTGTACGTATTATATAATAAAGAATCCTCACAATATATTTCCTGAAATAAATCCATGAGAGTCAATCTTGATCTTTATCTTCAGGATTTCTGGCAGTTTGAAATGGCTTGTTGTTTGTGTCTTACTGTTGGAAATGGCTTGCCAGACTGTCTCTGTTGTAGCACCAAATAGCTTGCTGTTTGTATATCCAGTTTAAACAACCGGTAGGATAATATACCCTGCAAAACCATGTTAGTACAATACAGCAATAACATGATGTTTTATATCAAACTATAAGCAAATAGCTTGCTGATTGTGATCATCAAAACCATAGGAGTATCAACCTCCCCCTTTTTGATGATTACACACTATTTAGGAGAATAAGAAAGCTCCCCCTAAATCCCTGCATATTAATACATTTTGATATAAAACAGATTCAAGATAAACAAGCATAATCAATCATATCCAAATCGAATATCTTGACCAAACAAGCAAATAAGTTCTCCTAAATTTCTCCCCCTTAATCCATCAAAAATTCAACAAAAAGAATATTAGTCCAGGTCTGGAATAAGCATAGAGAAATAAAATTAAAAAATCAAATCATGGTAATGGCATATAAACAGTTCAGATACAAATGGTAAGCCAACATTACCCAATCTGTGCTTGTCAGCTTACTGACTACACAGTACGCATGCCAAGATTCCTTCGTAAGAATGAGAATCTTTCTTCAGCTAATGGCTTCGTGAAGATATCCGCTCGTTGAAATTCTGTTGAGACAAATTCCAACTCAATCTTTCCTTTAGCAACATTATCTCTCAAGAAATGGTGTCGAACATCAATATGTTTTGTTCTTGAGTGATTCACCGGATTCTTCGAAATATTGATGGCGCTTGTGTTGTCACAATATATTGGAATCTTGCCACACTTGATATCAAAGTCCTTTAGTGTTTGAATCATCCATAAAATCTGAGAACAACAGCTACCAGCTGCTAGATATTCTCCTTCAACCGTGGATAAAGCAATATAAGCTTGCTTTTTGCAGTGCCAAGAAACCAAGCTTTGTCCAAGGAATGCACAAACACCACTTGTACTCTTTCTATCAGTTTGAGACCCTGCATAATCTTGTTTCTATCACTTAGTTGAATCTTGTACTCCTTCTGGTAATTTTTAAAATCGGACTTAGTTGAATATAGTTCTGAAAATGCACACCTAGAGGGGGGTGAATAGGTGTAAATGGCTAACTATATTCAACTAAGTCCGATTTTAAAAATTACTAGAAGCAGCTTACTGATTTTGTTTTATGCAGTGAGAAATGGTAAGCTGATTGTAAACAATAAGCTAAATGCAAGCAGTAAGTAAAGAGCAGAAAATAAAGAACACAGAGACTTTTAGCCAGGTTCGACCCCTAACCCCTATGGTCTACGTCCTTGTCCCTTACCAACTTGGTAAGAGAATATATTATTGATCAACGAAATAAACCAATTACAAGAACAATAATATATCTCCCTCAATTCCCAGCTGTTGACAAATGGCGTGCTGAACTCCTGTTTCTGAACCTGCTCTCTAAGCTATACTTCCCAAGTATACTTCTCTAGCAACGTTCACCAAACCCTTGTTTCCTAGCCAATCTATCCAACAACTAAACCTTGCCAATCCTGCTGACAAATGGCTTGCTGTTTGTTGTGCTGAACTAACTCTCTAAGCAATACTTCCAAAGTATCCTTCTCTAGTCCAGTTCGACCCACCCAAAACTTTAAGCCAAACTTGTACAGCAACTATTCAATACAAATTGAACAATACAATGTTTGAATCAATACAACTCAACCTAATGAACTCTGTAAGATATAACACGTATATGATATATTAAGAGCTCGAGAGAATCGAAAGGATATAGCAATGAAAAACTGAGTTGTTTGAAATCTTGTGTGCTTGAAAGTTTTCTCTGAATTGTTCTTCTTTAACGAATGAACACAAGAACCAGTTTATAAAGCTTCACAACAACGTTCAGAAAATCAATCACCAATTATTCGAACTATTAGAATCAATTTCCAACGTTCAATGGGTTAGAGATTTTACAAACGTTCTTGTGAACGTTAGACAGAGGGTTTGGAAGAAAGAAATCGATGAAAGCATAACCCTTCAGATTTGTATAACTATAAAACGCGTATAGGAGATTTTGTAGAAAGAAATCTTTTAAATAAGGAAACTCCCATAAGTTTTATAAAATGTTTTAAAGAAAGATATTTAAAAAGATTTGAGCTCTAGAATATATTGTGTACGTATTATATAATAAAGAATCCTCATAATATATTTCCTGAAATAAATCCATGAGAATCAATCTTGATCTTTATCTTCAGGATTTCTGGCAGTTTGCAAATGGCTTGCTGTTTATGTCTGACTGTTGGAAATGGCTTGCTGTTTGTGAACTGACTGTGTGCAACTGGCTTGCCAGACTGTCTCTGTTGTAGCACCAAATGGCTTGCTGTTTGTATATCCTGTTTAAACAACCAGTAGGCTAATATACCCTACAAAACCATGTTAGTACAATACAGCAATAACATGATGTTTTATATCAAACTATAAGCAAATAGCTTGCTGATTGTGATCATCAAAACCATAGGAGTGTCAATCTCCCCCTTTTTGATGATTACACACTATTTATGAGAATAGAAAGCTCCCCCTAAATCCCTGCATATTAGTACATTTTGATATAAAACAGATTCAAGATAAACAAGCATAATCAATCATATCCAAATCGAATATCTTGACCAAACAAGCAAATAAGTTCTCCTAAATTTCTCCCCCTTAATCCATCAAAAAATTCAACAAAAAGAATATTAGTCCAGGTCTGGAATAAGCATAGAGAAATAAAATTAAAAAATCAAATCATGGTAATGGCATATAAACAGTTCAGATACAAATGGTAATCCAACATTACCCATTCTGTGCTTGTCAGCTTACTAACTACACAGTACACATGCCAAGCTCCATTCGTATGGCTGAAAATGTTTCCTCAGCCAATGGCTTTAACTTTTGCATTTCCATATCATCAACCAAGTTTCCAAAATGTGGTTGAGCTAAAAGCTCCCCCTTAATCGATGATCAATACTTCTAGAATACATCAGAGAGACTATGTTGCTCCCCGTAAACCAATGCTCCCTCAGCATGCTGAAAACACATTTCCAGGATATTCAACGATAGCAATTGTTCTTCTAGATAGCAAAATAGCTTGCTGATTAGACGATACACATTTCGAATGATCATAATAGTTTTCTTCTTTCATGTTTCCTGCACAATACACTACATATACATATATTTGTCCCATCTACATACTAGAGGAATCTCGTTAGTACCACAATAATAATATACTCATATTCAAAGAAATGTACGAGGATAAATAACAAACTTACTACTTGAGTACCCAAATTTTATTGGATCCACCATGGTTTGTTGATAGAACATAAAGAACATGTAAATCAGATTTCTTGATCCACTGTTGTATCACTTTTGGCTCTTGATTTCTGGTCCTTTTTGTTTTGTCTGACTGATAATGGTAAGCTGTTTGTCTCCTGCTATTTGCATCCTGGTATGCTGTTTGTCGCCTGACTGGTCCATTCTGGTAAGCTGTTTGTCGCCTGACTGGTCCATTTTGGTAAGCTGTTTTCACTTTATGATTTACTTGAACCACACAATGTCTTTCCAGATGACCTTTTCCACCACATTTGTTGCATGTCCTCCAAGGCATAGCATAGTCATAGGGTATGCCATTCCTTCTATCATATTTGAGCACCTTATCTTTCTTGTTGAAGTTTAGACCAACACCTTCTCTGACCAAAAGAACATTTGCCTTCTTCATCATTGTTTTTAAAGTGTCTTCACCTTGAACAAAAGTTTCCATACCCTTTTTGAGATCTTTAACTTCTGTTTCTAAGAGGGTGATCACTTCAGCTTGCTGTTTGATGAGTTCAGCTTGCTGAACTCTTTTTTCAGCAGTTTTTGAGGATTCGGCTTGACTAGATTCCTTTATCTTGTATGATTCCAGTGCTTTGTCTTTCATTTTAACATCAGATCTAAGCCCTTTGATTTCATTCATCCGCTCTTTGAGTTTCTCCATTAGTACATCATTTCTTTTTAGAACCATACGATTTACTCCCTCAAGTTGAGAGACTTTTGCCTTTAGATCCATAACCATTTTATCATCATTTCTAGCTGGAGTCTTTTGGGTCATGAGATCAGAAATGATTTTCATTAAATGAGTATTTGTCTTTTCAAGCTCATCTTTTTCGGCCTTTAGTTCCATGGACTCCATAGTGCTTATATTTGTATGTTCCTGCATTGTTAGTGTATCTAACATAGTATCATCTGAAGATACATAATAATTAAAAGAATTTACCTCACTTTGATCTTCTTCAGAATCAGTTTCGGCATAGACACCTTCAGAATTTCCTTGAATAGATTCATCTTCAATTCCAACAAGTGCTAAGTTCACCATCTCTTCACTTGAGTCATCACTGGAATCTGAATCATCATCACTCCAAGTCAGTAGAGCCTTTGATTTCTTCTTGTCCCTGAAAACAGTAGGTTGTTTTGACTTTAGTTTGTAGCAGTTCCTTTTATAATGGCCTGGCTTGCCACATTCGAAACAAGTTTCTTCCTTAGAGTCTTTTGAGCCTTTCTTGTTGTTGTAGAAACCACCTCTTTCCCTTTTCATCATATTCTTCTTTTCTATCAACCTCTTGATCTTCTTTGAAATAAGTGCAAGTTCCTCATCAGAATCATATTCACCATCAGAGTCAATTGGCTTGCTGTTTTTAGAATGGAGAGCCATATTTTTCATCTTTTCTGTTGAAGCTTTAACACTTGAACTTCCCACCTGATTTCCATTTATCTTGCTTTCAAATTGCTCTAGCTCAGCAAATACGGCCAAGTGATCCATAGTATCAATAAGTGGTGAGGATTCCAAGGCAGTAACTTTGGCTTCGTAGATAAATGGTACTGCACTCAATACCTTCATATTGATTTCATCTTGTGGTATAGATTTCCCAAGCCTCTTCAGTGAGTTTATAGTAACTTGAAACCGTGCTTGACTATCCTTGATAGTTTCACCTTCATTAAGCTTGAAATTCCCAAAATCATTCATTAGCTTGCTAAGTTTCACCTTCTTTAGAGATTTAGAACCTTCATGATAAGTCTCCAAAGCATCCCACATTTCTTTTGCTGATTTGAGTGAAGATACTTTATCATATTCAGCCTGGTTTAAACCATTCATAAGAGAACTCCTAGCCTTTCCATTGTAGCCAAGTTTGATTAATTCGTCCGGAGTAAGATCATCAACATCCTTTGGCTTGCCATCTTTATCAAGAAAGACATATGGACCTTTTTGCACAACTCTCAGAACTAATGGATCTCTGGATAAGTGAGTTTTCATGCTGCTTTTCCACCAGTGGTAGTTGTGTGTGCCATGAAGAAGTGGAGGCCTAAAATCAGATTTTCCTTCGGGATAGTTTTCAGCCATTATGATCGAATACTTTCCTATTACAGAATTGTTAGTATACCAAGGCTCTGATACCAAATGAAAATGCACACCTAGAGGGGGTGAATAGGTGTAAATGGCTAACTATATTCAACTAAGTCCGATTTTAAAAATTACCAGAAATAGCTTACTGATTTTGTTTTATGCAGTGACAAATGGTAAGCTGATTCTAAACAGTAAGCTAAATGCAAGCAGTAAGTAAAGAGCAGAAAATAAAGAACACAGATACTTTTAGCCAGGTTCGACCCCTAACCCCTATGGTCTACGTCCTGGTCCCTTACCAACTTGTTAAGAGAATATATTATTGATCAACGAAATAAACCAATTACAAGAACAATAATATATCTCCCTCAATTCCCAGCTGTTGACAAATGGCGTGCTGAACTCCTGTTTCTGAACCAGCTCTCTAAGCTATACTTCCCAAGTATACTTCTCTAGCAACGTTCACCAAACCCCTATTCCCTAGCCAATCTGTCCAACAACTAAACCTTACCAATCCTGCTGACAAATGGCTTGCTGTTTGCTGTGCTGAACTAACTCTCTAAGTAATACTTCCAAAGTATCCTTCTCTAGTCTAGTTCGACCCACCCAAAACTTTAAGCCAAACTTGTACAGCAACTATTCAATACAAATTGAACAATACAATGTTTGAATCAATACAACTCAACCTAATGAACTCTCTAAGATATAGCACGTATATGATATATTAAGAGCTCGAGAGAATCGAAAGGATATAGCAATGAAAAACTGAGTTGTTTGAAATCTTGTGTGCTTAAAAGTTTTCTCTGAATTGTTCTTCTTTAACGAATGAACACAAGAACCAGTTTATAAAGCTTCACACCAACGTTCAGAAAATCAATCACCAATTATTCGAACTATTAGAATCAATTTCCAACGTTCAATTGGTTAGAGATTTTACAAACTTTCTTGTGAACGTTAGACATAGGGTTTGGAAGAAAGAAATTGATGAAACCATAACCCTTCTAATTTGTATAACTATAAAACGTGTATAGGAGATTTTGTAGAAAGAAATCTTTTAAATAAGGAAACTCCCATAAGTTTTAAAAAATGTTTTAAAGAAAGATATTTAAAAAGATTTGAGCTCTAGAATATATTGTGTACGTATTATATAATAAAGAATCCTCATAATATATTTCCTGAAATAAATCCATGAGAATCAATCTTGATCTTTATCTTCAGGATTTCTGGCAGTTGGCAAATGGCTTGCTGTTTGTGTCTGACTGTTGGAAATGGCTTGCTGTTTGTGAACTGACTGTGTGCAACTGGCTTGCCAAACTGTCTCTGTTGTAGCACCAAATGGCTTGCTGTTTGTATATCCTGTTTAAACAACCAGTAGGCTAATATACCCTGCAAAACCATGTTAGTACAATACAACAATAACATGATGTTTTATATCAAACTATAAGCAAATAGCTTGCTGATTGTGATCATCAAAGACTTTGATATCAAGTGTGGCAAGATTCCAATATATTGTGACAACACAAGCGCCATCAATATTTCGAAGAATCCGGTGAATCACTCAAGAACAAAACATATTGATGTTCGACACCATTTCTTGAGAGATAATGTTGCTAAAGGAAAGATTGAGTTGGAATTTGTCTTAACAGAATTTCAACGAGCGGATATCTTCACGAAGCCATTAGCTGAAGAAAGATTCTCATTCTTACGAAGGAAGCTTGGCATGTGTACTGTGTAGTCAGTAAGCTGACAAGCACAGAATGGTTAATGTTGGCTTACCATTTGTATCTGAACTGTTTACATACCATTACCATGATTTGTTTTTTTAATTTTATTTCTCTATTCTTATTCCAGACCTGGACTAATATTCTTTTTGTTGAATTTTTGATGGATTAAGGGGGAGAAATTTAGGAGAACTTATTTGCTTGTTTGGTCAAGATATTCGATTTGGATATGATTGATTATGCTTGTTTATCTTGAATCTGTTTTATATCAAAATGTACTAATATGCAGGGATTTAGGGGGAGCTTTCTTCTTCTCCTAAATAGTGTGTAATCATCAAAAAGGGGGAGATTGATACTCCTATTGTTTTGATGATCACAATCAGCAAGCTATTTGATTATTGTTTGATATAAAACATCATGTTATTGTTGTATTGTACTAACATGGTTTTGCATGGTATATTAGCCTACTGGTTGTTTAAACAGGATATAAAAACAGCAAGCCATTTGGTGCTACAACAGAGACAGTCTGGCAAGCCATTTCCAACAGTTAGACACAAACATCAAGCCATTTCAAACTGCCAAAAAACCTGAAGATAAAGATCAAGATTGACTCTCATGGATTTATTTCAGGAAATATATTGTGAGGATTCTTTATTATATAATACGTACACAATATATTCTAGAGCTCAAATCTTTTTAAATATCTTTCTTTAAATCATTTTATAAAACTTATGGGAGTTCCCTTATTTAAAAGATTTTCTTTCTTCAAAATCTCCTATACGCGTTTTATATCTATACAAATCAGAAGGGTTATGCTTTCATCGATTTCTTTCTCCCAAACCCTCTGTCTAACATTCACAAGAATGTTTGTAAAATCTCTAACCAATTGAACGTTGGAAATTGATTCTAATAGTTCGAATAATTGGTGATTGATTTTCTGAACGTTGGTGTGAAGCTTTATAAACTGGTTCTTGTGTTCATTCGTTCAAGTAGAACATTCAGAGAAAACTTTCAAACACACAAGATTACAAACAACTCGATTTTTCATTGCTATATCTTTTGATTCTCTCGAGCTCTTAATATATTACTACGTGCTATATCTTAGAGAGTTCATAGTTTGAGTTGTATTCATCATTGATTGTATTGTTCGATTTGTAAGGTGTAGTTGTAGGACAAATTGGTTAGGGAACTAGGGTTTGGTGATCGTTGCTAGAGAAGTATACTTGGGAAGTATAGCTTAGATAGCAAGTTCAGAAACAGGAGTTCAGCACGCCATTTGTCAATAGCTTGGAATTGAGGGAGATATATTATTGTTCTTGTAATTGGTTTATTTCGTTGATCAATAATATATTCTCTTACCAAGTTGGTAAGGGACCAGGACGTAGACCATAGGGGTTAGGGGTCGAACCTGGCTAAAAGTCTCTGTGTTATTTATTTTCTGCTCTTTACTTACTGCTTGCATTTAGCTTACTATTTACAATCAGTTTACCATTTGTCACTGCATAAAACAAAATCAGTAAGCTGTTTCTGGTAATTTTTAAAATCGGACTTAGTTGAATATAGTTAGCCATTTACACCTATTCACCCCCCTCTAGGTGTGCATTTTCAGTAGTGTCGTTGAATTCCAACCTCCTCACAGTAGTTACTGAACTCGTTTGACAGAAATTCTCCTCCTCTGTCACTTCGAAACACTTCAATCTTCGATGAACCCTTTTCAACCAGTGCTTTGAATTTTTTAAAACTTCCAAGTGCCTCGTTCTTTGTTTTCAACAGGTACACCTACATTACCCTACATTACCCCGGGTATGATCATCAACAAGTAGCAAGAAATACCTATTGCCAGCTGCATTTGGGGGATAAATAGGACCACACAGGTCTCCATGTATAAGTTCCAACGGAGCTTTAGCTACAAACTTAGTCTTTGAGGGGAAGCCCTTCCTCGTTTGTTTCAACATTAAACAGCCAGTGCATAACTCTGTGGGCTGCTTCAGCTTTGGCAAACCATTCACCATCCCGTTATTCTCCATTTGAATCATTTATTGAAAATTAATGTGCCCCAGTCTCGAATGCCACAACCACGCTTGCTCCTCTGTTTTCGACATCAAACAAGTCGTCTCAAAACTTTCAAGAATGATCTTGTATAGTCTGTTTGCCGAGCGTTTTACTTTCATCAACAGTCTTCCTTGCTCATCATGAACCCACAAGAATTCCCCTTTTAGTAGAACTCTACTGTCTGTTTCAGATAGTTGCCCCAAACTAATAATGTTATTACAAATGGTAGGAATATAATATACCTCATGTAGTGATTTCTCCTCTCCATTCTTGCAGTTGAAAACCACAGTTCCCTTGCCTTTTATGTTGACTGTCGACCCATCTCCAAACTTTACTAGTCCAGTAATACTTTCATCCAACTCTTTGAATTTCGAGCGCACTCCAGTCATGTGATTACTTGCCCCGTTGTCAGGTTCGATTCAGCCCCATTCTTGCCACCAGTCTTTAGTTGTGGAACCATGCTCTGTTTGTTTAGCAACACCACTTTATTTTTGTTCTCTCCAATTTCTGTAAGTAACAACGTAGGCTCATCATCAACTTCAACCCGACTTAAATTCGACTCTGCCTTTGACTCCTTTTCATGACGTGGCTTTCGACAATCTCCAGCATAGTGTCCCATAATATTACAATTATAACATCTGACTTTGCTTTGTCATGTCCACTGCCAATTTTCCTTGCTTCGTGAGTCTCCAGTTCGATTTTTCTGACCATCTCTTCCTCCACTGATTGTTCTCGTCATCCACTCTTCCTTAGTGAGCAATAATTGGCTATCATTAGCCTCTCTCTTCCTCCACTCCTCTTCAGTAAGGAGTAATTGACCACCACTTGGTTCCTCGGTTTTACCACGGAGTCGCTCATCGTGGGCTTTCAAACACCCAACTATTTCTTCGACTGTCATTTCTTCCAGATTGCCAACTGTTCAATAGTTGAAGCAATTTGAAGATACCTTAAAGGAACGACTCGTAGTAATTTCTTTACCACGTATGCCTCCTCCATCCTCTCTCCCAGTGCACTAATGTTGGTCACCATACCATACAATTTCATGCAAAAATCATCAAGTTTTTCTGTCTCCTTCATACTTAGTCTTTCAAAATCCACCTTTAGAGTCTGTACCTTAGCTTTCTTCACCCGATCACCTCCTTGAGACATCGTTTTAATGGCTGCCCAGGCATCCTTGGCATATTTCTTCTCAGCAATTGACAGCAACATCTCCTCTGGAATTCCTTGGTAAATAGCAGCCAAAGCCATTTTATCCACCTTCGCCTCAACTACCACCTTTGGATCACTGGATTGCACTGCCTCCCAAACCCCTTGTGCCTGCATAAATACCCTCATTTTTAATGCCCACGCTGTATAATTTTCTCTTGTCAACATGGGGTAGTTTAGTCCTATGGATCCTTCCTTTCCCTTTGTCGTGTCCATTATTGTACCTTTCGACATGTGTTCGAGCATACGCTATTGTAAGCTATGATACCAAATGTATAAATGGAACCAGAAAAACACACTCACACGAAGAATGAATACACAATAAGAACGGAGAAAAATAAACTGTTTTATTACTGGATATCTCAGAATGATTACATCGAACAGAATATATAGATTACTTCCTAAACGAGAAAACAAAGATATGCAACTACACTCCTAAAATGACTCAATGACTCCCTCAATCATAGGACACTCCACAATCTTTGGGAACAGAAAGATATCACCACAAACTGTAGTAACAAACCAAATCACTTAAACTATGCAGACACGGACTAATGCAAACTAATGCATTTTTTTATTTAATATTAAAAACCAAGTTTAGATTAAAACTCCAACAGTATACAAGTCGTTTATGCAAATGGGGTTATAAATTAGCATGTCTTGGTGCAATGCTTGGCCTTGCTGAAGGCTTTTGGAGTTTGCGCATGCATGAAACAAGGTGGCATAGGCTGGTGGTGAATGGAGTGTTTTAAAACTGTGGAATAGAGTGAAGGCTTCTTCGAGATGGCGGCGCGTGCAAAGATCACGCAACTTTTTGAGAAGATGGGTTTATTCAGAAATATTAGCGATGCTAGTAGTGTTTGAAGGTTCGAAAGTAGCCAGTGGCGCGTGTGGTTGAACGTAGCAAGAACATACCAAAAGTAATTGAATGTACATTACAATAAGGATATTTCAAATTTTGCAGCTCTGTGATTTCTCGAGTTTTTTTTACCTCTAATTTAACTCGAACTCTGTTAATTCATCTATTAAAGGGATATTTACAAAAATATATATGTTTTTAACTTTATTTTACATTTTACTGTGTTTAAAATGGGGTTTCAAATGTATACTTTCAGTTTTGTAAATATACTACCATCTATTTTTTTTTCTAAAAACGACCTTCTATAAAAATACCTTTCTTTAAAATTCTTTTTTGAAAAATACGGTTTGCAACCTTTGCAACCTCATTTATAACTTCAGGATGGCGCCAGTCGTGTAAGTTGCAAATGAGGTTGCAAAAGTTGCAACTGAAAACTGGAAGTTGCAAATGAGGTTGCAAAAGTTGCAACTGAAAACTGGAAGTTGTAAATGAGGTTGCAAAAGTTGCAACTGAAAACTGAAACTTGCAACTTACAGTTTCCAATTACACCAGTCTTCTAATATATAAATGACAACTGAAAATCTTCTTGTTGTGTAACTATGACAAGACAAGATTCTCTAAGTTTTGTTCCTAAAAATAGAAATTCATTAGTTATTTATAATTACAATATTTAGTAAAAATGTAAAAGTTAAAATAATTAAGAGTAATCAGCAATTTGCACCCCTTATCTTTGAGCGCTTTTTCAATTTGGTCTCAAACTATGTTTCTTGGCAGATTGCACCTCTATGGTTTCAAACTTGCTTCAATTTGCACCCTTTTGACCAAATTTCGTCCACTTTGACCGCTACTATTAGGATGAGCGAGGGTAAAAATACAAAGATTTATTTAAGAAACAGTCAATTTACCCTTGATTAGCCTAATAGTAGCGGTCAGAGTGGACGAAATTTGGTCAAAAGGGTGCAAACTGAAGCGAGTTTGAAACCATAGAGGTGCTATCTGCCAAGAAACATAGTTTGAGACCAAATTAAAAAAGTGCCCAAAGATAAGGGGTGCAAAATGCTAATTACTCAATAATTAAATAAAAACATGAATTACAAAAAAAAAAGTTATGTGCCAAACTTTTAATGTTTCATTTATTATAATATTGTATATTATATAGATCTATCTTCACGAATATTATTTCAAAAAAATTATAAATTGCGAGATTATTAATATTTATTATTTATTATTGATATGGGTTGAAAATAAGCCCTAAAGACACATTTAATGTGACATTAATTAGACCTAGAATGGTCCAAACGTGGGGCCCACCAGATAGGCCCAAACCCTATTTATAATATTAATTTAGTAATTAATATTGGGGGTAATAAACAGCTCAGCAAATAAGAGTCAAACAAGGATATAACTCTTGCCTGACTTAGCCTCCAAGGCACATACTTCAACATGGAAACTGATTCATACATCGAAGGAGACTAGAACCTTCTTCTAGTCGGTGACTTGCCCACCAAGTCACCTAACCCTACTACGATTTTAGGGCTTCTCAACCTATATAAAGGGTTCTGACCCCTCATTCTCAAAACTACGTCTTGGCTTGATTCTCAATACGAGATACGTCGGCACTCTGTGAGGACCGATTGGTCTCGAACACGGAAACAGCCATTGAAGCAAGAAGCTCCCGAACCCTAGCATTAATTATAAATTCGTGACCTAGATTTTAATCCACAACATTTGGCGCCGTTTGTGGGAATAAGACATCAACCATGGTTCAAACACGAAGGACACCAACAATTACCGAGCCTCTGCCACTCAGTTCTGCACCCCACACTACGGATCCGGTGCCCCTAATGACTGAGGTGATTGTTCAACATCAAGTTTCTCAACCTCTAGGGACAACTTCCCATGTTGAGAGTACGTTACCTCCGATCGTCCACACAAATCAAGGGACCAATCCTCTTCAGGTGATGGTTTCTCCCTTGGTTGTCGATCCTAACAACCCCCCACATGGGGTCCAGATCCATACTACGGATCTCCCCGTGAACACCAACCCAATGTATGGGCTGCCTAACTACCCTCCTACTCAAGGAGATGGACCTAGTGGCCACGCCTTGCAGATCCGAGATCGAGAGTATGTTGACTACTCTGGCCCCTATACTGATGATTCATCGTCTGAGGAGGACGATCGTGATGAAGCCCCGAGGAGGCGACGTGCAAGTAGAGAACCAAGAAGAAGAACACAAACCATCCATGATGGACCTCCTTTGACAGCCGCTGAGAGGATCAAGGCTCATGAGGCCGAGATTTTAAGGTTGAAGGACGATATTGCAAGAGAACAAGCTATGTTAAATCAGACTCAACCCCCTCCAACTTCAGGACTGATTCCCATAATAGACTTAGAGAGGTCTTCGAGAAGGCGGAGAAGGGCTGACGCCCCAACTGGAAGAACAACAAGGGTGGAAACCCCTAAGAGCAACCCCAAAGATCTGATGCCACTGGGGGATCCTGATGATCCCACACCCCCATTTATTGAGGAGGTGATGAATGCTCATATCTCAAAAAAGTTCAAGATGCCAACAATTAAGGCTTATGATGGAACGGGTGATCCCGCAAACCACGTTAGGACATTCTCAAATGCACTGTTGTTGCAGCCTGCAAGTGACGCCTTGAAGTGTAGGGCGTTCCCTCAAGCTTTGTCGGGCATGGCTCAAAGATGGTACAGCTGCCTACTTGCGAACTCAATTGACTCTTTTAAGGAGCTGAGCGCCGCTTTTATTAGCCAGTTCATCAGCGGAAGAGTTCATGAAAAAAACTCCGCATCTCTCATGTACGTGGTGCAAGGAAGAATGAGAACTTATGAGACTACATCAAGCGGTTCACTAAGGAGACATTGAACATCACAGACTTGGAAAACAAGGTGGCCATGGTAGCCCTGGAACACGGAACCACTGATGAATTCTTTAAGAGGTCATTGGCGAAGCATCCTCCTGAAAACATGGCCGAGCTCCAACGAAGAGCCGACAAGTGTATTAAGGCTGAGGATAGCATGAAGAAAGAATCCGTCGGAGGCAATGGCAAGGGTAATAATGACTCCAAGAAGCGAAAGCAAGATCAGGTGTACGATGCTAGGGACAAGTATCCCCGTACTAGCAAAGACTCTGAATCACCACCAAAGAAGAATCTGGGACCAAGATTTTCTAATTATTCAAGGTTGAATGCTCCTAGGAGCCAAATCTTGTTAGAGATCGAGAAGGACAAGGACTTCCGATGGCCGAAGCCACTAAGGGGAGACCCCGCAAAGAGAAACAAGGAGCAATACTGTAGGTTCCACCGAGATATGGGGCATGATACAGATGATTGTAGGTAGTTGAAGGATGAGATTGAGTTTTTAATCCGTAAAGGAAAGTTGAATAAATTCACTAAGGGTGAAGATCATGGAACCCAAAGAAGGGACTACAATAGGAGAGACAATGACAGAAGGGATAATGATCATGACCGTAACACGCAGCCCCGAGGGCCAATTATCAACATGATATGGGGAGGCCCGACATCGGCTGGTACAACTCGAAACTCTCGAAAGGCGTATGCCAGGGAGGTGATGCACATCATGGGAGAGGCCCCAAAGCGTGCAAGAACTGAAGTCACAATTGGTTTCGATGATTCTGATCTTGAAGGGGTGAAGTTTCCCCATGACGACCCGTTGGTCATAACTCCTGTGATTGAGAACTCGAAAGTGAAGCGGGTCTTGATAGACAATGGAGCTTCAGTTGATATTCTGTTTCATGATGCATTCGTAAAGATGGGATACAATGATTCTCAGCTAACCCCAACAAACATGCCGATCTATGGATTTAATGGAATTGAGTCCAAGGTTGAAGGGACTATTCAGTTGCCCATGACGATCGGGCAAGAACCTAGGGAGGCTACTCAGATGCTGAATTTTCTGGTAATCAAGGCAGCCTCAACCTATAATGCAATCCTTGGAAGGACTGGACTTCATGCGTTCAAGGCTGTAGCCTCAACCTACCACATGAAAATCATGTTTCCAACCCGTAATGGTGTTGGAGAACAAAAGGGCGATCAGAAGATGGCAAGAAGTTGTTATGTGTCTACATTGAGAGCTGATGGAGTCGGGGGGCAGGTACTCCCAATTGAAGACATGGATGTCCGTGAAGGTGATAAACATCGTGGTAAGCCAGCGGAGGACTTGGTTCCCATACCCCTGGAGCTAGGCGATCCTGAGAAAGTTACATATATAGGAGCATCTCTGAAGGAACCTCTGAAGGGCGAGTTAACAACGTTCTTGTAAGAGAATAGCGATGTGTTTGCTTGGACAACAGCGGACATGCCAGGGATTGACCCTCAACTTATAACTCATAGATTGAACGTCGATCCTGAACGAAAGAAGATAAAGCAGAAGAAGAGGAATTTTGCTCCTGAGAGGCAGGAGGCCATTAAACAAGAAGTTGATAAGCTATTGGAAGCTGGGTTTATTGAAGAAATTCAGTTCCCCGAATGGTTGGCTAACCCTGTGATGGTTAAGAAAGCAAATGGGAAGTGGAGAATGTGCATAGACTTCACCGATTTAAATGACGCATGCCCAAAGGATTGTTTCCCTATGCCGAGGATTGACACCTTGATTGATGCCATAGCTGGGCATGAGATGTTGAGCTTCATGGATGGATTCAGTGGCTACAATCAGATTAAGATGCATAAGGATGACATCCCTAAGGTATCTTTCATAACTGACTTCGGTGTTTTCTGTTATCTTGTTATGGCTTTTGGTCTAAAGAATGCAGGAGCTATATACCAACGACTGGTGAATAAGATATTCGCCCATCTGATTGGGAAAACCATGGAGATCTATGTTGATAACATGTTAGTCAAGAGCCTGTGTAAGGCAGACCACATTAAGCACCTCAGAGAGGCATTCGAAGTGCTGAGGCACCACAAGATGATGTTGAATCCAGCCAAGTGTGCTTTTGGTGTTGGATCTGGAAAATTTTTGGGATTGATGGTTTCGAAGAGAGGCATAGAGGCCAACCCTGATAAGATCAAAGCGATCCTGGATATGGAACCACCCCGCTCTATACGAGATGTACAGAAGCTAACTGGCCGAGTTGCGGCCCTAGGGAGATTCATCTCCAAGTCTGGCGACAAGTGTTTGCCTTTCTTTCAGGCATTAAAGAAGGTGAAGAATTTTGACTGGACTTCTGAAAGCCAAGAGGCCTTTGAACAGTTGAAGAAGTACATGGCTGAGGCCCCGTTGTTGGCCAAACCAAGTCCTGGGGAGACTCTTTACCTATACCTGGCGGTATCTGGACAAGCATTGAGTGTTGGCCTTGTTCGAGAAGAGAAAAAGATTCAGAAACCCATCTATTATATGAGTAAGGTTTTGCATGGGGCAGAGTTGAACTACTCGACCATCGAGAAGTTTGCATTGGCATTGGTAACAGCCTCGAGGAAGCTACGACCATACTTCCAGTTGCATAAGATTGAAGTCCTGACGGACCAGCAGTTAAGAAACATATTGCACAGCCCGAAGGCCAGTGGGAGGCTGATCAAGTGGGCGATAGAGCTTGGAGAATTTGACATCAAGTATAAGCCCCGAACAGCCATCAAGGCTCAGGCATTGGCTGACTTCGTGGTTGAATGCACCATTAACAACCAAGAAGTCGGGGGCAGGAGATAGTACCCAACCAAGAAGGTGAGAATAAAGATGAAGAACTTATACCAGATCAGAAGGAAAATTGGGTGCTCTATTTCGATGGAGCATCAAAAACAAAATCTAGTGGTGCAGGTTTGGTTTTGCAAAGCCCCGATGGGTTCACAGTTGAGTATGCTTTAAAGTTGGATTTTCCTACTACCAACAATGAAGCTGAGTATGAGGCATTGATAGGTGGATTGGGCTTGGCCAGAATCATGAGAGTCAAGAACTTCAAAGTGTGTGGAGATTCAAGACTGGTAGTCTCGCAAGTGAATGGCGAATTCGAGGCCAAAGATGAAACCATGGCAAAGTATTTAAGGGTTGTGAAAGCAATTATGACCCAGTTTGATGAGTGCTACATAGAGCACATTCCAAGGGAAGAGAACGTTAAGGCTGATGCCCTGTCTAAGTTCGCTTCTTCTGAAATAGAGAATTATGCAGGAAGTGTCTACTTCTAGATCTTGAATGCCCCGACCATCAACTTGAAATTGGTGGCCCCGATTGATATGGAGGGTTGCTGGATTGATCCTATAAAAGCCCACCTAGAAAGTGAATGGCTCCCTGACAATGCCTTGGAGGCACGAAGGCTGTCAGTAAGAGCGTTGAGACATGCCCTGATCGAAGGCATCCTGTACAAGAGATCGTTTGTTATCCCGTACTTGAAGTGTTTAAGGCCCCAAGAGGCAAAGGAAGCATTGAAGGAAGTTCATGGAGGAATCTGTGGGCAACACTTGGGGGGCAGAGCCCTAGCTCACAAGATCACTCGATTAGGATTCTATTGGCCTGAGATGTTGGCTGATGCACAAAATTATGTTAAGAGGTGTGATAGATGCCAAAAACACGGTCCGACTGTAAGGCAGCCACCTGAGATTTTAACTTCGATTAAATCTCCAATTTCGTTTGCAATGTGGGGAATGGATATACTTGGTCCTTTTCCCACAGCATCAGCACAAAGGAAGTTCTTGATAGTGGCCATCGACTACTTCACCAAGTGGATTGAGGCCAAGCCCTTGGCCAAAATAACCACCAAACAAGTTGCCCAATTATTTTGGGAGAACATCATCTGCAGGTATGGGATCCCACACATCCTTGTGATAGATAATGGGACACAGTTTAACAATGAAGAATTTAAGAAATACTGTGAGGAAAATGCTATTGAGCTTCGTTTTACTTCAGTAGCACATCCATAAGCAAATGGACAGGCTGAAGTAGCCAATCGAATCATCCTTGATGGACTGAAGAAGAGGGTGGAACGCTCAAGGACACTTGGGTGGATGAGTTATTGCCTATACTCTGGGCATACCGCACCACTTATAAGGTAACAACTAGAGCAACCCCATTTTTGCTGGCTTACGGGGCCGAGGTAGTTGTGCCCTTGGAGATCATTCATGCATCACCTCGAGTTGAGGCATACGAACAAGAGACTAATGAAGAAGGCATGAGGCTCGCATTTGATATAATTGATGAAGTCAGGGAGGAGGCAAACGCCAAGAATGTGGAGCATCAGAAGAAGGCATCCTTTTACTATAACCATAGGGTTAAGGAGAGGTTCTTCCAGCAAGGTGACTTGGTTCTGAGAAAGATAGAGGCTTCTGGAGTTGGCCAAAAGGGAAAGCTAGCCCCTAACTGGGAAGGGCCGTACCGAGTCAGGAAGACACTAGGACGAGGATCCTACAAGTTGGAGACATTGGATGGGAACGAAGTGCCACGTACTTGGCATGCTTTGAACTTGAAGATTTATTATGTTTGAGCTATCCTTGTAAGGATTTAACTCATTATCTATTTATTAGGAGAAGTAGAAATAAGGTTCGATGAAACCATCCCAGGGTCTAGTACCCCAAGTAGGACCATAGTAACTATGTAAGGGTTGAACCCTCTTTTAAGTTATCAATGCAAATCTGTTTTCCATTCCATGATTCTATGTTTTATTTATGTACCGAGCACCTGTTGAGTGTAAGTCTCGAAAGATCAAGTACTTAAAATAAATGAGCATATGAATAAAGGAAACAGATGCATAAATAAAACGCCCCGAAGGGCCACGGTTCAAGTTAAGTTACAACGAATAAATAAAAGTTAAGTCCCGAGGGACATTGATTGAAAGCTAAGTAAATAAAGCCACGGGCAGCTAAACAGGGCCATGCAAGGCCACGAAGCAATCCCAACTACTCATCTGAAGACCCCTCTTCACCGTTCTCCTCTTCACCACTCTCCTCTTCGCCACTTTCTTCTTCACCGCTCTCTTCCTCCGAGCTTTCTTCGTCAGGGCCATTATCAGGTTCGGCCATCACCATTGGTTGAGGTACAACCTCTTCCTCCTCAGAAGATGAGCTATCCTCAGTCTGAACCACCCTGTTTGAAGGGATCGCTTGGCGAGCTATTCCATCTTTTTGTGTGGACATAGGCCTTTTCCCGCGAGAGTCCGAGGAAACTGAATCATCCATAGCAGCTCGGACACCCCCTCTAGAGCCGGAACCAGAACGGCGATGACTTCCCCTAGAGCCAAAACCCGATGCTTGGGTTACTGCATTGGCTCCCGAGCCTGAAGTAACTTGACCATAAGGACTTGGGAATTCCCTCGGGTTAACCACAGTTGGATGCCTCCTACTCACAACGTTGATGGCTCTATCCCAGCCAACAGTCATGATACCCGGACGTACCTCATCGTCATGCTGGTCTATAAGCTGAAGGAAGTCTTCAGATTCCTGATAAGCTTTCACCACCAAGTTGTAGTCAGCCGCCTTCTTCTTGTATAAGGAATCATATTGCCTCTGAATAGAATGTGCTTCAGCTTCAGCACGGATGGACCTGGACTCTAAGTCTTGGCACTTCTCATCAAATACTTCTTTTTCCTTCTTCAAGGCCACATTCTCATCCCGATATGCTCGGCCTAGTCGAGTGCAGGCCTGGAAATGAGCATTGGCCTAAAACAAAGAATTAGTGAGACATTTACAATGATAAGTCATATGAAAATATTACATCTAAGATGAAGAGTGTGAAACCTGATATAGGGCCTGAGCTCCTAGCATCTCTGCCTCGTCAGTTTTGTCCCCTGTAGTCACTATCAAAAGATCGGGAGGAGTGATACTGAACTTAGACCAGTCCAAAGCCGATTCTGGGCTTCCCAAGACAGAGTCTTGTTCGCAGATACCCCAACAAGGGATGAAGGGGGTTTTGACTCTCCCGTTAGCATTCCGGGATCTCTTTGAAGAACATCCCGATAGGAACTGTGGAATCTTCGGCCCAGTTTGGGCGCCAGCCGCCTCGGCTTTCTTGATCATCCTCCTCGTGACTCTCGGCTGGTTCTCAGGCCGGCTGTCTATCTCCTCAGCAACTACAATTACAACAGAAGAAGATATCGGGATAAGAACAAACAGAGTTCATAAATGTGCAAATAAAGAATTACCCTCAAAAGAAAGTAAGCTAAGGCCAGCTTCTACAAGTATCTTCTCGGTCAAGAACACTTTATAGTGAGTTCGACCATCATCAGCAAGTAATCTATCCCGGTCAAGTAGCTCTTTCTGGTCAAGATCACACACAAAGTGCATCGCGTCTTGCACTTCTCCAAACTTGGACACAAAGAAATGGCCCCAGTCGCCACCACGCCATGTCAGAATCACAAATTCCCTATCCCAGCAATGATGAGAATCTGGGAAAGAGAAGGCATTCACCATATGTGGTACATTAGGTCTGTGCTGGATGCTAACCCATCCTTTCTGAATCTCGGAAGAATTCTTGATGGCGAATATACTCCGGAACATTGTAGTAGTCGGCTCAATGTCCAGATCTCGGCACCTTAGCATGAAAATGATAATAGCACGCCACGCATTAGGATACAACTGGCAGGGATGAACCTGGAATTCTGCTAGAAGCCTGATGATGAACTGATCGACTGGGAATCTCAGACCTGCTTCAAGGGCTCCCTTGTAAACACACATCTTCTCTGGGTGCCAGTTACAATTTCTGTCCGCCAAGCGAGGAAGGCGAACCTTGATCGCGTCCGGGAAGCCATATAACTTCTTAATTTTATCGACATCTTCCTTGTCGAACTTGCACGGACTATGGTATGAAGCCAATTCAGAACTATTTGGGAATGCATCCCTCATAGTATTTAACAAGTCTAATAGAGAGTGAAATCTACTATCAATATATGACGGAGGATACAATCTAAGTTTACCTCGAAAAGTTTTGGCCATGGTTCTCTTGGCCATCGCCTCGGACATAGAGAAGGACGGAGCTGAAGCACGATTGCCATCTGCCATCTTGATTTCGAACTTGAAACTAGAATCTGGAACTAGAACTTAAAAGCTTTAGAGCTTGAGAGCTTTAGAGAGAATTTCAGAAGTGAGAAGAAGCAGAGTGAATGAAAATGAAGGCTCCTCCCATTCTTTTATAGAAGATGGGTGACCTCCTATACCCAGTTGAAACACAGTCCGGTTAATTTTTGCAGGTCATCTATCGTTTATGCACGAAAAATGATGAAATTCATCTGTTATACTTGGCAAGAACTGTAACAATTCATACGATTCTGGAAAAGAAATGAAAGATTTAAGAGAAGATATAGCAACAAACTGTGTCAAAGCACTCATCTAAGCTTAAGGAGCTAATTACGTTTAAGGAAGATAAATCATTATCGGTTAGCCTCGCTAACAAAGAGATTAATTATGCTTCGAAAGGAGGTATACAACATCCAAAAGTCGAGGACGTGATTCAGGAACGGGACTCCAGGCATTGGGAAAAAGCTCTGAGAGGCACGACCAGGCAACCTGGAGCATCCTCCGGCCGACCTGGTGCCATGAAGGGGCTCCAGCCGACCTGGAGCATCTCCCAGCCGACCTGGAGCACCCTCTTGGCACCTATGACACCTCCCGTCAGTTGGTTGGATCTTTTGATGGTTCTGTTGAAGGTTTTTACTTTCTGAAATTAACATCGACCTTCAACTTAGCGCCGTCTAGCGTCATTTAGCACCGTGTAGTGCCGTCTTATGCCATGCAACGTCGTTTAACATAGATTGAAACGTCGTTTAAGCATCGTTTAACGTCGCTGAAGTCAACATGGATATCCCGTCTACCTGCCAGCCGACCTGGAGCATCCTCTAGGCAACCTGGAGCACCCTCCAGCCGACCTGGTGCCATGAAGGGGCTCCAGCCGACCTGGAGCATCCTCCAGCCGACCTGGAGCATCCTCCAGCCGACCTGGAGCACCCTCCAGCCGACCTGGTGCCATGAAGGGGCTCCAGCCGACCTGGAGCATCCCAGCCGACCTGGAGCATCCTCCAGCCGACCTAGAGCATCCTCCAGGCAACCTGGAGCATCCTCCAGTCGACCAACTGCAACTGTCCCGGATCTCCTTCTATTAACACAGATTAGTGTCGATTAGCACCGATTAGTGTCGTTTAAGCACCATTTAGTGCCGATTAGTGCCGTTTAGTGCTATTTTAGGCCATTCAACGTCGTTTAAACATTGTTTAAATGTCGTTAAGGCTGATTAGTGCCGATTAGCATCGAATTAACATTGTCGTAAAAGCGTTGGTCGCTCCACGCTTTACATCAAGACAATACTCGTGAAACACTAGTGTATAAAGATGAGCCCTGACCCGAGTCTCGGAAAAGGCCGTTAAACCTTCAAGGAAAACCTGATCAGTTTTCCTAGAAGTTGGGGGGCAAATGATATGGGTTGAAAATAAGCCCTAAAGACACATTTAATGTGGCATTAATTAGACCTAGAATGGTCCAAACGTGGGGCCCACCAGATAGGCCCAAACCCTATTTATAATATTAATTTAGTAATTAATATTGGGGGTAATAAACAGCTCAGCAAATAAGACTCAAACAAGGATATAACTCTTGCCTGACTTAGCCTCCAAGGCACATACTTCAACATGGAAACTGATTCATAGATGGAAGGAGACTAGAACCTTCTTCTAGTCGGTGACTTGCCCACCAAGTCACCTAACCCTACTACGATTTTAGGGCTTCTCAGCCTATATAAAGGGTCTGACCCCTCATTCTCAGAACTACGTCTTGGCTTGATTCTCAATACGAGATACGTAGGCACTCTGTGAGGACCGATTAGTCTCGAACACGGAAACAGCCATTGAAGCAAGAAGCTCCCTAACCCTAGCATTAATTAAAAATTCGATCGTGACCTAGATTTTAATCCACAACAATTATTTTATTAATATTTATATTTAAGGTGTTGCACAATAATATATTTTTTGTTATTATTTATTATATTATTAATATTTATTAAATTTTTGTATTTTTTTTACCTTTTAGGATCTTTAGGGTATCATTATTTTAAAAATAATTAAAAAAATTGTAAAACTATAAATCTTTTAATAAATATAATTGTTATTAAATTTAACCGAAACACCTTAGATAATCTTCAAAATACCTTTAAGAATCTCAAAAATATTTTAGAGTATCTCAATATGGTCTATAACAAATTGTCAAAACACCTTAAATAATCTCTAAAAGATTAAAAATAAAACTAACTAAAAAAATTAATAAAACTAGTGAATTTTTTACTATGTTTTTGATAAATTTTAAATAATTTTCAATATTTTATAAAACTAAAATTAACATTTTTTTTATTTCAAACAAATAACACAATTAAAAACAACTAAAAAATTGGTAAAAATTATAACATATTTTTTTAAATAAATTATAACATTTTTTAAATATATATAAATGTTTTAAAATTTATTGGAAATATTTTAGAAAATCTTCAAAAACACCTTAAATAATTTCAAACAAGTTTAGAGAATCTCGAATTGGTATATAATAAATGAAAACTTGTATTCTTCAAAACACCTTAAAAATCACCTAAGAGAATCTTATGTAAATTAAAATTACATAAGATTCCATGTATGTGTTCTTATGTAAATTGTTTAGATTCCGTGTGTTCTTATAATTAACAAAATACTTAAGAGAATCTTGGTGTATTACATAATATTTTTATATATTTTTAATTTTTTTTTAAAAAAATACATTTCTTCTAAAATTATGTTACATTTAGATAAATTATGTTACACACCAAGATTCTCTTACGTGTTTCAAAAATAAATAAATTATAATTTGAAAAAATCTCAAAAAATTAAAATATTATTTTAAATATAAATATTATAATACTTTGAAGAATCTCAAAAGTTTTTAAGAAATTAATATAAACATATAATAAAATAATACTAAAATTTTAAAATAATTAACAAAACACCTAAAAGAATCTTGGTGGGGTACATAATTGTTGCCCAGTAATTAACAATTGTAGAAGGGGGGTTGAATACAATTGTATAAGATTTTCGACTTAAACAGAAATAACACAAGTATGAATCAATAACAGCTTTATTAATTCTGATATAAAACTGTTACAAACTCTCTTAAGAAATTCTTATGTTCTTAAGAGCTGCTAGGTTACAAGATAACTCGTGTATGCGATTACTATTATGTAAAACCTAAACTGTGTTTATATATAGTACACAGTTACACTATCAATTACAAGATATTCTAAATCAATTACATATAACTCTGAATGCATATCTTGTATGATAGCTGCCTTCCTATAAATTAGGAACTGACATATCAATCTTCCTTAATCTCTGGTCTGATGAGAATCTTCACGTAATCCTGACCAGCTTCTAATACTGACAATACCTTCATACTGACATCGTATTACTGATGACGTCAGCATCAGTATTTTGATCAGTAACAACCCAGATCCTGATATCACTTGAATAAATATCTAACAATCTCCCCCAATTTGTACTTAATGAAATAAAGCACAAATTATTTGATTCAAAGATGTCAAAAACTCAAAACAAAAATCTATGAGCTATCTTCAGGTTCAGTCTCAGAAATTCTTACAAAGAAATTACTTATCTGCAAGAAACTTGATAATAATTCCTCTTTCTTCTCTGCTAGAATCTGAATCAGTCTTTTCTTCAGACTTCTGAGTTCTTCATTGTTCTTATCAATCTGATAAATACCAGCCCTGAGATTTTGAATTGAGCTTCTTGGTAAATTCAACTCTCCCAACAGTAAATATGCAAGATCTCTTCCATCAGGATTCAAAGATAACTGTTCTTGCTTCAGAATTACTTCTTTAACAGCTGAACCCTTTTGCATTTCTACTTCTTGTCCTTCTGTGTTCAAATACATGGGAGTATAATTACCATCATATCTTGACCCTCCGTCCAAATATCTGGATTTTATTTTCATGAAGATCATAGTACACCAGTTTCTGTAAACACTAGCTTCTCTATCAGGAATGCTTCTATTTTCAAGCAAATAGAGAACATATTTCTGTTCTTTTGTTGACTTGCACAATACATCATGAATGCTTAGCCTCTTGACACTTTTGTCTTTCATGAAGTATAACAACTTTTCCATCATTTTACCATCCATCTTGCATGCAACAATCGCAACTGATTCAAGTTCCCAAAGATCATCAACAGTTAATTCTTCACCTAATCTTCTGGTAAGAAAATGTTGATCTGCTTGAAATAAAGGTATGAATTTTGCATCCCTAGAACCAAATCCTCCTCTATTGTAAGGTTCCAGTCCCTTCAGATCAGAACTCATCTTAATCCACCTTAGTGAACCTTTATCAAACTTAGAAGATTTTGCTTTCTGAAGTCCAGGGATCATTGGAGGTTCTGAGATTACTCTTCCAGACTTAAAAACAACTGGTCCAGTATACTTCAGTTTATCAACTTCCACCCACTTTTTCCTTCTCTTCTTTGTTTATGGATCACTAGGTTCTTCTTCTTCTTTCACTTGTTTAGATTTATCAACAAATAAATCCTTTTCAGAATTAATCAGCCTTCTGAAATATTCTTTGTTGGCTCTTTCAACAATTTCATTTACACTGTTTCTGACTTCTCTAGATCTTCTAACATTACCAGTATCAAAGTCAACAGTTTCCTTCTTTGCTTTTTCAACTTTCTTTTTCTTTCTCTCTAAAGGAGTTTCTTCTTCTTCTGTACCAGGCTCATCAAATACATTTGATGATGGAAAACATTCAAGAGATAAAGGAGTTTTCTTCTTTAAATCTTCAGTAATCTCCTCTATTCTGATTCCACTAGACCTTGTCTGCCTTGTACTTACTTGAACAGGTTTCCTTCCTCTGCCTCTTCCTCTTCTTGCAGTAGGATCTTCCTTCTATCTTGCAATCTCCTCAAAAATCCTGTTTTGTTCCTTTACAATTTCATCAGTAGTCATATCAGGATTTTCTTCAGAAGTTAATTCAAGTGCCTTCTTAGCATGATACTGATGAAACTTATCACTGTTTCGATAAACAAGTTCACTTCCACCTGATTCAGTGATAATTTATTCAAAGAGATGAGGAGCATCTTGTACATCAGTAATCAACATATCTTCATGACCTTCAAGAATTGTAGAGAGAGTTTGCCTTCTTTTTCCAGATTCAGAAACATGAGTTGAATGATTAGTTTGAGTCTGAGTTAAACTCCTCCCCTTTACTAAACCAGCATCAAAGGTTCCTTTTCCTTTCCCATGTTGTTGGTGAGTACTAGTACCACCATCATTTCCAGAAGTATCATCCTTATCCTTTCTCACAACTAGATTAGGTGTACATTTTGTTTTGACTACCTTCTCCCCCTTTTTGACATCTGCATCTTCTTTAATAAAGAAAGATAAGATAAGCTTGAGAGTCTCATCAATAGTGTCAACTTTAGATTCCAAGACATCCATTCTTGACTCCATCTTCTTTTCAAGTGCCTTAACATCATCAGCAAGAAGACGAGCTTGAGAAGCAGTAGCAGATATAGAAACAGTTGTATGAATATCAGCTTGAACTTTAGCATTATCATCCTTCATAGAATCAATCTCACTCTTCAATCCTTTTGCTAGAAGAGCATTAGTCTTGAGAAGTGCCTTAAGCTCAGGAGTAGACATCCTCGTGGCAATGTGACTAGAATGAAAAAGAGCATTATGAAAATTCTTCTTTGCATTTGGCTGATTCCATTCAGTATCCCATTCATATCCTCTTGCAGCTTGAGTATCAGCAGGAAGTGTAGAACTGTACTCCCCTCTGAACTCTTCTTGAGTAACAGACTGCATGTATCTACTCAAAGATCTATAAGCAGATGCTAGACTTGCTTTTATGGCTGCCTGCATTTGAATTACCTCAGGATCATCATCAGCATGATCATCATCATCATCTGAGCTATCATTTGACTCAGGAATTTTATCATCCACATTTTCTTCAGGATTCATAACTCCTTTCAATCTCAAATCAACAAAAGATGGACCTGTTGGTTCCTGAAGACCTGCAGTGGGAATAGAAATATTTCCTAAATCTCTCTTTTCTTTTAAAGTGATCTCATCACTTCTCACAACATGACCTAAGTTACTTTCAAGAGTAACTACTACCTCTCCAGAACTTTTTAACTTCTCACTCTGTTCTACCTCTCCTTTTGCCAATTCAGGAGACTGCCTCTCTTCACTCTTCTTTTTCTCTAATTGTTTACTCTCAGTCTCACTAGAAAGGTTCTGGCTCAACAAATTCAAAGAAATAAGAGGTGGCTGAGAAGAGTGGTCTGAAGTCATACAGATAGAGGTATCCCTTGTATCAGGTCTATCTGTAATCATACTATCAGTAGTAAGAGAAGTAGAGATAGAAGTGTTACCTGAGGGAGTGATTAAAGATTCCATTGGCCTTGCAGAAAGTGGCTCGATAAGCAATGGAATATTTGGATCAGTAGTACTTGCATCAGGATTGACAACTGCAACTAAAGCATGACTTGCATCAGTATTATGTACTAATGGTTCTTGTGTAGTCTGAGGTTGTGAAGCTTCTTCAACACTTTGAGTCAAAGGTTCTTGTTAACTCGAATAACTTGTAGAAGGGGGGGTTGAATACAAGTTATATAATCGTGTCTGATTTTTGCTTGATTATATGAACAAGATTAAACGAATGAATCAAACTCTTGTTTGTATTAATAAGATCAAATACAAACTCTACCAAAGGTGTACAATACCTTTAGCAGCTGCTGACAATACAAATCTCTCTCTCTGTTTGTTTCGAACTTCTCGAATACAAACCTTATACAGAGCTACGCACACGAACTCACAACTTCGTCGCTCTTTACAATGATATTGAGAGAGTATTTATAATGCTACCTATCAACTAATAACAGAAAGATATAATCTATACATGACAATGTTCTGCCTTCTAGTCGATAGTTTCCATCAATAGAAAACTCTTTCCTTCATAATATCTTCTTGCTTGTTCTTCAAACAACGATCCTGTTTTATAGCACTTGCCAGTTTCTGTAGCATCCATAATGACATCATCAGTAACAAAACTGATATCAGGATCTGTACACTGCATCAGTATCTGATCAACCATCAGTATTGGACCATCATCAGGATTTGTCCTTTGTTCCTGACATGTAGTCTCCGATACACTGTTCATTCCTGACTAAACTATACAGATAACTGTCTTACACTAAATCCTTTATAAGATCAGGATTACAAGAAGTATAATGTGTAAATTCTATTCTTAACATCACAACTTATGAATTATTCCTAACAATCTCCCCCTATTTATGCTTTAAAATCTTAAGCATAAATCCAAGTTGTGGATGTCAAAACATATAACAATACAACCAGAATAGAATTTATGAATGTAGAATTATGAAGTTAAGTACCTCCTTCTCAGATGTAGACATTTATCTAGTACTTAGAAGAAAGAATTTTAACTATTAATGCTGCTCTTCCTTTACCACTTACCACTTCCTAGCTGAGATTCACCACTGTCACTCCTGGTTCTTCTTTTTACTTCTCTTTGTCTGCTCTTTATCTCCCCCAGCTTTATCATCCTCAGTCTGGTGGTGTTGTTGTTGTTGTCTTTGAATTGTCTTTATCTCCCCCTTTTTGACATCAGCAACATTAATTCCAAGAGATTCAGAAACAGAACAAATGAGATTCATAAGAACTGCTTGATTTTCCATAATTATGACTTGGTTATCTTCAAGTGATTGAAGTCTTGTTTGAATAGCAATTTGAGAATTCTGAATATCTTTCAAAACATCAGAATGAACTTCAATGTTGGAAGTGCTTCTAGTATCTTCAGTATCAGAATCAGAAAGAATTGTATCTTCAATTCTTGTAGAAGAAGTTGCTTGAGTTGTATGATATTCAAGTAATAAAACCTGATTAGAAGTATCAACATCTTCATCTTTCTGATTTGGAACTGAAACATGATCATCATCTCCTTCACCAGTATTCTGTGTACTAACATCTTCAAATCTTGACTCCTCCTTAGAGTGATCAGAGACTGTAGATGTCTCAATTCTAGCTGATATTGGAAGTACATACAAAGGAATACTAGGATCATTAGGATCTTCATCTGGTACATATGTATCAAGAGATTGCTTTATCCTGGCACCTCTTCTGTTAATGATTCCTGCAAGCCTCTCCTTTTGCTTCTGAGCTTTAACTTATGGCTTTGCATTATGATGTGCTAGGTCATTCTTCTGATACATTTTGATGAATGAATAAGTACCAGCATCCATACTTAAATTTTCAGACCAAGATTCAGGAAAAACCTGATCCCAGAAATCAAATGATGGTTTCCTAATTTTCTCTCCCTTACTATGGAGTTGATCATCCATACCCTCATTCTCACTTTGACTTACTAAAGTCAACACTCTTTCTACCTCACCTTTTGCCTGGTCAGGAGCCAGCCGCTCAAATTGTGGATCTAAGTCCATCTTTTCAAGTGTATCACTCAAATTTGGATAAGTGCTCTCATGACCTACAGAAAAATAGGGTTTAGAAGGAGTTTTTATACCTGAACTCACATGGAGAGAGGGTTCCTCATTTGGCATGTGGCTTGAGGTTTTCTCCAAGGAGTGAGCTGCTATAATCTCTGAACCCTTACAATCATCTTCTTTCCTTTCAGAAACTACAGGCTCCAGTATACCACTTTCAGGTTCTTTACTAAACTCTGATGTCTTCAGTAATACTTCATTAGACACCATAGTTAGTATATCACCGTCTTTAAGTGTTGTTTGCTGAGACACACCCTCAAGGTGGATAGACTCTGACTGAACAAAATTTGTTTGATCTTCATAAAAATCAACCACAGTCATTCCTCCCATATCACAGGGTATCTCACTTGCATTCTCAGTCATCACAGAAGACCTTTCAACATCAGCTATCACAGCTCCTGAGTCATCCTTCCTCTGACTAGATGGTTCTTGTGTTGCAGTGACTGTGATCTGATCTTTCCTACTATTCACCACTGGTGCAATAGTATCTTCTGTTGACTGCTTTCCTCTATCTACTTCCTCCAGTTGTTCACCTTGAGCTAAAGCATCTTCAATAATGACATCCTTGTCAAATAAATATGCATGAAGTGATTGAAGTGCAACATGCTTTGAGATTCCAAATTTCTTGACTAATTGTCTTCTGACAGATACATAGAAATACATCTTCATTAAGTCAAGTCTTTGATGTAGAAGTCCATATTCATCTGGAAATAAAAGTTTTGGTACTCTTTCAACCAGAAAATCTAGAACAGGCCTTGACAACTTCACTTTGAGAGAAATTAGTCCCATAGCCAGTCTGTATGATAATGTAGTTTCCCATGAAGAATCAATATCCAGATCTCTCTTGTCAAATACTGACATAGATGTAGCTTGATTTGTAGAAACCTGCATGATATTAGTTGGACTAGTCTCTGTGTGTGTAGGTGACAATTGAATCTTTCTCCTTGTTCTCCTGATATAGTGAGCAAAAGATTTATCTTGAGAAGACTCAAGAGGTGTAGACACAGAAGTGATCTTGGGATGAGATCTTTGTTCAATAGACACAATCTTTTGAGAGACATTATCCAGTAACTGTTTTCCCTTTTTAAGAACTACAGCCTTTTGGGAGACTACAGCCTGGCTGTGACTAGGTTTTTCATCTCTTTGTGCAAACAGAGAAAGTTGAATTGCAGCCTTCAATTCTGCTCTCTCAGCAAGAGTTAAATCATCATCATCTTCACTAGAATTACTGCTACTACTTGACACAACAAATCTTCTCTTCCTTACAACTGATGTCTTTTGAGAAACACCAGAGGTTGGTTTCTTTGAAACAATAGGCTGTGGATCAAAATTTGGTTCTTGAATTGTTTCAGAGACTATAATGTTTTGGGCTACTTGGGTAGACACAGGTGGGTTCTCCTCCAATTGAGATTCCTGAGCCATTTCACCACAAAAGAAAGAAGAATTGTAGAAAGTAGAAAGATGAGTTTTAAGAATTACCTGAAAATGATGTGGATAATGAATTGCAGGTATTTCATCTAGATTCTTTTCATTGTCCTTCTTTATAATGTCAGAGAAAATTCTTTTTTGCTGTTCATAAGAAGAAACACAATGTTCCCTACCAAATCTAGCTTCAACATCAGGAATGAAATGGTTAACAAACATTTGCATAAATCAATGATAATAAACCATTTTCCTGTTTTGATCTCTTAACCCAAGCTTAATACTCATCTGACTTAAGATAATATGACCAATGTTAATTACTCTGTCATAAAGCAAACTATAAGCAATATGTGATGTAACAGAAGTAATTTGCTGAAAAGAACTACATTTGCCAGTAAAACATTTAGCAATTTGATCAAAGTAAAAAGACCATTCCTTTCTAAGAAAAGACCTATTCAACTGGCTCATGTTGTCTAGAGGTCCACTATAACCTAATTCAGACAACATAGTTCTTATATTATCATCAGATGGTTCATTCTCATAAATATCAGTAATAGGTAAGCAAAGTACTGAATTAACAACAGATTCAGTAATGTCAAATGAATCTTGTCCTAAATGTAGAACAATCTTACCTGATTGACTCTGAGTAGAATCAATTACCTCAGCATTCTCCCAAGCTTGTGAAACAGCTACTTGATTAATCTGTGGAGATGCTGTCAATGCATAACTTAATGGTCCATACGCCATAAAGTCCATGATTGGATGAAAATCAGATGACACTCCTTCCTTGTTGGTGATAGCTGCTACATGATTGTTTGTCATAAAATCAAAGTCACCAAACTTGAAGGCTACTGATTTAGGTAATCTTCTCTGAGCTGCCATTTTTGATCTGAAAAGAACTTGAAAAATTCTTGAAATGGATTAGTGATTTTGAAAACTCAAGAGTGGTTTTTGCTTTAGAGAATGTAAAATTAGAGAAAGCAATTACACGATTAGAGTTTCAAAACAAATATATTTCACAAATCTTTCAGACCACTATCCCACATTGACACGTAGATTGACAAGTGTCAGTCCCTGAAAAATGCGGTTACCCACGATTTTTGGAAAATAAAATCCAAAATTGATTTTCATGAAATAAATCAGGGTATAAATAATCAATACTGATCAGCTTCCTTTTCCTGTTGACCTCTCATCAAATCCTGATGATCACACATGAAATCCTGATCAATATCATCCTGATTCCAGAGACTTAATATGGAGTTTCCACGTGGCATTTTTCTTTTCTCTGAAAAAGAAATAAACAATTAATCTGAACAGAAAATCAATTGGTTAGATATATTCAATATTTCTTGAAAACAAGAAATACAGTCACATGCAATAATTAGCATTTGACTTCATTAAAACTTCCAAGTGACTGCTCAGCTTCTCACGTCTTTCTTTAAAAGAAACAGACGCCTTATGCCATTCTCCATAAACCTTTCAATTTATTTTCTTCTCAACAATGCTTCTCAAACCAAAATTCCCTTCAAACCCATTCTTTAGATCTTTCTCGGTCGATGAACATCCTGTTCTTGATCATCTCTTTGAACAGACAACTCTTCTCATCGAACTAATCATGGATGGATTGGTTTTCGAAAAATATCCAGAGGTTTCTCCTAGAACATCCATCTGTTGGATACAATCTTCCCCTAACCTCCTCAAAACTTGAGGATGAAGAATTTGGCCGAGAGTCTGAGGTTGATCTTGATGAGGATGCTATACATTCAAGTTAGCTGCTCTCATTCAAGTCGCCCAGACAAGGAATCCAAGAGCAAACGAGGCTGTTCATCCCCTGATGGATTTCTTGAGATGCTCCTTGTCCTGTACCTCAGAATTCATATCAATAGACAAGTATAGAATTATCAGTAGAAATTAGACAAAAAGATGTTGTATTTCATTTCCATGTAATGATTTCAATTAATGAAAATACAATTTCTTGTTATCTACTTGTCTTTTGATTATTGAATGATGTATGAATTATCAGTATGCAAATATCAAAATATGCTGCTATAGACTTAACACATCACAGAATTAGATTACTATACAAAGTAAACGTCAGGATTTGAAACAATTTCCATAATCCTGATACTGACACAATACTGATGACGTCAGCATCCTGATAACAAATCTAATCCTGAAGATTATTAACAAGTCTATCATACTGAAATTTATCAAGGCAAAGTGTTATAGCTAAAACATTTAACAATCAAATATAGATCCTGACAGGAATATCAAGTCTATAAGCTAAGAACAACATACCTTGCTACTTTTGCAGATGTTACAGATTTAAAAATTTAACATTCCTAACTCACTTACTAGTCTACTGAATGTAGTCTCATCAAGTGGTTTAGTTAGAATATCTGCAAGCTGTTTGTCAGTAGGAACAAAATGAAGTTCCACAGTACCATTCTCAATATGTTCTCTAATAAAATGATACCTAACATCAATGTGCTTAGTCCTTGAATGTTGAACTGGATTTTCTGCAATTTTAATAGCACTAGTATTATCACAAAACATAGGAATATTACTAAGTGTCATACCATAATCCATCAACTGATTTCTTATCCAAAGGAGCTGTGCACAACAACTGCCTGCTACTATGTACTCAGCTTCTGCAGTTGAGGTTGAAACAGATTGTTGCTTCTTGCTTGCCCAAGAAATCAATCTATTTCCCAAGAATTGACATGTACCTGTAGTGCTTTTCCTGTCTATCTTACACCCTACATAATCAGAGTCTGAATAGCCAATTAGAAAGAAATCAGATTCCCTAGGATACCACAAACCAAGATTTGGAGTTCCTTTGAGATATCTAAAAATTCTCTTCACAGCAATTAAATGAGATTCCTTAGGATCACTTTGGAATCTAGCACATAAATAGGTAGAAAACATTATATCTGGCCTACTTGCAGTTAGATATAACAATGAGCCTATCATGCCTCTATAACTAGTATTATCCACACTCTTCCCTTTAGGATCAGAGTCTAGTTTAGTGGCTGTTGCCATGGGTGTTTTTGCAACTGCACGGTCTTGAAAGTCAAACCTTCTTAAAAGATCTTTGATATACTTTAACTGATTAATGAAAATACCAGTCTCAGTCTGTTTGACCTGCAAGCCTAAGAAATAATTTAATTCACCCATCATGCTCATCTGATACTTAGACTGCATAAGCTTGCTAAACTTAGCACACAACTTTTCATTAGTAGAACCAAAAATAATATCATCAACATAAACTTGAACTAAAAGCAATTCACCTTTTATCTTTCTAAAGAATAGAGTTTTGTCAATTGTACCTCTTGTGAAGCCATTTTCAAGAAGAAATTTAGACAAAGTCTCATACCATGCTCTTGGTGCCTGCTTTAGTCCATAGAGTGCCTTGTCAAGTTTGTAGACATGATTTGGAAACTTTGGATCAACAAATCCAGGTGGCTGTTCCACATACACTTCCTCATCAAGTTTGCCATTTAGAAAAGCACTCTTTACATCCATCTGGTATACTTTGAATTTTGAATGAGCTGCAAATGCAAGAAACATTCTGATTGCTTCCAATCTTGCTACAGGTGCAAAGGTCTCATCATAATCAATGCCTTCTTCCTGAGAATAACCCTTGGCCACCAGTCTTGCTTTGTTTCTTACAATCATACCAGATTCATCTAGCTTGTTTCTGAAAACCCATCTTGCACCAACAATAGATCTATCTTTAGGTCTTGGTACCAGTTTCCAGACTTTGTTTCTCTCAAACTCATTTAACTCCTCCTGCATTGCAATTACCCAATCAGGATCCTGTAAGGCTTCTTCAACCTTCTTAGGTTCATTCTTTGAGAGAAAGCAACTATACAAGCATTCATTTTGAATTGATCTTCTAGTTCGAACACCACTATTTGGATCACCAATTATCAAATCTTCAGTATGATCCTTTGTCCATTTTCTAACAGGTGGTAGATTAACTCTGCTAGTCTCTCCCCCTAAGTTAGTGGTATCTCTTGTAGAAGAATTCTCTCTACCTTCAAAAACTCTCTTTTGATCAATAGAATCAGTAGATTCCATATTGCTGCTAGTTACTGATCTTTCCTCAGTAGACTCTGAAAGATCAGTTCCTGATGGAGTAGACCCTGAAACATCAATTCCTGATGGAGTAGACTCTGAAAGACTAGTCTGCTCCTGATGATCACTGTGTTCTCTTTGATTTATTTGCTCCCCCTCAACAGTAGCATTCCTTTGAGAAGCAATAGAAATTCCTTCTGGAGAACCTTCATCATCACTGGAGAGTATCTCAGAATTCTTCAGATTTTCAAATTCCAATTTGTCATGGCTTTCATCAGTTTGCAAAATTCCAAATTTCTTATCATCAAATGCAACATGAATTGATTCCATAACAATGTGAGTTCTGAGATTATAAACCTTGAAGGCCTTAGATGCTGAATATCCTAGAAAAATTGCTTCATCCGATTTGGCTTCAAATTTTCCAAGTTGTTCTGGATGAACTTTTAGGACATAGCATTTGCATCCAAAGATGTGAAAGTATTTCACACTTGGTTTCTTTCCTTTGATCATCTCATAGGGAGTTTTTCCATGACTATTTACCAAGGTACAATTTTGAGTGAAACATGCAGTGTTAATAGCTTCTGCCCAAAAATAGGTTGGAAGTTTTGCATCTGCAAGCATGGTTCTTGCTGCCTCTATGAGAGTTCTGTTCTTTCTTTCCACTACACCATTCTGTTGAGGTGTACCAGGTGCAGAAAACTGTTGAGTGATTCCATTGTCTGCACAAAACCCCTCCATTGTAGAATTCTTGAATTCTGTACCATTGTCACTTCTAAGTACCTTGACTTTGTACTCAGAGTTATTATGAATATTCTTGATGAGTTCAATGATTTGCTGAGGAGCTTCATCCTTCTTGTGTAGAAAGAACACCCATGTAAACCTTGTGAAATCATCCACTATAACTAGAGCATATCTTTTCTTGCTGATAGACATAATGTTTACTGGACCAAACAGATCAAGATGTAGCATGTGAAATGGTTCAGTAATTGAATTTTCAGTCTTGCTCTTGAAAGTGGTTCTTCTTTGCTTTCCAAGCTGACATGCATCACAAAGTCCATCTTGCACAAAATTTGCCTGTGGTAGGCCTCTCACCAAATTGTGCTTAACAAGTTGATTAAGCTTCTTGAAATTAAGATGTGAGAGCTTCTTGTGCCAATTCCAGCTTTCATCACTTGTTGCTTTACTGTAGAGACATCTAACAATTCCTTTAGATGTATCACTTAAGCTGGCTTCATATATGTTACCATGTCTTTGACCAGTTAGAACAATGTCTCCATTATGCATATTCAAGATTTTGCATCCTTCTCTGTCAAAGATTGATTTGTAACCTTTATCACCCAGTTGACTTATGCTTAAAAGAATGTGTTTCAAGCCTTCAACCAGTGCTACATTTTCTATGATGACATTCCCCAAAACAATTGAGCCATATCCCAGAGTTTCTCCTTTGTTGCCATCTCCAAAAGATATTACTGGGCTAGCTTTCCTCTCAAACTTTGTAAGCAGGGACTTCTTTCCAGTCATATGTCCAGAGCATCCACTGTCCAAGATAATTGAATGCTTCTTTCCTGTGCCCTGCAAACAAAAAGTAACTAGTTAGAATTTTTTAGGACCCAACTTTGATTGGATCCTTTCTTACTAGATTTAGAGATAACAGGCTTTGAAGATTTTACTTTTATTTTACCTGTTGCAGAGTCAACTTTAGACTCTGATTTCACAAACTGTTTGTGACTAGGAGTTTCAGATTTCAAAGAATAATAGTCATAATATAGTTCATGATATTCTCTACACATATAAATGGAATGAAGTAAACTACCACAATGATAACAAGCTTTTTGTGGTTGGTATTGAATTTTCTGAGTCTTGGGGAATCTGGACTCAGTTTTCCAAGAAGGTTTTTGATTGCAGTCTAGGGCCAAATGATTATGATTTCCACACTTATAGCATTTTTTCCTAGGTCCATCAGGTACATTCTTGTAATTATTCTCTTTGTTAATACCTTCTTTTCCATTCCTATTTCTTTTGATCTTGCTAGACTTTGAAAGACCATCTAATCTCTGTTTCAACTGAGACTTAGACAGAAACCCTATGTTTACATTCTTAGGTTTCTCTAACACTTTCTCATCTGAATTACTATTGTTAATCCTTTTGTGTACAACAGGGGTACCTTTTGAATCAACAAATTTAACATGATTAGGTTCAGAAACAATTTTCTTACCTTCAGATTTAGATGTGTTAGCTTCTACCTTACTATCATTATTGACAATAGCTACTTTTTCTTCTTGTCTAGCCTTATCAAAACCTAAACCATTAACCTTACCACGAATTCCACTTTCAAAGATTTCTATAGTCTTCTTACTGGAATTGTTAATGGTCTTAATCACATCTCTCTCTTCTTCTAGTTCTTTTCTGACATAGTCATAAGCCTCAAGAATAACACTATAATCATGCTTAGCTTTATCAGAACTTAACTTGTATTCTTCCATTTGAATTAATTCAGATTCAAGAAAATTATTTCTATCAACTAATTTATCATTCTTAACCTTAAGTTCATCTCTTTCACATGTAAGAATTCTAAAATTAGTCATAAGATTCTTAAACTCAGCATGGATAGATCTAATTTCATCAGAATTTAAGCTATCAAATGAATCAAGAGAGTGAAGTGATACCTTAACAGAGGATAGAGAAGTTTTCTTTGGAGATCCAGGTTTGTCTGAACTATTGGCCATCAATGCAATGTTGTCATAATCCAATTCATCTTCAGAGTCACTGGAATCAGCCCAATCCTTCTGTGTGACAATAAGTGCATTACCCTTTCCTGAATTCCTAGGCTTCTTACACTCACTAGCAAAGTGTCCAAGCTCGCTGTAGTTAAAGCACTTGATCTTGGCCTTATCAAGCTTGACAATTGTACTTTTGCCTTTGTCACTCTTCTTCTCCTCCTTCTTTTGAAAAGTTCCTTTGCTAAATCTTCTCCTGTAGAATCTTCCTTTCTTGAAAGCTTTAGCAAACATAGCAAAGAGTTCCTGCATCTTAGATTCAGAATCATTGTTGTCAGAGTCCATATCAGTAGTCTCTGACTCAGAACTTTCTTTGCTTTTCTTCTTTCTTGAATTCTTTACAACAATCTCTTCATGCTGTTCTTCAGGAAGCTTCTTAACTTCAGATTGAGCAGTAAGTGCAATAGTCTTCATCTTTCCTTCACTCCTGCTCTTCTTCTGCTGCTTGTCAAGTTCATAAGCTCTCAATTTTCCATATACTGCCTCTAATGAAATTTCATCCAGATCATTAGCTTCCTCAATCGCAGATATCTTCTCATTGTAAAAATCAGGCAAAGCTTTCATGAACTTTGTATTCATATCTTCCAAGTCATAATATTTACCATGCATGGCCATCTCATTGATGAGTTTTGTAAACCTATCAAAGGTATCAGTAAGTGACTCACCAGACTTGGATTCAAAGTACTCATACTGTTGTATAAGTAATGTCCTCATATTCTTCCTGATAGGTTTAGTTCCTTCACAGTGAACCTTAAGATTGTCCCATATATCCTTAGCAGTTTTACAAGAGAGAACATAGTTAGTGAGAACAGAATCAAGACTGTTGAATAATATGTTTCTCACTTTAGCATCTTTAAGAACATTCTCCTTGTCCTTATCTGACCATTCAGATTTTGGCTTCTCTACTGTATGTTCTGGAACAACCACACCATCAATAGTTGCTTGTCCAACGACCTTTGTTGGAACAAAAGGTCCAACTCTGATTCTGTCAAGATAATCAGGATCTGTTGCTTCCAGATGATGCAACATCTTTACTTCCCATAGAGTATATTCGTTTCTCTTGAGCATAGGAATTTTAGTATTCCCATCCTTGTAACCAGACATGATTGCAGATCTTTATGATTATTCAAAATCAACCTGCTCTGATACCAATTGTTAACTCGAATAACTTGTAGAAGGGGGGGTTGAATACGAGTTATATAATCGTGTCTGATTTTTGCTTGATTATATGAACAAGAATAAACGAATGAATCAAACTCTTGTTTGTATTAATAAGATCAAATACAAACTCTACCAAAGGTGTACAATACCTTTAGCAGCTGCTGACAATACAAATCTCTCTCTCTGTTTGTTTCGAACTTCTCGAATACAAACCTTATACAGAGCTACGCACACGAACTCACAACTTCGTCGCTCTTTACAATGATATTGAGAGAGTATTTATAATGCTACCTATCAACTAATAACAGAAAGATATAATCTATACATGACAATGTTCTGCCTTCTAGTCGATAGTTTCCATCAATAGAAAACTCTTTCCTTCATAATATCTTCTTGCTTGTTCTTCAAACAACGATCCTGTTTTATAGCACTTGCCAGTTTCTGTAGCATCCATAATGACATCATCAGTAACAAAACTGATATCAGGATCTGTACACTGCATCAGTATCTGATCAACCATCAGTATTGGACCATCATCAGGATTTGTCCTTTGTTCCTGACATGTAGTCTCCGATACACTGTTCATTCCTGACTAAACTATACAGATAACTGTCTTACACTAAATCCTTTATAAGATCAGGATTACAAGAAGTATAATGTGTAAATTCTATTCTTAACATCACAACTTATGAATTATTCCTAACAGTTCTTGTGTGCTTCCCTCATATGCAGTGTCCTTCAGTATATCATCACATTCAGCAATATGCTTGGCATGAACAGCTTTATCTGCCAGACTTTGAACTAAGTCAAATTTGATTTCTGAAGCCCCTTGAGTAGTGTCAGGAAACTCCTTTGCTGATGTGATTTTGCCTGCATCTTCACTTTGAGAAGATGGTTCTTGTGGAGCAGGAATATTCTTGTCTTCACTTTCCATTTGAGAAAGTGGTTCTTGTGGGACTATTCCTTCAGCAATGTCGGCATCCATACTTTGAATGGATGGTTCTTGTGTGACTAGATCTGCAGTAGCTGCTGAACTACTTTGAAGTTCAGGTTCTTGTGGGCTCGATCCTTTCAGAGGTGATGATGTCCTCTTTTTCTTTTGTCGTTCAAAAACTTTTGATGTAGTTTGTTGTTGCTTATAAAGAGGTGGTGGCTTTTGTCCAAGTTTGGCAGCAATGCCAACAACCTTGTTTAGTGACATATCAAATGTCCTCTTCTGTGATGATGTAGAGACTGGAGAATCAGAGATTTCAACGATCTTCACAGGTGAAGTACTAGGAGTAGAGACATTTAGATTAGTAGTTGAGTTAGGAACTGATGAAGAAACCAGATTCTGATTGTCTTCTATATTATCATCAATATTCTGTCTCTCCAGAGGAATGAAGTATTGACTCTTCTTAAGTAACCTCCTTCTTTTCTTTGGCTTTTCAAAAATGGTTAGTTCTTTAGGAGTCACAACAATAACTTCCTTTTTCTTCAAAGAAACTGATAAAGGCAATTTGTCATCATCAGAATCATAATCATACTCAGAATCAATTTTCTGACTTAATTTCCTCTTTTCTCATGTTTCCTTATACACCCCTATGTCAATCAAAGATTGATCAATCTCAAGTACAGATTTCTCCTTAACCAGGACCCCTTGTGCACCCCCTTGTGACATCTTTTGAGAGTGGATTGGAGTGGAGAAATTCTTTGACCCTGATTATCTTCCAGACACATCAGATCTAGCTAATTTCTTTGATTTTACAAATGATGCCTTTTGTGAGACACCAGAGGTGGATGACTGTTTGGGTTGTGTGCTTTGGTTAGAAACATGATGGGTAGTGTCCTGTCTCATAGCACCAGAAATAGGTCCAAGACCATCAGTAATAGATCCATAATGAGTAGGCATTCTCTTGGCTAAAAGAAGCCTGACCTCATTAGGAATAAATGCATTAGTTCCTTCAAAACCATTTGCCTTATCACTTTTAAGCAGAGAGCTAATATTGTTAGCAGAAATCTTAAAGATAGACAAATCTGTATCATCAGCAAATTCAACATTGGGACATAGATATGAGAATATTAACTGAATAAATCTAGTATAGCAAACAAAACCACATTTATCTTTCTTTCTAGCAGTTAATGCTCGCAATATGAAAGACCCATAATCAAAAGGAGTTTCATAGATTAGAGAGTACCCAATGTGAACTGAAGCAGTAGGTAAGGCATCAAAGTTAGACACCTTATTCAGAAAACACCTACTTATGGTATCAAAGAAGAAATTCCATTCCTTCTTTAGCTTGGTTCTGAATAAATCTCCAAATTTCTTTGGTTGTATTGTAGCCCAACTTTAAAGCAAACTCCAGAAGAAAAGCATCAGTAAGCTTTGCTGGAGTCTCACCATTTAAGGATGGTAGTTGAAGAGCTTTACAAACAACATCTGGAGTAACATGATGAGTTATACCATTGTATTCAAAACTCATATATGGCCTTCCTATTTGAATACCTTCACCAAAAACAACAATACGCCACACCTGCATAACGCAATTAAAAGAGACTTTGGTAGGCTGAGTTAGAGCATAATTGATTGGACTTGAGGCCAAAAGATCCTGAATGATTTGAAAATCATTCTCTAGTTCCTGATGATCAAGAACTGCAGTAAAGTTGTTAGGAGCAAAAGTAACATCATGAATTACAACTTTATTATTTATGAATGCAGAAGAAGACATTCTTAATTAGAATGAGTAGAAATTTGTGATTTTGAAATTTAGGGTTTGTGCTTCGCATAAACTGAAGAAGATAGTTAAAATACTGATTGCTCGAGAATAATGAATCAATTTGTGATACTAAATTGATTTTAGACAAAACGAATGATTTCTCAGAGACAGGTGTCAGTAATCAACTCGTGCACACATAAGTAATGGACCAAATTACGTGTAAGAGTGGTGATAACGGCACGCGACACGATTTTCAAACTATAAGTATATACTTAAGTGAGTGTTACACACGCGCCCGCAGTTTTCGAGAAATAAGATTGTGATTAAAAATAAAACAAGGTAATTTGTTTTAATTTAAAGAAATTAGAATACCACAATCTAAAAATACCTGATACCAACACGAGAATGTGAATCGGTTCATATTCTTGTTCCACTCCTTTCTCTATATAACACCTAGAGACTTGTCCACTACCTTTTTAACCCTTCTTCTTACCTGCAAACTAAAAACTCTTCTCACAAATATCTTTGTAAAAGAGATGTCGAGTCTTACCATCAAAGAAAAGAATCTCCATCTCGTAGAGAAGAGAGATATTTTCAGTTACACTCGTGAAGAGTTTGATTCTTTCAACTGGGAGAGACAACTTGAGACTCTATGGTTGAAGATGGATGCTGGTCTCGAAGAAATCGAGAAAGAAAGACCTGCAAAGGTGATTGACATCGATGCTGCCCTCCAAGCAACATTAGCATGGCTTTAATCTAAGACATCCTCATCCAAATCCATCAACCATTGTTAATGAATATGTCAGCAAAAATAACCTTATCCCTATCAACCTCCACCCAAACAAAGTGGCAAAGATGGGATCTGGGATGGCTGCTAACAATGGAGTGGTTTGGACTTCCTTTTCCTGTTGAATAGATTAGTAGATAGAGAACAAAAAGATGTAATCTATGAATGTACTCTCTTTCTTATTGTCGATGAAATTTTTGTTTCTCTAATCTTATTCATTGTTTTCTGCATTGAACTTGTTCTTCAAATAATTAAATCAAAGAAATAAACATGAAAACTAATTAAAGTAATCACCTTATTAACAAGTTCAAAAGTCACAAGTATATCAGGAAAACAGAACAGAAAACAGAATACTGAAATACATTACTGATAAGTGAAATGTCGCATCAGTATTCAATGTTTGACTGATGTCAGGATTGAATTTTCTTCAGTATTCGAAATGCATCAGGATTCGATGAGCATCAGTATTTGATCTTTCTCTGTTCTCAGAAACTATCATAGTTTACCATTCCCAGTTCATTCACCAACTTTGTAAACGTAGCTTTAGGAAGTGGCTTGGTGAATATATCAGCTAGCTGTTGATCAGTAGGAACAAAGTGTAACTCAATTGTCCCTTCCATTACTTGCTCTCTTATGAAATGATATCTGATACTGATATGCTTAGTAAGAGAATGCTATACTGGATTTCCTGTCATAGCAATAGCACTTTGGTTATCACAATAAATGGGTATTTTTGAATAAGACAAACCATAGTCCATTAGCTGATTTCTCATCCACATGATCTGAGCACAACAGCTTCCTGCAGAAATGTACTCAGCTTCTGTAGTTGATGTAGAGATAGACTTTTTCTTTTTACTGAACCAAGAAACAAGTCTTCCTCCAAGAAACTGACAACTGCCTGAAGTACTTTTTCTGTCTATTTTATAGCCTGCAAAATCAGCATCTGAGTAACCACATAAATTAAAATCAGATTCCCTAGCATACCAAAGGCCAAGAGATGGTGTGCCTTTCAAGTATCTGAAAATCCTTTTGACAACTATAAGATGTGGCTCTCTGGGTTCTGCCTGAAATCTTGCACATAGACAGGTTGCATACATGATATCTGGTCTACTAGCAGTTAGATACAACAGTGAGCCAATCATACCTATGTAATTAGTTACATCTACCTCAGTACCTTGATTAGGATCAAGCTTGGTAGCTGTAGCTATGGGAGTTGATGCAGTAGAGCTGTCTTGCATGTTAAACTTTTTCAAAAGGTTCTTTGTATATTTTGACTGATTGATAAAAATCCCATCATCAGTCTACTTAACTTGTAGACCTAAGAAATAGCTCATCTCTCCCATCATGCTTATTTGATATCTAGACTGCATTAGCTTTGAAAACTTCTCACATAATTTGGAGTTGGTTGACCCAAAAATGATATCATCAACATAAATTTGAACTAACAGCAAATCCTTACCATGATTCAAATAAAACAAAGTTTTATCAATTGTACCTCTTTTGAATCCACTTTCCAGTAAGAATTGAGCCAATGTCTCATACCAGGCTCTTGGAGCTTGCTTTAGTCCATAAAGTGCTTTATCCAATCTATAGACATAATCTGGATGTTTTGAATCAACGAAGCCAGGAGGTTGTTCAACATAAACTTCCTCTTCTAATTCTCTATTTAGAAAAGCACTTTTCACATCCATCTGGTAAACTTTAAATTTCTTGTGGGCTGCATATGCTAGAAAGATTCTTATAGCTTCCAGTCTTGCAACAGGAGCAAATGTCTCATCATAGTCTATTCCTTTCTGTTGAGAATATTCCTTTGCAACTAGTCTTGCTTTATTTCTGATGATTGTGCCATATGAATCTGTCTTGTTTCTAAACACCCACTTTGTACCTACGATCGACCTTCCTTTTGGCCTTGGTACTAGTTTCCAGACTTCATTTCTTTCAAACTCATTTAGTTCTTCTTGCATAGCCATAACCCAATCAGCATCCTTTAGTGCATCTTCAACTTTCTTAGGTTCCTCCTTTGATAGAAAGTTATGATAAAGACATTCATTTTGAGTTGCACTTCTGGTTCTAACACCTACTTCAGGATTCCCAATAATTAAATCAGGAGTATGACTTTTAGTCCATTTCCTTGCTGGTGGTAGATCATTCCTTGAATTTGATTGTAACGCCCCCAAATCCGGGGTCAGGGATTTGGTCGTCACGCGGAAAACCTTAATAACAAATCACCTGTTTAATCACATTAAACCATCTGTAGTCATTAATAATTAAGTTACATCATTTGAGACCCCAACCACCAAGCATCTTTTAGGTTATAGGGCTAGAAACAAGAATCAACTCCTTACTACTAGTATAACTTCGTTGAGAAGTACACCAGCAATTAGTACTATATTATGCAAAGTAACATATATATTACACATCAATATACTTACTCCAGCTATAAACTTTCTAGATCATATCTTCATAAGGGCACGCTGCCCGCTTCATCTAAGCCATGCAGATAATCTCGTCCGGCTACCTTCCACTGAAAAGTTAATATTTGAAAACAAGCAAGTATGAGCGAAAGAATTGCTCAGCAAGTTATTACTAAAGGTTAACAAAATATCCCATCAGGTGCATGGGTTTCCAACATTCAACCGATACTTAATATCATGCTTGAACATTTATAACCACGAAATTCTATAGGGAAAGTATAATGTTTGAAAATAATATCAACTGAACAATGTACCAATATAATATAAAAGGTGTCGTTGCAAGGTAATTAAATAGCCACATCTTGTTTGCGCAGTAATAGACCACATAAACTTGCTGGTTATTCAATATGAAATCAGTTACTTATTGATAATATAATATCAGTTTCTCTTCTTACTGTAAAACAATTCCATCATTTCATACCATTTTTCTTTTTTTTTAGTACACAACTCTGTAACCATTATCAATTCTTTCTTTTAAGTTTTGGGGATTTTCACCGTTGCCGAATACGTGAGGCACGATGATCAGTCGTCCTCCGTACCCGTCCCTTTTTACTACCGGTAGAAGGAGGAAGGTCCACCACTACATCCCCCTGGAGGAAGGTCCACCACTACATCCTCCTTCGGCAACTCTTGGGCCGAATTAAAATATTGATTGCTGGACTGTGCAGCACACAGCCTCCTACGCTTTTCGTTGCTATTCCCCTTTTGTCAATCATTATTCCATTTATACAAATACTATTCCACATTTTTCCATTTCAATTTCCATTCCCACTTTCATTCCCATATGTCATCGCCATTTCACATTTCCATATTCGTATTATAACCATTTGAAAACATTTATACAGGTATATCATCAGCGTATCAATTCAAGACATACATTCATTTTATTATGAAATTCATTAAACTAACCTTTTAACAATATTCAATCATCCTTAAACACTTAAAATATCGAAAGAATAACTATTCAATAATCCCTTTTTAAATGAATATTATAATTAATATTCATTAAATTAAATAACCCTTAAAATAACAATTATCGATATCATTCCAGATATTTTTAATCAAAAATGTCTCATTTAAAGCCATCGAAATATCTTTCTTATTATTCCGGAACAAAGCGATTTTAAGAAAACATTTTAAAAATAATATTCATCTAATTAAATAAATTTAATTAGCCGAATAAGGTGTTGGGATTTATGGGTGATGGAATAGACAACTTAACTAGTTTTATTGGTATACTTAGTTTTTACTAAGTAGAACATACTGTCATAGCCTGAAATGTATTCTTGTAATTTAAATAAATACTGTCATATAATAAGTGTAATTCTTGGAAGAAGTTCAATTATGTTCAAGCCTCAAGAAATACATAAGTTCGACAGAAGGAATAAGTGTTACTGTCAAGCCCTGACAGTAAGGTTACAAGGAAAACATAATGTTGCCTAGGTCGACAGCAAGTTTCACGAAGTCGACAGCAAGTTTCAACTTGACAGCAACATTGGCGGAGATTCTAATGACAGCAACTTTGATGTACAGTTTGTGACAGTAAGTTTGGAATTCCTGACAGCAATCTCTGCGGGAAAAACATGCTGTCAATCAAAGCACAACTCCTGACAGTAATCTCTGCGGGAATTCATACTGTCAACCAAAGCAAAATTCTTGACAGTAATATCTGCGGGAAATTCATACTGTCAACCAAATCGTAATCCATTGACAGCAAACTTTGTGGCAAACATACTGTCATATAGAATCAGCCTGACTTAGGAATTTTCTAAGTCAAATTAAACGACAGAGTACATGTTCAAAAGAAGCAGGCGTGTTGTAATATTCAACCTTTACAGCAAGCTTGGAAAGTCTATAACTGAAGCTCGAGAGATCACATGGAACAACCTGTAAAGTCTAGAGCAGATAAAATTGAATACGGCTAGATCTGGGTGGTTCAAATGTGGAAAGTATCTTAAAGTTACTTTGTGTTGATCACATGGGAATGAATCATGGAATGAGCTGCAAAAGGAATATAACAGCAACTCAACAACCCATGTTGATGGTGATAGTACAGTAGATTATCACTCTATAAATAGAGCATTCTACTTATACATTAAATAACTCAACCACTGTAATCTCTTGAGTATTTGTAGCTTGAGAATTATTTTCTCAAGGTTGTAGCAAAACTTTGCAAAATAAATAAAACATTTATTTTGTGAAATCCTCGTATTTGATTTTACTTGTGTTTGCATTTCTTCTACTAGTAAATCACAAATTCTATTTAAGTTGTTGAAATAGTTTTTGTAATTTATTAGTATTGCATTCAACCCCCCTTCTGCAATACTTTCCTGGACCAACAACTGGTATCAGAGCAATCAGATTAATACACATATCTGAGATCCAAATGGCAAGTATTCAAAGGTCAAGTAATATCAAGATTCCAGCTTTTGATAAAGAAAACTACAACATATGGAAAAAGAAGATTATGTTATTTATCAAAGCTCAGAATCCACTATTCCTAGGGATTCTGGAAAATGGCCCCTTCATTCCTCAAAAGGAAATCCCAGCTGCTACAGTGAATGATGTAGTAATCCCAGCTCATTGGGTTGCTAAGAAGCCTTCTGAGTATAATGACTCAGAAAAAGAAAAAGTAGCACTGGATGATCATCTGCAACTCATTCTACTAGATGCACTTACCCTGGACAAAGCTATGAGTGGAAATATAATAGCATGCAACTCTGCCAGGGATATGTGGAAAAAGATAGAACTATTATGTGAAGGAAGTGAAGAGGTCAGAGAAAATCAAAAACAAATACTGGTGTCACAATATGAAGCGTTTATGGGAAAGCATGGAGAAGAGCTAACCCACATGTTTGAAAGATTTAGCAAACTGATAGCTGAGCTTCAAATTCATGGAAAGTTTTATGAAAAGAAGGAAGTCAATATCAAGTTTCTGCTAACTCTTCCAGAACATCTTGAGCACAGAGTAACAGCCATAAGAGAAGGGAGAGACTTAAATTCTGTTTCTCTTGAAACATTGTATGGAGTTCTAAAATCTTCTGAACTTGAATATTATCAAAAGAAAGCTATACAAAGTGGATCCAAAGGATTGATGGCAAACATGGCTGGTGCTCTAGTTGCTCAAGGACCATCATATTTTCAAGCAAGTGAGCAAATTCAAATTGATCAACAACCTCAATTTTCATCTGTGAAAATAGAAGAGGTGGTTGAAGATGAAGAAAAGGTTGTACTTCAACTAGAAGATGTTGAAGATGAAGAATTCTTCACTCTAGAAGAAATGGAGAAAATGGATAATCCAACCATGGCTTTTATGGCAAGAAAATTCAAAAATATAAGGTTCAGGAGGAACAAGCCATATAAGCCTCAAGGTCAATTTCCAAAATATAACCAAGGAAGCTCATCAAAACCTGCTACTGGCACCAAGGGAGGATACAAAACAGGAATGGTAGATAGGTCAAAGTTTAGATGCTACAATTGCAATGAACTTGGTCACTTTGCTACTGAATGCAAAAGACCAAAACAAATACAAAGAATGGAGAGAGGAACTGGGAGTCAATTTAAGAAAGGACAAGGAAAAGCCTATGTGGCTGAAGGAAAATGCTGGGATGAATCTGATAATGAAGAAGAAGAAGAATTTGTGAATTTAGCCTTGATGGCTAGAGAGGATGAAGAAGCATCAACCTCGTCAAGTCAGGTACCATCTCTAGTATTACTAGATATGTCTTTAAATGACTATAAGCAAACCATTGAGGAAATGAGTACTGAAATGTTTAATATTCATACTAGTTTATCTGCTGCAAATGAAGAAATTGCTAGATTAACTAAAGAAAATGAAGTACTCAGATCTAACAATGATGTGTTGTTGCTTAAGACCAGTTCTATTGATTCTTTAGCTCAGGAAAACGAAAGACTAAAAAATGATTTAATCTGTGCTAAAGAGATAGAGGATTATCTAAGAAAAGAAATTTCTGAGAATGAATTTAAGCTAAAGGCATTTAGAAATTCCTCTAAATTAGTCCAAGAATATCATGAGAAACATACTGAAAGTAAGAAGATAGGCATAGGCTATGATTATAGCAGGAGACCTGGTAAAGAGGCTGCTATTCAGAAAAATGATGATAATAATACTGTAAGACCTCACATCCTCAAAAATGTGAGTAACCCAATTTTCAAAAGTACAGAGTTTGAGGTTAATGAAAACTCCCTAATTATTAATCAAGAACTCTGTGATGAAGATGAGAGGATTGACAGTAAATCTAAGAAAGGAAGAGATTCTGTCATAATGTCTATGACAGAAACAGTCTTAAACAGTCCAACCAAGTGTTCAAAAGATACTGTCAAAAAGTCATCCAAGACAGTAACTTTCAAACCTACTGTCAAGACAGCAAGTACAAAAGATGCTGTCAAAAATAGTTCGACAGCATCTTCTGAACAGATTGTCAAGACAGTAGTCTCCAAGTCCAAAAACAGAAATGGGAAGCTAGGCATTGATAAAAAGAATAATTATGCATATGTTAAGCAGGCACCAATGAAACTTTGCAATAATTGTGGCTCCTCACATCATTTAACTCATGTTTGTAAGAAATCAACTAGTAGCATATCTAATGCAACAGAGTTGAAAGGGAACTTACACAGAACCCCCATTATGCAAAGAAAATTGGTAGTTTGTAATAACATTGACTGTATGCCATGCAAAATTACTGCCATGAGTACATGTTTTAATTTGCAAATTTCATCTAATGAATTATGTTCTTATATGCAAACTGCAAAGACTTCTGAATCCACTAAAGAAAGTGAGAAGTCTGCTCTCACTAAGAAAAAGTCAAAGTCAAAAACTAAGTGGATAATAAAAGAAGTCAAGGAACCATCTTCTGATAATATTGTTTCAAATATTGATAAAGTTTCTGATGATACTGAGTATGCAGGACCCAACAAGACTTGGGTACCAAATGCAAATTAAACTCATTCTGTCTTGCAGGGAAAGAAAGGTAAACAGGTCATGTGGATAATCGACAGTGGATGTTCCAAACACATGACTGGTGATATATCCCTGCTATCACAATATGTTGAGAAGGCTGGCCCAACAATAACCTTTGGAGACAACAGCAAAGGTTACACTGTGGGATATGGCTGTTTAAAAGCTGGAAATGTTGTCATTGAAGAAATCTCTCTTGTGGAAGGTTTGAAGCATAATCTGCTCAGTGTCAGTCAATTCACTGACAAAGGATTCAAAGTAAACTTTGGCATGATGGAATGTTCAATTCACCACAAGAAGGATAGAAGCCGATCTCTGAAAGGAGTAAGGAAAGGAAGCCTATTTGTTGCAGACTTAAACTCAACAAATGAGGAAAGAATATTTTGCTTCTACAGCAAAGCAAGTGTTGGAGATAGCATGCTTTGGCACAAGAAATTTTCTCATCTCAATTTCAAAACAATGAACATGCTGATGAAGAAGGAATTAGTGAGAGGACTACCTCAACAGGAATTCTGTCAAGAAGGACTGTGTGAAGATTGTCAAATGGGAAAATTGAGGAAAGCAATGCATAAATCAAAGCAAGTCAACACTAACACTGAAGCACTCAAGTTGATTCACATGGATCTTTTTGGACTAGTGAATGTTCAATCACTATCCAGAAAAAGATATGCACTGGTCATGATAGATGACTATTCAAGGTACACTTGGGTGAAATTTTTAGAATCAAAGGATGAAGCTGCTCAAGAAATCATTGATCACATAAGGGTACTTGACAGGACCCCTGAAGCAAAAGTTCAATTTCTAAGAAGTGACAATGGAACTGAATTCAGAAATGCTACACTTGGAAACTTCTGCAAAGATCAAGGAATTGTTCAACAATTCTCTGCTGCAAGAACTCCACAGCAAAATGGAGTTGTAGAAAGGAAAAATAGGACTCTTATTGAAGCTGCAAGGACTATGTTGAGTAATGCTAAATTACCAACATATTTCTGGGCAGAAGCCATCAACACTGCTTGTTACACACAGAACAGAACACTAATCAACAAGGCTCATGGCAATACTCCTTACTATCTTTTGACAGGAAAGAAGCCTACTGTCAAGTACTTTCATATTTTTGGAAGCAAGTGCTTTTTGATGAAAGACAACCATGAAAGAAAAGGCAAGTTTGATACTAAAGCATATGAAGGCATTTTCATGGGATATGGGATAGAAAGGACTGCCTACAGAGTCTATATCATGGAGCACAAAACAATTGAAGAAAGTGTCAATGTCACGTTTGATGAAACCAAGTTTCCAGGGCTACATGAGGATGGTCAAATGCAACCCTTCAGATTTGAGAATCAAGGATACTTGGAAAAAGAAGAATTTGTTGATGAAGAACCAAGTCTCATTCAATCAATGGGATATGAGAAAGAATCTGTCAATTCTCATAATCTAAATCAAACCTCAGCTCAATCACAGACAATTTCAGGCATCAATCAACAAGAATGTGAATTTGAGCAAAATGAGCAGAATAATGAAAATGGTGGAGAATCAAATCCTCATATTGATGAAAGACATTCTCATCAAACAAGTAGCTTGCCTCAATCAACAAAGTGGAACAGAGATCATACCAGTAATCTAATTATTGGAGATCCCACTACTGGTGTAAGGACAAGGAGGAATATCTCTGCTGAAAGCATGTTTTCATGTTTCTTATCTCAAATGGAACCAAAAATAGTTGAAGAAGCATTGTTGGATTCTGATTGGGTGATGGCCATGCAGGAGGAGCTCAATCAATTTGAAAGAAACAATGTTTGGAAACTAGTTCCAAGGCCAAAAGGAAAATCAGTCATTGAGACAAAATGGGTTTTCAGAAACAAGATAGATGAGAATGGAAATGTGACAAGAAATAAGGCAAGGCTAGTGGCCAAAGGTTACTGTCAACAGGAAGGGATAGATTATGATGAAACGTTTGCTCCTGTTGCCAGACTTGAAGCCATAAGAATTTTCTTAGCTTTTGCTGCACACTGCAAATTCAAGGTATTTCAAATGGATGTTAAAAGTGCCTTTCTAAATGGAGAATTAGAAGAAGAAGTGTATGTTGAACAGCCTCCTGGATTTGAAAATGACAAACTGCATAATTTTGTCTACAAGCTGTTCAAGGCTCTATATGGCTTAAAGCAAGCACCTAGAGCCTGGTATGACACTTTATCCACTTTTCTCCTGGAAAATCAATTTATAAGAGGTATGGTGGATAAAACTTTATTCTATAAATACCATGGCAAAGACATCATTCTTGTGCAGATATATGTTGATGACATAATCTTTGGCTCAACAAATGAAAAATTGTGTGAAAAGTTCTCATCTCTAATGAGAAACAAGTATGAAATGAGCATGATGGGAGAATTAGCATTCTTTCTTGGTCTTCAAATCTATCAGAAGAAGGAAGGAATCTTCATCTGTCAATCTAAGTATGTCAAAGAACTTCTCAAGAAGTTTAACTTAGAAGATTCATCACCTGCCAAAACACCTATCTCAACAGCCACCAAATTAGAGTTAGATCCTAAAGGCAAGAAAGTGGATTCTAGTACCTACAGAGGCATGGTAGGATCATTGCTGTACTTAACAGCAAGCAGGCCAGATATAATGTTTGCCACATGTCTCTGTGCAAGATTTCAAGCTGATCCAAAAGAATCACACTTAGTTGCAATTAAAAGAATCTTTAGATATCTCAAAGGCACCCCAAATCTAGGTCTTTGGTACCCTAAGGAAACTGGATTTGATCTAATTGGATATTCTGATTCAGACTATGTTGGCTGCAAAATTGACAGAAAAAGTACTACAGGAAGCTGTCAATTTCTTGGGGGGAGATTGGTGTCATGGTTCAGTAAGAAGCAACACTCAGTTTCTACATCAACTGCAGAAGCTGAATATATTGCAGCTGGAAGTTGCTGTGCACAAATTCTTTGGATGAAGAATCAATTAATGGATTATGGACTAAAGTTGTCAAATATTCCTATCTACTGTGACAACACGAGTGCCATAGCCATATCAGACAATCCAGTTCAACACTCCAGAACAAAGCACATTGATATAAGGCATCATTTCATCAGGGAGCATGTTGAAAAAGGAGATGTAAAATTGGTTTATGTTCCAACAGATAAGCAACTTGCAGATATATTCACCAAGCCACTGGATGAAGCAACATTTACCAGGTTGGTGAGTGAATTAGGAATGCTAAATCAGGTATGATCATCTAACTGGTTTATCAATGATAAGGAGTCGAAGCTCATGACAGAAACTTTTAAAGGTACTGTCACTAGAAGGTACTGTCATGAGAAGTTAAGGTACATTGTGATACTTATTCAGACAGCATGTTTGCTATGACTATGCTAAAAGGATTTTTAGATATCATGTTTGCTATGACTATGCTAAAAGGATTTTTAGATATCATGTTTGCTATGACTATGCTAAAAGGATTTTTAGATATCATGTTTGCTATGACTATGCTAAATTAGTTTTACATGTCTGTCTTAAATTAATTTTAAAAAATCATGTGTCCTTAACTTAAGTTATGTGTGAACAGTGACAGCCTGATCTTATGTTAAGTTTACTGTCAGATAAAACTTACTGTCACTCATGAAGCTGATTGACAGAAATGTTGTTAGCGCACAAGTTGCTGTCAATGAAAGTTGCTGTCACAAGAAATTGCTGTCAGAATTGGTAGAGAAAGAAAAGCGCACAGGTTACTGTCATTGAAAGATGCTGTCACGAGAAGTTGCTGTCAAAGATAGTGGAAAGATATATATATTAATTTATATATATATATATACGCATATTTCTTTTCACCAATCCACGATCTAATAGCAACTGCCACGTAATATAGCAAGTGGAGTTAATGGGTAATATCATTATCACACGTTCATTTAAGAGAGGTTAAATCGATTCATATTAGAAACTGAATCTACCGTTTAATCTACTATCACTTTCATTTGCAAAAACCTCTCAACCTTCTGCATCCAAAAACCGCATTTTCTCTCTCATTTTTCAAAGCATTCAACAATGGCACCTAAACAAAGTGTTGCTCAAACCAACTTTGCCGGTATCTTTTCTCCTAATGATGCTGGTGAAAACTTCAAAGGACTTATTTCCTTCTTAAATAAATCCTACCTAGGTCATGCAATAACCTCTTCCCCCAAAATTGATGCTGTTAGAATTGAAAAATTCTGGAAATCAGCAAGTGCTCAAGGAACTGGAGAGAATGAATCAATTAAGTTCAATATAGATGATGCAAGTCATTCTCTTTCAGTTAAGAATATCAATGAGGCTTTGGGTATTGTGTTGACAAGTGAAGAAAGCTTTAAGGAGCTAGCAACTGATGATACTCTGAAGAAGTTCTTTCTGAAGATTGGATATTCAGGATCTAAGATTGATGAAACTTCGGATAAGTGGTATCAAACAGGAGAAATGGACAGGAAATTTCTGAGAAAAGAGTGGAGTATGATTTTTGATGTAATGGTGAAGGTGTTCTCTACCAAGACTACAGGCTGGAATGGAATACCATCATATATCAAGAAGCTCACTCATTCATTAGTCCATGGATACAAGGTGAACATTGGAAAACTGATCATGGCACAGTTGAAAAGCGCAATAGGCAAGAAGGTATCTATCTATCCTCGCTTTTTAACTATGTGTATTAATAATATTTGTGGAAATATTGAGGATACTTCTGATTTTGAAGAATGTCCTGTTTTAAAGAAAAACACTCACACATCTCTTAACACACAAAATTTGAATGCACATATTCCACTATGTTTCACACAACACATGGTAAATCAAGTGCCCAACCTTGATTTTCCATTTCCAACAGGTTACACTATTTTCACAATAGAGAATGAAGCTGAATTAGACCCAAATTCAGTTAACCCACATTCTACACCATACATTCCACCTAGGGACTCTAGACTACCAAAAGCCCTTAAAATTGCCAAACAGGAATCCAAGAAAAGATCCCTGGAGAGTGAAACTGGTGACAATGTGGTGAGTCAAGAGGGAGTTACTGCACCTAGTGCAGCAAATAAGGATGGTAGTAGAATAGAACCCACAGTAGCCCCTTCTGAGCCTAAGAAGAAGAGAGCTAGAAGGACCAAGGTTACTGTCAGCCACCCTACAGTTTCCCAAAAGACTGTAGAGGATGATAGGGAAATAAACTCACCTCTAGGTGTCTCTTCTCAACAAGGGACATCTATTGAAATTGGCCTGTCTCCCAAGGCACCTTGTAAAGAGTCTGCACAAACTCAAGAACTCACTCTTGAGGAACCTGTATTTGAAGATACACACATTGAGATAGAACACAGTGAGGAATTCATTCATACTATTGATGTTCCACAATCTTTTTCTGTGGAACAGCCATTTAATCAATCTGAACTTCAATCTTCTTCTTTCATTCCTACATCTGTTGTTTCTTCTAAACAACCTAGAGAGGGGGACAGTACCAACCCCTCAGGTTTTGATCATCCATCTCAAATCATGGATGAGCCCCCATCAAGTGGTCCACAAGAACCCATTTCTCAAAGTGAAATGGATACCACCCCATCAAACACTGGATTAGATCAAGATGCAAATTTGCCAGAAATTGAAACAGCCAGCATCTTGATCGATTCCCTCAAAGCATCTTACCCTAGGGAAGTTGCTGTCACAGCCAAAGATGCTGTCAAAGACAAAACAGAAGGTGCTGTCAAACAATCAAGTGACAGTACCATTCTGACAAAAGATACTGTTCAACCACAAATGCAAGAAGGATTAGTGGAAGATATCTCTGATGATGACTTGCCCCTTTCAAAGGCCTTCAAGGTAAAATCTACTCTTTTGCATGTTAGTACTGCTCATACTACTGCATCTAGGATGAGTGAGGGAGTGAAAAATCAAAGAGAGATAAAAGAACAGAGAGGTGAGACTAAAAATGAGAGGCAGCCAAATGTGCTGGCAAAAGGAGAGGGACTTGAGCATGTCCAGAGTGAACTTGAGGGAGCCAATAAACAAAAGGCATTAGGCCTTGAGGGAACTTTTGTGAGAGATGATGAGATCATCTATAAAAACACTGAGAGTGTGAGAACCCCAACAGCCTCCATGCCCCAGACTCATCCCTTACCTCCTAAAAGGCTTAGGTCTGGTGGTCCTTCTGCATCCTCAAATGACAGGCTCCAAGCACTGGAAAATCGATGTGCTACAATGGAAAGCAAACTGGACAACCTGTCATCTACTGTGAAGACTGGTTTTGCTGAAATTCAAGCCACACTACTGTCACTCTCTTCATTAATTCATGCTGCAAACTTAACTAAGGGGGAGAAAGTAAAAGATCAGAAAGAGGCTGAGCAACCAGGTAGAAAGGTGGAGTTACAAGGGGAAGCTAAAAGACAGGGGGAGCAAAGGAGTAAGGGGGAGCAAGAGAGAGTAAAAACTGCAATAGCCTCTGGAACTGAGGAGCTTTTTGAAGCTGAAGTAGATGGGGAACAAATGCTAGTATCCAAGGAGGTATTAAGTCAAATACAAGGAATTAAAGCATCCTCAATCAAAATCAATGAACCAGTTCCTGAGAAGAAAGAATCCACATTGGAGAGGCTATGGAGAGAAAAAGAGGAATCAAATAGGATGGGTAAAGGCAAAGACAAGTTGCCTGAATATGTGTTTTCTTCAGAGCCTATCATTTGGACTGATGGAAGTACATATTCCCAAGAAGAAGCTGACTCAATAACAGTAAGTCATATGGAGAGCACCTTGAATAATAAGGATGAGGAATTCAACAATCTGGTGAATGAAGCAATCACAGTGACTAAAGGAAAACCTGCTAAATTGGCAGAAGCTTTGAAAGAAAAGATTGTAAATCTATCTGTGAAAATTAGCTCAGAGAAGAGGTGGGCAGTTGAAGTGTATCTGAAGAGTGGACATTCAATATTCATAACAACTCAACTGTTGGAAACTTTCTCTGCCAGAGTGCAATACATCCTTGGGATTCTAGTGAAGAAAAACTCTACCATCTTTGATGAAAGTCTCTATATGCAACTGGGCACAATGGTCAACAACAAACTTCCAGAAGTAAGTTCCCAGCCATATGGTGTAAGCTTTAAATAGACAACAGCCAAAGGAACTAAAGGTCTAGGATTCTTAACACTTGAAGGCAAAACATCTCTGAAAAGCAAAGTCATCATGGAAGTACTTAAATTATTGCTGAAAGCACCCATCACCAAGGAAAGGATTCAGGCAGTCAAAGATATTCACAAGCTATTGGCAAAGAGAGAAATAGAGTACAGTGCCAAAATTAAAAAGCTCATTGCCAAAGCAAACTCAAGCAGAAATGCTCAAGGAGGAAACTGCACTTTTGATGACACTTTGGAGAAAGATGATGATGACAGTCAAGATGGAGGTGAAGCTGGAGTACCTAAGAGAAAAGAACTGAGAGACTCTTCAAAAGAGCAAACTCAAGTCAAAGAAGCAGAATCAAAGGAAAATTCTGAAAATTCTAGCTCAAGCAAGAAAGTTGATGAGAAGAAAGAGGAAGAAGTACTTGAAGCATTGAAAGGAAATCAAGAAGAAATGGAAATTGACAGTATACATCTTGAAAAAGATACTGTCAACAAAGATGCTGTCAAGGATGTCAGTAAAGATGCTGTCAGTCAGGATGAAGTAACAGTCATTGAAGATACTGTCAAAGAAGACATTATCAGAAGCCCTATAAAAGAAACTGTCAACGATCCTACTGTCAAATCATTCAAGACAGTAAGAATCAAGAGAAAATCAAAAAGACCAACAAAGGGAAAGACTGTCTACAAAGGAGAAGGAAAAGCTACAGGGTTGGGACTCAAGAAACCTATCATGAGGAGAAGAATGAATAGCTTTGAAATGATGCAGCTGAATGCCAAAGAAACAATCACCTCTGTATCCATAGAATTTGATGGACCAAAAGAAGAAGTTGCAAGATACATTCTATGGCAAAACAATGAAAAGTTGATTACAGTGGAATCTGACTTCACTCAGATATCAAAATCAAAGGTGATCTCCAAGAAACTCATTCAAACTTCTGAAACTGTAAAACGAAGAATTGATTTCTTCAATCTGGAAAGGATGGTTGAGCTACTGCAAACCTATGATAATGTTTCAAAAAAGATCATGGATCAAGTTCTCAAGTACTATGAAGCCAGGCATGTTGAATTTATTGAGAAGTTTGGAGATTGGACACTTCACAATGATGATGATGTCTATCAAATTCTTGGTTTGGAGTATGAAGAAGACAATCCTATTCCTGATTATAACTGGATTGAAATGCGAAAACCTTATTCAGAACATGAAATGAAGATGTATGAAGCAGAGCAAAGGTTCAAAGAAGAATTAGCATCAAGGAAAAAATCTCGTCAACAGATAGAAGATGAGATTGAAGCTGAAATGAAGAAAAATTACAGTAAAATCAATAAGATCAACAGTGAAGAATCCAACTATCAGCCATGCGTACTGGACAATCCTTTGAGAATCAAGTATGGCAAAGAAGAAATTTATGTAGATAGTTTCTCTAAATTGAAGACCAGTGTGTTCAAAGAATTATACTGGCAAGTGGTTGGATCAACTAACAGTCTTGAAACACTGTGTTCTTGGGAGCTTGATATGATTCTTGATCAGAGGAGAGGAGAGGATCCCAGCTTGGACAAACAAAGAAGGGAAACTCTAAATCAGTTTCCTGGCAGGAGATTCAAGATGGAGGGAGATGTGCTAAAATTCAGATCAATTGTAAAGCAAAATGTTTACTGGATGGAACTCAGAGATACATTAAACACTGCTTCCTCAATGATCAGAAAATACATTGTGGAAAATGAAGATGATGCACAGTCCCCTGAAGAAAAAGAGTTAATTGAAAATCTCAGAAGAGCTCTAAGGGAAAAGGAGCAAAGTGAAAAGTTCAAATCAAGATAAGTAAAGTTTTTTTTTTTTGAACTTTTGTGATATATTGTTTGAAAACAATTCAGTTTAATCATTGGTCAGAAATGAAGAGTTTATTCTTTCTGATCTATGTTAGTTAAGTTGTCAGCATGATTTTTGTAAATTTGTCCTTATTGTCCATAAAAACAAATTGGGGGAGATTGTTGGGATTTATGGGCGATGGAATAGACAACTTAACTAGTTTTATTGGTATACTTAGTTTTTACTAAGTAGAACATACTGTCATAGCCTGAAATGTATTCTTGTAATTTAAATAAATACTGTCATATAATAAGTGTAATTCTTGGAAGAAGTTCAATTATGTTCAAGCCTCAAGAAATACATAAGTTCGACAGAAGGAATAAGTGTTACTGTCAAGCCCTGACAGTAAGGTTACAAGGAAAACATAATGTTGCCTAGGTCGACAGCAAGTTTCACGAAGTCGACAGCAAGTTTCAACTTGACAGCAACATTGGCGGAGATTCTAATGACAGCAACTTTGATGTACAGTTTGTGACAGTAAGTTTGGAATTCCTGACAGCAATCTCTGCGGGAAAAACATGTTGTCAATCAAAGCACAACTCCTGACAGTAATCTCTGCGGGAATTCATACTGTCAACCAAAGCAAAATTCTTGACAGTAATATCTGCGGGAAATTCATACTGTCAACCAAATCGTAATCCATTGACAGCAAACTTTGTGGCAAACATACTGTCATATAGAATCAGCCTGACTTAGGAATTTTCTAAGTCAAATTAAACGACAGAGTACATGTTCAAAAGAAGCAGGCGTGTTGTAATATTCAACCTTTACAGCAAGCTTGGAAAGTCTATAACTGAAGCTCGAGAGATCACATGGAACAACCTGTAAAGTCTAGAGCAGATAAAATTGAATACGGCTAGATCTGGGTGGTTCAAATGTGGAAAGTATCTTAAAGTTACTTTGTGTTGATCACATGGGAATGAATCATGGAATGAGCTGCAAAAGGAATATAACAACAACTCAACAACCCATGTTGATGGTGATAGTACAGTAGATTATCACTCTATAAATAGAGCATTCTACTTATACATTAAATAACTCAACCACTGTAATCTCTTGAGTATTTGTAGCTTGAGAATTATTGATAAGTGGATTTTATATCCACTTGGAGCGTTCCATATCGACTTAAATTGATTGACTTGGTCTCAAGTTTGTTGTATTTTTTATGTGTTTTGTGTAGTTGTGCAGGGTTGTAGCTATCGGTTAGTGTTGGTGTTTCTAATCGATATTAGAGCGAAATTAAGTATTGGAATGAAGATGGTACACTTGTGTTATGCTACCAAGGAGTTACATGTGTCATGGTATTAAAGATGTTAGCTAATGCGAAAGAAACGGAGGAGAAAGGAGCAAATTGTGTAAAATTCGGATGGTTGCGCAGTCTTCACTGTTTTGGTCATATCTGGAGTTCTACAAGTCCGTTTGAGGCCCGTAAGCTGTCCACGCGAAGCCTGGGAAGTTTTCTATAATTCTGAACAGTAACAGACCGCGCAGACTGCGCTGATAATTTTGAAGAATCAGCCCAAGATCAAGAAAATTCCAAGGTTCAAGCGGCTATGCTAATTCCTGCGAAGGATGAAGAGTGTCTCAGTGTGGAAGATGATGAATTAGAAGAGCATGTTCATTTGTTGAATGTCGCTCCGTTGCAATCTGACTTCGACCAGCTGGAGGCCGAAGAGGAAAAGAGCATCACTTCTGTTGACAAATCTACTCCGGAGAAGACTACAGAGAACATCCAAATCGATTTTCCTCCTCCATATCCACAAAGGCTTCAGAAGCAAACTCTAGCCATGAATTTACCGGCGGAGGATGAGGAGTGTTTTAGCTTGAAATTGGTTGATGCAGGGCAGAGTAAAAAGTATGACACGGAGAAGGAGAAGGCAAAGCATGGCCAACTGAGGATTACAGTGCCTTGGTTAATGGGGCTACGTATTCCACATAAGTTGCTTGGAGTGGAAGATCTCTGGAATTCTCAGGTGCGCCTTAAGCCATCAATTGAAGGAGCTCCCGAACTCGAGCTCAAAACATTGCTAGTTCACCTGGGGTATGTTTCTTGTAATTCAAATCCTTTGCTTGCTATTGTTATTGCTGCTAACTTTTCAGGTAGGCGGGAGAATGTTGTTAAGAGATCTTGTGAGGAGCGAATACGGGTAAAGCTTGTCGTTGAAGATGTCGCTCCAGAAAAGATCATTAAATGGCCTTATAGAGATGCGGTGCAGTAAATTTTCAAGAGGAAAATTGTGGCCAAGTCTAGCTAAAGACGTTAAAGAAAGGCGCTTCGTGGGAGGCAACCCATGATTTCATGCTTTCGAATAAAACAACAGTTGTGTTGGAGCGCACCACGTCTATCCACCACCAGACACACCACCCGAGGAGGGTGGAGATGCCGGCGTGTAGGGGAGTATCTCTTGTACCCTTTTAATTTACCTTCAATGAGGACATTGCAATTTTTAAGTTTGGGGGTGATTTGGGGGATAGTAGTTGTATGTATTGTTGTATTTTGCATATAGGATATCATGTTGCATAGTAGTGATAGTTCATGCATGATTGTTATGTTCGTATTATCTACGTTTGTTCATATAGGACATTTTGTTTTATTTTTGTATACCATGTGAGTTTTCAATTAGTTTCATTTTCATGGCATGCATATTTCATGATCCCTTAGGACGAGCTGATTCTGATTGATAGGTGGATGTTGATTTGGGTGTGATGATGATGAGTAGAGGGCTGATTTATAGTTTCTATGAAATTGACTTGCATGTTACGGGAACAAAATTTATTACACAGTCTCATTGGGGTGCTGTTGGGCTAGGTTAGGGTCATGCCTGTGGGATGTTTTGAGATTTAATCACTTGTTTATATTTAGAATTTTCGTTATTCCCTTTATAGCGTAGGAACATTAAAGTCTAAGTTTGGGGGAAACCAGGAATTTTCATGCTAATTGTTAATATGTGTCAATAAAGGCTAGGCGTCAAATGGCTAGTAGCCAGCTCATATTTATATGAGTAGTCAAGGCTCATTCCAGATTGCGAAAAAAAAATATAAAAGAAAAAAAAAGAAAAAAAGAAAAAAAAAGAGTCAAGTGTTGTTTGTTAATGCAAAATTAACCAGAGTGAGCTCTTTAATACTCGAGTAATTAAGTCTGAGGGGACTTAGTCCTAGTGACCTAAGGCTTTTTAGTCTGGGATCCACTGACCCAACACTCGCTACATGGGTATTATTGTATAAGCCTTTTGGGGTCTCATTCATTGCACGGTTAAATAAGCATGCTTATTGTATATGTAGTGTCGTAGTATAGTAATAAAGCATGAGTTTCTGTCTACCTTGGATAAGGGTGGAGGTGTTCCTAGGTTATGGAGTGTCTACAGTCTATTCTAGTTATAAACCTGTGATTGTCTTGACGGAAAGCATGTATGATTTTTGACCTAATTCTGGGGGTATTTCTGATGAGCATTGCACACACGCATGTTTCTGTTCATGTATTGTTAGTATACGGGGACTTAGTCGAGCTCTGCTTGGATTTGTTGCATTCGTCGAGATATTTGCTTGTTAGTTGGTTTTGGTGAGTTTGAAGGGGGTCTTTGCATTTTTTTCGTATTAGTTGCATTCATGCATTTGCATTGCATTAGGTTAAATGGATTTTGTGGGTACATTCGCTATAGGCCCTCACGAGACCTTACTCGTCCACTAGGGCTGCCTAGGGGTTTAAAGGGCTTGTTGCATATGCCAAATGCAACCGTGATCACCTACGGAAGTGGTACTAATTAGATAGTGTAGTTGTTTATGCTTGAGGACAAGCATCGGTTTAAGTTTGGGGGTGTGATAAGTGGATTTTATATCCACTTGGAGCGTTCCATATCGACTTAAATTGATTGACTTGGTCTCAAGTTTGTTGTATTTTTTATGTGTTTTGTGTAGTTGTGCAGGGTTGTAGCTATCGGTTAGTGTTGGTGTTTCTAATCGATATTAGAGCGGAATTAAGTATTGGAATGAAGATGGTACACTTGTGTTATGCTACCAAGGAGTTACATGTGTCATGGTATTAAAGATGTTAGCTAATGCGAAAGAAACGGAGGAGAAAGGAGCAAATTGTGTAAAATTCGGATGGTTGCGCAGTCTTCACTGTTTTGGTCATATCTGGAGTTCTACAAGTCCGTTTGAGGCCCGTAAGCTGTCCACGCGAAGCCTGGGAAGTTTTCTATAATTCTGAACAGTAACAGACCGCGCAGACTGCGCTGATACCGCGCAGAGTGCGCCCGAACTCGCTGGAAATTCTGAAATTCTATCCTGTTTCGAATTAAATTGTATTTTTAGGTCTTTTCTTGTTGGAAAAGTATTCTAGGGCCTATATAAACACTACCTATCATTGTATATCATCATTATTAGGAAGATCATCAACATTGTAGCCAAGAACAATTTGAAGATACATCTCCAAGCTAGTGACAAGCAAGGAGTAATCTTTGGAACTTTTGTATTCTTCTACTTTGGGGAGTTATTTCTGAACCTTATTTTCTCTCTTCTTTTAATTATTTGTTGTTCTAGAATTATGTTATCAATTGAACCCATGATGGCGATGAGGTCGATTATGGGCTAATTCGTTGTCATGGGGTTTTAATGGATTTTGCTATGGATTCTAGTAATTGAGTGTTTTTATGCCTTGGTGTGTGATTGAATGTATTGATTGCCTAGTATGTTTATGCTTATTCGTTATAAGTGAGTCGCGAACACTTGTAATTGTTTGTTTAATCCTAGTGAATGCGAAAGTGGATCCAGGGTTTAGAACAATTCATGCTAGCATAGGTTTTTGCATGTGAAGAACATGTATTAATTTGTGATGTAATTCTAACCGTCTTGCATCGACTATGTGGTTTAATGGGTGCTTGATTTTCAACCGGTATGTGTTCAATTGCTATAGACATATAGGGACTACACATATTTGGTGACTACTTGACTTCTATCAATTGTGGATGATCAGTAGGATGGTATATGCACAACGAAAGTTGGTGTGTATCAGTTTAGTGCATCTAATCAGTAATCAACTCTGTCACATGCTAGGCTAAAGGGCATAAGATTCTAGATGAAGTAGTAAATGAAATTGAAATCCCATGTTTGTTTATTATAAAGTTAAAGTTAAGTTATTCCCTCGTAATTGGCTTATTTGGTAATTAATCAATAGTTAAATCAAACCAATATTGTGATTGTCTTAGCAGTGAGTGTAAATCATAAGCTGGTGCATAAGTGAACATAACGAACAATTTGAGTCTCTGTGGGAACGAATCCTATTTACTCTATATTACTTGTTGACCACGTTCTCTTGCGTGAATAAGTGCGAACAATTATTTTCTCAAGGTTGTAGCAAAACTTTGCAAAATAAATAAAACATTTATTTTGTGAAATCCTCGTATTTGATTTTACTTGTGTTTGCATTTCTTCTACTAGTAAATCACAAATTCTATTTAAGTTGTTGAAATAGTTTTTGTAATTTATTAGTATTGCATTCAACCCCCCTTCTGCAATACTTTCCTGGACCAACATAAGGTTTATTTAATTAGTAGATGCTTCGAGAGGTATCTAATAATTAAATAAACACTAGTTTATTGGTGATGTTGCCATTAGGTTAATTATTGCGAAATTCTTTCTAAAAACTTTGTCCGGGTTTTCGAAAATATACCTCTCAAGATAACCCCTTCCACTTTTCCATTCATATATCCATACATTTAAATTACACCAACTAAAATACTTAACATGTAAATCCCTTTTTAAGAAAATCTGTAAACCTCAACCCTTGTCCCCTTATATAACAAAATATTTATTAATAACGTCTGAAACAGTTTAGAACTCAAATATCCTCGATTTACACATAACGGTAATATTATAAAATAGCTTTAGATAATAACTGATAACATAATATTATAAAAATAACCATAAATAACAACTGATATCTTTCCCTCCCATATCACTTTACTCTTTATAGTATATCACTCTCTCCATAACATATATACTTCCAGTCAAACCATTTTACTTAAAATTAAACAATTTATCAATATAAAGATAGAAGAAATCTTGCAAATATGGACTGAAGTCTTATTCCACACATTTCATATATTTCAAAATAAATATACTCTGAACGATAGAGTATGTATAATAAACTTGCCTCTGGTCCTTAGCACCTAACGAAACAGCGCGAATAAATCCTTGGCGTTTCGCCCAAGCAGTTCCATGAACTTTACACGACGCCTCGATCCTTCCTTTTTGATACACGTTGCTCCACTTGATCACGCCCTAACGATACTGTAATTGTTACGAGTACGTGTCAGTCCCCCCTCGTAACTCGAGTAGACACAACTCAGAATTACCACTGAGTCACCTAAAGTCGTACTATAGTTGTTATCCCTATAACTGACTACTCAAATACCAATTAATGCACATAACACATTTAGTCAACTTCACTTAACATATACAATTATAATACTAGTGTCATTCTATGATAAAACTCAGTTTATAAATAATCCTCAAAACGCATTTAATCCCCGAAACACATAAATCCTTGAATTAAATCACTTAGCACATAAATCCTCGAGACAACAATTACCCTCAAATTAATTCACTTAACACATATACACATAAACAGTTAACACCCAATCATACCTTTAAACCATTGAAATCAAATAAGTTAAATAAATTAAAAATGCAGGGGATTTTTAGAAAATTTCGGCATGTAGTATTCGTTTATCGGACTATGGGCTCAGCCCCTCCATGCCAACAAAACAATTTATACCCCTGCTTTTGATAAAATAAAAGCTGCCTCAACTTGCAGCAACATAAAAGTAAACAAATAATGAAAAGTACCCGCCCAGACATGCGGCACCTAGCACATAATAATTAACACTACTACTTACGCTACACCAATGATCGTATTTCTCACGCATTTTAATGATACACGTGACAACCAATCATTGATGTTCGTAAGCCCTAGGGAACAACCCCTAGCACTAACTATTACTTACGCTATATCAATGATCACATCACTCAAGTATATTAATTATACTCGTGATAGCTAATCATGGATATTCGTAAGCCCTAGGGATTAGTCGAAAAGAATTACACAAGTCCTTTAAATATTGACATTTAAAAACTTGTGATCTTCTCATAACCCCTAGCACAATTCTAATTATTATAAAATTCTAACATTTAACATGTATCACGTATTCCCATACTTACCATTTAGTCACTCGTATAAATTCCACAAATAATACCAACATTACCAATCCACCAATATCCATAATTCGACTTACATAAGTAAAACCGATATACATGACCAATAACCATTTAACCATATATAATCCAACACCAAGTAATTGCCAATTAAGGCATTTAACACATACTTTAACTCAACTTACCGGAACCATTTACAAGTAAACCATATGACTCCAATTATTACACGATGATAATAATTAACAATTAGCAATTAATCAACTAATCCGAGCATACATCGGACTCACCATTAACAATTTACAATTAACAATCATAAGACCCGAGCATATAATCGGACCCGCAACTAATCCCAACAATTATACTCCTCCGAATTAAATCACTAAAATTAACAAATTAATCTCACCATTTAAATCTAATTATAACCATTATCACATTAGGCTTTCCATTTAAACTAATTAAGCCACCACAATTAACCACGTAATTTAAACTAACTAATTACTACAATTAGCTAATTAATTACGAAAATTAGCATATTAACTTACAATTCACAACTAATTAAACTACCACACTTAACTAATTATATCACAACAATTAATAATATTAATCGAATTTACAACAATTAAATAAAAATAAAAATTAAAGTAAGATATTATACCACATCATCACCGGAGTTAATCCACCGGAAAATCAACCTCGTCGGAGTCTCCTTCCCGAATCTCTCCCTTCTCTCTCTCTCTCTCTCTCTCTCTCTCTCTCTCTCTCTCTCTCTCTCTCTCTCTCTCTCTCTCTCTCTCTCTCTCTCTCTGCTGGTCTCTCCTTCCCTGACTGCTGCGCACAGAACAGCGGCCACCACCACGCCGCTGCCGCCCGTTCAACCACCGCCGGCGACCTCCCCTCCGGCCGCGCCTCTCCTCCCGCGCGACACCACTGCACACACACACACCTTCGCACAACACACACGCGTATATACACGCATATACATATATATACACACCCATCCCTCTTCTCCTCCTTCAATTACAACCCCCAAATTCCAATTCCAATCCCTAATTTTTCCCCTCTTTTCTTTTCCCCTCTTTCTCTCTCCCCGATTTCTTGTTTCTGCGTGTGTGTTTGTGTTTTAATTGGGCTTAGCCCAATACTAATATTACTACTATAATTCATTCCGGGCCCAATTACAACACTTCTTACTCATTTTAAAACAAATAAACCATTTTTATAAATCGAAATTAAATAAAAATTTCGGAAAATTAAACTTTTCATTTTTAAAATCAAGAATATAAAATTACAAGCACGTACATATTTTCGAAATATTTTTCGGATCAAAAATGAATTAAATATGAATTTTCAAAGTTTTGATCCTTTAAATACAATAAAACTCTTAAAATCATTTTAAAATACCGAAACATCCAAATTAATTCACCCAACCATTTTAAAAACTAAATAATATTATAAAGATAATATTACCAAAGATTTCATGATTTTTAATTCCTCCGATAATTTTATAAAATTAACAGAGGATCAGAATGTATGATTTAAATATATTAAAATCCTCAAAAATATAAATAAAATACATCAACCTTCACAACTCACACAAATCATCATATAAACACATAAACACAACTTCACATATATTCCACCTTCCAACAATAATCACATAATATAGTTCATAATTACACTGAACCAGACAATAATTAAATAATTCGCTTTTGAAATTCCTTTGATAAGTGGATTTGATATCCACTTGGAACATTCTAAATTGGCTTAAATTGATTGCTTTGGCCTCAAGATTGTGGTAGTTTTGATGTGTTTGTTAATTGTGCAGGGTTGGAATAATGTTGATTAAGATCGTTGTTTCCGTTGCTTTTGGAGTTGGATTCGGGCTTAATAATATAGAATGGAGTCTTGTTATGGTTCACCATGAGGATTCTAAGCATAGAGGATTGAAAACGGAAGAGAATGCAAAAAGAACGGGAGCAAACGGAGCAAAAACGAAGGAGAAAAAGCTGAAAAACGAAGGAGAAAAGAACGTGACCAGATTTGGCCCGAGCAAACTGCGCCAGTTTGGAGCAAAGTGCTCGGCAGTGAGCAGAATTTGTCTGAGCAAACTGCGCCAGTTTGGAGCAAAGTGCTCGGGGACGTGCTGATTTTCCAGTTTTGCCCTTATTCGATCTGAAATTGTATTTTAAGTGTTTTTTGACATAAAAATCGTTTCCGAGTTGTATTTTAGGTATTTTTCTTATTGGGTAAGTGGGAGAAAAAGCCTATATCATCATCCAACCCTTGTAATCATATACACACGTTACGTATTATAACCTAGGTTTTCAAGAAGAGAGAAAAGGAGAAGGAATTCCTCCAAGCTATTCTTGAACCTTTGTATTCTTCGATTGAGGGGATTTAATTCTAAACCTTATTCTTCTTCTTCTCTATTTTATTTACTTGTTTATTTTAGAGTTATGTTTTCAATAGAACCCATGATGATGATTAGTTCGATCATGAACTAATTCGTTGTCATGGGGGTTAGTGGATTTATTCATGAATTTTATGTGTTGAATCTTCTCGATGCCTTTAGTGTGATTGATGTGATATCCTATCATGGTTGAATTAATTCGTTATAGGAGAGTAGCTAACTCCTGTAATTGTGTGTTAATTCTTGTTGAAGCGAAAGTGGAAATAAGAGTTTAGAACTTGCCATGTTAGCGTAGGTTTATGCGTGATAATATCATTCGTAATTAGTGTCGTAACTCTAATCGTTTTATGACGACTATGTGATCAATTGAATGCTTGCACCTCAACCATTATGTTTTATTCTTTATAGACATATGAAGACTTGGCATAATCGGGAGACTAAATGATTTCTATCTTTATTGTGGATATTGTTTAGGATGGTATTTGTGTAACGGAAGTTGGCTTATATCAGTTTTGTGTGTTCGATCAGGTGTTAATAAATCACATGAACAAGGCTAGGGATTTGGAGACTATAGATGGATTGTTTAAAGAAACTAAATTCCCATGTTTTATTTGCATAAGTAATTCGACATAAATCTCAGTTCAAGCAGTTGATAATTAGTTATAATTCTTAGATAAATTTTAGTGATAACAACAATCCACTTTATTATTTGTTTTAGCATCGGAAAACAATCATACATTGGTGAGTGAATTAGCTAGACAATACAACGAGTCCCTGTAGGAACGAACCTTATTTGCTATCTGTATTACTTGAGATCACGTGCACTTGCGTGTTGAGTTGGTCGTAACAAGTTTTTGGCGCCGCTGCCGGGGACGCGGTTTTATTTTGTTTAGTTTCAATATTTGCCATCAGTGGTCATTTAATTTCGGTGACTAGGACGTTTTCATAAAATTTCTTGTTGGTGAATTTCAGGTACGTGTTGAGAGTTTATGCGTACACGAGCTCGTGCACGTAGAGACGAACTAGCTAGGAGAAGACTTGATTTCGGGTTAGAAGACAATCTTGAAGCAAGGAAAGTTATGGCAAATCAAGAACAAGCAGCGAAGGCTTTGAGTGAATTCTCTCAGCCGAAAGTGGAGGACATTCATACTAGTATTGTTCGCCCAGCTATAGGGTCTAACAATTTCGAGCTAAGGCCAAACATCATTCAGATGATTCAGAACACAGTCCAGTTTGGGGGTAGTCCTGCTGAAGATCCCAATGCTCATATTAGGGACTTCCTTGAGATCTGTGACACCTTCAAATTCAACGGAGTTACAGATGACGCAATCAGATTGAGGTTATTTCCCTTCTCTCTTAAGGATAAAGCCAAGAGTTGGTTACATTCTATGCCATCAGGCTCTATTACAACATGGGCAGACTGTGCTCAAAAGTTCTTGACCAAGTATTTCTCCATGGCAAAGACAGCAGCTTACAGGAATGCCATTTCTCAGTTTGCTCAGCATTCCCAGGAATCTTTGGGAGAAGCTTGGGAGAGGTACAAGGAGATATTGGCACGTTGTCCTCATCATGGAATGCCGGATTGGATGATAATCAGCAATTTCTATAACGGGTTGGGAGCTCAGTCCCGGCCTATGTTAGATGCAGCTTCTGGAGGTGCGCTATGGGCAAAAAGCTATGAGGATGCTTATAATCTGATTGAAATGATGGCGGCCAATGAGTTTCAGAATCCTACTCAACGCTTGCCACCTGCGAAAGTGGCTGGAGTTCTTGACTTGGATGCAGCTACTGCTATTGCTGCCCAACTCAAAGCGTTGACAATGAAGGTAGATTCCCTTTCTAATCTTGGTACTAACCAGGTTGCTATGGTGTGTGAATTGTGTGCAGGGGCACATGACACAAATATGTGTGCTATCTCAGCTGAATCCGCACAATTTGTCGGTAATTTTCAAAGATCTCAGCAACCAGTGCCAAATTTTTATCATCCCAACAATAGGAATCATCCTAACTTCAGTTGGAGCAACAATCAGAATGCTGTGCAACAACCATCTCAGGGTCAGCAGTATAGTTCAAGGCAGTTCAACAATTCGGGTTATCAACAACCCTTTGCCCAAAGGCCACCATACAATCCACCTGGATTTCATCAACAACCATCAGGAAGTTATGTGCATTCGAATGAGAAGTCAGAAATGGAAGAATTGCGAATGATGTACAAGAGTCAAGCAGCATCTCTGAAAACTCTTGAAAATCAAATGGGCCAACTGGCCAATGCTCTTTTGAACAGACCTCAAGGGCAATTACCTAGTGACACGGAAGCAAATCCGGGTAAAAAGGAGGTCAAGGAACAGATTCATGCTGTTACGTTACGTTCTGGAAAGGTTACAGACGATCTGGGAGTCAAAAAGCAGTTTAACGAAGAACTTGAAAATGTTGTGAACAGTGATTTGGGCGCGGGCGCGTCTGAGGGGTCTAACCGGTCTTCTAATTCAGCTCTTCCGGTCATTAAGAAGGCATCAGGTGAGGAAGAAAAGGAGAAGTTAGATGGGAAAATAGGTTCAAAAATTACGGAAGCTAGCAAAGAAGTTTTTCCGCCTCCGCCATTCCCTAAAAGGCTTCAGAAGCAGAAGTTTGATAAGCAATTGGCAAAGTTCTTGGAAGTGTTCAAAAAGTTGCACATAAATCTACCATTTGCTGAAGCCTTGGAACAAATGCCAAGTTATGCCAAGTTCATGAAGGGCATACTTTCGAGGAAATTGAAACTCGAGGATTTAGAGACCGTCGCTTTGACGGAGGAGTGTAGTGCTGTCTTGCAACAAAAGTTGCCACCAAAGTTGAAGGATCCGGGGAGCTTCACCATACCTTGCACTATTGGCAAACAACTTTTCAGCAAGTGCTTATGTGATTTGGGAGCTAGCATTAATTTGATGCCGATGTCTGTTTTTAAGCAACTTGGGTTACCTGATCCGAAACCTGTTAATATGACTTTGCAGTTGGCAGATAGGTCAATCACATATCCTAGGGGTATAGTGGAGGATGTATTGGTGAAGGTGGATAAGCTGATTTTTCCGGTTGATTTTGTTATACTGGACTTTGAGGAGGATAAGAGGATTCCTATCATCTTGGGAAGGCCATTTCTAGCTACGGGCCGAACTCTGATTGATGTGCAAAAAGGAGAGCTTACCATGAGAGTGCATGATCAGAAAGTCACTTTCAATGTGTTCAAGGCGACAAAATATCCGTCAGATTCAGAGGAGTGTTTCAAAGTGGACGTTGTTGATAAGAATGTGAAGAAGGAGATTGAGCAGCTAAGAAAATCAGATCCAGTGGAAAAAGCTTCAAGTGGGATTTCTGGCATTGAGAACGAAGGAAGAAAGGGGCTATTTCAGTTGTTGGATGCAACTCCATGGGAAAGAAGAGTTGACATTCTACATAAGTCTCGTGGGCTAGCTGATTCTAATAATTTTCAGGTGCTTCGTAAGTTGTCAAATGAGGAAGTTTTTGCACTCGGGCTCAAGCCATTACCACCCGAGGAGGGTGACCCTGCTGATGATTGAGGTATTCCTGTGCACTTTCTTTGTTTCTCGCCTTCAATGAGGACATTGAAGAATTTAAGTTTGGGGGTGGGAAGTGAAGATTGTGATTAGTAGTTAGATGCATATAGGACATGTAGTGTAGTATTATCATGCATATTGTTTAAATTGTTCATCATGTATCATGCATATTGTTATATGTGAGTCATGTAGTGGCATTCTAGAGTGCATAACATAATTCATGCATTCATGCATTTTCCATGATCCCTTAGGACGAGCTGATGCTGATTGATAGGTGGATGTTGATTTGGGTGTGATGATGACGAGTAGAGGGCTGATTTATAGTTTCTATGAAATTGACTTGCATGTTACGGGAACAAAATCTATTACACAGTCTCATTGGGGTGCTTTTGGGCTAGGTTAGGGTCATGCCTGTGGGATGTTTTGAGATTTAATCACTTGTTTATATTTAGAATTTTCGTTATTCCCTTTATAGAGTAGGAACATTAAAGTCTAAGTTTGGGGGAAACCAGGAATTTTCATGCTAGTTGTTAATATTTGTCAATAAAGGCTAGGCGTCAAATGGCTAGTAGCCGGCTCATTTTTATATGAGTAGTCTAGGGTTGGAATTGGGAATTCTCGTTCCAGATTGCATACATAAAAAAAAAAAAGAAAAAGAAAAAAAATGGAAAAAATAAAAAAAAAAAAATATAAAAGAAAAAAAAAAGAAGAAAAAAAAAGAGTCATAAAAATAATTTAAATGCAAAATTAACCAGAGTGAGCTCTTTAATACTCGAGTTATTAAGTCTGAGGGGACTTAGTCCTAGTGACCTAAGGCTTTATAGTCTGGGATCCTGCTGACCTAACACTCGCTACATGGGTATTATTGTATAAGCCTTTTGGGGTCTCACTCATTGCACGGTTAAATAAGCATGCGTATTGTATATGTAGTGTCGTAGTATAGTAATAAGCATGAGTTTCTGTCTACCTTGGATGAGGGTGGAGGTGTTCCTAGGCTATGGAGTGTCTACAGTCTATTCTAGTTATAAACCTGTGATTGTCTTGACGGAAAGCATGTATGATTTTTGACCTAGTTCTGGGGGTATTTCTGATGAGCATTGCCCACACGCACGTTTCTGTTCATGTATTGTTAGTATACGGGGACTTAGTCGAGCTCTGCTTGGATTTGTTGCATTCGTTGAGATATTTGCTTGTTAGTTGGTTTTGGTGAGTTTGAAGGGGATCTTGCATTTTCATAGTAGTTGCATTCATGCATTGCATTGCATTGGATTTTGTGGGTACATTCACTATAGGCCCTCACGAGACCTTACTCGTCCACTAGGGCTACCTAGGGGTTTAAAGGGCTTGTTGCATATGCTAAATGCAACCGTGATCACCTACGGAAGTGGTACTAATTAGTTAGTTAGTTGTAATTGTATATGCTTGAGGACAAGCATCAGTTTAAGTTTGGGGGTGTGATAAGTGGATTTGATATCCACTTGGAACATTCTAAATTGGCTTAAATTGATTGCTTTGGCCTCAAGATTGTGGTAGTTTTGATGTGTTTGTTAATTGTGCAGGGTTGGAATAATGTTGATTAAGATCGTTGTTTCCGTTGCTTTTGGAGTTGGATTCGGGCTTAATAATATAGAATGGAGTCTTGTTATGGTTCACCATGAGGATTCTAAGCATAGAGGATTGAAAACGGAAGAGAATGCAAAAAGAACGGGAGCAAACGGAGCAAAAACGAAGGAGAAAAAGCTGAAAAACGAAGGAGAAAAGAACGTGACCAGATTTGGCCCGAGCAAACTGCGCCAGTTTGGAGCAAAGTGCTCGGCAGTGAGCAGAATTTGTCTGAGCAAACTGCGCCAGTTTGGAGCAAAGTGCTCGGGGACGTGCTGATTTTCCAGTTTTGCCCTTATTCGATCTGAAATTGTATTTTAAGTGTTTTTTGACATAAAAATCGTTTCCGAGTTGTATTTTAGGTATTTTTCTTATTGGGTAAGTGGGAGAAAAAGCCTATATCATCATCCAACCCTTGTAATCATATACACACGTTACGTATTATAACCTAGGTTTTCAAGAAGAGAGAAAAGGAGAAGGAATTCCTCCAAGCTATTCTTGAACCTTTGTATTCTTCGATTGAGGGGATTTAATTCTAAACCTTATTCTTCTTCTTCTCTATTTTATTTACTTGTTTATTTTAGAGTTATGTTTTCAATAGAACCCATGATGATGATTAGTTCGATCATGAACTAATTCGTTGTCATGGGGGTTAGTGGATTTATTCATGAATTTTATGTGTTGAATCTTCTCGATGCCTTTAGTGTGATTGATGTGATATCCTATCATGGTTGAATTAATTCGTTATAGGAGAGTAGCTAACTCCTGTAATTGTGTGTTAATTCTTGTTGAAGCGAAAGTGGAAATAAGAGTTTAGAACTTGCCATGTTAGCGTAGGTTTATGCGTGATAATATCATTCGTAATTAGTGTCGTAACTCTAATCGTTTTATGACGACTATGTGATCAATTGAATGCTTGCACCTCAACCATTATGTTTTATTCTTTATAGACATATGAAGACTTGGCATAATCGGGAGACTAAATGATTTCTATCTTTATTGTGGATATTGTTTAGGATGGTATTTGTGTAACGGAAGTTGGCTTATATCAGTTTTGTGTGTTCGATCAGGTGTTAATAAATCACATGAACAAGGCTAGGGATTTGGAGACTATAGATGGATTGTTTAAAGAAACTAAATTCCCATGTTTTATTTGCATAAGTAATTCGACATAAATCTCAGTTCAAGCAGTTGATAATTAGTTATAATTCTTAGATAAATTTTAGTGATAACAACAATCCACTTTATTATTTGTTTTAGCATCGGAAAACAATCATACATTGGTGAGTGAATTAGCTAGACAATACAACGAGTCCCTGTAGGAACGAACCTTATTTGCTATCTGTATTACTTGAGATCACGTGCACTTGCGTGTTGAGTTGGTCGTAACATCCTTGAACTGGAATAATGAACAATAAAATAAAATAAAAAATTTCCTCCACATTTTAGGAAAACATTAATATTCTTAAAATAATAATAGAAATCATTTTCTGAAAATTCGGGTTATTACATTGATGCTCCCCCTGGATTGGTGTTATCTTCAAAAGAACTAGTGTTGATAGAAGCTCCCCCTAAGATATTGCTTTCTGTTTCTGATCTTATGTCAGAATTGTCACTTGAATCTTTTTCTGATGAATCGCCTCCTGATGTTTGATTTGTTTCAGTGTTGATGGTCTCTTGATATTGCTCCCCCTCAACATTTGCATTCCCATCAATAATCTGTGTTTCATCAGTAATAACTGGTTCATCAGAATTTAATGAATTATCAGTATCTGACAAGATTTCACCAGAATTCTTGGAGGCTTCATTTGCAAAAATCAAATCATAATGTAAGTCTTCAGAAATTCCTGTAATCTTCTTATCATCGAAAGATACATTTATAGACTCCATGACTGTCTTTGTTCTTAGATTGTAGACTTTAAAGGCTCTTGATGATGGATAGCCAATAAAGATGCACTCATCAGCTTTAGTCTCAAATTTTCCAAGCTGTTCAGGATGAGGTCTTAGAACAAAGCACTTACAGCCAAATACATGCAAATACTTCAGACTTGGCTTCTTTTCCTTGATCATCTGATAAGGAGTTACACCATGTCTGTTAATCAGTGTAATATTCTGAGCGTAGCATGCTGTGTTGACTGCTTCTGCCCAGAAATATGTAGGAAGTTTAGCTTCCTCCAACATAGTTCTGCCCGCTTCAATAAGAGTTCTGTTCTTTCTTTCAACTACTCCATTTTGCTGGGGTGTGCCTGGAGCAGAAAATTGTTGAACTATTCCTTTGTATTTGCATAACTCTTCCATTGCTGAATTCTTGAATTCAGTTCCATTATCACTTCTTAAAATCTTGACTTTATACTTTGTGCCAGTCTCACATGGTCCAAAAGTATCTCAGCTGTTTCATCCTTTCTGTGTAGAAAATACACCTATGTATATCTAGTATACTCATCAATAATTACTAGAGTATATCTTTTCTTACTGATGGACATTATGTTTACTGGTCCAAACAAGTCAAGATGAAGCATGTGATATGGTTCATCAATTGAGGATTCTGTCTTACTCTTAAAAGATGTCCTTCTTTGTTTATCCTTCTGACAAGCATCACAAAGTCTATCTGGAGTATACAATACCTTAGGTAATCCTCTCACTAAGTCTTTCTTTACCAACTCATTTATATTGTTGAAGTTGAGATGAGAAAGCTTCTTGTGCCAACTCCAACTTTCATCTACAGTCGCTTTACTGATGAGGCATGTAGAGTGTCCATCAGTATTGGTATAGATGTTAGCTTCATAAATGTTACCATGTCTTTGTCCAGTTAAAGCAACCTTCCCTGAAGATTTGTTGATTACTTCAAAATGAGTATCATAGAAGTTGACATGATAACCTCTGTCAGTGATCTGACTAACACTAAGCAGATTGTGTTTGAGTCCTTTCACCAGAGCTACTTTTTCAATGATGACATTTCCAATGATAATACTGCCATATCCCAAAGTTTGTCCAATGTTGCCATCTCCATAAGACACAGTTGGGCCAGCCTTTTCCTCAAATTCTGATAGCAGGGTTTTGTCTCCAATCATGTGCACAGAACATCCACTATCCATGACTAACACATTTTTCTTTTTGCCCTGCAATCAGAATCACAAAGAATTCAGTTAGAATTTTTAAGAACCCACACTTGTTGGGTTCTTTTAGCATGCAATTTAACATTTTTAGTAGCAGAAGATTTCTTATCAAAAACGTTTTCTTTAGGATTACCTCCTTTAGAATTTATTTTGTTGTCATCAGAATTAACAGATGCATGCTTAGAATTCACATTCTTTGTTTTGCCAGAATTTGGACTTTTATTGAACTTTGGCAATGGTTCATAAACATTGTAGTACAAATTATGATATTCTTCACACATATAAATAGAATGCCATTTACTACCACAATGAAAACAGGGATTTTGTGGTTTATAAAATACTGTCCTATTCCTAATGTCAGACTTAGGAATAACAGTAGTCTTCTTCTTACTCCTCCTGCAGTCAATAGCAAGATGATTAGAGTTACCACAATTAAAACATGTCTTTCTTGGTGCATTTGGAATAAACTTATAATTATTCTCCTTGTTTATTCCAACTTTACCATTCCTGTTTCTTTTGATAGTGGAGACTCTCTTCTTATCTGTCACATCACAGATTTTATCTCTCAGTTGTTTATTAGACAAAAGACCTACATTCTTGTTTTGGACATACTTTGATTTTGAATTCAATGCAGAAGTGGATCCCTCTTCAGTAATTGATTTGGGATTTTCTGGATACACATAATTCACAGGCTTTAATTTAGTCTTTGTACTGTCTGTAACATATCTATAGGTTTTTGGATTTGTTGAATCATTAATAACAACTCTTCCTGGATTTGATGAAACAATTTTTTCCTTGTTCTTTTTCTCATCCTCTGGCTTATAACCTAGACACTCTTTCCAGTTTTTATCTATAATTATCTCATGAGTTTTTGTTCCAGAGTGTGTCCAAGTTCTGAGTTTTTCATTGGCATCCTTAAGTTGCATTTCAAGTTCTTTACATTTAAACTCTATTTCAAGTTTCATGTGTTTAGCATTATCACATTCTGTTTAAACTTCCTGCAAGAAAATTAACTCACCTTCTAAATGATCATTTCTTTTAGTTACCTCTGCCATCTGAGATTTTATTCTAGTATTTTCAAGAGATTGACTTCTAAAGCTGATATACAGAGACTTAAGAAAATACCTTAACTCAGAGACATTATTTGTATCAAAATCAAACAAGGTTTCAGATACCTTAGCTTCAGCAGCAGCAACAGTCTCATCAGTATTGGCCATTATTGCATAATTCACCTCTTCTTCTTCAGATTCTGAGGAAGAGTCCATCCAATCCTTGCTTGATGAGATAAGAGCTTTGGTCTTTGCCTTTTTGCACTCAGTTGCAAAATGACCCATTCCATCACAGTTGTAGCATCTGACTTTTGACTTGTCAAATTTGCTGCTTTTGTCTTCTTTCTTCTTGTACCTGTCTTTGTCAGTATTGAAGGTTTTCTTCTGGAACCTACCTTGCTTCCTAGCCTTTCTGAACTTCATCTTCTTGAAGCCCTTGACTATCATAGCTACCATCTCTATCATATCAGAATCAGTAGAGTCATCATCAGTATCAGAATCAGACTTAGCATCAGTATCTGATGATGAGTCATCAGGAATTGACTCCACATCTCTACTTTTTCTTGAAGAACCTTCTTCAGCTTTTCCTTTTGATTTTGATTCAACATTCAAAGCAACAGATTTTTCTTTGACATTCTTCTTGTTCTTTCTCTGTTGAACCTCAAGATCGTAGGTTCTTAACATCCCATAGACTTCATCAAGAGACAGCATCTTCAGATCATATTGATGCCTTATGATTGAAGCTTGAGTATCCCACTCCTCAGTTAGAGCTCTTAGAAACTTGGTATTTGAATCCTCTGGATCATACTCTTTGCCAACTAGAGATAGATTGTTCAGCAGTGTTAGAAATCTATCATAGATATCAGTAAGGCTTTCATCAGATCTAGCATCGAACTGCTCATACTCCTGAATCAACAGAGCCCTTCTGTTTCTTTTGATAGATTTAGTGCCTTGACATTGAGTTTCCAAAGTATCCCAAATTTCCTTTGCAGTCTTGCATGCTATGACCCTGTTTGACATGACATTATGAAGACTGTTGTGCAAAATATTTTTTACCTTTGCATCTTTGAGCACTTGAGTCTTTTCTTCTGGAGTCCACTCACTCTTTGCCTTGATGACATAGTGTTCAGCAACAGTTTCAGTTCTTGCAATTAATCTTGTTGGAAGAAATTGTCCATCATTGATCCTGTCAAGATAGTCAGGATCAGTAGCTTCCAGATACATTAACATCTTCACCTTCCATGTTGGATACTCAGTTTTCTTGAGAATGGGAATCTTAATGCTTTCATACTTGCTTGTCGACATCTTAAGATCGTTTCTGATTACTATTAATCAGTTTGCTCTGATACCAATTGTTGCCCAATAATTAACAATTGTAGAAGGGGGGTTGAATACAATTGTATAAGATTTTCAACTTAAACAGAAATAACACAAGTATGAATCAATAACAGCTTTATTAATTCTGATATAAAACTATTACAAACTCTCTTAAGAAATTCTTATGTTCTTAAGAGCTGCTAGGTTACAAGATAACTCGTGTATGCGATTACTATTATGTAAAACCTAAACTGTGTTTATATATAGTACACGGTTACACTATCAATTACAAGATATTCTAAATCAATTACATATAACTCTGAATGCATATCTTGTATGATAGCTGCCTTCCTATTAATTAGGAACCGACATATCAATCTTCCTTGATCTCTGGTCTGATGAGAATCTTCACGTAATCCTGACCAGCTTCTAATACTGACAATACCTTCATACTGACATCGTATTACTGATGACGTCAGCATCAGTATTTTGATCAGTAACAACCCAGATCCTAATATCACTTGAATCAATATCTAACAATAATATTTTGAGAATTTACAAAAAATACTAGGTTTAAAGTTTCTCTTTGCAAAAATAGCATCTCCTTTAATTCTTTGCATATTTACTATCATATACTTTCTTAATTGCAAAAATACTATCTTTTGTATTCAATTGCATATGTGGTTGCATATGCAACTTTTTATATATATATTTTTTTAAGGTGGGGTGATTTTGGTGGATTTGGGTTGCAAGGCCCCGCCGGCCGCCAGGGCCCATATTCAACTGAATGCAACCACATGCAACTGAATGCAATCACATGCAACTTTTTTTTAAGGTGGGGTGATTTTGGTGGATTTGGGTTATAAGGCCCCGCCAGGGGCCATATTCAACTGAATGCAACTGAAAAATGAAAGTTGTATTCAATTGCATGTGGTTGCATTCAGTTGCATAAGAAAGTTCCATTTTTTAGTTGTCAGTTTCGACCTCTTTTTTTAAATCTATATTCAGTTGCATGTGGTTTCATTCAGTTGCATGTTGTGAATTTCGTTTTTCAGTTGCATTCAGTTGAATATGGCCCCTGGCGGGACCTTGCAACCCAAATCCACCAAAATTACCCCACCTTTAAAAAAAAAGTAAAAAAAGTTGCATATGCAACCACATATGCAACTGAATACAAAAGATATATTTTTGCAGATAAGAAAGTATTTTTGCAAGTAAGATAGTATTTTTGCAAATAGCTATTCTTAACAAAAGTAAATGTGCAAAAATTTACATTTATCAATTTATTTTTCAAAAAAGCCCTAATATTTTTATACATTTTACAAAAAAAGAAAACTATACATTTCTTTTATTAAATTACATATTAAAATATCATCTAATACACCAAGATTATCTTATGGGTTTCAAATCATTATATCAATTTATTTTCCTCTTTTTATTTTTTTTGAGATTCCTTTGAGAATTATTTTAAAAGACATGCTATAAAAAAATTGAAATCTAATTAAAATAAAATACTATTGATTTTCTTAAATTTTCGATTATCATTTATAGTGTTGAACTTGTGCCTAACTATATTCAAACTTATTTTATATCAATAAAATATTTAGTAGAATTGTAATATAAATTTCTTATAAAGCAATATTATGATTTCAAAGTAATTAACAAAACACCTAAGAGAAAACATCGCCTCTTCTCCTCTCTCCCGTCTACCCTAGCCTCCATTAAAGTTTTTTGAGGGGGCTTCCATCGGGTTTCACCGGTGGAAAGCCCCAATTCATTTTTCGTTTTTCTTGCTTTCTTTCCTTTCAATAAAGTTCCCAATTTATTTGGGTTTCAGTTATTCCCAATTTATTTGCACTACAAGGATTTTTGCTTTAGACAACAGGCAAAACGTTTGTCTGAATGTACCAAAAATTGTTGACTATTGAGAAGTCGTCTGATACACACCTCAGACAACACACAGCAAAATATTGTGTGAAAGTAAAAATACCTGAAAAGTGTTGTCTGATACCCAGAAACAACAACACTTCTTTGGAAACCTCTTGTCAAAGCTCCAATAACACAACACTTTTTAACGAATATATTGTTGTTCTTAAGCAGTAAAGACAATGGTTTTTAAAAGAAAGCCTATTGTTTAAGTGCAAAAGATACAATCTTTTACTTGATCAGGGTTGTTGTTGTATGTCACTACAGACAATGGTTTCTTAGCAAAAACCATTTGTTTTATGATTAGTTGTACAACATGTTATTTCATATGCATGTTGTTGTACACTAGGAAGAATAACACTTTCTTAGTATATAACTCTTGTTTGAAATTATTTCAAACAATGGTTTTGCAGAGTATAACATGTTGTTATTTGTTAAAAGAGACAACAGTTTTGTGGGTTTTAACATGTTGTGTGTATTCTTCTCCCACATTACTTTGTTAAATGGTACATGTTGTTTGATTGCATTTTTTACAACTGTTAACATTAGGTAGTTTTTATTTTCCTGTTGTGTGAGTCATTTTCTCACAAGGGATTTTAATAAAAGCTTTGCTTGATATATAATACAACACTATAAAATGAAAATACCAGAAACAAACAATAGAAACCAATTCGATCCATCCATCCAACACCACCAACTAACGTACACAACCAAGTACATAATTAAAGTCTATCCACATCTAAAACAACTAATACATAAGTCATATTTTTAGGTGAACACATCCACAAAAGAGACGGACTAAAAGTTTAATTTACGCTACTACCAAGTACATGTTCAACTCGAAATACCAATTTCAATAAAAGACGACAGAGTTCAATTAGCCAGGTGCTTCAACATATACTTCGCCAAGTCAGTCCTTATATCATTAATCTCATCCATGCCATAGTTCAAGTTGCTTCTGCGTCGCCACTGCAAAATGGAACATGTATTGAAAGTCATATATCTTCACCACAAAACACAAGGATATCAGAAAAAATCCATTGTTACCTTCATAACAAATTTCAATTCCTTATCAAGACATATCTCCTTCATAACAATAATACGCTACTTAAAATAACTAAACTCATAATAAACTAACTTTACTACTTTATGTATTTTAATAAACTATTCATGATGTAAAATTCACTATCTTAACTCGTATCTTAACTCGTATGCTACTTCACTAGAATAATGAAGCCCGGCAATCAATTATTATAATAAACGTACTTTTCTACATTTAAATCATATATACTATAGTGTACCTAGAGTCATAGCCTACATGCATCATCAAGTGTAGCAGTATACAGGCACAATGAAGAGTTAAATATAATGTAGCATACCTTAAAATATGCTTGATTGCACGCTTTTGTATCTTCAAATTATGGCATAATTGAAATGAGACTTAGTGATTAGGTATGATTGTACAACGACATGTTAAGAAGAGCACTTATTTATAATAGAATAAATTTTAATAACAAAAAGAAAATTATCATATAAATATATTAAAGTAAACCCTTGAAAAGAAAAGAGGAAATCCATCTTCACAAATTGTTATATAGCTTGGATGGAGGAAAGCTCTAAAACTTCGAGAATAAAAAAGCCTGAGAGGTGAACATGGACTACGATATTGGTGTGGAGGAGCATACTACTACTCGGCGAGTCCAATTTCCAGCATATCCTGGACATAACTAAGTTCCAACTTTCTTCTATACATTGCACCATCGACTTTCTTCTATATATTGAAGGACATTCCGACAATATATAAGCTAAACATCACAAAGCATTCAAATATCCTATCTGACTAAATTTATTAAAGTGACAAGTTGCAATCAACAATTGCTGAATAAGCATAATTCAAGGTTCGATGTCATTCACATTTTCCACTTTTCTGTATGACGACATTTAATTTCCCAAGACATGTTAAATGACAGGTAAACAATCTTTTACAGATACCAATACAGATTCACTGCAAGATCTCGGTACATTTACAATAAAAATCACATACCATGTTACAAACTCGATGTAAGGCTCTGACAGCAAACCAGTCAGCAATTGTACAGGTACTATGTAACTACTCAGACATAAATTGGGGAAAATAAAGCATCTAATCTCCAGCAAGATACTTAAAAAGTTGGTTTTTCAAAAAATTCAAGAAAGATTATTAAAAAACAAACTGATAATTAAAGTATTTTTTAACTCACCAATGAAAGCATAGCATAAACTGTCCCCAGTTTTGAAATCGTGGATTATGTCAGCTCTGCCATCACTAATCAATAATACATCATTAGAAACACTAAACATTTTCATGAACAAAAGATAAAGCATAGCATGCTAGAATATATAAGAACTTACGAAGTTATAGTTCCAAACCGTGAGAAGATAGTGTACAAATCCTCATCCTGCAATCAGAAGTTGAAATTCATGAACAAGAAATATTACAGAAAGAGTAAGTGCCAGAGAGCAAAAACATCCAATGTTCTAGTAACAACAATCAAAGATAGATATGTACAAAACGAAAGAGGACTCACTTCTGTTACGGGATTTAGCTTACAAACAAACAATACATTATCGGAAGGCTTTATCTCGGCATCAGGAATGTCCCCAATCTGTAAAGCACAATAGAGAAAAACAATAAGTCCAATATATATGCGAGTATGCGACTCTATATTAGCTCCAGACTGGCTTTATTTGTATAGACTTCTTACACTTTCAAGCACTACTTCTCTGGAATGTGCTTCCTTTGTTCGGATAACTTCCTCGAGCTCTCCTGGGGCCAATTGCTCATCCATGGGTACCCAGTCATCTTCAAATCGAGAGAGAGTGAGAGAGAGGTCAAAGCGAGAGAGATTAAAATACCCAATTCGAAGAATCTCCAAATTACGAGAATACCCAAATCGGAGAACCACCAAATCGATGAATAGAGATGAAGATCGAGAGAAACATCGATTTTGATCTAAGTTGTGTGTTTGTGCTTGTTGAAGGACAATTAGGGATCATTTCTGTGAGAGAGGTGAATATCATGTCTATGAGAGAGGTGAGTAATTGAGAGAAGGGGTGAGACAGGCGTGAGTTTGTGTTTGTGTGAGAAGAGGAGTGAGATGTGTGTGAGTCATGGAGAGGTCTCTGGAAAAAAAAAGGGGGGAAGTGAAATTTGGCTGGGGGGAATTTAGGTTTAATGAAATTTCAAGAAACCAATGAGGGAAAGACGATGAGGGAAATTTGGATAAGGGGGGAAATTGTGCGCCATTAACATTTTCCGTTTTTAATGTGTTGTTTCATTTCATTTTTTAATTTTTTAAATATTTTGATAAAAATACTAGTAATTTTATTTTAATTTTATCAAAAATTTATTTGATTTCAATTTTAAAATTTGAAATTTTACATATTTGTAAGTACTCATTTTAGTGCTGAGAAAAAATAATCAAAAAATAAAAAGGTCGGGTTGTACGTGATTTTAACAAATATGTAGTAAAAGTGTTACTTCCTGTAACGGGGCACGATCCAGATTCACTGAATATTTTTTTGAATGATTTCTTAGACAATCGAACCATAAAGATGTTAACAAGCACTCATTTTAGTGTTGGGAAAAAATAAACAAAAAATAACAAGGTCCGGTTGTACGAGATTTTAACAAAATGAGTGTTTATTAACATCTATACGGTTCGATCGTTGAACAAATCATTCAAAAAAATTATTCAGTGAATCTGGATTGTGTCCCGTTAAAGGAAGCAACATTTTCACTTCGTTTTTGTTGAAATCTCGTACTACCCACCTTTTTATTTTTTGATTATTTTTTTCCAACACTAAAATGAGTGTTTGTTAACATTCGTGCGGTTCGATCGTCGAAGAAATCATTCAAAAAAATTATCCAGTGAATCTGAATCGTGTCCCATTAAAGGAAGCAGCACTTTTACTACGTTTTTGTTAAAATCTCGTACAACCCGACCTTTTAATTTTTGGATTATTTTTTCCCAACACTAATTTTTTTTTTAAAATATGGGAATAGCTAATTTCAAATGTAAAGAAATCACCGGGACGGAAGGAGTATGATTTTTTAATAACCATCTTTAATAATAATCAATTAAAAATAATAAAAAGTTACAAAAATTTCACTTCCCTCCGTTAATTCATTCATTCCCCCCTTAGTAAATATTTCCCCCCTTTTGTCAATATTTCATTTCCCCCCATTAGAATTCCCACCTTTGTAACTCTCTCAGTCTCAAACTCTCACAAATAAAAACTCTGGTCTCTCTCTTTCTCTCACTCTCTCTCAAACTAAGAACCCTAATTATCCAGAACTCTAACTCCTATTAAATTATATCACACCGAAATCTCACAAGTCGATCGAAGACCTAATCAATTCTTTCAAAACCAAATCGATTTCTTCAATTCATTGCTCAGAGGAAAGCATGAATTCAGAGCTCAAAAGCTTTAATTGGTAAGTATCTCTGTGTGTGGTTCGTAGACCATGTATTTGCAGCGTTGTTTGATGAGGCAGGCTTTGTAATTTGTTATCTTGTAGGCGTAATCGACGACGACGCGGTGGCGAACGTCGTCAAAAGAAAGAGAGACGACGGCGATGAATTGGAGGGTGAGGAAGAAACTTCAGTGGAAGAAGAAAGATTGGAAAACGGGTGAGAAAGAAGAAATATTAATTTTTCAATTGTGTTCTAATTATGACTTTTACTGGTATTTTCTAATTATGACTTCTTAATGGTATGTTCTAATTGTAATTTCGCTATTATTTGGAATTGTGTAAAGTATCAAAGTGATGAATACTTTGGAAAAGGAGGGGATTGCTCACTAAGGGAAAAAAAGAGTTGTTTTCAATAAGTTTTTATTATATTTATTTGAAAGTTGTTTTTGATTTCATTGTTCACTGTTAGGATGGAGAATTGGATGGGCAATTGATCCCTCTTGCATTGCATCTGCAATCAGAAATATCCATATAAAACTTGCGGATTCGGCTCCACCACCTTTCCAGGAAGCCGCTTTGACTGCGTTAACAAGTACTCCAGAATACTTTGAGACATTAAAAAATGTAGGATGTTGGTATATGCGAAAAACATTTTGCACATCATTGTTATCAGTAAAGGTCACTAATAGTCCATTTCTTGGTGGTCAGGATTACCAGGAAAAAAGAGATTTCATCATAGAGTTGCTTGAAAGTGTTGGCTTCAACTTTGCGTTTAATCCAAATGGTTCATTTTTTATATTTGTGCAGCTTCCCTGCAGTTGCACCCTTTCAGATGTATGTACCTTTCTGTACTATTCTGAAACTATAATTTATTTTATCTTCTAGCCCATGTAGGTTGATCAAGATTTACCAATGTTTGTTGACTTTCTCATTGCTTTCGAAATGTCATCATAAATTATGTGGCACTAGTAACAAATACCGATGCAAATTTGTCATAGTTATTGAATTCAACCTGAAGATAAAAATTTGATTTTGAGGTTGTTGATCCTATCATTATGTAGTTAGTTGAATTTTGATTTAGAAATGATCATTTTCACTGAATTTAGTGGCTCGTAATCTCGAGATATGATGAATGGTATCTATAGACACCTTTTAAAAAAAATATATACACTACCATACATGATACTTGATAGAAAATTGACAAGGGGCTGTGTTTCTTACACTGTATTGGCAACTTGAAATTCTTCCAGGTCGAATTCGTGGAAAAATTAATCAAACAAACAGAAGTGGTTGCTGTACCAGGCCGTGGATTCTTTCATCAAGTTTCAGAGGAATTGCAGACAAAGGTTTGTTATCAAGAAAGATATATCAGATTTGCTTTTTTGCAAAAGCAATGCAACTTTAAATGCTGCTGCAGAGAAAATAAAATGGCTTGTTGATTAGAGGGGCAAGCTAAATTTTCTTTACGGCAGAACAAACTTGTTTGCATGCATTTTCTGAGCAATAGAGCAGTGAACAAAATGCAATTGCTGCACTAAATTAGTACTTGTCCTAAGGGTGCGCAGTGGTGCGCAGTGGTGCTTGTAGCTTACTGAGATTTGCAATGTACTAGATTGAATTTTTTTTACACCTCAAGATCAGAAATAGTGCAATCTCAAGTGATTGATACAGAAATAGTATTTTTGCTACACCACACGATATTTATGTAGAATATTAACTTATTTATGTATCATATTTTTATTGGGTTTCGGATTTGGATCAGATTTAAATCCGATTTTGGATCGGATATCGGTATTTCGGATAGAATATCCATGAAATCTGAGTTGCAATATGTTTGGGGAATTTTAGCACAATATATAAGACATATCTCGCTCGCATTAAACTGGAGCAAATTGAGCTTCTGCATTAAACTTGAACTTGCCTGCACTACTAGAAGATGACCATTCATCTTCGTCTTTAACTTCTGGGTTGTGTCTGGACTTAAGGTTGGGGTTGTGAGAAAATTATGAACTTATTTAATGGCTCCAAAACTCGGAGCAGAATATGTGTATGTGAATGTAGAATACAACTAGAATGATGTCATTTTGAATATTTGACATATGTATTAATGTTCAATTTCTAGAACTTTGTTATGGTATTGATTTGATAAGTTTGATTTATTGTGATGATTCAGGATTTGGTTTTGTTGTGATGGTTCTTGACTTGGTTAATTAGTTGATATTTGTATTGTTGAATGCCAATTTGGTAGGTTGGTCATCTTTTTTTTTTTTTTTTTCATGTACAGTTCATTAGACAACAGTTTCAAACAGAAGACACTTGTATGAGTTGAAACAGACAATAGGCCAGAACCTGTTGTGTGTTGGATTAAGTTCATACAACACTATGTAAAGCATTTGTGTTAAATATCATTACACAATACCACATTGGAAACCACTTGTCTCATTCTAACAATACTTTTTACGAAGTATTGTTTATGCTTCATTCACATAATATTTCTAATAAATGTTGTGTGTTGGTTCACTGTCACACAACACTATGGATAACATATTGTATGACTGCTACTTAGACAACAGACCTAAAAACACTTGTCTGAATACAACAACGGTTTTCCGGGATATTGTGTTGTAGGCATTCACACAACACTTATTTGCTAACGCTTGTCTAATCTTAAAAATACTTATGCATTTATACAACACCCCTGGTCAAGAAATGCTTGTCTGGTAAGATTTATCACACAACGGTTTTGGCCCATTGTGTGAATGTAGGATTACACAATACTTTCTCGAGTAGGAAAATAACAGTTGTCTGATCATTTCGGGCAACACTTTTTTCCATGGGTGTTGTCTGATATGTGTCGTCTATTACCAGATTTCTTGTAGTGTTGGGCTGTGTTTGCCTCTCCTTGTGAGAGTTTGGTTTTTGTTTGGATTGAATTTGGGAGTTTTCCATGGCCGAGGTTATAGATCGGCAATTTTTTCATGATTTTGATTCAGAGATGAAGGCTACTATAGAATCGCATCTATGGTCGTCGGTCCAGAACAGTTCAATGATTGCAGTAAAAACATGTATATATCAATTATCTTTAAATCGCTTTGTTGCCTTTAGAAAGGATTCAACAGCGATCCCCTTAAGCGTCTGTTCTTACGATTATTTTTGTAGATGCCGTATGGCTTTTGATTAATGGATTGATTTCTTTTTGTTCAAAAAAAAACACCTAAGAGAATTTTGGTGTATTACACAATATTTCTATATATATATATTTTTAAAAACATTAAACATTTTTTTAAAATTAATTTATATTTAGAAATACTATGTTACACACTTACACAACAAGATTTTCTTACTTGTTTCAAAAATAAATAAATTCTAATTTCAAAAAATCTCCAAAGTTAAAAATATTATTTTAACTAGAAATATTATAATGCTTTGAAGAATCTCAAATGTTTAAAAAAATTAATATAAATATCTAATAAAATACTACTATAATTTTAAAATAATTAAGAAAACACCTAAGAGAATATTGGTGGGTTAAATAATATTTTTATACATTTAAAAAAAATCTATACATTTCTTTTGAAAATAAGTTACATATAAAAATATCATCTAATACACAAAAGATTCTCTTACGTGTTTCAAATCATTATATCAATTTATTTGTTATGTTCTTAAGATTCCTTCGATATCACACCAAGATTACTCATGTTGTGAAATAGCAAATTCGATAATATTGTAAGATTCTCTTAAGTGTTGTACATCGATTTAATAATTATTCTAGTATTATTTGATGAGATAAGATTCTTTAATGTCTTCTATATCTTTATATTTATTAAAAAAGTAATGATAATATATTTATTAAGAAATTTTAGAAATTAGGAATTTAATGATAAGAACTTTTTTGAAAAATATATTTCTTTATATTAAACATGAAAATAAAGACGGTATACACTATTTCAAATTTTCAAATTCGTTACAAGGCAAGAGAGCACTTATCAGAATACTTAGTAGAACCTTAATATTATTATTAACTAAAATAAAAGTATTGGAATCATAATGTAAAATGAATATATAATATATTATTTTTTTTAACACACATGCTATATCAAATCGCCCGACTAAATGTCCAGCAAAATCTTATTCACAAAATAAGAATATATTATTGATCCAATCCTATTATATGGTCATTATTAAGATTCTATGAAAAAATACTTTATATAAGATTTTAATTAAGAACAACTTGCCATAAAGAGATTTTAGTTACCGAATGATTGAATCATGGAAAATAATTAAGGAAAGCAAAGATGACATTGATTGATTGGAATTTAAAACCTAAGGAGTTTGATGAAATAATTTGTTTACCAGGAATGCCCTTTTATTGTAAATAAGGTAAGTTTGTATTTCATTTAAATTAAGTTGTCATTATTTGACCACCATCGGATTAGATTGTAGTGCTGTTGGCCGTGAATTAACATTCTAACCTTGTAACTTGTAAGTTGTGCTTGTCACTAGTAAACCTTCTCTTGCTGATGGTCTAGAATCAGCCATTATAACTCTTTTGTAGTCTTGTTTCATTTGGGGCTAGATTTGTGGTGTTTTGAGATTTTTGGTTTTTGTTTAAACATGTTAAACTCGATCTTTTACCGTTAAGTTTTCGAATAATTTAATTCTAGGATCCAGCTATCTCATTGCAATTTGCAAATCAGGTAGAGTAGATGAGTGTCCAGTCAATTAAAATTTAAAAGACTTGACGGAATAGTTTGTGACTGTATAAAGATTTAACAAAAAAAAAAGGCTCTTTTAAGAAACAATCCTTCTGCAGATCCGACAAGTATGGTCTCTAACAAGTAACAATACTGTAAAGGAGGACGTGAAAATTTATGGAAAAAAACACAAGTGATTGAATAATTTTGCAACCAAATATTTAAGCCACTGGTGTTGAGTGCTTTCCGATTGAGATAATGTTATACCTATGCAACTTGTTTGAGTACGGAACATAACTTGTCACTTGTGTATACAAGAACATAACTTGTGAATTTTCTCCATAACTTGTGAACATAACTTGTTTGAGTTCAACTAATATTTTGTTTATTCTTTGATTTATGCAGTTTTTTCTGTTTTTGGATTATGAATGGTGAAGACTAAAGACTAAAGCTTCTTCTGGGATGAGTAGATGTTGCAGACTTGCACCATATTTTAACTTATGACTTATGAGAATTTATAAATGTACTAGTAGACTATTATCAACTGGTATTTTTGTCTAGTTTCAACTTTATAAGTTTTAACTAGTTTAAATTATCATGTATTCAGTTAACTGTCAGCCAGAATTTGTTATTATCTAGTAAACTAGTTTTGTAGAGCATGTACATGAAAACATGAATCATGTATTCTGTATTCATGTTTAATTTTGAAATTTTTTTTAATGTATATAGATTATCGAGCCGAGTTCGAGTCGATTCGAGTTCGAGCCCATATCGAGTCGAGTCGAGTACTCAAAAAACTCGGATCGACTCGATAACCTTAACGATCAAATTTTTATGTTCGAGCTCGTTATCTTGTCGAGTCGAGTCGAGTCGAGTCGAGTTAAACGAGCTGAGTCGAGTCGAGCCTAACGATCAGCTCGGTTCATTTGTTGCCCTAAGCATAGGCCTATATATATATATATATATATATATATATATATATAGATGCTCAAATGAGACCCCTCTTATAGTGAGACATTCTCTTATAATGAGTCCCCCTCATATTTTATCTATTCTAAAGGGCCCCGCCATGGGCACCCAATACAAAAAAGTCTTATAATTATACCCTCTATTCATTCATCAAAAAAAATTAAAAAAATGAAAAAAACTGTTGCCATGTCATAATTTTTTTTTCAAAATTTTTTTTAATTTTTTTTATTTTTTTCTTTTCATAAATGGATAGAGGGTAGAATTATAAGCCTTTTTCGTTTTGGATGCCCCTGGCAGGGCCCTCTAAAATATAAGAAATATGAGGGGGACTCATTATAAGAGAGAGTCTCATTATAAGAGGGGTCTCATTTGAGCAGCCCCCATATATATATATATATATATATATATATATATATATATATATATATATATATATATAGGCTTTCACTCAAATACAAACCACTCTTAAAATGATAACTACAAACCAACAAAAAATATTATATTTCAATTATTCTAAGGGCCCCACCAGGGGACATTCACAAAAAAGTCTTATAATTCAACCATTTATCCATTCATAAATATATATATATATATATATATATATATAAAACTGTTGTCACGTCATCACTTTTTTTAAAAAAAAAATATTTTTTTTTCGATGAATGGATAGAGGGTAGAATTATAAGGCTTTTTCGTATTGGAGTACGCCCCTAATTTGGTCATTAGATTAGCTTAATTGTTGGACTGAAATTTGGTTTTTAGGTTTGTATTCTAAGGAGGTTTGTATTGTAGTAACCCCCTATATATATATATATATATATATATATATATATATATTGTTGTGGAATAAAAACCAGGTTACGAATTGTATTTAATACTAGGATTGGTTAGCTTCGAGCTTTAATGGCTGTTTCCGTGTTCGGGACTAATCGGTCCTAACAGAGTGCCTACATATCTCGTATTGAGAATCAAGCCAAGACGTAGTTCTAGGTGATGGTGCCCTCAGAGCTTTGGCGATGAGGGCTCACCTAGGACGTAGTGGCTTGTATGTCCTTATTCGAGGATTGAGCCAAAACATGGTGGGTGACGTATGGAGCTCTGCCCAACGTAGTTCTTAGAATGAGGGGTCAGACCCTTTATATAGGCTGAGAAGCCTTAGAATCGTAGTAGGGTTAGGTGACTTGGTGGGCAAGTCACCGCCTAGAAGAAGGTTCCAGATCCTAGTATGTAGGAACCAGTTTCCATGTTGAGATATGTATCTTGAAGGCTAAGTCAGGCAAGAGTTATATCCTTGTTTGACTCTTATTTGCTGAGCTATTTATTACCCATAATATTAATTATGAAATTAATATTGTAAATAGGGTTTGGGCCCATCCGGTGGGCCCCACGTTTGGACCATTCCGGGTCTAATTAATGCCACATTAAATGTGTCTTTATGGCTTACTTTTAGCCCATATCATTTGCCCCCCAACTTCTAGGAAAACTGATCAGGTTTTCCTTGAAGTTATAACGGTCTTACTCGAGACTTGGGTCAGGGTTTATTGTTCTTACGTGAGTATTCTTAACAACATCATCTTAATGTAAAGCGTGGAGCGACCGACGCATTTACGACAATGTTGAACGACACTAAGCGGTGTTAAATGGCACTAGACAGCGCTATTCAGCCTTAAAAAATGTTTAAACAGCGTTAAACAATGTTAAATGGCATTAAAACAGCAATAACGGCACTAATCGGCACTAAACAGTGCTAACAGGCACTAAACATCGCTTAAACGGCACTAATCTGTGCTAATCGGCACTAATTTATGCTAATCAGCACTAATCGGTGCTAATCGGCACTAATCTGTGCTAATCGGCACTAATCGGTGCTTAAACAACACTAAATGGTGCTAATCTCGACTTCTTTTTAGCACTGAAAATCATACGAGATTCGCTAAAAAAGTCGAGATCTAGGTCTGAAAACTATCCGAGATCCGCTGAAAAAAGTTGGAATCCAGGACCAAGAACTAACCCTAGACCGGCCGGATCCAGGGCTAGCACCTGGTCGGCTGGACCCCCTCAACCGGAGCTGGTCGGCCGGGACCTGGTCGGCTGGTCCTCCTCCTCGGGAGCTGGTCGGCCGGGACCTGGTCGGCTGGTCCTCCTCCTCGGGAGCTGGTCGGCCGGGACCTGGTCGGCTGGTCCTCCTCCTCGGGAGCTGGTCGGCCGGGACCTGGTCGGCCGGGAGGTGGTCGGCCGTGGCCCCTCGTGCGCCGTGGTCGATTGCCTCTCGGCTAGCTAGGCGATCCGGACGTAAAAATCATTCGTGATTTTGAGGATCAAGAACCTTGATCTTGATCTCCAGTCACCATTTTGGTCATTCATGACTTCATTATCTTAAGGATCAAGAATCTTGATCTTGATCTTAAGTCGTCCGGGATTTATGATTCAAAACCATCCGTGATCCTAAGGATCAAGAACCTTGATCTTGATCTTTAATCATCAGTTTGGTCCTTCGGGACTTCTGACGATATTACTCCTTAACTTATGATTAGCACTGCTAATCTTGTGATTATGGTTGATCTCCTTAATTAACTCCTTAAGCGTACTTAGCTTTTCAGAAGTCACTTGTTTTGCAGCTCCAGCGATTATATCCGTTGTTTCTTCTCTGGCTGTATGAATTATAACGGTTCCTTCCGTCTGTAATAGATAGTTTTAGATCGAAGATCCAATTTTTCAGATTGGTCTTCGAGTTTTGACTTGAAGTTTCAATCTTTGGATCTTGATTGGAGATTCATGACGACCTCCTCAAGTTTGGCCTTCATAGCTAATCTTGGCCTTTATGGCTAACTTTGGCCTTTATGGCTAATCTTGGCCTTCATGGCTAATCTTGGCCTTCATGGCTAACCTTGGCCTTCATGGCTAATCTTGGCCTTCATGGCTAACCTTGGCCTTCATGGCTAACCTTGGCCTTCATGGCTAACCTTGGCCTTCATGGCTAACCTTGGCCTTCATGGCTAACCTTGGCCTTCATGGCTAATCTTGGCCTCCATGGCTAATCTTGGCCTCCATGGCTAATCTTGGCCTTCATGGCTACTCTTGGCCTTCATGGCTAATCTTGGCCTTCATGGCTAATCTTGGCCTTCATGGCTAATCTTGGCCTTCATGGCTAATCTTTCGTGTTTCTCATCCTAGGATTCGAGGTTGATGTTCTCAAGTTCAACGTCGGTGTTCTGGATCAAAGACCCAGGATCCCAAGTTGATTTTTCAATTTCCAAATCGAGGTATCAACCTTTCTTATTAGCTTTTCTAATAAGTATTCTTAATCAACTACCAACACATTTATCAAGTTGGGGGTGTTCTGGACCACCAATCGCGAGGTTTCAGGTCAAGAGGAGGTGTTTGCCATGCCTTGAAAGGTTTCATGAACCTTGAATTCAAATGACTTGTTTCTTAGTCCTCGTGACCTTCTGGGCCTTAACTTGTTTGCTGAATCCTTGGTTTTAAGGTTGTCACCAACCCATGATTCTCATTCTAAGATGTTGGCCTTGAGATGAGGTTCTTTAGTTCTTGCCCCCCTTGTTTCATATGTGGGAGGTCTTACTTCTCGGTCGATCGTTCAGGAAGTCCACTTTCTCCTTAGCGCCTCAGGAATAGTATGTCTTGGTTGGTTTTCAATCCTTTATCTTGATTCTAGGTTTCCAACCTTTCTCTGATACTCATAGAACTTTGCTTATGTTTCAACTTGACCGACGTCTCTTAGTTCCAGGCTTTGAATCCATACGACAAGCTCGATTGGAGGCGGACAACCTTGTTGGCCATCAAGGCTCAATTAATGTTGTGTTGAGATTTGAAGTTCAAGGCTTCAATCCTTAGTTGTGTTCATCATCCTAGATTTCCAACTTGTAGGATCCTCGTCCTGGTGTCTTCCTGACTCGATACGACCCTTCCCAATTGGGGGATAGTCTTCCCTTCTAGCCAACTCTGGAGGCCTCTATCTTTCTCAGAGTCCAGTTGTCTTGTCGAAAGAACTTCTCCTTAACCCTTTCGTTGCAGTGAAAAGATGCTCTCTTCTGATGCTCTGCATTTCTAGCATTCGCTTCACCCCTAACCTCGTCAATCAGATCGAGGGCGAGCCTCACGCCTTCTTCATTGGTCTCGGGATCATATGCTTCCACTCTAAGCCAGCAAAAACGGGGTTGCTCCAGTTATCACTTCGTAGGTGGTGTGGTATGCCCAAAGTATAGGCAGCAACTCATCCACCCAGGTATTCCTTGAGCGTTCGACCATTTTCTTTAGTCCATCAAAGATGATTCGATTGGCTACCTCGGCCTGTCCATTAGCTTGCGGGTGTGCTACTGAAGTAAATCGAAGCTCAATAGCGTTTTCCTCACAGTACTTCTTGAACTCCTCATTGTTAAACTGCGTCCCATTATTTGTCACAAGGATTCGCGGGATTCCATACCTACAAATTATGTTCTCCCAAAAGAACTGGGCAACTTGTTTGGTGGTTATCTTGGCTAGAGGCTTAGCCTCGATCAACTTGGTGAAGTAGTCAATGGCGACTATCAGAAACTTCCTTTGTGCTGAAGCCATAGGAAAAGGACCAAGTATGTCCATCCCTCACATTGCAAATGGAATGGGAGAGCTGACTGACGTTAACATCTCAGGCGGCTGCCTTACAATTGGAGCGTGTTTTTGATATCTGTCACACTTCTTGACGTAATTCTATGCATTGGCCAACATCTCCGGCCAATAGAATCCTGGTCGAGTGATCTTATGAGCTAGGGCACTGCCCCTCAAGTGTTGCCCACATATCCCTTCACGAACTTCCTCCAAGGCTTCTCTTGCCTCTTGGGGCCTCAAGCACTTCAAGTACGGGATGACAAACGATCTCTTGTACAGGATGCCTTCGATCAGGGCATATCTCAATGCTCTCACTGACAGTTTTCGTGCCTCCAAGGCATTGTCAGGGAGCCAGCCGGTTTCAAGGTGAGATTTAATAGGATCTATCCAACAGCTTCCTATATCAATTGGTGCCACCAACTTAGAATTGACAGTCGGGGCCTTCAAGACCTGAAAGTAAACACTCCCTGCATAATTTTCTATCTCAGAAGAAGCGAACTTAGAGAGGACATCGGCCTTAACGTTCTCTTCTCTTGGAATGTGTTCTACATAGCACTCATCAAACTGAGTCATGACAACTTTCACAACTCGCAGATATTTTGCCATAGTTTCATCCTTGGCCTCAAATTCACCGTTCACTTGCGAGACTACCAATCTTGAATCCCCACAGACTTTGAGATTCTTGACCCTCATGATTCTGGCCAAGCCTAAACCGGCTATCAAGGCTTCATACTGATCAGCTTCATTGTTTGTTGTCGGAAAGTCCAACTTCAAAGCATACTCAACTGTGAACCCATCGGGGCTTTGCAAAACCAAACCTGCACCACTAGATTTTGTTTTTGATGCTCCATCAAAATAGAGCACCCAATATTCCTTCTGATCAGTTACAAGTTCTTCATCTTTATCTTCACTCCTAGGGGTGGTTATTATCTCCTGCCCCCCGACTTCTTGGTTGCCAATGGTGCATTCAACCACGAAGTCAGCCAATGCCTGAGCCTTGATGGCTGTCCAAGGCTTATACTTAATATCAAATTCTCCAAGCTCTACAGCCCATTTGATTAGCCGTCCACTGGCTTTTGGGCTATGCAATATGTTCCTTAACTGCTGGTCCGTCAGGACTTCAATTTTGTGCAACTAGAAGTATGGACGTAGCTTCCTCGAGGCTTTGGGATGTCATCCTTGTGCATCTTAATCTGATTGTAGCCACTGAACCCGTCCATGAAGCTCAACATCTCATGTCCAGCAGTGGCATCTATCAACATGTCTATCCTTGGGAGGGGAAAACAATCCTTTGGACGTGTATCATTCAAATCGGTGAAATCTGTACACATCCTCCACTTTCCATTCGCCTTCTTGACCATTACCGGGTTAGCTAACCATTCTGGGAACTGAATCTCCTCAATAAAACCAGCTTCCAAGAGCTTATCCACTTCTTTCTTAATGGCCTCTTGCCTTTCAGGAGCGAAGTTCCTCTTCTTCTGCTTTATTGTCTTCCTCTTGGGATCGACATTCAACTTGTGAGTTATGAGTTGGGGATCAATCCCTGGCATATCAGCTGTTGTCCAATGCAAACACATCGCTATTCTCTTGTAAGAATGCTGTCAACTTGCCCTTCAAGGATTCCTTCAGAGAAACTTCAATATACGTAACCTTTTCAACGGTGGAGTAGTTTAACAAGGGAGTTAAAGGCACTTTGGCTTAGCCCTTCATGGGAACAAGGGCATCATGCCTTGCTCAGAGATATGAATACAAGTTTCAAAGTTAGTTGCAGGACCTTCTTGGTTTTCTTGGACTCCCTGGTCTTAATCAAGGATGCCCCTGGACTTCCTGATCCTTGGCTGAGTTTCAAGGTCTGTTGTTAACCTTGCATGGCTTAAGTGGCCATATGTGGCGTAATTGTTCATCTTGTCTCGTATCCAGGGTCATTCAAGGACTTAAACTCTTATTTAGTTGTGTTGTAACCTAACATTCGACCCTTCAGGGTTTTTATTTATGCATTTGTTTGTTTCCATTCGTGTATTCTTTTATTTTCGGTACTTGGTCATCTTTGACTTGCACACATCAGGTGCTTGGCACACAAATAAAATCATAGAACGAAAAGCAAACTTGCATTAATAACTTGAAATGGGTTCAATCTTTACCTACTCGGAGCAACATGCTCTGCAGTGGTTTCATCGAACCTTATTTCCACTTCTACTATATAAATATGACGCTAAGTCCTAATAGGATAATTTGAACCCCTCGGGGCTTTAGGCCTTCATTGCTTGATTTTATTTTTGATGCTCCATCAAAATAGAGCACCCACTACTCCTTCTAGTCTCCTCATTCTTCTTCCGAAGTTCACTTTCTTCTTGGGGTACTATCTCTTGCCCCCCGACTTCTCGGTTGCCAATGTTACATTCAACCACGAAGTTAGTTGACGCCTTAGCCTTGATGGCTGTTCGAGGCTTATGTGTGATGTCCTCTACTGGACTTTCTTGGTGTTCCTTATCACTGCGGACGTCCATGTCTTCAATCGGAAGGACCTACCCCCCGACTCCATCAGGCCTTAATGCGGCTACATAACAGCTCCTGGCCATTTTCTGGTCACCTTTTTGTTCTCCTACACCATTCCCGGTTGGAAACTTGATCTTCATGTGATAGGTTAAGGCCACAGCGTTAAATGCGTGAAGCCCAGTCCTTCCAAGGATGGCATTGTAAGTAGAAGATGCTTTGATAACCAAAAAGTTCAGCATCTGTGTTGCCTCCATTGGCTTCTGTCCGATCGTAACGGGTAACTGAATAGTTCCCTCAACTTAAGACTTTACTCCGCTGAATCCATAAATTGGCATGTTGGTCAGGGTCAACTAAGAGTCGGTGTACCCCATCTTTATAAACGTGTCATGAAACAAAATATCAACAGAAGCTCCATTGTCTATCAAGACTCGTTCACTTCCGAGTTCCCAATCACATGGGTTATGACCAACGGGTCCTCATGGGGAAACTTCACCCCTTCGAGGTCTGAGTCATCAAAACCAATTGCTATCTCAATCCTGGCACGCTTCGGGGCTTCTCCCACGATGTGCATCACTTCTCTGGCTTACGCCTTCCGAGAGTTTCGGGTTGTACCGACCGCTGTTGGGCCTCCCCAAATCATGTTAATAACTGGCCCTCGGGGTTGTGGGTTACGATCTCGATCTCGATTGTCATCCCTTCTACCATTGTCTCTTCTATCATAATCCCTCCTTTGAGTTCCACAATCATCACCCTTAGTGAATTTGTTCAGCTTTCCTTTTCAGATCAAGAATTCAATCACATCCTTCAACTGACTACAATCATCTGTATCATGCCCCCCATCGCGGTGGAATCTACAGTACTGATCCTTGTTTCTCTTTGCGGGATCACCCATAAGTGGCTTCGGCCATCAAAAATCTTTGTCTTTCCCAATATCTAACAATATTTGACTCCTAGGAGCATTCAGTCTTGCATAATCGTTGAATCTTGGTCCCAAACTCTTTGATAAGTGGAGTTTATATCCACTTGAAACGTTCCATATCGGCTTAAATTGATTATCTTGGACTCAAGTTTGTTATAGTTTTGATGTGTTTTGTGTAGTGTGCAGATTTGCAAGAATGTTGATTATAGTTGATGCTTCTGTTGTTTTTGGAGATTAAATTGATTAAAATTTGTATTTTCCGGGACGGTTGCGCAGTCTACACTGTTTTGGCCATATCTGGAGTTCTAGAAGTCCGTTTTCAGTGATCTTACTGCCCACGTGAAGCTTGGGAGATTTTCTACAATCTTGGACAGATATGCCACGCACAGGCTGCACGAAGAACAAACTGTTGGGCGCAGGTTGCACGCGCGCGACCGCTGGAAAATTTTTGATTTATTGTTTTGGTCATATCTTTAGTTCTACAAGTCTGTTTTGGACGATCTTACTGTCCACGCGAAGATAACGAGATTCTCTATCATTCTAAAGTGGTCCAGAGGTCCAATTACAGCTGGAACGGTCCAGAAATATTGAAGAAAAGTCAGCTACGAATTTTCCTTAAAAACCGAATCAGTTTAGGAAACGTATTATGTGCCGAACTGCAGAAATTCAACTCTGACAACGAAATTGCTATAATTCCTACTTCTAATAAGTATGGTAATTGCTATGGGTGGCTAGAACATTCCAGAATCAGATCTACACATGGAATTTGCAATTCTATTCTCATTCAAGAACGGAAATTGCCAATCTTCTATTCCAACTCTAAAAAGGCAATTGCTTGGTGGACAAGACTTCTAGAGCCTATATAAACACATCCAACCCTTGTAATTTGTATCATTAGGGGAGAACCATTACATATCAATTATTTAGGTTTATTTGTATTTTTGCATACTTTGTTTTTATCATGGTTTCATCAGATCCCATGATGACGAGAGGTTCAATTATGAACTAATCGTTGTCATGGGATTCTAACGGATTTATTTATGGAGCTTTAGTATCTTAATGCTTTACAGGTCTATGTGTGATGTATATCTGATATCCTTGTATGGTTATGCTTAATTGTTAGATGCGTAGCTAACATCTAATCTGTTAATCTCTTGTGAAGTGAAAGTGGATCTTGAGATTTAGAACTTGCCATGCTAGCATAGGTTCATGATTGTTTATCAACATGATTCGTGGTATGAGATGAGAATACTTATATTGCCCTATGTGATCAATGTGGATAACTTGCTCTTCAACCGTTATGTTTTCAAATTCTATAGACATATAGGGTCTAAGCATAATTGGTGTCTATTCATCTTCTATCTCTTTTGTGGATGTATGTTTAGTTTGGTATACGTATACTGAGAGGTAGCGTGTACTTTTTTTTCGTGTTGTCTGATCAGATATCAAAACCATTGCATGTAGTGATTAAAGGCGTCAGATCTAAGCAAAGTATTTAATGAAGTTAGGATCCCATGTTATCTCTTGCAGAAGTAATTAGATTTAAATTCTCGTTAGTTAGTTAATTCTTAGTTTGTTAGTTTACTTCTTAGTTAATTTAGTTTATTAAACCCAAAATTGTTATTTGTCTTAGCAGTGCATAATAACCATACATTGTTGCATAGGTACAAAACTGAATTAAAACCATAACCAGATCTCTGTGGGAACGAACTTGACTTCTATCTGTATTACTTGTGACCACGTACGCTTGCGTGATTTAGTGTAAACAAGTTTTTGGCGCCGCTGCCGGGGATCATTGGTGTTTTATTTTTGGTTTATGTGCTTGTCAATAGTGGTCGTTAGAGTTCACTGACTCGGATTGTTTCTTATATAGTTGTTTAGTTTTATGTGTTGCAGGTAGCAATGGGAGAACCAGCAGCAGCAGCGAAAGCATTGATGTATTATTCTCAACCAAAGATCAAGGACATCCAATTTAGCATTGTCAGGCCAGCTATTGCAGCTAATACTTTCGAAATCAAGCCTAGCATAATTCAGATGGTGCAGAATTCGGTTCAGTTTGGGGGTACTCCTACGGAGGATCCTAATATGCACATCCGGGATTTCATCGAGATCTGCGATACCTTCAAGATCAATGGTGTGTCAGAGGATGCTGTCAAATTGAGACTTTTCCCATTCTCTTTGAGGGATAAAGCTAAGGGCTGGTTACACTCTCTACCAGCCGGTTCCATTACTACGTGGGAGGATCTTGCTCAGAAGTTTCTTATTAAATTCTTCCCCATGGCTAAAACAGCAGCTATTAGGAATGCTCTAACTCAATTTGCACAGCAATCTGGAGAATCTTTATGTGAAGCCTGGGAGCGCTATACAGATATGCTTAGATCATGCCCTCATCAGGGTATGCCGAACTGGATGGTAATCAACTCTTTTTATAATGGGTTAGGATGGCAGTCGAGACAAATGGTGGATGCAGCTTCAGGAGGAGCATTATGGGCTAAGAGCTATGAGGAAGCTTATGAGTTGATTGAGATGATGGCTGCGAATGAATACCAGAATCCAACTCAAAGATTATCACAAGGCAAATTAGCAGGAATTCTGGAAGTTAATACAGTCACAGCTCTAGCAGCTCAGCTAGAGGCACTTAATAAGAAATTGGATTTTATGTCAAAGCATGGGGTGCCTCAAGTTGCTAGTGTTTGTGAGCTATGTGAGGGCGCACATGAGACGAGTCAATGTGCCATATCTTCTGAATCGGCACAGTTTGTGAGCAACTTCCAGCAACCTTCGCAACCAGCTCCAGCCACCTATCATCCCAATTTCGACTAGAGTAACAATCAAGATTTTCAGCAGCAACAGTTTCATGGGGATGATGGTCAATCTTCGAATGAAAAATCTGAATTGGATGAATTAAGGTTGATGATTAAAAGTCAGGAGGTATCTCTCAAGATATTAGAGGATCAGTTTGAGCAAATTGCAAGTGCCTTTCTCAACGGGCCGCAGGGAGTTCTTCCTAGTGACACAGAGGTGAATCCAGGAAAACAAGATGGCATGGAGCAGGTTAATGCCATAACACTCAGATCTGGACAAGTCACGAACGATCAGAATTCAGCAATTGAGGATGAAGAAGGAATTCATGATCAGGATCCTATAGAAAAAGAAAAAAATTCTGTTTTGTCAGAACCCGTGGTGGATAGTGATGAGGAAGAGTGTGAGTCGCTTGACTTGGCTGATCTCTGGGTTTCTAAGGTGCTGGTTGATGAGGTGGTTCCATGGTCGAATCTTGAGGATAGTGCAATTGAGTCTTTTCTTGAGGAAGATGCTTTGCTAGAGTATGAGAGCAATAATGATCTTCATGAGTTGTATAGGAATTTTACTTTTGATGAGATGTTAGATGAATTGAATGCTATTTGTTCTAAGCATAAAATTCAGCTTGAGGATTGTTCTTTTGATCCTAAGTCTGTGGTTAAGACTTCTGTTGGTGAACTACCCACCTCTGTTCCTAGTCCGTCTATCTCCATTCTTGATCAGTCTTTGGTAGAAAATCATCATGTTGAAGAAGCTTCCAAACTTGAGCTTAAACTACCAGATCACAGGAGGTATGCATATTTGGGTCATTCATCTACTTTGCTTATTATTATTGTTGTTAACTTTTCAGGTAGTGGAGTAAACATTGTGGCTGACACCTTTGAAGAGCAAAGAAGGTTAAAACTTGTCATCAAGGCTGTAGCTCCGGAAAAGATAATTAAATGGCCATATAGAGATACGGTCTAGCTAAAGACTCTAAACAAGCGCTCCATGGGAGGCAACCCACGCTTTTCGGCATTTTTATTTAGGTATGTTTCCTGCTATCCCTTGTATTACCTTCAATTCAATGGGGACATTGAATATTCTAAGTTTGGGGGTGATTTGGGGATAAGTAGTGTGTGGTAGTTATTTATGTCATTGTGTTCATATAGATATCATATTTTGCATATTAGTATTAATTCATGCATGTTTTGTTTATATTATCTACGTTTGTTTCATATAGGACATTTTGTTTTTTATTTTTCGTATACCATGTGAGTTCATGTTAGTTACATTTTCATGGCATGCATAATTCATGATCCCTTAGTACGAGCTGATTCTGATTGGTAGGTAGATGTTTTAATTGAGTGTGATGATGATGAGTAGAGGGCTGATTTATAGTTCCTAGGAATTGACTTGCATGTTACGGGAACAAAATTTTTACACAGTCTCATTGTTTGCTTTTGGGCTAGGTTGAGGTTATGCTTGTTTGGATGTTTTGAGATTTAATCGCTTGTTTATATTTAGAATTTTCGTTATTCCCTTGATGGCGTAGGAGCACTAAAGTCTAAGTTTGGGGGAAACCAGGGATTTCATGCTACTTGTTAATATTTGTTGAATAATGACGAGGTGTCAATTGGCTAGTAGCCAGCTCATATTTATATGAGTAGTCTAGGGTTGGAATTGAGAATTCTCATTCCAGACTGCATGGAAAAAAAAATCAGAAAAAAGAAGAAAAAAAAAGAAGAAAAAAAAAAAGAAGAAAAAAAAAGAGTCAATAGTTTAATTGTTATATGCAGAATTAACCAAAGTGAGCTCTTTAATACTCGAGTAATTAAGTCTGAGGGGACTTAGTCCTGGTAACCTAAAGCCCTTGTGGTTTGGGATTGCTGACCTAACACTCGCTACATGGGTATTATTGTATAAGCCTTTTGGGGTCTCATTCATTGCACGGTTAAATAAGCATGCGTATTGTATATTGTAGTATGTGTCGTAGTGTAGTAATAAAGCATGAATTCCTGGCTAACTTGAATGAGGATGGAGGTGTTTCTAAGTTATGAAGTGTCTACAGTCTATTCTATTTATAAACCTGTGATTGTCTTGGCGAAGAATATGTATGATTTTTGATCTAGTGTTGGGAGTATTTCTGATGAGCATTGCACACACGCACGTTTCTGTTCATGTACTGTTAGTATACGGGGACTTAGTCGAGCTCTGCTTGGATTTAGTTGCATTCTTTGAGATGTTTGCTTGTTAGTTGGTTTTGGTAAGTTTGAAGGGGATCGTTGCATTTTCATTTAGTTGCATTCATGCATTGCATTACATTGGATTTTGTGGGTACATTCGCTATAGGCCCTCATGAGACCTTACTCGTCCATTAGGGCTGCCTAGGGGTTTAAAGGGCTTGTTGCATATGCCAAATGCAACCGTGATCACCTACGAAAGTGGTACTAGATAGTTAGTTAGTTAGTTAGTTGTTTATGCTTAAGGACAAGCATCGGTTTAAGTTTGGGGGTGTGATAAGTGGAGTTTATATCCATTTGAAACGTTCCATATCGGCTTAAATTGATTGTCTTGGACTCAAGTTTGTTATAGTTTTGATGTGTTTTGTGTAGTGTGCAGATTTGCAAGAATGTTGATTATAGTTGATGCTTCTGTTGTTTTTGGAGATTAAATTGATTAAAATTCGGATTTTTCGGGACGGTTGCGCAGTCTACACTGTTTTGGCTATATATGGAGTTCTAGAAGTCCGTTTTCAGTGATCTTACTGCCCACGTGAAGCTTGGGAGATTTTCTACAATCTTGGACAGGTATGCCACGCGCAGGCTGAGCGTGGTGGGCGCAGGCTGCGCGAATAACAGACTGTTGGGCGCAGGTTGCACGCGCGCGACCGCTGGAAAAATTCTGATTTATTGTTTTGGTCATATCTTGAGTTCTACAATTCTGTTTTGGATAATCTTACTGTCCACGCGAAGATAACGAGATTCTCTATCATTCTAAAGTGGTCCAGAGGTCCAATTACAGCTGGAACGGTCCAGAAATATTGAAGAAAAGTCAGCTATGAATTTTCCTTAAAAACCGAATCAGTTTAGGAAACGTATTATGTGCCGAACTGCAGAAATTCAACTCTGACAAGGAAATTGCTATAATTCCTACTTCTAATAAGTATGGTAATTGCTATGGGCGGCTAGAACATTCCAGAATCAGATCTACACATGGAATTTGCAATTCTATTCTCATTCAAGAACGGAAATTGCCAATCTTCTATTCCAACTCTAAAAAGGCAATTGCTTGGTGGACAAGACTTCTAGAGCCTATATAAACACATCCAACCCTTGTAATTTGTATCATTAGGGGAGAACCATTACATATCAATTATTTAGGTTTATTTGTATTTTTGCATACTTTGTTTTTATCATGGTTTCATCAGATCCCATGATGACGAGAGGTTCAATTATGAACTAATCGTTGTCATGGGATTCTAACGGATTTATTTATGGAGCTTTAGTATCTTGATGCTTTACAGGTCTATGTGTGATGTATATCTGATATCCTTGTATGGTTATGCTTAATTGTTAGATGCGTAGCTAACATCTAATCTGTTAATCTCTTGTGAAGTGAAAGTGGATCTTGAGATTTAGAACTTGCCATGCTAGCATAGGTTCATGATTGTTTATCAACATGATTCGTGGTATGAGATGAGAATACTTATATTGCCCTATGTGATCAATGTGGATAACTTGCTCTTCAACCGTTATGTTTTCAAATTCTATAGACATATAGGGTCTAAGCATAATTGGTGTCTATTCATCTTCTATCTCTTTTGTGGATGTATGTTTAGTTTGGTATACGTATACTGAGAGGTAGCGTGTACTTTTTTCGTGTTGTCTGATCAGATATCAAAACCATTGCATATAGTGATTAAAGGCGTCAGATCTAAGCAAAGTATTTAATGAAGTTAGGATCCCATGTTATCTCTTGCAGAAGTAATTAGATTTAAATTCTCGTTAGTTAGTTAATTCTTAGTTTGTTAGTTTACTTCTTAGTTAATTTAGTTTATTAAACCCAAAATTGTTATTTGTCTTAGCAGTGCATAATAACCATACATTGTTGCATAGGTACAAAACTGAATTAAAACCATAACCAGATCTCTGTGGGAACGAACTTGACTTCTATCTGTATTACTTGTGACCACGTACGCTTGCGTGATTTAGTGTAAACACTCTTCTTCGATGGTGATTCAGAATCCTTGCTTGTCCGGGGATACCTGTCCCTAGCATCATACTCTTGTTCTTGCTTTCGTTTCTTAAAGTCATTGGAGCCCTTGCCATTGCCTCCAGCAGCTTCTTTTTTCATGCTATCCTCTGCTTTGATATACTTGTCGGCCTTCGTTGGAGCTCGGCCATGTTCTTAGGAGGATGCTTTGCCAAAGACCTCTTGAAGAAAGGATCATTAGTTCCGTGTTCCAAGGCTACCATGGCCACTTTATTCTCCAGATCTGTAATATTCAATGTCTCCTTGGTGAATCGTGTTAGGTCGAATACACAATATATAATCAAGTACTGTATGAGTAAATAACAAGAACACACATTTTAGCTCTTAAAACTGTTTGGAATTAATAATTCCTCTCTCAGTGATGTAAAATATCACAGAGAGCTGCTTAGGTTACAATGAATGATATTCGTTCACGATGGATACCCTTCTAGGGTTAACCTAACTGTATTTATAAGATATACAGCTACGTACAATCGTTAATTGATTCTCCTAAAATTAAGCTATACAATTGATATCAATTACGATTGCTACACGTCTTCTAAGTCAACTCAATCTCTTTGACAGCTATCCAATCTTCAAAGATATTGCTTCCATATTAATATTAAATTAATCTTCAAACTCTGTTGACTTGTAGACGCTTCCTGTAGATAGACTTTAGCAAACTCTGTTGCTCTCCTAGCTAACAGTGTTTGCGCTTCCATGTGTTCAGCTAGCAGTGTTTACGCTTTCTTCTATCAGCGTTTGCGCTTCCAGCTAACAGCGTATACTCAAACTCTGTTACAACTGCTTTCAATCAACAAGTTAAACTCTTTTTACCTGTAACACTTAAACACTGACATTAAATCACATCAATTATATCTAACAATCTCCCCCAACTTGTTCATTAGAAAAATGTACAAGTTCACAATAATTGATGATGTCAAAACGAACAAATAAAAACACAGTGTTTAACATATAATCAGAGTTTAAACTTGACTTAGCAAAATTTATAGAAAATTCGAATTACTTACAAATTCTGTCTACCTAACCTCCTCAAGATCTGGAGTTGTTCTGAGATAATCAATCAACAATCTCCTCTCAGCATTTTCAAGTTCAATCTGCATAGCTTCCTTGATCTCTCTTAAATCTGGATCATTCTCATCAGTTTGAAAGATAGCAGCTCTGAGATCGTAGATCTTGTTTCTTCTCATTTCATTTCCCAACCTGATATACTTCACTTCTTCAGACTTCACATTAAAATCCAGAACAGTAATTCCAAGATCAGTCTTCAGCTTTGTAGTCCCCTTTTCCATTTCTATCAGATTCCCATTCCAATCTCTGTACTTCGGAACATACTTGCTGTTGTACTTCATATTTCTTCTTGCAAGATTCTGAATCATCTTTTGTCTGAGCACATTTGCAACTGACTGAGCTCTTTGATTTCTTACTCTGAAAAGATACAGAACATATTCTAGTTCTTCCCAGTATTTTAAATCAATATCATTCTCAGCAATCTTGAACACTGTTCCATCAGCCATGAAATATAGCAGAAAATCCTTCCCTAAACTCTTCTGATAGACAAGCTGTACTGACTCCAGTCTGTCTAAACTTTCTTGAGTGACACCACGACCTGGAACAGCCAGCGAAGAAGGATCTCTGGGAACAACATGTTGTCTTTTATCCCTATGTGAGCCTATGCCTCCTTTGTTGTATCCAATTTTACCAGATAAGGCTCTACCATCAGTGAAATCCATTGGAGCTGTAGCTGCTAGACTTGAATCATGAAGAACTCCTTTTCCAAACGTTGATTTCAACTGAGAAGACAATAGTGGTGTGGTCACAACTTGTGCAGCAACAGAGGTTGTGTCTTCATTCTTCTGTACAACATGTGTATTAACAGAGGTTGTAACTAACATCTTACTCTTGCTCTCTTCACCCATCACCCCTTTTAACTTCAGCTTGGCATCAAGAGAAGACTTTCTAATCAACTTTCCTTTATCTTCTTCTTCTTCTTCTTCCTGAATACCAGATAATTTTTCTTTGATCTCAATTCCTTTCATTACAGGCTTTAAAGGCTTTGAAGCTCTGACAGTCTTCTTCCCTTTCTTTGACTTTTGTGCTTTTAAATGCTCTTTCTGCAACAGCTTTTCTTCAGCTTTTATGTCCTCAAGTGTAGCTTCAGCATTTTCTTCACGAAAGAGTTTTGCAGCCAATTCTTCATCTGTCTGTGGATTGTCAGTGAATGACAAATCCTTTGGCTTTGAACCAGAAGTACTCTGAATATTTGTATCTATCACCAAATTTGGCTTTGACCTCGTAGACCTTCCATGTCCTTGTCTAGGATTTACATTTCTTAAACCCTTATCAGCATTGGCACCTTCATCATCCAGATGATCTTTCTTTGACAGAGTTTGAGTTTGCTTACATGTCGAAATCCATGGTCTCGCGAACAGTTTGTGGAGTAATCACAAACTCTTGTTCTTCATGAGAGAAGATGATAGACGGAGTTCCATTTTCCCCTCCTTCTATATACCTTGAGTTTTGCCAGAAAGTGACAACCTGAGAAGCAGATAGAGTAGCAGGTTCAACCAACGCTTGCCCAATCTCAGAGTCGCGAAGAAAGTTTTGCATTAGATGAAATGCTTCCGGAGCACGGTCGTTCTCAAGTAGAGCTGCATAATTGTTAGGCACAAAACGTAGACCAAACGAAGTGAAAGGTTTTGTTGCCATTAGATCAAGAAATAAGCAAAAATCGACTGTGAAAATGATATGCAAGAAAGGTGTTTGTGAAAATGCCAAAGTGAAAAACAAAGGAGTTCTCTGTTTTGGTAAAGTGAATATGAGTGGGTGAGTAGTGATTGGAACAAAAAGTAATTTGAGTAGTAATTAAAAAAATTAAACTCAAACGTTTTTACTTGAAAACACGCAACTGTTCCTTGAGAAGTGTGAAAGTGGTACATAATGATGAGTGAGTGGGTGAAAGTGGGACACGTGTCAAACATGCAGCGATTCACTTAATTCACGCGCATTAAAAGCCATTATTACTGCTGTCTTTCCGAGTATCAAGACACTTTACCACTAAATACACTAATTAACATTTGTCAACCACTCCATTTACTCCAAAATTTTCAAATTATCTTAATGAAAATTTACCTTAGAGTACGTAACACAATCCATCAGTGTTTGTCAAATATTCAAACTTTATCACTAAAATCCTTTCAAAAATGCACAGTCGTGATTATTTTTGTGTGTGAGTAGCAGAGTTTACCAAATCAATTTTTATAGCATCTAATATTTCATAAAATCCATAAATCAAATCAATAAACACTGAATGCACAAACTCTCATATTAAACACGAAGTATATGATGAATGCTAAACTCTGTAGTTCCTTAAATACAGAAATCTGAATATCCCTGTTCCCATTGATGTTCATGATTATCCAAGTAAGCACACAGTCATTATAGACAAAAAGATCAGGAGATAGACATCAAAGCATCATTCAGTGAGTTACATGTCAAAGATTTCCTCACAAACTCTCAAAGCACACAAGTGTTTATGTGAAGTGTTTTCGCTCAAATTCAATCAGTAAAAGCAGATACTACCATAGGCTTGAATTTCCACCAAATCTACACTACTTCGATTACATATATGCACAAATCAAAAGGACTTTATTCAGGGTTGTAATGTAGTAAGTTCAAACAGGTGATTAGAGATGTTTTTAACATGAGTGAATTTCGAACTGAACAAGTTAACGGACCATTGTTCAGTCACACTGTTAGTACATATTTGTACAAGATGATCAGTATATATACCTTTTTTTTTTATTATTATATATACCGAGTAAACTTTTCTTTTCTTGAGAAACACTCACCTGCTTGCATTTGATTTATCAAAAGAATATAACTGCTCTTAATACTTCAGAGTTTAAGAAAAATGAGCAGTTAATTAGGCTCAAAGGGGTTTACTAAGGGTAGTGTTTATGAACAGTGTTTATGAACAGTGTTTATGAACAGTATTCAAAGAAGTTTTGAACAGTGTTTGAAGAAAGATGGTTAAAACCTAGTGCCTTTATCATTTTCATGCACACACATATCATGTAGTCTCAAAATGGTTTAATGCAAGTTCTAGAGCAACATACTTACTGATGAACATCACACAACAATAAAATCTGATTGATATAAAATGTATCAATCACTTATTTGGCTCAAGATCTCACAGGTTGTAGACATGAACTGTTTCTCACCAAATTAAACAATGACACATCTCAAGTTTTAAAATTTTCACAAGTGCAAACAAGGAATCATCAAAAACTATGTATGTCTTGGAAACAGAGTGTTACTAATCAGAGTTTAGAATTCATCAATATCAGAAGTTATTCATGAGAGGCAATACACACAGTATTCATAGATTCAGAGTTTAAGATCAAATAAACTAAGAGATGCTCTAAATATGAAACAGTATCATGCTGTGTTAACTTACTGCACAATTTCTGATTAGATCACAGTGACTCAGAAAGAATCTTGATTTATTCACTGAGAATCATGCTTCATACATTTTTCTTCATTGGTATTTTCATTCAGACAAAAAATCAACTCAGAATTCACAGAGTTTAACAAACATATTAACAGTATATGACCAACAATCATGCTGACAGAGTTTACCAGTGTGAGAATAGAAACATGTGAACAGAGTATGCAGAACAGAGTTTAATTAACAAGGTTCACATAGCACTTTAGCAATTCACAGAAATATGAGCAGCACATTTTATAAGAAAATTTTTGAGTCTAACCAACATGTTTAGTCAAAACCAGATACCATCCCTAGTTCATTGACCAGTCTTGTAAATGCTGCTTCACTTAGAGGCTTGGTGAAGACATCTGCAAGTTGTTGATCTGTAGGCACAAAGTGAAGCTCAATATTTCCTTCCTCTACATGCTCTCTGATAAAGTGATACCTTATGCTGATGTGCTTAGTCATTGAGTGTTGTACTGGATTACCTGTCATTGCAATAGCACTTTGATTATCACAAAAAATAGGTATTTTGCTATACCTCAACCCATAATCCAGCAATTGAATCTTCATCCATAGAATCTGTGCACAGCAACTACCAGCTGCAATATACTCTGCTTCAGCTGTAGATGTTGATATAGATTTTTGTTTCTTGTTGTACCAAGACACAAGTCTGTCACCAAGAAATTGACAACTTCCACTTGTGCTTTTTCTGTCAATCTTACAGCCTGCAAAATCTGCATCAGAGTAACCAAGTAGCTTAAAATCTGATTCTCTTGGGTACCACAGCCCTAAAGTTACAGTGCCCTTGAGATACTTGAAAATCCTCTTCACAGCTGTTAAATGTGGTTCCCTTGGATCTGCCTGAAACCTTGCACACAGACAGGTGGCATACATGATATCAGGTCTACTAGCTGTTAAATAAAGTAGAGAACCAATCATTCCTCTGTAACTTGTCATATCTACTGATGACCCTGTATTTTTATCCAGTTTTGTTGCAGTTGCCATGGGAGTTGTTGCAGATGAACAGTCAAGCATGCCAAATTTCTTGAGAAGATTTCTGGTATATTTTGCTTGATTGATAAAAATTCCATCATCAGTTTGCTTCACCTGTAAGCCTAGAAAATAGCTTAGCTCTCCCATCATACTCATTTGATATCTTGACTGCATGAGCTTGGCAAACCTCTTACAGAGTTTATCATTAGTAGATCCAAAAATGATGTCATCAACATATATTTGAACTAAGAGCAGGTCACTACCAGATTGAAAGTAAAACAGAGTTTTGTCAATAGTACCTCTGTGAAACCCACTTTCTAGTAGAAATTTAGCAAGAGTTTCATACCATGCCCTTGGTGCCTGCTTAAGTCCATAGAGTGCCTTGTCTAACCTGTAGACATGGTCTGGATATTTTGGATCTACAAAACCAGGTGGTTGTTCAACAAATACTTCTTCTTCAAGTTTTCCATTCAGAAAAGCACTTTTCACATCCATTTGAAAAACCTTGAATTTCTTGTGAGAAGCATAGGCAAGAAACATCCTTATTGCCTCCAATCTGGCAACTGGTGCAAAAGTCTCATCATAATCTATTCCTTCCTGCTGTGAATAGCCTTTAGCTACCAGTCTTGCTTTGTTTCTTGTGATAACACCATCACTGTCAGTTTTATTTCTGAAAACCCATTTAGTACCAACAATGGATCTGTTCTTTGGCCTTGGTACAAGGGTCCACACTTCATTTCTCTCAAACTCGTTTAGCTCTTCTTGCATTGCTGTTATCCAGTCAGCATCTTTAAGAGCTTCATCTACTTTCTTTGGCTCAGTTTGTGACAAGAATGCATGAAACAGACATTCATTTGTTGTTGCACTTCTTGTCCTTACTCTTGCATCTGGATCACCAATAATCAAATCAGGTGTGTGTGACTTAGTCCATTTTCTTGCAGAAGGCAGATTGCTTCTGTCATCATGTGATCCTCCCCCTTGATCCATGCTCTCCTGATTTTCTTGGTGCCTTTCTTCATTTTCTGATGCTCCCCCTGAATGTGACTGCTCAGAATTTGAGCTTTCAGATTTTGAATCAACAGAGTTTGGTTCCGAGTTATCAACTGAGTCACTATCAGTATTTGAATTATCACTTTGATGTGATTCTTCATGCTCCCCCTCAACTGGTTCTTCCCTTGTTTCTGATTGAAGAGTCTCTTCAGTATTTACCAGTAGAGGTTCAGAGTTTAGCTCAACAGAGTTTGTCAGATCAGTCTCATCAGAGTTTACTTTGTCAGAGAATAAATCTTCATTTTCAAAGTGCAGTTGATCATGTTCATTAACATCTTCAAGTCCAGTTACTTTCTTGTCATCAAATGACATATGAATTGATTCCATGATCACTTTGGTTCTCAGATTATAAACTCTGAATGCCTTAGTTGACAGTGGATAGCCAACAAAAATTCCTTCATCTGCCTTTAGGTCAAATTTGGTCAACTGTTCAGGATGAGTCTTCAACACAAAGCACTTGCATCCAAAAATATGAAAATATTTTAGATTTGGGTTTTTCTTTTTCACCATTTCATATGGTGTTTTACCATGCTTGTTGATCAGTGTTGCATTTTGAGTAAAACAAGCAGTTTGAACTGCTTCTGCCCAGAAATATGTTGGCAATTTTGCTTCATCTAGCATGGTTCTGGCAGCTTCTATCAAGGTTCTGTTCTTCCTCTCCACTACACCATTTTGTTGTGGAGTGCCAGGTGCAGAAAACTCTTGTTTGATTCCTTTACTCTTGCAAAATTCTTCCATTGTTGAATTCCTGAACTCAGTTCCATTGTCACTTCTGATAATCTTTACTTGATTCTCTGACCCTTTGTCCAGTTGTATTATATGTTCTGCCAGTGTTAATGCAGTTTCATCCTTCTTTGCTAGAAAATACACCCATGTGTATCTGGTGTATTCATCAACAATGACTAGAGCATATTTCTTCTTTCCAAGTGACATGACATTCACTGGACCAAAAAGATCAACATGTAGAAGATGATAAGGATCAACAATTGAAGACTCAGATTTGCTTTTGAAAGAGACTTTTCTCTGTTTGGCCTTTTGACAAGAATCACACAGGCCTTCTACATTCAACAAAGACTTTGGTAGTCCTTTTACAAGATCATTCTTTATTAGCTCATTGACGTTGTTCAGATTCAAATGAGAGAGTTTCTTGTGCCACTTCCAACTCTCTTCACTGGACATTCTTGTTGACAGACACACTGCTTTGCCATCAGAGTTTGTTGACAATTTTATTTCATAGATGTTATTGTGTCTGTTTCCAACTAGAGCAACTTTCCCTGTAGATTTACTGATGACTTGACAATATTCAGGCTGAAAATCTACATGATATCCTCTGTCACAGATTTGACTCACAGAAAGCAGATCGTGCTTGAGTCCTGGAACCAGAGCTACATTTGTGATGATGACACTTCCAAGATTAATATTGCCATATCCCAGAGTATGTCCTATGTTGCCATCTTCATAGGAAACTTTTGGGCCAGCCTTCTCCTCATACTCTGATAGCAGGGCTTTATTTCCAGTCATGTGTCCTGAACAACCACTGTCCACGACTAGGGTACTTACCCTGGTGCCCTGCAATCACAAACAATCACTGATTGTTAGTTTTAAGGATCCAGACTTGCTTGGATCCTTTTGCTTTATTGAATCTGTTAGTTTTTGCAGCGGATTTAGCATTATCAGAGTTTAAACTAACATTTTCATTCTTAGTACTTGCAGAATCAACTTTAACCCATTTCAAATTAGGTTTTAGTTCATAATAATTATGATAAATAGCATGATAATTCTTGCAAGTATAAATTGAGTGCCAACTACTTCCACAATGTTTGCACAGAGTTTGTGGTCTTGGTTTGACATTTTCCTTTTTCACTCCAGATTTGGAGGGTAAAGAATTAATGTCTTTGTTCTTCCTGCAAAAGCTAGCAAGATGATTAGTGCTACCACAATTATAACATGTTTTTCTAGGTGCAAATGTAGCTAGCATTGGCTTAATTCCTGATGTTATGCCTACCTTACCATTTCTGTTTTTCCTAGGCATTCTCTGTTTGTTGACAGATTTAATTTCTTTAAGCTTATGCTTAAGTTGTTTATCTGTCATTGAACCAATATTAACCTGTTTTACACAGGTTTTTACTGGCTCATGGTCAACAGCTCCATGTTCAGTTTTAACAGCACCATGAACAAATGTTCCAAATTTCTTAGTAGAAAGAGGTGGTCTAATCTTGACTGTATTCTGAAACCTAAGCACATCATCCTCAGAATAACCTAGACCTACTGTGTCTGATTGAAAGACCTCTTGAGTGTCTTTTCCAGAATGTGTCCAAGTTTTAATAATGTGCTTTGCATCTCCTAATTCAGATTCTAGTTGCTTATACTTACCTAGCAACTCCTGTTCTATAAACACAACATCATCTCTTTCTTCCTGAATTTTATTCATGTTTTCAAGTTGTTCCTCAACAAGTTTATTTCTTTCTTTGAGTTGAGAACACTCACATTTTATTCTCTCATTTTCTAAAGTCTGATCCCTATAACTGATGTGTAATGCCTTAAGATAAATTCTCAATTCAGTTATATTATCTGTATTATAAGCATAGGTAGTTGGAGGTACCTTTAGTTCAGAATCTTCATTCTGAGTAGAGGCCATGAGAGCATAGTTCACCTCCTCATCTGAATCTGAGGTGTCTGCCCAATCTCTGCCTTTGGTGTAGAGTGCCTTTTCAGTTTTACCCTTTTTGCACTCAGGAGCATAGTGACCCATCTCCTTACACTTGTATCATTGAATCTCAGACTTGTCTTTCTTACCAGATTTAAAGTCCTTTCCCTCAGATTTCTTGAAATTTTTCTTGTCAGACTTTGAGTAATCCTTGGAGAATCTCTTTCCCTTCTTGAAGTTCTTGAATCCCATCTTCTTGAAGGTCTTTACCATCAATGCAGCCATTTGCATCATCTCCTCATCATCTTCAGAATCAGATGTTCCATCTGTGTTTGAGTCAACATCAGTGTTTGATGACTCACTTTCTGAATGAATGACCAAGGCCTTTCCTTTTGCCTTCTTCCTTGATGCTTCCTTCTTTGAAGATTTTTCTTCAACTTTCAGTGCAACAGTCTTTGACTTCCTACTTGATCTTCTGTTTCTCTGCTCCATTTCCAATTCATGAGTCTTGAGCAGTCCATAGATTTCATCAATCTCAGTGTCAGCAAGATCATAGTTGTCTCTTATGGTGGTTGTTTTCACATCCCACTTTTCAGGAAGAGAGAGAAGAAACTTGAGATTTGAATCTTCCAGATCATATTCTTTGTTAACCAATGATAGATCATTGAGTAGTTTGCAGAATCTATCAAATGTTTCTGTCATGGTTTCTTCAGACTTTGCCTCAAAATGCTCATACTCCTGTGTGAGTATGTTCCTTCTGTTCTTCTTAATTGCAGCAGTTCCTTGACATCTAACCTCAAGTGCATCCCATATATCCTTTGCAGTCGTGCAGTTAATCACTTTGTTAGACATAACATTGTCAAGAGCACTGTGAAGTAAGTGCCTTACTTTGGCATCCTTAGCAATAGATGAAAGATCCTCAGCAGTTAGATCTTTCTTTTCCTTAGGAACCACCTTTGATTCCTCACCAGCAGCAGCAGTTAACTTAGTAGGTTTATGAGGACCCTCATAAATTCTATCAAGATATTCTGGATCTGTGGCTTCCAGAAACATAGTCATCTTTACCTTCCAGATTGCATATTCTGATGGCTTGAGTATTGGAACCCTAATTGTCTCATACCTACTAACAGTAGTAGGTGCTTTCTCAGAACCTGATGGAGGAGGAATCTCTGCCATTGATTACTATTGTGTTTGGATCTTAAACTGTAATAAAGTAACAGATTGGCTCTGATACCACTTGTTAGGTCGAATACACAATATATAATCAAGTACTGTATGAGTAAATAACAAGAACACACGTTTTAGCTCTTAAAACTGTTTGGAATTAATAATTCCTCTCTCAGTGATGTAAAATATCACAGAGAGCTGCTTAGGTTACAATGAATGATATTCGTTCACGATGGATACCCTTCTAGGGTTAACCTAACTGTATTTATAAGATATACAGCTACGTACAATCATTAATTGATTCTCCTAAAATTAAGCTATACAATTGATATCAATTACGATTGCTACACGTCTTCTAAGTCAACTCAATCTCTTTGACAGCTATCCAATCTTCAAAGATATTGCTTCCATATTAATATTAAATTAATCTTCAAACTCTGTTGACTTGTAGACGCTTCCTGTAGACAGACTTTAGCAAACTCTGTTGCTCTCCTAGCTAACAGTGTTTGCGCTTCCATGTGTTCAGCTAGCAGTGTTTACGCTTTCTTCTGTCAGCGTTTGCGCTTCCAGCTAACAGCGTATACTCAAACTCTGTTACAACTGCTTTCAATCAACAAGTTAAACTCTTTTTACCTGTAACACTTAAACACTAACATTAAATCACATCAATTATATCTAACACATCGCTTGAGGTAATCCCTTAGATTCTCGTTCTTCCCCTGCACCACATACATGAGGAATGCAGAACTTTTTTCATGAACTCTTCCACTAATGAATTGGCTAACAAAGGAATTCTTCAACTCCTTGAAAGAGCCAATCGAAGTTGCAGGTAGCCTGCTATACCACCTTTGAGCCATACCCGACAGGGTTTGAGGGAACGCCCTATACTTTAAGGCCTCACTTGCAGGTTGAAGCAGTAATGCAGCTAAGAACGTCCTGACATGAGTTTCAGGATCGCCTGTTCCATCATAGGCCTTGATCGTCGGCATCTTGAATTTCTTTGAGATGCGGGCATTCATCACCTCCTCAGTGAACGGAAGTGTTGGATCATCAAAATCTAGTGGCATTAGATCCTTGGGGTTGTTTCTGGGGGTTTCCACCCTTGTTGCACTTTTAGTTGGGGTGTCGGCCCTTCTTCGTCTCCTAGACGGCCTCTCCAGATCTATGACGGGAACCCTTCCTGCGATTGGAGGAGGTCGAAGGAGACTTTGACTTTGCCTTGCTTGCTTCCTGGCGGCGTCATCTTTTAGCCTTTGGATCTCAGCCTCATGAGCTTTGATCCTTTCCTGAGTCGTTTGTGGAGGTCCATCATGGATTCTTCGGGCCCTCCTTCGGGGTTCTCTACTAGCGCGTCGCCTCCTTGGGGCTTCGTCACGGTCATCATCGTCATCCTCAGATGTCGAATCAGTAGTATAGGGGCTGGAGTAGTCTAGATACTCCCGATCTCGGATCTGCAAAGCATGACCGCTCGGTCCAGGTTCTCGAACAGGGGGGTAATTGGGTAGCCCATACATTGGGTTGGTATTACGGGGAGATCCATAGTATGGATCTGTACCCCAGATGGAGGGTGGTTATGATCAACCAGAGGAGAGATCACCATCTGGAGAGGGTTGGTTCCTTGATCTGGATGGACAACCACAGGCAGCGTACTCCCAACAGGGGTATTCGTCCCTGGAGGCTGAGAAACTTGATTTTGAGGGATCGTCCCTTATTCAAACGTGGTTATCCCAGAGGTAAGAGGCGGAGCGGAGTTGATTGGTAAAGCCTCGGTAGAGCTTGGTGCAGTTCTTCGTGTGTGAACCATGGTTGATGTTTTCTTCCCACAGACGGCGCCAAATGTTGTGGAATAAAAACCAGGTTACGAATTGTATTTAATACTAGGGTTGGTTAGCTTCGAGCTTTAATGGGTGTTTCCATGTTCGGGACTAATCGGTCCTCACAGAGTGCCTACGTATCTCGTATTGAGAATCAAGCCAAGACGTAGTTCTAGGTGATGGTGCCCTCAGGGCTTTGGCGACGAGGGCTCACCTAGGACGTAGTGGCTTGTATGTCCTTATTCGAGGATTGAGCCAAAACATGGTGGGTGACGTATGGAGCTCTGCCCAACGTAGTTCTGAGAATGAGGGGTCAGACCCTTTATATAGGCTGAGAAGCCTTAGAATCGTAGTAGGGTTAGGTGACTTGGTGGGCAAGTCACCGCCTAGAAGAAGGTTCCAGATCCTAGTATGTAGGAACCAGTTTCCATGTTGAGATATGTATCTTGAAGGCTAAGTCAGGCAAGAGTTATATCCTTGTTTGACTCTTATTTGCTGAGCTATTTATTACCCATAATATTAATTACGAAATTAATATTATAAATAGGGTTTGGGCCCATCCGGTGGGCCCCACGTTTGGACCATTCTGGGTCTAATTAATGCCACATTAAATGTGTCTTTAGGGCTTACTTTTAGCCCATATCAATATATATATATATATAAGTTTTCAGTTGCAACTTTTGCAACCTCATTTACAACTTCTAGTTTTCAATGCAACTTTTGCAACCTCATTTGCAATTTTCAGTTTTCAGTTGCAACTTTTGCAACCTCATTTGCAACTCGCATGGCTGCCCCACCCTGAAGTTACAAATGAGGGTGCAAAGGTTGCAAACCGTAGTTTTCAAAAAAGAATTTTATAGAAAGGTATTTTTGTAAATAGTTTTAAAAGTGATAGTATTTTTCAAAAAGTAATTTGAAGGACAAGTATTTTTAAAAAAAAAACCCCTTTATTAAATTGAACCGATAACCCGTGTGAAGCACAGATCGTGATCAATTATCTTTAATTTTTAATTTTTAAATTTTTTAAATAAAATTATTTATAATATTATTTTGATTAAATAATTTAATGACATTTACTTACTTTGATACTACTATTTTATAAAAACTCATGTTTCTGTTGACCATAATTTCATTATAAATAGTATTTATAGGGTCCAAATTAAGAGAGAACCAAACATTAAAAAAGAACTGAAGAACCATTATTAGTCGTTGGGATTACTTCTAAATTAACTGTCTAGATTCGGTTCATTTTTAAATAATTTTTTTAAGGATATTGTTGGAAATAAAAAGAGAAAATGACCAAAATACCTCAAAATGAGGTATCCATGGACCAAAATGCTGTTTTGCGGAATGCCCTGCCCTATCTACCCACGGGATGCGCCGTTCGGAGTGGCGCATCTGAGACACTGTTCATGCCAGAAAACACATGAGCTTGAAAGAATGTTGAGAGGTTTGGTCACCTGCGACTTCGACGGAAAACACATCGAGCTCAGTTTGTAATCCATTCATCGTCCACCACCCTCCAAATCATCACCACAGCACCGCAAACTCGTCTCCTTCCTCATCCCCTTATCTGTTTACCTCTTCCGGCCCCGTAGGGGCATCAACGAGCTTAAACGGAAAACGAATCAGAAATTATGCTTGAATTAGGGATTTCAAATTCGGCGATTAAATTGAAAATCGGGAATTATGAATGTGTAGAGAGTCGAATTGCGATTCGAGTGATATATAGAACGTGTTTTCAAATTTCGTGATGTGGATGAACGAAGTGAAACAAAATCAATGCTGGAATCGCCATTTTTGTGAGCTCTGAAGACGATGAATGTGACGTAAGATATTCCATTCCAACATGCGTATCTCCTGATACGCATGTTGGAAATGCGTATCTTTACCTACTGTTCACATCCCCCCACAACGTGACAGTGACATACGCATATCCCAACAACGTGTCTGAATGACACTACGCTCCCAGTGGCGTGTCTTAGGATACTCCACCACCAGTAGCGTATCACGTGGGTATTTAGGGCCATGTTGATTGGCGGTGGGTATTTTAGTTATGTGTATTTAATTTGTGAGTATTCTGGGCCATCACCCAAATAAAAACTACATTATTAGTTCAATTAATTAAAATAAGGAATTTTAATTAATGACTCATTTATTAAATTTTTTTATTTTTATTAATATTTTTTATCTCACATAGTTTTTCAATGTTTCAATCTTTTTACTTCAAAAAATTTTAATTTATCTAAAGTACGTTATACAGTTTTGATCTTACCCAACAACATCATTTTAATGTAGTAATAAATAATCCCCAAATTAGTAGGATTTTATTATAAAATCTATTTTGTTTCGTAGTAAAATTACAATATTTTGCTACTGAATTTCAAGGTTGTGCACACAAGCTTAAACGTTTTACAACTGAACTTGTTTTTTTTTACAAAATTCTACAACTGAACTTACTTTTTTAATAATATTATGCTACTGAACATTATTATTTCATATTATATTTATATCACAATTTAATGTTCTACAACTGAACTTAAAAGTTATGCATCCGATTTTGAAGTCAAGCACATGATGAATTCTAAAGTTGTGCAAGTAAACTTACTTGTATTTGAATATTCTGTTTTTGAACATTTAATCTCATATATTGTATTTACAGTAGAACCTCGATAAATAAATATTCGATAAACGGATAATCTAATCAAATGAATAATTTTATCCCGACATAATATAGATAGTGTATTTTTGACCTCGATAAATAAATAATCTCGATTAATGAATAAAATTTTCCGGTTCCGAGCGTATTCATTTATCGAGGTTTAACTAGTGTATACCATAACTTAGTATTTTCACAGAAGTTGAAGAAAAAATTGGAAATTTTTTATGATGTTAATGGAAAATTTAATTCGATTCTTCATACATACAATTTTATTTTAATCGGTACATCTAATTGTTTAATTACAAGTTTATGTATATGTTATGATATTCGAATTCGATTTTTTATTCTGTTATCGATGCTTGCTTAGATCCAAGTTTGTGTATTGTTATTCAAGGCTTTGAAGCCAGAGAATAGTATTTCACCACATAAGTTGATGTGTATATATGGTTTTCGCCTTTATCATATTTTGTTTATACAATTTGGTTATGTAGGTGTTATCGACCTATTACCAATGTTACTTGAACTTTGTTTTTTTTGGTGGTAACTTACTTTTCTTATTGGTTTTGCATCAATAACAGATGTAGATCTTTGTGAAAACTCTTACTGGAAAGACCATAATCCTAGAGGTCGAAAGCTCTGACACCATTGACAATGCCAAAGCTAAGATTCAAGACAAGGAAGTATCCCTCCGGATCAGCAGAGGCTTATCTTTGCTGGTAAACAGCTTGAGGATGGCCATACCTTAGCTGATTACAATATCCAAAAGGAGTCCACCCTACATTTGGTTCTGAGGCTACGTGGTGGCATGCAAATCTTTGTAAAGACCCTTACGGGCAAGACCATCACCTTAGAAGTTGAAAGCTCTAATACAATTGATAATGTCAAAGCTAAAATCCAGGACAATGAGGTATCCCCCCAGACCAGCAGAGGCTTATTTTTGTAGGAAAGCAGCTCGAAGATGGTCGCACACTTGCCGACTACAATATCCAGAAGGAATCAACCCTTCACTTGGTGCTCCGCCTACGTGGTGGCATGCAGATCTTTGGCAAGACCCTTACTGGAAAGACAATCACCTTAGAAGTAGAGAGCTCTGATACGATAGTCAATGTAATGACAATTAGGTATTTAGCACAAAAGCAAATATGGATCTGAATCCTTCATATATCAATCAGTTCTCACAGAATGATCTGCCATAGGTTTTAGGATTGGCCCATACATATAGTCTCATTACAGACAAACAGAATAAGACAGTAGAACAAGCTGACAAAATAAGATAACTAACTACATAGGATATGCCAAACTAAGTTGACTATTGATTCAGCTGGTAGGGGACCATTGGTCGCCATTTCAAATGGCTTCTAGGCTTGGAAGCCACTTCAAGTGGCTTCTACTGTAGTATGTTGTTCCTTAACAGAAGCATTGATTGAGTGAATTCCCTTTATTACTCCCCCTCAAGCTGGTGAGTGAAACTGGATGATGAAGCTCCCAGCTTGCTGCAATGATCAGTATGAAGCTTTACAGACAAAGGTTTTGTCATGATATCTGCAACTTGCTCTATAGATGAGACTTTGGCTGTGGTGATCTGACCTGCTTTGAGCTGATCTCTTACATAATGGCAATCAATCTCTACGTGTTTCATTTTCTCATGCAGGACTGGATTGGCAGCTATTGCAAGAGCTGCCTGATTGTCACATTTGAGGATTGCAGGAGGTAGATTCTTCAGGCCTAGGTCCTTGAGTAGTGCAGTTAGCCATGTTACTTCACATGTAGTTAGAGCCATTGCTCGATACTCTGCTTCGGCAGATGACCTTGCCACCACATGTTGTTTCTTTGTTTTCCAAGAAACGGGTGATTGACCAAGAAATATGCAGTAGCCTGTAGTAGACCTTCTTGTGATTGGACAGCTTGCCCAATCACTATCACAGTAAGCTGTGAGTTGGGTAGCAGAAGTAGAAGCCAGCAACAATCCTTGATCTGAGGTGCCAATCAAGTACCTTAACACTCTTCTTGCTGTCTGCATATGCACTGTGGTGGGTGCTTGCATGAAATGAGTTAGCAGCTGAACTGAGTACAGTATATCTGGCCTGGTGATGGTCAGATATATGAGTTTTCCCAATAGTCTTTGGTATACACTGGGGTCTGGCAGTAAGTCCCCTTTGTCTGGAGTCAGTTTGAGATGGCTGTCCAATGGTAACTGTAGAGGCTTAGAGTTTGACATCCCAAACTCCTTCAGAATATCAGCAGTGTATTTTTTCTGTGAGAGAAAGAACCCAGCTTTAGACCTGCTAATCTCGATTCCCAGAAAGTAGTGCAGTGGTCCAAGGTCCTTCATGTGGAATGACTGAGACAGCATTCGTTTCAGATAGTTGATCTGAGCATCACAATTACCACATATTAGTAGATCATCAACATACACAAGCACCAAAGTGATCTTAGACTCTGTGTGATAAATGAAGAGGTTGTAGTCAGATTTTGATTGAGTGTATCCCAGATTTAGTAATGTTTGAGACAATTTATAGAACCAAAGCCTAGGAGATTGCTTCAAGCCATAGAGAGATTTCTTCAACTTTAGCACCAATGTGGTACCAGCAGTGTTTGAGGAGGATTGAGAGTTAATTCTGCATCCCTTATATAGATATCCTTGTGGCATTTTCATGTATATTGTTTCAGTAAGGTCTCCATGGAGGAAAGCATTGGAAACATCCATTTGTGATGTGTTCCAATCCTCCATAGCTGTAACTGCTAGCAAGGCTCTAACAGTGGTCATCTTGGCCACTGGAGCATAAGTTTCGAAGTAATCTTCCCAAAATTTTTGTTTGCAACCAAGTGCCACTAACCTTGTCTTGTGTCTCTCTATGGTGCCATCTGGTAGGTATTTAGTTTTATAGAGCCATCTACACCCTATAGCAGTTTTCCCTGGAGGTAGAGGCACCACCTCCCAAGTGTCATTCAGCTCCAAGGCTTCCAATTCACTATTCATGGCATCTATCCAACACTCATGTTTGACAGCTTCTTTAAAGGAGACATGGTCCACATTGTTGTTTAACTTTGCAAGTAAACAGTTGAATTCAGGTGCAACAACAGTGTAGGCTAAATTGGAGATGTGAGGTGTAATATTGGAGTTGGTGACATAGTCTTGATACCGGATTGGTGGCTTGTGATGCCTGGTGGATCTTCTAAGAGTTGGGTTTTATTGAGTGTCATCTGTTTGGTTAGTATCAGTAGAGGATCCAGCATTGTTGTCCACATGAGGAGTGTCTTGAATTGGATCATTCATTTCAGTGTGCGTTGGAAAAATAATGTCATCTGTGGGGACAATGGCTGGTTGTGTATTGGTAATTTGAGGTAAAGGCTGCATATAGTTGTCAATGGAGTTGCTGTTAAATGGAAATATATTTTCCTGGAATGTCACATCTCTGGATACAAAGGTCTGTTTGGTTAAGAGGTTGTACAGTCTATATCCCTTTTTGTTCACAGGGAACCCTAGAAGCACACAAGGGACTCCTCTAGGGGCAAATTTATCTGAGGGAAAGGCTGGATTATAGGCAAAACAGAGGCATCCAAAGACTTTCAGGTGATGATACTCAGGTGGTGTGTCATAAAGGGCTTCATAGGGAGTTTTGTTGTCAAGGACTGGTGTAGGCAATCTGTTAATGAGGTGGACTGCAGTTAACACACAATCTCCCCAAAAAGACAGGGGTAGACCAGCTTGGAATCTTAAGGCTCTAGAAACTTCAAGTATGTGTCTGTGTTTTCTTTCTACACGGGCATTCTGTTGAGGCCTTTGAACACAAGATGTTTGATGTGTGATGTCATGTTTAGCAAAGAAAATTTTAGACAAACTGGTGTCAAACTCTAGAGCATTATCTGATAGAATGGTCTTGATGTTGGTGTGAAAGTGTGTGTCAACATAATTCATGAATTCTTCTAAAGTAGCATGACTGTCAGACTTATACTCTAGCAGATATATCCAAGTGTTCCTACTATAGTCATCCACAATAGTGAGGAAATACCTATATTTCTCCTTGGTGCACACCTTATAAGGACCCCAAATATCTAAATTTATAAGATCAAACTTTGCAGCAGCATGAGACTCACTTAAACTAAATGGCAGTTTAGTGAATTTAGACAAAGGACATGTTACACACACCTTGGTTTGTTGAGGATCAGCTGCTGTAATGGCTTTGATCTGCTTAATTTTTGCCACTGGTGCATGCCCTAGTCTGCTATGCAACAACTCCAAGCTGTTATCTTCCATCACTGAGTGAATTCCCTTGTTATTTACTGCAGAATTGGCCACATGAGCTTTACCACTGTTCAACACTTCAGTAGTCAACCATTTTCTAGGTACAGGCTGTTTGTGATGATTGATAAGGTAATACAAACCGTTCCTTGCTTTGCCAAACCCTTGTATCTTCTTGGTTTCAGGTTCCAGGATAATGCAGTGAAATGGGTGAAAGATCACTTGAACTTTGCTATCTTCGACCAATCTTTGAACTGACAGTAGATTGTGTTTGAAGTAAGGAACACAGAGCACTCCTTCTAATTTCATTCCATTATCCAGCTTTACCTCCCCAGTATGTGTGATTTGAGTGTAATCTCCAGTGGGGAGATTTATGGTTGTTTGTTCATTGACAAGAGAGGTTTTTGACAGGTTTTGAAGGCAGGGTGTCATGTGGTCTGAGGCTCCTGAGTCAATGATCCATTCATTGCTCAGAGCAACCACAATGTTGCAATATGTCATACCAGAGAAATGATAGTCAATCTCATCATCAGTTTCAGACCCTTTGGTCTGTTGCATTAGTTGGGGCATCATTTTGGCTAGCTGCTCAAGTTGTTGTTGGCTAAACACAGGGCCATCACTTTCTCTGGTAGAGGTCTGTGCATTTGCAGCAAGTTTTGGGTTACTGTTTCTTTGAGTGGAGTTCCACCTTGTGTTTGAGTTGTTGAACTGTTTTGGCTTTTGGGTCGAAGCATTGGTTTGAGAGGTGCTTTTGGGGTGCCATGTTGGGTAGCCCACAATTGTCCAACACTTGTTACCTCTATGCCCTTTCACCCCACAAGCACTACATGTTGGAATCTTGTCAACATTAGATTTGCTAAACATAGCAGAGGTCTCAGAGGTGTCTCTGTTCAGGTTCAAAAGATCTCTTTGCGCCTCTTCTTGTTGTAAAACAGAAGAGGCATTTTCAACAGAGGGTAGGGGTACTCGCATTAACAGTTGGCTTCTTTGAGGATTATAGACTTCATTGAGTACATTTAAGAACTGAAAGAGTTTGGTTTCTTCTCTTTGTTGTTGAATGAGGTTTAACAGTGTTTTGGTTTCATCAGTGGTGGAGGTTAGGGTGGGCAAGACATTCATAGCATCTAACTCTTCCCACAAGACTTTCATAGATGTGTAATAATCATTGACAGACAAAGAGTTTTGTTTTAGACCATAAAGATCTCGATTCAGTTTGTACTTTCTTGAGCCATTAGTAACAGAAAACCTTGACTCAAGATTCGACCAAATGTCATGAGCACTGGTCATAAACATTACAGATTTCTTAATAGAGGGAGAGGGATTATGAGTCAACCAGGCAATTACCATGTTGTTGCAAGTCTCCCAGAGGTCAGCCTGTGTGGCATCATCAGTTGGTTTTGTTGTAGATCCGGTGACAAATCCCAATTTCCTCTTTGAAGACAGGTTGATTTCCATGGAACGCTTCCATGCTCTGTAGTCTGCAGATCCCTCTAGTTTATCAACTTGAATCGAGGTTGGGTTGTCTGAAGGGTGAAGAAATAGAGGGTTTAACATGTCTTGGTACGTTATACGTCCAGCCATGGTTCAAAGGAGGATAAACAGATCTTGGTTTAAGTTTTATAAGTGTATAGATCGATGGTTTGAGAGATCTAACTATGATAAAGAATACAGAGAATAGACATGGTGAGGTTATTCATTCCAGATTTGCAATTGTGTGGCTCTGAGACCATAATGACAATTAGGTATTTAGCACAAAAGCAAATATGGATCTGAATCTTTCATATATCAATCAGTTCTCACAGAATGATCTGCCATAGGTTTTAGGATTGGCCCATACATATAGTCTCATTACAGACAAACAGAATAAGACAGTAGAACAAGCTGACAAAATAAGATAACTAACTACATAGGATATGCCAAACTAAGTTGACTATTGATTCAGCTGGTAGGGGACCATTGGTCGCCACTTCAAATGGCTTCTAGGCTTGGAAGCCACTTCAAGTGGCTTCTACTGTAGTATGTTGTTCCTTAACAGAAGCATTGATTGAGTGAATTCCCTTTATTACAATGTGAAGGCAAAAATCCAAGACAAGGAGGGAATTCCCCCAGATCAGCAGAGATTGATCTTTGCTGGTAAGCAGTTGGAGGATGGAAGGACTTTGGCTGATTACAACATTCAGAAGGAGTCAACCCTTCATTTGGTGCTAAGGTTGAGAGGTGGAATGCAGATATTTGTGAAGACTTTGATAGGGAAGACTATCACCCTTGAGGTAGAGAGCTCGGACACCATTGATAATGTCAAAGCAAAAATTCAAGACAAAGAAGGTATCCCCCCAGACCAGCAGAGGCTGATTTTTGCTGGCAAGCAGCTTGAGGATGGTCGTACACTTGCAGACTACAATATCCAGAAGGAATCTACCCTCCACTTGGTGCTCCATCTCAGGGGTGGGATGCAGATCTTTGTTAAGACTTTGACTGGTAAGACCATTACTCTGGAGGTTGAAAGCTCAGACACAATTGATAATGTGAAGGCAAAGATCCAAGACCAGGAGGGAATCCCACCAGATCAGCAGAGATTGATCTTTGCTGGAAAGCAGTTGGAAGATGGAAGGACTTTGGCTGACTACAACATTCAAAAAGAGTCTACCCTTCACCTTGTTAAATTGTGTTGCCGTTCTGGTGTTTTGAGCTTTATTCAGAATTCTTAAATTTCTGTTTGGTTTCAGTTGACATTTTATGTTACATGTGTGTTGAAAAGACGACAAAATTGTTTGTTCTTGGGATATAAGTTCTATATTTCTTTTAATGTTTTAATGTGAAATGAGCTTGAGTTTACACAAGCATTTGTGTTTGTGGATGGTAAATACAGTACTATTGAAATTTATTTGGTGAACAGCTCTCGCTTCTTTTTTTGTAATGTGTTTGCCAATTCTTTTTTTGCACCTTGTTTGTTTCAAAATAGGCATATATGTTTGTGGATGGAGAAGACGTGGATGCTATTAAAGCATGAAAATTACTTGTATGTCGTGTTGCTTTTAAAGTTAGATTCGGGTAAGGAATAGCTTGATGGGCATGTTAGCATTTTTTTCATCATTATCATAGTGTTTACAAGGAATTCATGTTCTTATAAAATTGTTGTTTTGAGCGAATTGGCCCAGATACTTGTTCAATCATTTATGATTCTCAAAGAGGTGAAAACCAAGGCGGCAAGGCCTGGTCTGTGATGTTCATTGTTGTGCTCAAGGCCAGTTTATGATGGCTGATATCAAATATCCTCGATTGTTCCTTAATTTGTTTGTTATTTTATTGACAAAATTTCTCTTGTTGCAGATCACTTGCATTTATTAATATCCAGAAAAGATATTGATGTTTTTCAGAGAGGCAGTCCAGCCATTAATTGCTGGTGAATCTATGTGAGTCCCTGCTACTGCAGAAAAAAAAAATTTAGTTTATCTCTTAAAACACAAAAATCACTGACAAGTGATAATAAATAGTGATTCTGATTAGGGTTACCACTAGTTCTTGATATATATACTGAATTGTGCTTGCATGTAATTATGAAATCCAATATTTACAAGAAGTTATTACCTGATGAAATATATTAGTTTAATCAATTTGTAAATAATAAATAATTTCACGGGCAGAACATATGATAAATAATAATGCAGAATTTTGCTTGTATACTGGAGACTTCTGATAATTTGCTTAATGTCTCATTCCAAATGTTATTAGGTTAAACAACATTTTGCTCCCAGAAATTGATAGTAAGCACGTTTGGCGACTTATAAGGCTAGCTTAATTGGTGCTTTTCATCTATTTTATCAACAAAATTCCTCATTTCATGCACCTTTATCTGTGCAATTGTTGCTTATCCAGGTATCCAGAATGAAAAGTCGATACTTTCTATTTCATGTTGTGTTGTAAGTGTTTGTTCTTTAGATCACCATTGCTTGATTACTTTTTAATGATGGATCATGAGCGTAGAATGCTTATCTGCATATAAATTTGTTTGTAGAAAGCATATCATTGGCACTGGTCTCTTATGTTGGCCTCGATTTATATAATCCTACTACGGCATGGTTCTTCTTTTTGGAACAACCTAGGATATTCTATATTTCTATGTTCCCAGTTTCATTCTACACCCCTTCTTGTTGTCCCCACTTCTAATTTTATTTGAGTCGAACTTGCTTTGTATACCTGCAGTAATCAAACAATTTTCAAATTTTGTTACATAACAATGGCTGTTTCTAATTTATCATCTTGCACATGTTACTTCCTTGCCTTGTATACCTGCAGTAATCAAACAATTTTCAAATTTTATTACATAACAATGGCTGTTTCTAATTTATCATCTTGCACATGTTACTTCCTTGCCTGTAGACTAATCCTGTATCATGACAAAGGGCTATTATTTCGTGTATTGATAATAGTCTCTCTTTTTTTTTGACGAAATGCATTGTTTCATTAAAAATAACAAAATACAGTCTGAACAAATCTCCAACTGCCATTACATCCAGATTGAGAAACAAATAACAAACTAAACATAATTAGCTGATTTGTTTTCTGATCGTTTAACACATAGAATTTAAAAATTCTTAAAATTAAAAACGAAATCGAAGACATCCCGAGCAATCCATATTGCACCAACATCCCGGAAAGCAGCAGCATCACAAATGACCATATCACATAAAAACAATTGTTAGCCCAGTGTTCAAAAACCCCAAGTGTAGGAGCGACACCCCAGCTATCTACATGCC